>CM067358.1:35530562-35593062 GCA_034190875.2 Urechis unicinctus
TGACAATGATATGTTATATTTCTTTACCTCAGGTAGATATGATAATATCATACTTAGCCAATTGACTAATTGATAAGCATAACATGAAGCTGGAACGAGCATAGAAATACAAACCACAACAAAGTGCTCGAACTGCTATGATCGAGCGACTATGAAAGTATTTAGGAGCAAACGTGTACAGCGGAAATACACGCAATAGAAAAAATTTAAATATTACGTCATTGTTGTGGCTATAAGTTACGCCAACAATGTCGACTTAATTTATTATGAGGGTGAATTGCACAAGCTTTCTGTTACGCATGCGGTTGCCTGATATATAGCAAGCTGGTAAGTTGAACGTGAACAATTTCTTTTGGAGGCAATAGGTTGACCTATTTATTATAACCCACCAAGTGTCAGTGATACGATATGTTGTCTACTATTTCCATCTAGATCATGATCAGAAAATTGTTCGATGTTCAAGGATGTGAACCAGGATATGGTCGATTCATTACACCAGTACAGTAGATACCGTCAACACGATGCATTATCCGAAATTAGCGATAAAGATGTATTCGTGTGTATTCTGCCCAGTGTGGTCTGCTTACGTTGCTTCAGTTATTTTATTGTTCCAATGGATGTAAAATGGGTCACATCTCTATTACTTCCTCTATAAAAACATGATTAAGCTTGCTGGCAAGGAATGGGCTCTCAATATTTTACATGTCACGATAAGGCTGTAAAATGTGTTGATTTTTAGATGTATTAATACTATAAGCATTGCTACTATCCAGCGCATCGTGGTTCTTCGTTATGCTATTAATTTCTCATAAATCATGACAGCCCCAATAACAAATCTATATGAACGATCGTAGTCTGCTCTTATGTTTTGCACCATGCAGACTTGATGGCTACAGGAATGAATTGGATTGCCTGTGATATGCAAATGGCGTCATCGGTGGCTTTATCGGGCTATAATTCTATCGATCTCACGGGATGCTCATCTACCTAGTCTGCCTGGCGCAAAATTAATACAAAATGTTATTGAATCGCGTGATTGAAAATCGGCGTTGTGTCGCTTCAAGTTAGTATTGTCTGCATCCTACAGTAGCTTATCGGAGACAACAACTTTGTGCCTACAGTGTAGGTGGCAATGATGCTGGTGCTACGGTATACATACCATTTCCTGTTGGATGATTCAATTGCGTATCTAATCTCATCATCTCGCACAAAGCTATCCTTATCAGTTTTCTTCTTAATTCGAGTAAGTTAGATAATAACCTTTTGAATCTTTACTAATACACCGACAAATGCTTGTATTTCTTGCATTCACTTATTGCGTATGTAGCAGCAGGAATTGATTCAATACGTTGAAACATGAATGTATTTGCTTTGGATGCGCGCTGTAACGTATCGCATACTGTCAACTAAGTCTTACAAATTATTTTAAAATTTCAACAAGTAATTGAAGCTGGTTATTGTCTTCTACTAAGGACAAATTATTCTTTGTTTATTGATTCGGTAGATAACAACGAAATGAACAGAAACTGCTCCCGAAAATACTTTTTGCAACATCATAATTTCAATATTGATACTGGTGAAAGAGTTGTTATTCATGTTTATTCGTGACAAAATGGAGCCCCACATTCATACATTATCGATAGCAATGTCAAATGTTTACATATTTATCAAGAATTTTGCCGTTTGTTGCAGCTACTATTTTGTGTCGGTATTGTGGTTGGTATGTGTCACTGCAGAGGACCATTATAAATCAAGAGCTGTTGTGACAGGTCGTATTAATGAACATCGACGTCTTAAGCGTTTCCTGTTCGTTAGGTGATGGTTATGAAGTCAATCCCGTAGCGCCATGTTATTCAAAATTATTTGTTGTGTTGCAAACACAAGACCACCAATACTGTGATCTTATTACCAAAGAGCCCACTTAGGTACATTAAACATATGTAATCAAACCATGCATGTGGCCGCTGTATTCGTTTCCTTCAGAGTAAGATAAGAACACAAAGAGTATTCAGAGATATGTCGTAGTAACTGACTGAGGATAGTGATATGAAAGTGTTGGTGTCATTGTTTGCTCACTTGTCCGATAACTGTTTCGGGAATTTATTTCAGTCTGCATCATTATTATGTTTAAGTCCTGGTCGTCCTAACATAACTTGTAAAGGTCAGATAAAGCGAAAAAGCGCCAAATTAGCTGTAACCAACATGGATACTGATATTGTCTTCCTTCAATGTGCATGATGTATCAAGCTTTGGATCTTAAAGAGGCGATAGAAAGGTTTTGTTCAGAAATCTGTTAATAATGATAATTTGTTTGTCTTTTTGGTGGGAGAAGCAGGCTGTTCTGAGTATGCGCTCGCCATCCAAGTGTATCACGCAGTGAATTAACTATGCTCAAAGTGATACAGTAGCTTTCGTGATGAAACAAGACAATAACAGCTGCTGCACCAAAATAGTATCATATGATGTAACTGTGACGGTCGTTACCACCCCCCATTTGTAAAACGTGCGCAAGAAATCTTCTACGCGTGGAGGGATCTTTCAGCATATTCCGATTCCTATATGCATTAATAGGGTGCGAATGAGCGCTTCATTATTGAATGCATTGTATCCGTAGAAAACATTGGAAGTTGTATACATTGTGTATGATACTGCGCTACAGAATGTATTTAGGAACTATTGAGGTGATGCTTCCGGATTTTATACGTTTTGAGGGCACATTATGAATCGCAGAATATTTAATTATTCATTTCATTTTGATCTTGTAACGGATAGACTAGAGATCCATGTCATGAAACGGAAACATAAATAGACTTCATAATTATAAATCACAAATGATAGTCTTCAGAGACCGAGATATCAAAAGTAATGATACCCCAAAGCTTTTAATAAATGGTAATACAAGAAGAGGGATATTCTGATGAAATGAATGTTAAGCCAACTGGATGGTTGGAATGACATCAATACTGTTGTCTAAGCAAAATCAAAGCTGAGTCATGATATTGATTATATAAAGTGGCCATAAGAGAATACGCTATAATTGCAATATGGTGACCGAATCGATACGTTTAGAGATGGCGATCTGGTAGGCTGTTATTCTTATGATCACGAGCTATCTACGCCTAGAAAACGGAGTTGAGAGGTATTTGGTAACACATTATGCAATATTGCTTTCTTTTTTCAACGACAATTATTTATTCCTTATTTTAGAAATTATGCGACAATATTAAGCGGCATCTTCTCCAAATACTTGCATATATCGTTAAACCAGCATATTTTATAACCAACTTGTAATTTCACATTTTTCTTATTCCTTTTGATATCTGCATAATACATGAAAGGTTGCATGCCTTTCATACTTCGCAGCGCAAAGACATTCGAACTTGCCGCTGGCATTAACATTTGTAGAATTTTCGAAATATGTAACGAACGTTTCAGCATATTATTTATATCTTCCGCATTTAGGCAACAAGTATGACCACATGACTATCATGTTTATCTTGCGGTTTGTCGCTTGCTTGTGCTAAATGTATGCATTAGGTTACCGCTAGTAGAATATAGGGAGATGCGTTTATGTTTAACTAAATACCTAGAAATATGCATTTTATAATTAATACCAGATGAAACACCATAGAAAGTTTTACGACAGTAAATGAAGCCACCAAACCAAGCAATAATCATAATGATTTTATTACATCTTGATCTAGCAACTAATTCACTAATGTCATATTCATATAGTGTAGTCATTGTTTCCAGGGGTTAATATAGCATGTGTTAATGATAACAATGCATCCAATCAGTGTTTGTTGATGATATTGATTGTGCTTACCATGTTCATATGTATGTGTGAGTCACTGCCAATCTATCATCGCTCCGCTTTGGGATATTAAGAAGCGCGCAGTATAGCATAAACCCGCATGTAAGCTCGATTCTCATTCGATCTAAAGATATTTGGGAGATTGCTCTCATAGGAGTAAACATGGAATGAGGGATACGATGGATTACTTGATTTATTCCAGCAGTGACCTCAAACGGAGCTCGTCAAAATAAATAGGCGCTATTCGAAGCGCCAAGATGCTGCTGCTGTTGCTTTTTGCGCCATAAAACCGGTTGAATTATAGATATCGAGTGTCAACAGAGGAATAACTAACACTTTGCGAAACATAACAGTTTATGTCAAACAAGTTAGGAAAGCATAGATAATCACACCAAGGAAACACTAGGCATTGTTCTGACTAAATTTCAAAATTTAAAACTAATCTAAGCATAATTTTCTACATAATTCATCTTGGTTTACTAATCGTGTGGAACACTTCGAGAATGACCTAAAATTGTTAGATGCTATGGATGCTATTTATTTGAGCTTTCAAATATTGTCCAATAGAGTTCACACTAATGGTTTGCTAGCAGCCTGTTTGTGAAGGATATACCTAGTAGGAGTAGCTGAGTTATTGAAAGAAATGTGCGACATATGTAGTGGAATTCAATGGGACAGACTTGACATATAGTAACACTGAAGGGTCAGTTATCAGGCCTGCGAACTGTCCTGTCAACACAATTGGTATATATATAGCTGTACTACTACAGTACCATAGATGAAGTTGGCGCAAACCTGGTTATCATCAATAGACACAAAGAGGTTTTTGTAAATATGCATACCGTACGGTTTGTTACTATTCAGGTGAAGCAGTGAGTGATGCTGGTCGGTGATAATGGCTTTTATTCAAAGCAAGCATATTACCATTGCAACTTGTGTCGACTGAGTAGTCAACGTTAAAACAGCCTAATAACCCCCACCCCCATCAAGTGCTGCGCTGACTATTCTATGTTCTTCTGTTTTTATCACAGAGCCTGAACAGCTACCATTATTGATAAAGCCTCATTCTGGAATATAACCGTCAACTTCAATCGAATAAGTGCAGATTCGAGTTCCCAAAAAATGTCGCGTTATTGAACAAAGCCATCACTTCTATGCGCTCTTTGTTGCCCGGCATTCTTCAATACCGATGCAGAGATAATACTGTTACGTGAGCGTTTGTGTTGTTCATGCTGCAAACATCATGTTATCATTCGCCCAAAGCAGATTAATAAGATGGATATTAACATTTATAATTCTGGTTTGATCTGCGTTGGTTCTGTTACAAGCAGCTACGATTAATTGTTAGCACGATTAAGTCAATTTTCTCAGGCCGTTTACCACTGTGACATTGATAATCGTCATCCCCTTAACTCGCCACTCATTGACAGCATAACTATATGTCAAGCGCCCCAGGGTATCAAAAAATTAATTCACTTAATTTGAATTGCTCAGTTTATTCCACTATCTTTTTCATTTGCAACATTTCTCTATCGATGCATTAGCTTGCGATCAATAATTCAACAGGAGGAGTTTGGCTTTTTTCGAAGTGGCAGTTGAATGACACATGCAAAGTAATTTCAGTGTGAAAAGACGTTTTCATCGGTAGATTTATATACTTAACTAAACGCTTTGAATATTGCCAAGGCTCGTATATTGCTAGATAACCAGTTATGAGATATTTTAAATTGTTATTCTGTGCATCTCAAAGAATCAGCCGTCAGCATTACAGTATGAATGCAATTTCATGAGGGAATGGAAACGAACAAATCTCCATCGACATCAAGATATGCTGCTTGGTTGATGACCGATTGGGCTGCTGTCAAATTACCTGATAAATATTTAGCAGTTTGCGGTGAATAGACTAAGAATCAGATACGGTGGATAGGGTGTGCTTGACGATGCATTACGTAGCCTCCTTGAACTAACTGGCTCTGAGCACCATGGATAATCATGTGAGAGTAGGTATTTTTACCTTGTAAGCGTCATATAGCGACCAGTGCGGGCCACATGACGGAAGAGATTCTTCGAAACCCCACGCATTATCAAGAATGCATCTAATGTGCATAGCACACTTTACGATACGATCTTGAAATGTGTTCTGCCACTATAACCTGCTGCTTTTAATGTTTAAGATATTCAGTTAACAACGGAGATACTAGAGTCCAAAGAGTTTTATGAATACATTTCTTAACCGTGATAAAACCTGGCCAAGCCGGGCAATCTTAAATAGGGTGCTCAAAATTGATCATATCTTATGCTCTATCTAGTCCGATAGTGCTTTGTCTTATAGCGTATACTGGTGTTATGTTTCCAAATATGATGGTTTTCATCATATCAGAAACAAATGGAAAATGTTTATGGCTGCAATCTACAATAACCATAGCAGAAACAACAGCAACAATACCTTTGGCACAATTGCCATTTTCATAATTATATCCTTGTTAATGTTGTCCCACGATACTACATCATGGTATGACATTGGAGCAAAAAAGGTTGAAGCGTATATTTTGCATAACATCTAACCTTGTTGTTGGATAAGGCCAGATAGGGAAATTCTACATTAATAGAAGCAATGATTTTCCAGTACATTTAAGCTGCAGAAACAAATACCGATATTTCAATTATCTAACACATGCCAATATCATTAATGCATTCAAATGATTCATATCCGTGTAGCCATCTGATACGTCTTCGGCTATAATTCACTTTTTCGCCTTGAGCCTGGTTGTGTAGCAATTCAATATTTTTCTCACCATACTCAATCAAGCGACAAGTCAATTCAGGACTTCATAGATTAAGAAATCTTGTCTTGACAGATGAATTTTCATTTGGCAAAAGAGCACACACGGCAGCCATTGCCTAGGGGAACTGCAACAAATAAGGGAGACAATAGCGTGGATAGTCTCTACAGTAAGCATGTTTAGGAATATCTTGGCAACGAGGTTCTTGATACATAAAGACCCAACGCTTCTTACCGTTTGATTGATTAAGGCTCCTAAACTATATTTGTGTTAACCGTATTAACTCATCGTTACAGATTGGATGAACCGAACCGGATTACTTAATTTGATTTATTTCACCAACATACGCGTTAAGCCACTTTAATCGCGAAATCAATAGATTACTGCAAAGCTTGATCCATAAAAGCAAAATAAAGTATTATCGCAATACATATGTACTGTCCTAGGGCTGGGTTCAAATAGTTGCTGAGTGAATTGATTGATCACGGAAAAAACAGAAAGGAATGCGTAGTTATTCGAAAATATTTTGTTCTAGATGGTGATACTGCTCACATTAGGTGTCAGATCCCCAACGCCGCAATCCATAAAACTACTTGGCTGTAATCTGTAATTTGTTCAATGCGAATAGAGTACTTCATGTATTACATGGTCACTAAATTTTCAAGATGCTTACAAAAATATACAAATTGATTAACTAATGGTTGATGATAATGTTCATGAACAATGGTACGTATAAAATGTGTACAAAAGCTGGTAACTTGAAATTATGTCAAATCCATGGATGGCATATATCATTAAAATGTGGTTAAGATGAAAGAATACCGTTCAAAATATTTCGTCGTGGGCTGTTTGTTACAGTAAAGATAGCAGAGTTGCAAAATAATCGGTCGCAAATATCATGTTAGGCAATAAACATTCACCAGGGGCTAAATGATTGAATAGCACTTCATGCTTACGTGAATGTGAATTATTTGCGGTGTGCATCCATGCATTCATATATGAAAGAAGACGATTTTCAGAGACGCCTCATTCGGACTAATGGGCTTCTGCCACATTGCTTCATTTTGTAACGACATATTTTTGACCCGAGGTACAGCGTTATCATTTCAATGAAGCTTTGTTGCTCTACATTTTGTAAATATCAGTGATATTTCTACGCTTCCTTTGTAAAATATGATTCAATGATTAATCAGATTGTGTTGACTGCTAAAGTCAAACCCGATCAAGAACGGTTCAATATGAAGTGCATAAGCATAGAACTCAAAGTTACTACAAGTTATGATCACAACATAAACAGGCGCGCAAACGCTGATAAATTGAAACCAGTCGTTGTGTCGTGTTTATAAACATAAGTCGTTAGGCAACTGTTAAGGTATTTGATGGCCCTAGTACAGCATATCAAAGACAAGCAAGAATAAAAATTAATATTAAACAGCTTGTACATCTGGGTTGCAATACATGCTTTCAAGCGTTTGGCAGCATTTTTTCTCGTAAATGGATAATGTACGACGGCTGCTCCTAAAGTTCCATTAATCCTTTCTCATGTAATCACTCGAGATTCCTTCAAATGTTTTTGATGTATGGACGGATCAATTTTAATTAATACTATTACTGAATTTAGTTTTGCAACTAATAGCTCTCGTAGTTTTGCAACATCAGCTTCCTCTCGTAAAGCCCCAAATCTAAGTCATTGGATTAATACCATGTTGCATTGCACAGCCACAGCGATTGAGCGTATCGCCACTGGTTATTTGCGGTATATGGGACAGTACAATGTAATTTGGTAAATAATCGCATTATCAAATTTGTAGCGAGTTTACTTCAGTCATGCTGATAATGGAGGCGTTCTTACCGTTAAACATGCTCGTTTCATCGAGGACTCTTGCTGTGTATTCCAGACTTATATCAACAGACTATATATGTAAAGTTGATAATTTTTACATTCATCACTAACAATTATGATCGTTAAGTTTAGCAATCATGAGCTTCCACATATTTTGACATTATTGTTTGAACAGAATGTTGACACAAGCAAATCGACCTGTCGGTGTCCTCATTTCATATGTTATTGCTTATTGAAGTGTGGTTACCGTTGCTCTTCGTGAAGTCAATAACAAGCAAGGAAGCCTCTCATGGGACATATTAACGCTGCTTTGGGTCTTATGAGATAAACCCTGCCCTTGGAAATTACTAATCAAACTCACCATGGTTTATTATTGCATGCATATTGAACTTAACATCGGCTGCCGAGATGAACCGTGGGTAATAATGTTTGCATAATCAATGCAATGTATGGAAAAGTACAACGCTGCTTCAATTTGTCAAGATGCAATATGCTCAGAGGTGGTATATAATGGACGCATGCAGCTGTTATTGCATCGATAATACCCAAAAGAAACTATTCTGCCGCTATACAAAAAATGTACAGGTCTAATATAAAATATAATTATCACTTGCAGAGTGCGGTATCATGAGCCACGCGCTGAATTGCCAAAGCTATCATCGACAGTCTACATAAATCATCATCAACTCAACATAGCGAAAACCATTATTGCTTGGTTGGGTATGTTAAAGCAAATGTATGGCGTTACATATTAGCTGACGTAATACCTAAACGTGTTTTTGCTTGGGTCAGGTCAACTACACGCGATAAAGGTCTAGTTAAATAATACACGACAACTGTGTGTACATGCAGATGGTGCCTGTAAGTAAGCTGTGCATTACTATGCAAATTTTCCACGTCATCTTCCCTAGCACAAACACGTGATCTAAAACCAAACCCAAAGTTCTGACAGCACGTTTAAACCGTAATACCAATATATTGCTTTGTTTGTTCATGAATTTTGTTTTCTATAACTACTGCATTCGTGTCAACTTCATCTGAGTCGTCAAAATGAATAGCTAAATCGTCGTTGATAAATTATATCTATATGTTCCATGTAATGTGGTTACATAGACACGTTCCCGATTTAATATGCGGAGCTTACTACTATTGAATAATTGGTACAATGTAGTATAATGTACACCCAATTCTGGTTGATTCATAAACTGATATCGAATCAAGAAGAATTCCACACAGACATCTTGATTTGTTGCTTCTAATTGATAATGCGTTAGGACACTGCATCAGTGGAAAATATAGTAACAATAGGTCCTGCTTATATCGGGGTCATAGATCGTCACATGCTGGTGGTTTTTGTAGTTGGATTGACCAAGTTAAACGGAAGTTGCAATTAGCGTTGTAATAGCCATCCATCCTGTCCACATCTATCGAACTTTTAAAATTCGTGTTCTGTATTTCTCATTCTGTTCTCCTTAAAATATGTCTCTCATGTTATGTGCTACTTCTGTTCCTAGCACAGCACACAAATAGTAAAAGTTATCTGATCTGATATGTATTCAATTGTCTCAGTTTGCGAATGAATAATGACATCTCCAAAAAACGAAATTGTTAACCATTAGTGAAGTCAACTGTATTTCATAGTAATGTAATTTCTATCATTAAATAGGCGTGATGGTTATAAAACAAGTGCATCTAGACTGTATATCTTGCTTTTGTATCAAGCTTTCAATGTGTGTGTAATTGCTCTGATATGATTTTGGTTGATAACAGTTCAAGTATAGTCTCATGGAGTATCAATCCATATGCTTGAATTCTAATGGCCGTAACCATATCCGCAGTTGAATACTTCTCTACAGAATGATGGAGCCTAACATTTAATGCTGGTTATTAAGAAATTAAGAAGTGCAACCAAAGATGGATTAGCGACACATTGGCTTGCATGTGCCTTCACCAACCATGCCCCAGCACATGGTGTACCATGACGTTAAACTCCTTACCGGGCTTATCACAAACAACTATCTACTGCGTGTCTTAATGCCGCTATACACCATGGATATTCAACTCTGAGGAGAAGCTGGTGTAGTTAGCTTTGCCGAAACAAGATAACAATAAACGCCTGGACATCTGATTTGCCATCAAACACAAAGGACTAATGCGACCTGCAAACTGCATCCAGATTGTTTCAAAGGTAAGTGTACTGCTAAGGCAGTAGTCTGGCACATGCGAAGCGAACAGATTCGCACGTATACGGTCATGGGATACCCTTGCATATGTAATTCGCACATTATTCTACTCAATTGCAACCTGTATGTATAAGATTAAAGCATACGCTGACAGACAATATACCCATACAAGGGAGCATGTGCAGGATGAACAAATGTTTGATTTTATATTGGTAGATTCCATGTATAGACACCTATAAGTATTGTCTCTACTAATAGATATGGTTATTGGGAAATATTTGGTCTCAAAATAAGCAAGTATGCCGCTTGAAGACTCATAATAACAGATAAATGTTGCCGTAATGATTTACAATGGACATTTCTTTAACAATTCGTTTTTGCTTTGCCGAATCACTGCATACAGCCATACGGCATCTCCATTCCTAAATCCTAAATCTCCATTCCATTTCAAGGTGCTTTGTTGTTAAAGAGATATTATCGCCTTACAAGTTCGAATATGTGGCGTTTTGCAGTGGTCCCATTAGCTGCATTTAAGCACAACAGCATAATTGTAAGTGTAACAATACTCGTTGTCACAACCATTATTATAGGTACGTTGTATCTTTGTGTTGCTGTACAGTGTGATGTATGATGATACACTTGCCTTTCTGCTTGTCTATATTATGCACAGGGTAAAACGATGGACATTTAAGTCTATGATTATGATAGACAAACGATATTTACCCTTCATGACGTCTCTGTATTATGCATAAAGGTTTAGAACTGTTATTTTATTACGTCATCATTTGTATTGGATGAGTTATTATAATGTCGCCATTGCTGTCTTTTGCATAATATGTGGTCAACTGAGGCTATATTTCTCACCACTCGTGAATATTGCATGATAACTACCTCGTTGCAACACTGTTATGAATAACAGATGCCTTCTCTACCCGTGTGGCTGGCGTTTACATCCATGAATGGCATATCATCGGTTCCAGTGCAATGCAATTTAATCTTAGCGGTCGGTAATATCTCCCACAAACTACAGAAACTACAACATTCCCTTTCAAATCTCACCACGGCATTGCATACTAGGCAATATTTAATGTTTGGATGAGGCTCTATTTCAACGTAAAAGTCGCTAACGTGTCACAAGATTTATCTCTTGATATTAATCCTGTAAAACAGTGCAATGACTTAATCCGTTTTTATTACTCGCTAAAAGGTCGCATTAACCGCGACCTCTGTTCGTCATAGCTGTGACGGATATTCAATAATTAAATGTTATTTGAGCTGATCCTTCATAATAATTATTTTCTCACCAATCTCAGCTTTCGGCTGGGTTGTTGTATTGCAAGTACCAGGCATTCAGGCTTTTGTTATCTACGTAAGTGCAAGTATGAGTACACTTATCCTCGCTTCATTTAATAACGTAAATTCATTCGCAGAGAATCGTTGTGAATTAATGAGGAAGGGGATAGCATTGATTAACGCCAGATTCTGAATATTAACGTTAGTGTATATATGGGAATCGATTTTTGCACGAAAAAAGTATAACCTCAATTGCGGACCAACATCGTTAATTCCATAAACAATGGCGAGTGACTACAACAAAATCGGAATAACAACTTTTGTGTCAGTACGGAACGCACCACCTCAGCAATCAGCATCCAAACTATATTATGATGCATTCATATTTTCCATATTCACTCGTTTAATTCAAGGATTCAAGCAGTCGCCACCTGACAAATATTCACATGCAAACGTATATGTAATTTGAGTTGCTTCTCGTTAGAGCAACGATAGAGTAATCAGATAGAAAACAGTAAATTGAACACACCGATAGTATGTCTGGTAATTTAGGAATGACTGGGGAGTACCACAATGGTAGATTATTATTTTACCAATGTTATGTTGATAATATATCAGCGATACATACCTGATATCATTATTACATTATATGTTGTATGCTGATAACACACAAATATACAGTACTATAACAAGCCATGAACAATTAAATGTGTTTTCTTTGTTTGAATAAAACATGATACATGGTTTGTTATTAAATAATGGAGAAATTATTGTTAATTGCACTGCACGGTAGGTTTGTGCTAGTTTGTGTATTAAAGCATGGTTATTAAGAAACAGATAAAAGTTAAATGATGATAAGACAGATTTGCTGTTGGTAGCTCCATAACAAAGTAATCTGAAGATCAATGTCGGTGATGCAATCGTTAGTTTTGCAGCAAATGCAAAGAATCTTAGAGCCAATTGCGATCAATGCATGATCATGACAACTCTAGTCATCCAAGTTACAAAGCTTAAGTGCCAACACATCAAGATGATCAGTAAAGTGAGGTATTATCAGGGTGACACCTGTATTTATGATCTCAATGCCCTTAATGTCACATCGCGCCTGGATCTCAACAGTGCTGCGATAGTTTGAGAACCCGATTCTCTCATCTCGCGATCGTACTGACACAACAAAAGCAGCCAGACATGTACCAGATAAAAGACAAAAACACACATTTAGAACAGCTCGTAACAAGGGAGCAACCCACACTTGTAATCGGTAACCCTGGATAAAATAACTAATGCAGTAAACAACGTCAGTCATTGTACAAGTTCAAACATAACCTAGTGTCATTTATTTGTAAACGTGCTATGCGTAAGTGAATAATAATTTCTTTGGCCATAATGCTTCGCAACATCTAATACGAAAATTAAGTTATTGTACAATTGTATATATATATATATATATATATATATATATATATATATATATATATATATATATATATATATATATATATATATATATATATATATATATATATATATATATATATATATATATATATATATATATATATATATATATATATATATATATATGATTGTGACAATTTTAAGTATTCCTGTTGTTTATGTTCGTCCTCTTATTATTAATATGGACGGGGATTATCAGTTTAAGTGTCTGTTTTTTTATCTTTGCTTTGCAAGATATCTCAGCGTTATAATTTGCAAAATATGAATGCATGTTCATATGATTCTATAAATATTGGTAAAACGATTATGAAAAATCGTGGTCTCAATGTTTTCGAAATTTTATGCTCGTAAAATACACGGTTTTTAGATGTTTGATCATTATTAGATCATACTGTATCGGATGCAAGACCCTTTGAATTACGTTAAATCAATTACAAAGATAAATTGGTTGCTCTCTTTCCCATTCGGCCCTTGAAACTAACAAATTGTGTTTACAATGCAGAAAAAATATCAATTGCTTACTGTTAGGTTTCTGCTTTACGTTTATTTAGATATTATATTGTATCGACAAGCGCCTCATTTTCACCATAGCCAATCATACACAATTCATAAGGGACAATAACAACGGCGAAGCGTGTTGACTTATATCACCAAACACAAATGACTTGCGGACAATTCCTACGTAGGATTTCATCTGCATTTTCAATTGCAACTCTCAGACACGCTTACAGGAGAATTTGTAGCCACAGTTTGTAAACAATCATATGGCTGTCAAATGCCAGTGATGGTTACCTAGCAGAAAATCAGCTGCTAAGATTACCAACTGCGAAAACCATTGCTATTCGTTATTTTCTCTAATTTGTGTGACAGTCGGATAACACGGACCTTATTTGTACACATGGTGACGGCTACATAGTAATAGACGAGCTGCTTAATATGCTATGATATCAAAGGGAAGTTCTTCCTTCAAAGGGTTGCATATAAGCACCGTTAATTCATCATGGTGAAATATTGTATTGGTATCCAGGGAATGTTTAAGTCGATTTATTGCGCTAGGCATCGAGTCCAACGATACATATAGCCGTTAGAATTTAGCAAGACATCAATGAACTTAAAATGAGATGATCAAAACGGTTTACTTAAATTATACATGAAATCTGTACAATATGCAAATTGGCCTTCAAGTTATGACGTTCTCTGCATTTCAAACTAGCCTCATCAATTCGATTGGTTTGAACACCAGATCGAAAGGTAAACTCGTGTGTCATCGGACATCACAGTAACTAAAGCATCTGGCGTTCGGAATGTCTGCACTGTCCACAAGTTGAGAATTTATGATTGAATATGGTTTAAGTTCTCTGGAGAGGAGAGTGGAAGCAGACAGCAAATTACAGAAGAGGCATGGTCGTATATGTATACGTCACAAGCGGATGCTGCATGCAATTGGACCAATAACAAAATTGTTTCTGTTGTAAAGGGCGATATATATACATGTATATTATTATATATATATATTTTTATATATACATTAATACATATATAATATATATATATATATATATATATATATATATATATATATATAGATATATATATATATATACATAGAAATAAATATATATATGTATATATATATAATTATAGATACATATTTATAATTATATATATATTTATATATACTATATATTTATAAGGTTAATACTTACTGTTAGTTCATTTACAATGTACTCAGTATTTGTAGAAGAATGATTGATGAATAATGACACTTTTGAACTTGCTAAACTTGCTGTATAAATTACAGATGTATTCATGTTAAAATAGTATTGTATGTTTAGTGTTTGGAAATCGGGCACAATGAAGGGGGCAAGGCCTTGTAAAAGTCTTCTGACTTGTCCCTTCAGCGTTGCTGAATGAAATTTTATTCATCCTATCTTGTTCTCAAGTCCAGGATTAGACCGGCCAAGCAAAGCCTAGATCTACCTAGAATTGATCAGCATATGCTAGCATCTACCTAGCATAGCCTAGCATATACCAAGCAAAGCAAAACATAGCCTTGCCTCTATCTAGTATAGCATAGTACACTCCGAGGTCTCCTAGGTTCACCGGGTTTCTCCCCTTTATTTGCTTCCCTTTGGAGCAGTACAGCACTCTGCCAAGGCAGCTGTCAAAGCTGTGCAGAGCTATATTGTTTCGGACCCCTATATACGGTATTTGACCTTTTCTGTGGTATGGAGTTTTGGACGCTCGTTGTGCGCCCTCCTATACGTCGCTGCCTATGCTGGAACAATGATTCTTTGTACTCCATCTGATTATCCTGCTGGCGGCGGTGGGTGTTGGTGCAGGGGTGTAAGGATCGATAGCGCTCTATGGGATGCTTATTTGCATGTGTGTAATACGTAGTATATGTAGACATGCACACTACTGGATAGCCCTATACCTAGAGTAGAGCTTGTAGGTCCATGAACGATTTATACCTAGATTCGATAGGTGGTACTTCGAGGATGCGATGGCGGAATACAAGAAGAATCCACACATATGCCCTTCATGTTTCTGCGGATACTGCAAGAGCTAGCTATAGTAGAGTAACACCCCAAGGGGTGGACCGTTATGATTACCAAGTCAGCTAGAAGAACAAACTACAGGTTTTAGGAAGAGTATATAGATATAAAATGAAGCCTTTATTCGGGTTAAGTATATTAAATAGGGCAGAGATTAACTTGATTGAGAGCAGCGCCAATGCTCTCACATTACAAACAAGGTGATATGGATACCAATCAGGGGGTGGCTGTTCGCCTCCATCCCGCCACAATAATATAAAGTACTGAGGGGTACAAAAATCAATGCCGTGGGTAGCTATTCGCCTCCAACCCAGCGCAAAACATGCAAATGATCAAAGTAACAAAATAGTCCCTCACACATTATTTCATAAGAACTAACCTGCTAACAGTTGGGCGGGAATCCCAACTACATACAACTATAGTAAATATCACATGTAAAAGTTATAATTCACTAACAAATATTGCCCATGTTGGGGGTTGTTTTAACCACCTAACCACAACACAGACTCACTTTCTAGGGACGAAACAATCAGTCAAACTTTCACGATATATTCAGACACGTCTTCTACGGTCTCGAGACTAAAATGGAACTGGCGCGAATACTACATAAAGGACGCTATCCGCCCTACTTTT
The DNA here is from genome assembly GCA_034190875.2 of Urechis unicinctus. Taxonomy (NCBI): domain Eukaryota; kingdom Metazoa; phylum Annelida; class Polychaeta; order Xenopneusta; family Urechidae; genus Urechis; species Urechis unicinctus. The sequence continues at coordinate 35,547,128 of CM067358.1, forward strand.
TACCACGTCAACATTTAAATACAAACCTAAAACCATCAGTTAAAAGTTACAGAACTTATGGCGAAATACATAATGATATAAAAACAGACCATCTCACCTGAGACAGTCTAACATGCAATTACAAATAAAATAAAGACACAGGCAAAACAGGCTGCACTATCTGACAGTCTGTGGAAGGAGAAACCAAACCGGTGTGACCCGGTCTAGCTTCGATGTTGACATTCATGAATATAGAAAGCGAAACTACATTCACTGAGCAACATCTACGTTATGACGGGTAGGCTCGGAGTGCCAACGAGACCCCTTCTCGTCACAATACCCTCCCTGTTAAAAAAAAATGTTTGTCCGCAAACATGCAATGTGAACAATTATAACTGGCCCAATAATAGAGAAACTACAATCATGCGAGAATGTTCACTACAATAACATCAACACATTGAAGTAATCTTGGGCGACGGCTTGTCTTCTTGGCTGGCCTTGGGGAGTGGTCCATCTCGGAGGGCAGAAGGGGTGGCGAGGACATCTTTCCCAATCGCAGGAGTGGAGCGGTTGGGGATATCTCGTTAGCACCTGAGTTTGGCACATCTTGGTGCATTGCCCTCTTCATCAGAGCTCGACTGGCAGGTGACAGTCCCAGGATTGGTCACTCTAACCGGCACCTCCACCACAACCTGATGGCTACGCAAATGGAGGGCCATCCTAGCTTTGCGTCGGGCTGGCAGAGAGTAGGAACAATAAGGGCATTCTACTCTTGACCCATGCCTGTCTTTGATGTGCCGTCTTAGTTGGTCCCTGGATGATAGTACCACATCGCAGACTGAACAGGATACCATCTATAAAACACACATCATGTAATATATTCTGGCACCAGCTAACGGCTGAGCGGAGCCCTGCCTGTGTCAACGTAATGTGCCCAGCTTATAATGGGACAATTGGAGGCCAAGAAAAACCCTGCCCATCCAACTATCCACCAGAATGTTATTCCGAACCATGACAGAGGGAGAAGAAATTAACCCCACAAGAAACACGATATAATGAGTCTGTTCCCCAACCCTTGAAGGTGGTCACAAAAATACATATACATAACAATTGTTCAACAAAATATTGCAGCATGATGGTTTGAACGTTATTGCATACTGGAAATGCCCGTGGAGAAAAAAAACAAATGACTATATCACCCAGAATGCATGTGCAGTTTCACAAATAATCTGCACAGCAGCACCAACCAAGACACAACTAAAGGAAATAGGAGATAAGGTAGTGAAATCCTAAGCCTACAATAATCCTAATACTTGTTAAAGCAATCAATCCCATCCAAATCGCCTAGAGAAGGCGAATGACCCGACGAGACCTGGTTGTAACCTCTTCCTCAGGGAAACAATTCAGCTCATTTGTCTGGCTTCCCTGGGGATCATCGACATCCGACTGACTATCTGGGGAATGGGCGCCAGCCAACCCATATTGAAGAGGTGGATCGACGTCATTGGTGAGGGGAACTACACCAGACAATGCTGGCAAACTGTCCTCAAGACAATAATAGGGCTTGAAGTCGTCAATGTGGACCACTTTTTCTTTCGACCCATCTAGTTCTTCCACCAAATAGGTGACATCACCAAGCCTCTTCGCAACCCTGAGTGGACCAACAAAAGGAGAACCCAACTTGTTACCGATTAGGTTTGGGTGATAAAACCTCAAAACCAAGTCTCCTTCTTTTAGAAATCTGTCTTTGGCTCGGAGGTCATAACACCTCTTTTGGCGCTCGGCTGAACGATTAAAAGTGTCTCGGGCAAGAGCAAAGTTTTCCCTCATAGCCTCTCTAGGCCATTGAACATATTGTTGGGGACACATGTCTTCAGAATCAGGTGGTGGTGAAGGGAACATCAAATCAATAGGAAGAGATACTTCTCTACCTAGCATCATTAAATTTGGGGAGCAGCCAGTGCTATCCTGCACTGTAGCCCTGTAGGCACAGGTTTGCGTAAGGACGATGGTCATCCCAATCGCGTGGCTGGCCAGCACAAAGTTTAGAGAGGACAGCAATCAGGGTACGATTGAACCTTTCAACCTGGCCATCACTTTGAGGGTGATACGGTGTTGTCCTTGTCTGATCAATTTCAAGAAGCCCACATATAGCCTTCATCAGATAACTCTGAAATTCTGGTCCCTGGTCAGAATGAATGACCTTAGGCACCCCCAACTTTAAAAATACCTCTGTTACTAAGCAGTCAGCCACAGTAAGGGCTTGGTGGCTGGGCAGAGCGAAGGCTTCCGTCCATTTGGTGAAATAATCTGACACCACCAGAATACAACTGTTATCACTGCTGGTGGTAATCGGCATGGACAGAATATCCATAGCAACCCGTTCTAAGGGTGCACCCACCGGCTGCTGTCTTAGCTGGGCATGTTTTGGTCCCGGGCGAGGATTACGGTGCTGACATGAGTCGCAATGTCGGCACCATCGCTCAACATCCTGTCGCATTCCTGGCCACCAGAAACGACGCCTGGCATTATGCATGGTCTTAGTTGAACCTAGGTGCCCTGCAGTTTTGTGATTGTGGACTTATATGGCAAAATATGTCTTCCCTCAAGGCAAGAGAAGCAACCAAGCTGAGGACCTCGTGGCCTGATTGTATGACCCGTTTGTACAATAGGCCATCGTGATATTCTAGCTCAGACCACAGGGACCACAGAGTTTTGAGGTCAGGCGATTCAGATTTGATCTCCACCCATTCAGGCCTACCCCCATTTGCCTTCCATAGGATCATTTTTTTTATACTGGGGTCATTTTCCTGTAGCTGCCGCTTTGTCTCGATGATCATAGGTTCAAGGAGCATACCAGCCGCAACTTCTGAAAGAGGGGACACCTGCTTTCTGGTGACTCGTGCAAATTCTCTCTTGCCAACCCTCTCCGCTTCCAGCTCCTCCTTACGATCACATTGCCGACAAGGATGGCATGGCCGTCGAGACAACCCATCAGCATTTTGATGAATACGACCTGCCCTATACTCAATGGTGTGATCATACGATTGAATCGTTTCGATCCAGCGAGCCATCTGATCTTCCGGTTGCTTAAAATTCCACAACCATCGCAACGCCCCGTAATCAGTTCGGATCAAGACCTTTGCACCATACAAATAATGGTGACAATGCTTTAATGAATCAACCACTGCAAGCAGCTCCCTGCGAGTCACGCAATACCTTCTCTCAGCATTGCATAGAGTTCTGCTGTAGTATGCTATGACTCTTTCTTGCCCATTCTGTACTTGGGACAGTACTGACCCAATCCCAGTTCCGCTTGCATCAGTATCTAGAATGTACGGTGTCTTGTCGATGGGGTAGGTGCGAGGTGAGTGCGAGCTTGAGTTGCATGAAGACTTCCTGACAACTATCTGTCCACTCAAACGTGCACGAGAACTCAGTGAGGGCATGCAGTGCTTTTGCAATGGTGGAAAAAGACCGAATAAACCGCCTGTAGTAGGAGCAAAATCCCAGGTAACTTCGGACTTCTTTCACATTTCCTGGACGGGGTCATTCCTTTACAGCCTCAATCTTCTTAGAGTCTGTGCCCATGCCATATTCGGAAACAACGTGGTCCAGGAAGGATACCTCCTTTCTCAAAAAGTGACATTTGTGTGGGGCAACTTTCAGCCCGGTACCTCCGATCCTCCTCAAAACTTTGCCCAACCTGTCCAGATGTGTGTCGAAGGAGTCACCAATAACAATGACATCATCGAGATACACCAGGCAAGTTTGCCACTGCAAGCCAGCAAGAATATGCTCCATCAGCCTCTCAAAGGTCGCCGGAGCATTGGACAAGCCAAAGGGCATGACTCGAAACTGTTATAGCCCGTCGCTGAGCAAAAGCAGTTTTAACCCTATCAACTGGATCCACCTCTACCTGCCAGTACCCACTGGCCAAGTCTAACGAATAGAGAACAGCTTGGCCCCACTTACGGCATCCATCAATTCAAAGGTAGGGGATAGGAATCCTTTACGGTAACCTCATTCAGTCGCCTTGTAATCCACACAGAAACGGATCGACCCTTCCTTCTTGGTGACAAGAACCACAGGGGAGGCCCAAGGGCTAGTAGATGGCTCAATGATGCCCAACTCAAGCATCCTTTTTACCTCCTGAGTGTCAGCCTCTCTTTTAGATAGGGGCTGACGACGCGGACATTGTTTCAGTGGATGGGCATCACCAGTGCTTATGCTATGTTGGACGCCAGTAGCGCAGCCCAAATCATCCCTCGAGGTTGCAAATACGTGCTGATTTTTAACCAACAGGTCAGCCAAAGCAGATGTCTGGCCTTCATCCAGACCCTCTTTGCACGATTCGAATAATGAGGCTAAATGATGAGGAACTTTGTGAAAATCACTACACACAGCATTTATTCTGTGTTCCCATTTTGTCTCTGGCATGTTGTTTTGAGGTATGACGATGGGCTCACATTATGCTACTAGAGTTTTCTTATGGAGCTTCAGACGATCAGGGCCCATATTAATGATCCTCACAGGGATGACATTGCGACCCAAATCAACGACAGACTTGCCCACAATGATGCCGTGTTTGGCTGTAAATGACTGGAGGGGCTCCAATATGCCATTTACATAATGGTTTGGATGATCCGTTATGTAGCCTGGCACAATCATCTCACTGCCAGCTGGCACAGTGACTGTCTCCCCTAAAGCAACCCTACTGACTTTGGGCAGCTCACTCTCCCTCTTCAGACGATACGGCCTCTGGCCGATAACAATAATGGACTCGGCACACTCAAGAATGCATCCATGACTCTGGAGAAAATCCACACCAAGAATAACTGGAGCTTCCACTTCGGCGACCACCATATCATGCGACAATTTCAACCCATCATTCAATTCAACACAGAATCGAGCTGTACCCAATGGAGCCACAAGCCCGCCATCAGCCATTCTCATCGATCCCTCAGCAGGTAACAACGAGGGTCTTCGATCCGCATCTATGGCAGCGTATCTAAGCGGATGTAGGACAGATATTGTAGAACCAGAATCAAACAAACAGTCAGCCACATCCCCACTAACTAAAGCCACCAGGTACAAACTGTCTGTGGTGACTCCAGCTGCAACAGGTCCTGGGTAACTGGTGCTCAATGCTGGGGCGTGGACCTCGACCCCAGCTACAACCCGTTTCCCTGATGGGATTCCCCAGTTGGGGTACCAAACTTAGAGTCAGAGTGTGTGTCCCTCTTTAACTTGTGACAATCAGCCCGCCAGTGCCCATCCTTGCCACAGTAGTGGCACTTCCCTTTTGCCCGCTTTGAGCTGCTACCATTGCTGGGAGGTAAGCTGGTGGCAGTGCGGAGTAGACGCTTTAGTTTCTGGATCATGGAACTCAGCTCACTTTCCTCCGCACTCCTATTCTTGTCATGTGCCTGAGCCCTGACTGGATATGACTCTGCAGGGAGACTCCTCCTTTGACGGCCAACTTGAAAGGCCTCAAACTCTAGAGCTGTCTGCACAGCATCATCCAGCCTGCTAGGCCTGGCTTGATAGATAGCCCACTCGAGCTTTGCATCATGCAAACTATCTGTGAAGGCATCAAGGGCCAACTTTTCCCTTACTTCTAGGGCTACTCCTGGATATGCCTTCCTTACCAGCCGCTTCACTGTACTGGCTAGCTAGGTCACTGGTTGCTTGGCCCTACTAACCAATCCTTTGAGTTGAGCCCTAAAAACCTCTGACTGATTGTCTGGCTCAAATCTCATGGCTAGAGCTGCAACTACCTTCTGAAAACTTCGCCGGTCTTCAGATTCCAAATCGGTCAGAACACCCTGAGCCTGACCTCGCAAACTTGTCGCCAACTCTAAAGCACGAGTTCTGTCATCCCAGCAATTTAAGTCTGCCACCATCTCAAATTGACCAAGTAGTCTCTCCAGCTTGACGTTCCGTCATAGGTGGCTGGAGTTTTGGGCTTGGAGCGCTGGCTTCGAGTGAACGACTCCCTAGTGACAGGGACAGAGAAATTACCAGCATTTTGGGATGGATATACAGGTGGCTATCCTAACCGATACTGGCAGGGGAAGGACTTCTCCAACTCACTAGTCGAGGAGGGTTTGAGTCAGGGACCCCCTCAATGCAGGAACCTCCTTGTGGAATATGAATGCCACCATGGTAGGAATATGGATTGGCCTGAATAAAATCTCTGTGACAGCACCCTTCTGAAAAACTTTGTTTCCCAGCTGTGCGGTGCGAGTGGTCCTTTGCTTCGAATAGGTAGTTGCTGCGGCCCGTAGACCAATCTACGGGAAAGTAGTTTCGACTGCCATTCTGTACTTTACATAGTATAGATAATTCGGTACTACTAATCTAAACAGGCGCTATTGCAGGTACTACTATGTACACAGTGGAGTAGGGTCGGACAAAAATATAGCGTAGGGGATTTCCCAGGGGCAGTGATATGTGCCTTATTTGTAGTGGTGCAAAGGGGGTGGGTCGGCGGGCGGAGGTAGTCCCAATTGGTTGCTCTCTTTCTATGTGTACAACTACATGGCGGGCAAGGTCGTGCAGGGTGGGGGTAGTGCACTAAGGCCGACAACTATGGATCAGTTACACGTGGAATATATGTTGAACGTGAATCTCCTAGAAACGAGGGCTGCTAGCTCAGAGTTCCAGAAGATAGAGCCACCACACAAGGCGAAAATGTAACAATAGGTACACTTCGTGAGGGAATGAAGATGGAGCAGAGCACTGCTAATTGAGAACGGTCCAAGGCAAGCACTACTCTGGCTGAGCGCTACTAGCGTAGAACGTAGCTAGAGGGGAGCAAACCTGGAGAGGAGAACTACATGGCGGGCATTGTGGGGATGGGGTTGTGGGGTGCACTGACGCCACAGCTCTGGAACATTAACACGGGGTATATGTGTTGGATGCTACACAAAGAGGAGCAAGCGCTGATAGATACGGAAGTTCAAGAGCAGTTGCAAAGAAAGTGTTACTCGAGGAAAAACTTAGTTATGACTACATCTAGAGGCAGTTCAACCAACTGCCGTGCTACAGCCCTGAGAGTCGAATCCTACTTTCAGATAATAAAAGTCAGCCCACTACTCATTAAATACACTACCAACCGCACTTTTGCAACAAATGGTTGCACTTCTTTCCGATCACATAAATTAGCCAATTGTTTATCTAACATAATACAAAACGCAACATTACAACAAATGGTTGTGCTAGTTTAGTCCACATTGGAGAACGCCACTCATGTCACATTATGAAATCGAAAGGACCGAGGCAGAATCGATCAGCAGATTATGGCTATCAACTAGACTGATCCACATTATGGAGACACACTCTTCCACTGCTTAGTGTACAGCAGCTACCGAACTTTTATGCGCATTACAGCGACATTGCGGCTGCGTTATAGAGCCTTGTTTGTTGCGAAGATAATGATTTTTCTTTGTGACAGAGAGTGCCTGTCGTACAAGATTTTCAGGTAAGCTGCCTACGTACGGTTGACATGGCAAAAGCTTTAACTCAAACAATTGCCCGCGCTGCAATGTCCATCTTCTTACGGACACGTGATCAGCATGCCGAGTGGAGCACACGATGTGTTGTGGCACGAGAGCCCAGTTAATTTGGTATTCCTTGGTCAGGATATAACACCAATGTTTTGGCGGTGTGTATTATCAGAATCCAGTCCCGATACATAAACCATGTCATCTCAAAGGAATGGTAAATCGAATAATCGTCCCGCTACTTTCTTTGATGGACGTTGTTTTGTAAGGAATGCAATATCATTATAAAATGCATGCATTTACACGATATTCTTTGCACGCCTGTTTTATATTATACAAGTTTACCAATCAGTGGTGTGAGTCTTTCGAAACTTCTCGCCATTTTACAGGCAGCACACCAGCACATTATGTATTTTACCCAATTACGTTAGTCTGCAGTCGTCAGAATATTTTCGTGAGATTTTCAAACAGATTTACTATATACGGTCTCTAAATATATTTGTTTAACTCTTGGTCCAGCTTTGCAACCTGAAGACCCCAAAGACAACCGCTTATCGAGGTAAAACCTAGAACAAAGTTCGAAATAGCTTTAAGCGTCCAGCTAAAGCCCAACAGAACAGCTTTAAAAACTAGGATAGTAACCGCAATTTCCCTGATCCCTAAATAGTAATAACATAAGTTATATTGTGATCGGATTGTGTTAAATACCTACCAGCTTTATGCCCTGGCCACAAACCACTTGACTGAGTGAGGCGGTCTTTTAAATAATGCAACGCCAAAACGATTCGGCACTTGCAAGTACCATTCCGGTTGCATTTTTATATCTTATATCAAGTAATCAGTGCAGTGAAACACAAAATTTATAGAAGCAGGTCAAGGTTCATGAATATTCACGAAGATGACTTAGATGAGTGATAGATGGCACAAGCAACTATTTGGTCTATGTGCGCCCTGCATCCAGATGAACAGGCAGTAAATACAATACAATATATCCTGAGTTTTTGCGATAATGCCTTAATAACTTACACAAATATATAGCCCGCTACAACTATGAATATGGCTACATAAGCCACGTTAGTCCTAAATGCATTAGAATTCTATCTGATCACCTGGCACACATATTCATGCAATTAGTCCTCATTAAATGAAGTCGATCAATCACGTAGCTGTCTACTTTCTAACCTAGTATTATGTGAAAATTATTCAACCCAGTGCTTTTGTGGTATTTTCGATATTGCTAAACTGATATCCAGAGAACTAATAAAACGTTTTAAATATTAATAATCAATTAAGGTAATGCCCGAATGCCATCGTTTTACGGTTTGTTGTTTATTACTCTCTCTCGTCTGGTATATTTTAATGAACAATTTATATTCATCAACATTCAGTTTATCACCATGATACATGAACGTCATGCTTACTTGGATATGATAGCGGTGTTTCAGTATATGTTAATATTTTTGATGCAACGTTGGAGAGGTTTATATTTCTCAGGAAAGAACATCGCCTCCAAGTCAGATGTATTATTTTCTATCTGATTGTCTGGACCATTTGTTCAATTATCTCTTAATGTAGCTAACCTAATTAGTCGATGAATAGAAATGTTTGATGGAAAGGGAGAGAGTGAGAGAAAGAGAGAGAGAGATGGTGAGAAGAGAAAGAGTGATAGAGAGGGGAAGAGATAGAGAGAGTGTGAGCGTGATAAAGAGATGGATAGAGAGAGGGATATCGAACGAGCGCGCGCAAAAGAAAGAGAGAGAGAGAGGAAAAGAAAAGAGAGAGAGACAGAGGGAGAGAGTGAGCTGTTTCACTAAGGCAATAGCGGCATCTGAACGCAAACATAGTTTTGTGTATTCACCATATCTTCACTTCCTCCTGCAATTATGCAAATAACCACAGACTTATGAAGACGTAGCATCGTCCTTCTAGGTTCATTTGAAACTGAGGCATCGATATCTCTCATTCACCCCTTTCAATTAGTAACCAAGGGCATGTTATCGTGAAAGTATCATAGCGCATTGCCCGCTGAGACATACGATTCTCAAATGATTCTCACTCGCCTGCTCCGCATTTAACTCATCATTGTTATGCGACGACACGCTCCTCAGTCTCAACATGGCATGCAAGTGGAAACTATCAGAGATAATAGCACTAGCGACTGTGTTTGATTGATGTCGCCAAACACAAGCGATTTGTGGAAAGTTCCTGTGTAACATTTCGACAGTATATTACATTACATCTACACCGCCAATGCGTAGTCGTTCGACAAATGTCTTTGGCGAACGTCAGGGGTGATACCAGGTTATATTTTTAGTCTCTTTTATTTGGCCTCAATGTAATTCTGATTTTTTCATCTTTTATCAAGCACATTCCGATCTCCTCTTTTATGGTAGTATATACTACGATGTCAATTTGAAATAATCAAATCCACATTGTTTTGAAAGAGCAACATGAAAATGGCTGCAGGGGTGGGAAAATATTGCAAGCGTCTTCTGTCAGAAAAGTCATAGGGCACAAGCCCGTTACACATGGGCTGTGGCATATTGCGCCATTGCATCGAAATGGTTGGTGATATGTAATATGGTTCATGTGGAGATCGTACTATGACCTCGAATCGACGACGAAAAGCGAAAAGTTAAACCGACTTTGCCATGGTCATTTACCAAAAGAATGCTTGTGGGAGCATCTTTAGACATGTGTCTTTAATAGCTCATATTAAGAACTACCCTGCTTGTATCATGCACCAGTATTCGGTTTAGAAGCATAGAAGACCTATATTACTAAAACCACAATAAATCGGTTACCTGGTTAAACCAAACATATTTTTTCCGAACTTGAATAGTTTGCCATCTTAACCACACGCTTGTTTATCCGCTCGTTGAGCTACAATGGTTTATGTTCCAAATACAGCCTGCCGCGCGTCAGCATGCTGCTTGTGACCTTGGACATCTAATTCTGAACAACAGCTGATTTAATTTGTTTTGCAAATGCCAGTTTACTAACAGGTTATTGGATTAGTGAGCCTGGCCTATTGTGCGTGGATCAAGGTAAACAAAGAAAGGCTAGCAGCGCATGCTACTAGCCAACAACTAGCGGATGTAGGGGACTACAGAGGCAGTGTATTGACGAAACAAGCAACCAGCTGTATCGGGTGGTGATCATGGGTCACCACGTATTCCTGGATGTACATTTCATTCATAATTCGGTTCTATGAATTTATGCGTATTTCAATGACACCATTGAACGAAATTGTCTCTATCCAATATCTAAAGTGAAACAATGACACAGAGCATGTTTGTGCAATGGAGAAGAGGCACAACTCATCTGGTATTTGATAGCTTCCGATCTTCCATCCATCCCACAGAGAGCATTCATCCCATTTTTTCTACTTTCACATACTCCAAAACGTTTCACATCACGTGATCTGCTGTTATTCGAGTTATTCTCTTATATGTTATGGCCATCTATCAGTTCAAATATTTAGCATTGCAGCAGATACATAATTGTTCATCATGTCTTCACAAATGGATGCGAGTGTTTACAAAATAATACTGGAACACTGTGCGACGTACAACTGTGCGTTATTGATTGATTACAATTGCGTCAGTGTTTTATTTAATTTTGTAATTAAAAGTGGAACGAAAACAGTCATCAACAAGGCGTGACGGATTGGTAAGGGTGCGGGTTGAGAAGGGAAAGTACAGAAACATCCGCAATTAAGTCGGTTGTAAATAATTGTATCTAACAGGGCACCTGTAAAGGATCCGTTAAGATCAGGACTTACGCCCTGGCCGTGCGATGCATAATGGATTCGAGTTTGTTTAATGTTTACCTTTCTGTAAAATTACTAGATGCGGGAAAAATGACCAATTCTGTCTTGGTAGGGTGTAGCGGGCAAAAGGAAAGCACCAAAACAATGTGTTTGGTCTGGGAGTGTAATAGAAAAGTAATATTGTGCGGTCAAATAACAGGCATTTTACATTACGCTCTGCCCTTTCTATGTTTACGGAACGCAGCAGCATAAACCGCCCTACTATCTTCACGTCGTCCATTTGATATTACAACCATCGCTTGCTGTGTTCATTTAAGTTATGCAATGAACGAATCTCGTCGATGCTTATGAAGGCACACGTGGTTATATCAGCAATGCTGTAGAATTATACTTTGACGAACCCAACCCAATTACGGCCCTTGCTAGTGTTGTTAGTATTGTCAATTTTTATTTCATAAAGATCAGCTACAGATATAGGGATGCCAGATCTTTGCAATTATAATTTCAAATCTACACGTTTTTCAATTTTACGAAGCTGTTTTTAATCCTGTTTGTTCTCTGCAAGAATCACATCGATTTGACAGTAAGACCATAGGTAATTCATGTCGAGCTGCTTACGCTGCTACCTCCGGGGTGAATGTGGTCGTGTCATTAATGTGCGTCTGCATAGAGTTGCAAAAGATTGATATTCCGTTGTCATTCATCGGTAGTACTCACCAGGTTGCGGTAAAGGCGCATGCTGACAAAACACAATGGAAGGAATGTTGACATAAACATGTGTCAGAGAGTAACTTTGTGAAATAACTTTCCATAGGCAGCTTATTACTGGATAAAGATAAAGATTGCAGCAACGTTATTTTCGGAATGAACTTCTATGACGCCAGAACAAATCCAAGTAATCTTAAATAACTAATGTGCTGCCTATATGAAGCAACTTCTATTCTATCTATGAAATAATTCGTCATTAACGACAATACAAGGCGAACATGTCCGAACACTATTTGTTATCCATAACATTGTTATCTTATCCATAACTGCTATTAGTGGTAGTTTAATTATTGTATCTCTTGGCAAGATTTTATTATGCTAGTAAAGGATAACATTTGAATCGGGTTTTTTGTTATTTTTGCTCATCACCGAACATCTACATAACATTAACTTCAAACAACCGTGCAGGCGTTTTGAACGGAATTCCACAGTGCTACGATGCTAACTTTTGCAAAATGAATAGATCCAGAACACAGTTTTAACTGCGGTTTTGCTCATGTTTACATTCGGGATACTTTGGGCCAGCCGTCCATTCATCTATGGCCTGAATGGAATAAAATTTCAATTTACATTGCGCATGCGGTGTTACATTCTAAAATGCTACCCCTCAAATCCTCTCCTGTTATTTTATGGTCGAATGAACTGAACACATTAGTTTTCTGAAGCTGACAAATAAACAGAAACGTCGATTATATAATCCTTTCAGCAAGATTGGCAATTTCCATACTTTGAGAAAATGTTCGCAATTTAGTTGGAATCACGAAGTATGAACCATCAGGTACTGTTTCGGATGATTTTGAATGCTGTGTTTCGTACCAAAGCAGATTGCATACTGAAATAATCGAAATGATTGTGACAAGATTGCCTTGGCTGGTAATTTATAATTGCTGATGTATTGTATTACTGCCCGGGTAATTTAAGCTTCGCTTTGAATCTAGCATCAAACGACAGAAATATGTTCTTATTTCCGGTTGGAAGTTACCTAAGCGCGTTATTCACGTGCTTTTGATGCACCAATTGTCTATAAACATACAGTGCAGGTTAAGAGGCATGTACACAACAGGATGGTTCAGGTATTTAGGTGTATGTTTTCTATGCAAATATATCAGCGGAAACTGTCTGAGGGGCAACATAATTAGCTCAAGCCGTTATGTTGATTTCCGTACGTATCAATACCAGTACTCTAATTGAATTGAAAAACGTCATTTCATAAAATGCATTCAAGAACCATTGCAATCTAAAACAAAATGTACTTGCAGCTTTCAGAATTACTCTCATAAATTATTTATGAGAGTCATAAGGGCGCCACTGGAGGTACTCTTGGAAACGTCGTCCAAAGCTTTATAACACTAACTTGAATTTGGGATCACTTCAATTCTGTACTGCCTCAATGCGTTTTGTATATTTACAACTAACAAATAACCAGCATTGACCACACGCCGAAGTATCTCATAAATTGTGGTGCGCGTTTCATTCTTTGCGAGTTGATAATTACGCAGTCTTTGTTAATCTCAGAGATGTAAACTTTTAGTTTGATATATCTACTTCTCAGCACTAAATTATACAATTCTCATGCATCAGCGACCGATGGATTTCCTAACCAAAATGATACCTCCCGTTGCAAATACAGATGCCTAAGTTCCGCGTCCCTCTTATATGATTCTACGCACTCTAATGCAGGCTGAAGCCCGTATAAGCGAATCCGAAACTAAGACGTCGATGTTACCCTTTTCCACTCGGTTTAATTAGTTACGAAGGGCAAACGTGGCTCGTGAAAGAAAAATTCTGTGCTGACCTCGCAAAAACAGTATTAGTTGCTCGCTTTTCGTTTTCATTTCCACTGATTCTTTTTTGCGTTCATCGTTTATTGTTACTGAGGTACCCAACGCAATTAGTCAGAGATAACAACAAGCGAGAAACACGTTTACTGGTAATCAAAATCGAGCGGATTGCGGGAATAGTCTGTAATAAGGTGTATCTGACGTCATTGACGCACTTTAGAGGGGACAGCATGTATGTTTAGTTTTGACTAATGTTTGTTGACTATGTTAACGCTTGCTTTGTGTGTTGATATGCGGTGTTTGGAGCTTTTGAAGTGATTTTCATCTCATTTTGAACATCATTATTTCATCATCCGCAGTCGTATCATACCTGTCATGAAAACTTTAACTTTGATGAATTTTTTTACGTAATCACTAACACATCCAATGAGTATTTTGCGCTCGTCTGTTCCTGCCCTTTGGTGCTGGCATATGTAGGCGCAGTCACTGCACGAGCCTGGTAGACTATACATGCTTTGTTATATTATATATTACATTGAATATTAACCATATACATCACCGTACATATCACAAATCGTAATGTAGATCCACAATACCATACAACACCTATATAAATCCAAGGTAACTTGCTAATTAATGTACGGTAGAAAACAGCCTCATTTACAGGTAACATACAATCTTATCCCAAACTCTCTTGTTCTTATGGAAGTATATACCTCAAATCAAGACGCTTGCAAGTAAAACCTAGTACCCAACTCATGCCTATTGAACCAGTTTCAAGGGGTGAAAGTTGTTGTTTTCGTATAATCGACGATACATGGTGATCGAAACCTGGATGAGTTTCCAGCCACCTTCTATATGTATATGCTGAAGTGAGTAGGGGATAACCAGTCTTTTTCATCTTAACACACAATATTTACGTTTACATTGAATAAAAGTTGATATCTAGCAGATGGCAGTTACAGTGTATTATGATATTTTGCTTTGCGTTCTACCCACTAGCCAGCTCATGATTTGATATCTGTAGAAGTACACTGTTCACGCACCATAATGAATCATGACGAAAGAAAACACACACACATCGACCGCGCGTTTTATAATTCTTTGTAAACTTATTGGAAGCGATAAAAATGCATCAGCCGCATTCAAGCATATTTTCTGTTTGGTTTATGGGGATACTGACCTTTTTGTTAATGCCCATTTGCATATAAAATTCATGCACATGTTGAGTTAATGTTAGGGCTGCAAAGCATACACTGAAAGTGCTACGGTGTGTGCAAGTTTGGTTCCGATTAATGCCCACAGATACAGATACCCATGCATGTTGATCAACTGTTGGTGCATAGTCCAAAAACCTTGGACTGAATACATAGACTTGTCCAGTACTAAAATAATTCGGAATGCTGATGGTAATACATTAAGATACAATGTATTCGCTGTGGCATGCTAAAGGTGACGTTGATGCATATTGATTTTTCATTTGTTCACCATGTAGTTTGTAAATGTGCTATGCATCGATATTGTAGCTTTTGTTTCGTGTATTGTTCGATATTGAGGTAAATATCCGGTATGCTTCCTAATCCTGTCTACGGCGGCTCAGCTTATGTGTTCACGATACTTAGTCTCCTTCGAAAATGACAATGACATCACATCCTGATATGCACTCTGTGGAACTTGAGTAGTGTGGTTAAAAATTTCGTAATCCCTTATGACCAAGTAGCTGTGATAGCCTGCTCCACAAATGGAGTAGATAGTGTGCAAATATAGTATAAGGGACATGTAAGGGACATGTTGAATTTACGGTCATTTGAAAGATGACTTTTCTCTTGTCGTCGATTTCTAACATATCATAGACACAACTTCCAAAAATGATATATAGTACAATACAAATTATACATCAATCTAATGAAAAAACATCGTAGCTGATTCTAACTGCCAAATATAAATGTCAAAACGGAAAATGAAAAAGGGTGCGGAATTTCGCAACACTTTACGCTAATCATTCTTGACGTCGATGCATCCTAATTTGCCAGCGATTGGCTATTTGGATCCCGACAACCATTAAAGGACATTGTGTCGCACGTTAAAATCGTAAACGTGACCGATGCAAATGAGTTTTCGCCACATAATGCTTATGTTAAGCCGTACCGAGTCCAATAAGCTTACATGATCAAACCTAAAGTGAGTCTTATTTTACGAGCATTAATAGAGCAGGTAACGAGAGTAATAAACAACTAACATTGCGCAATGATTACGCGAAAACCATGACATACGTTTGCCTGTAATAACAGAATGGCCTCGAAAAGGTGCCACATCAAGCGGCATAATGTCAGTACGAGAGCTAGATAGCTAGCGCTATTTATCGTCCTTTTCCGACAAAGAGGGGATATGGCTCTAGCAAGTGAGTGTACATCATTATAAAACTACATATTCGACACGATAGCAAGTGGTATATATATTGAACAAATTGATTAATGATGATTAAACAGATATATGTCTTAAACTCATACGACATTCGAAATCTTTATCCTCACACCGTTGGCATACCAGAATTAAGGCATTCGACAAAAGCGGCATGGACATATATCAATTTTCACACACGATGAGAAACAGCAGCATAGGTTCTCAATATAGACGAGTATATGGAGTACATTTATAATTACTCTGGATGAGCGCGCCATTATCTGAGGCCTCATTTAACTTATTAATAAGGTTCCGTTTTTAAAATGGAAACATTTGTGCCGTCGCAACCAAATGGAAAGTGCCTTGGACATAACGTTCATAATCTGACACTGTTATATAAGATGTGTGTGGAATTTACATCTGCTACTTCTAACAGTTCTATTTTCCTGTGCGTTGTTTGCGATACTATAATGATCAATCTTTGGATTATCATGATGTGTGTAAATACCTCACATATGATGGCTTAACTTATCCATATACGTAGCCTCGTATAACGTATTCTGCCCATTTTAGGGTAGATTTGGGTTGTGATCGTTTGCGCCACCCACAACCAACGATACTGCGCAGCCATATCAAGAGCTAGTATGCATAACGACCTCTCTAATCGTCCATTCAACTATATCCAAGGGGTCTTTATTCCACTAATGGACCCAAAGCAGTCCCAGTGGCTGTGGTAATAAGCATCAACCCTATAATAGTGTCATTCAATATAACAAGATTCTACTTCCAAGATGCGTTAATTTCAAAGTAAAGTACAAATTATATGAATATCCCGCAACTCCAGCGCCTTATGTTAGACGAATGACTCGCTGTGTCTGGTACCAATTGATAAATAATGTGATGCAGTTCAGTTACAACGCTAATCCAGGATATGTAGCTTCAAAACTTGTACATTTCCAAAAGGTTTAATTTTACATTCCCTAAACGCAATTTCTAAGTGCCACATTTACACGCCATGTTTCCCACATAAAGTTGAAAAATGAGAGAAAATTGAACATGGAGAAAACGTTTGACGTCCCTAGTCTCTGCAATAGCCCCAAAGATTGAATAAGATACGAACGGATGCCGGAAATAAGACGGGGTATTGTGAAAAACGCCGCGAACTGGTAACTGAGGTCCCCTGTGTATAAGGGTAAATGGGTGATGTTTAAAACAGCTACCTTAAGTTGCTGAAACATATTCACACGTCGTTAGTACATCGTTTTCCCCCTGGCCGATATGACGCTGCCTACATATAAATGTAGCTGAAAACACAGAAGCTCGGTTATCGGTGCCATGCTTCCAAACCCCAAGCCGCGATCTATATATAACTAACATATATGTAAGGGACCAACGCCGCTGCCTCATTCACAGACGAAATCTGTGTCTCTCACTCACTCCATTAATTTTAGTTTGGCAAGATCAGATTCCATATTTATCAGAATATGCAGCATATGCCGTGTTTATTCACCCTGCGCCCATGTTAGCTATGGGTGGCGGATACTGCCTCCGACATAAGTGGCGAACTCTCTGCTGTTTTAAATAATGCATATTTGCCGTCTTATAATTATGGTGTGTGTCAGTTACCTGTCAATGCAAATTGTCGCCTCCGAATTTTTTACATGCCATCCCTTTGCGGCTAGAATAATTGCTGAATATATTCCTTGGCTTCGGCAAGCCACTTTATGCATTATGGATTTCCGTCATTAATACTAATAGCCCTTTCGTTTGAATACACATACTGTAATAATATAACTAACATGCGCTTGAGTTACATAATAGTGACTCTACCATCACATGTTATGCATTAAAGAACGTTTGTAACATAGTTTTCATCGGGCTCAAATGGT
This sequence comes from Urechis unicinctus, assembly GCA_034190875.2. NCBI lineage: Eukaryota > Metazoa > Annelida > Polychaeta > Xenopneusta > Urechidae > Urechis > Urechis unicinctus. Next base: position 35,565,228 of record CM067358.1, read on the forward strand.
TGCGGATGAGAGCTTAAAATAGTAAGAGCGTATACATACTTTGTGATGCATTTCTCTGAATTTAAGCGTAGAATTTGGACCTCAGGCAATGTTGATGTGCTGTTGTGTTATATAATATATGTCTAATGATCACCTGGGATCTGACACACTTCCTTGGCTAGAAGATAATAAACATTGTTCTGTGATAAACTGATCCCGGACTAATTAACGGAACATACATTTTGTATGTGCTAGTGCTTCATCTTACTATCATGGTAATCAGCCTGCGTGCCGCACATTGTTAAAACGGGCAGAATTAAAAGATATATTGCATCAAATATAAATGCGCATAAAATATCTTTGAAATGACATGCATCGCTAGCTGCGTACGTGATATATTTATGAAGGCATCAATAGCTTAGTGTACAAATGTGCTTGGTCTTGAAATCAAGCAATGGTACCTATGTCCTCGCTGTCCACACTTGTATGCCTTTACTTGTATCTAAACACATGTAAAGTACTTAATTAATAATTCATCCGAAGCAAAAAAGAATCATTTGAATGTCTCTTGCTTTTAAGAACATTTATCCGCCGAAATTAGCGATTTGTGATATGCATCTGTCAGATACGTCCATAAAATTGACTTTCGAGTTATGGTTTACCAGCTGCCCTATCACAAGATGGTGCCATACGCATTGTATCACGAAATGCGTACGACATACAAAAGTTCTATAGGCTCCAGTCCTTTCGTTCTAGAAATCAGGTATTGTAAAGAGCATTTTCAGGAAATGTCGTCCTAGATTTCAGAGCTTTAATTAGTCAAGGATATTGGCCTTCGGTATATGAAGTAATCCCATCAGCAGGTATGGACCTTATCACATTCTCATAAGGAGTAAGCATGTCTTTTGCCAATAGTTTCACTATGAATAGTACTCTTATCTTTCTAAGGCTTTTGGATTAAAGATCGTACACAGCATTCAATAACATCGATTGAATGTTTGGATGTATGTATATTTTGTTTTTGCTTTATTTGTGTTGAATGATAACATGCAGACGGTGTGGTCGATAGTACAGTGCAACATCACAATTTAACTCTGCCTTCTGAAATAAGTTGTTGCCTTTATCGTCCGATTCACAGTACAATGTATGTTAATGCATACAGTGCTGCTTGCACATGTGTAGCACAATCGGCATTTTTCAAATGTTTAAGTTTCCAAAACCCAGTTCATATGCCGCATATGGTGCCGCAGTATGATTCGACAGTTCCCAAATATGACAATGCTAGTGAACTATTGAGTAAAACGGGTATCCGCAACAGTCGGGAAGACACCGAATAGTTCTCAACAACCCTTTGGAATGTACTTGCTTTGTACCAGAAATTTTCTGTAATCCAATTCAATGTTTGTACTGTAACGATTGGGTCGCTTATGGGTACTGTTATTAAATTAAGAAGGATTTTGTTTGTTTGTGGAATAGCAAGTTGCATATATTGATCAGATATTTGATAAATCAATTCGGAATTTAAATCCATGACCATTATGAAAGATTAAGCCCGAAAGCATTTTAAACTGAGATATTAAAATTCAGTAATCATATTCTCTGAAGCATTAATTGTCTTTTTGTCGCCGAGGATTAGAGCAGACAACATAATTGATGCGAATACAGACTGCAATTTCGCCTATTAATATGCGAGGCTGTATAAGCGGCTTAAAGTTATTCTGTGCGTAAAAGTATGCGCATCATAAATCATGACCGAATTGATGTTAATAGGATATAAATGTGTTCAACCCTAACCTGTTGTACAATAACGTTACTTTCCGAACGGATGAGCATATTCTAAGAATACAAAGTTCAACATCTGAGATCATTCCCAATGGATCCATATTGGGTAGCAATATATCTTCTGCTTTCATTAGCCGAGAATCTAAAGCAGCTTGAATCCTGCCTAATAGTACCAGCATTATGCGGCCGGACTAAATGATGGTAGAAACTGGTCATTGTTGCCTAAAATACGAAATTCCTTTCAAATATGCGACTGCTATCACCATGGTCTTCATTTACATCCTTGATATACACTTAAAGGTGTAGACATTGCCTTCGGAAATCTTCAGCAAAATAAAAGATCGTACAACTGCAACGAATAAGTTATTTCAGCGTTCCTAAAGAGCGTCGATCTGATCCTACATATATTGTCATATTAGTGGTCATTAAACTCTAATGTCACATGTTAGCTAGTTTAAGAAATCATCATAATGATAAAGACTTAGGTACAGATTACTTACAAGCCTCTGTTAGCATTGATTGGCATATGTTGCCTACGACCAACAAAAGGTGGGATTCCTCGCTGTTTTGGAAAGCGTATTGTAAGTAAAAAGGATGTACATCGCAGTAATACATTCTACCCATTTGCCGACCATAGCCAGTGATGTAATGTGTCTTCTTCGAATCAGTGCACATTGTGGTTTCCGAATATATGATAATTAAGCGAACAATACGCAGCACACCATACAGGTGTATATATAAATAAATATGCAGGTCACACCATTCTTTGACGGTTACAAGACAAACAGTCAAGCAATGCAATTCATTACGGCTGTGGGTCACTTTGTTAAATAATTGCTCGATATGAATGCATATTCTATGAGCAATACATATCACAAGCGCGCGTCACGTTAATATTCATTGAATATCGTAGGTAACACGTTTCCATTCATTTTTTATAACCTAGCGCATCATCAGACCTTCATGATAACCAGCCTGAGCGTCACTCATTGTTAGGAATGCGCAGCGTAAGAAGAGGTCGCACATAATAATGCAAATGCACGTTAAGCCTTTAAAAGCACATATATTGCCAATTGCTTTATATAGGTGTGTAGGAATTGCTTGCTTAGTCTGCAAATATGGCTGGCCGTGCATCGCAGCACGTGTAAGATGCTACATTGTTGCATTATATTTGCTATCGTTATACGGCTACTGTTTTGGAAAACAGCCACTTGGGGTTCATGCATTAAGCATTTGTTGTTATCTCCAGTGCGAGTTGATATAACGACTGTTCATGATATAATTGGTAGGCTATTGTTTTGATTTGATTCATTCATGTAATATTGTGAAAGCCAGGGTATGACAACCTGACTGGTTACAATAGCCTGTTAGTGGAAGATAGAGCAAATAATGATGATTAGTTAGTTGTGCGGTAATATTTTTTGTAGTTTAATTTAATCACCACCACCGCTAAAACAGCACATTAATACATGAATATCATGATATATGTGATATAAGCTCATTTATATGTATAATTATATATATATATATATTATATATATATACATATGTATATACATATGTATAGGTATATATATATATATATGTATATATGTATATTAATAAGTCTATAAATATATATAAGCATATATATATATATATATATATATATATATATATATATATATAGAGATAAATATATATGTATATATAGACACAATAAATATTTATACATTATATATATATATAATATATATATCTGCATACATATATATATATGCATATATATATATAAATATATATATATTTACATATAAACGTATATCCCTATATATAGACATATATAGAGAGAATATATATATATAGATATATACGTATATAAATATATATATAGATACATATATATATATATAGAACATTATATATATATATATATATATATATATATATATATATATATACTATATATATATATATATCTTATATATATATATATTTTATATATATATATATCTCTATATATATATATATATATATATCTATATATATATATATATATATATCTATATATATATATATATATATAACAGAACTAGCTTTTCTATTTACCTATAAGCAGGTAACAAAGGACTATGTTAAAGCATTTAGTGCGAACCTAATTTAATGAGGTTACCTTATCAGAGTAAACATAATGTTTCGAATGCCTTTACGATAGGGAGATATGTTTATGAGTATTGGATTTATTCTTTACTCAAACTTTTCAGTTCGAACCGGTAATTTCAAGCCATTGTTCACATTAACGCAGCCGAGATATATTTTCTCTGTATCTTCTGGTCGTTGCTATGCCGCAAAACGTAGATTATCCTGATTACGTAGATATTGTACTGGTTGGGAGCATTGCGTATATATCTATATAAATTTATATATATATATATATATATATATATATATTTATATATATGTATATATATATATATATATATATATATATATATATATATATATAGATATATGTATATGTGTATATATGTGTGTGTGTGTGTGCGTATGTGTGTGTGTGTGTGTGTGTGTGTGTGTGTGTGTGTGTGTGTGTGTGTGTGTGTGTGTGTGTGTGTGTGTGTGTGTGTGTGTGTGTGTGTGTGTGTGTGTGTGTTTGTGTGTTCCGCACGAATTCAAACAATATTTCAGAAAGACTGTTGGCTAATAACGTTTCTTTAGGTTTTAAAAGTTTCATTTAATTCATACGTGTGATTACTTGTGCTATAAGCTTATTCGTCTGCACAAAGAGTGCGCATTTGTAGAAGTATGTTTGTTTGGATGGCTGCATATTTATTACTATATACAACTTTCGTGACACAAAGAGAGGGCTCTGCCAAGTCCGACAGATCAACCTTTATTATGTGATGTTTATCTCCATATGGTACTGCCCTGTGGTGGCAATAACTAGACAAACGGTGGAGGATGTCTTTCCCGTATGCTAACGTAAAGAAATCGCCTTTCATCTCAGTCACTCTTGCACAAATCAGTACAATTGGGCTAGTGACTGATAGATTTTCATCAGCGCATATAGGGCTTTATGTGGCCCATTGGCGTTGCATCTTTGTCTAATAAGTTCGTATCAGTTAACGAAACAATAATACTGCTACTGAATATTCTAACTGCATTCGGAACCTCTTATTACAACCCACGTAAGCTGGCGCTGCTACTCTTCAACGTTATGTTATTCTTCGAAAATGTGAGAGTACAAAATGCATACTTATATCATCAGTTCACTTAGTAAAGTAGTCAAACTGAACCTGCCTTAATATTGACCGTTGAAGTAGCTGTTAATAGTGCTGACCGAAGTAAAATTCTTGATCGAACCCATGTCACGACTCTTATATTCTGCCTATGTAAATAGCCCAGACCCCTGACACTACCGAGCGCAATATGATACCCATAAATGACCTAATAAACTAAACATATGTGTCCCGACAGACTCGTGAATTCATGGTAACTAGGGCTTACTCCGCTCTCATACTTTGATGTACTTCTAAACGTTTGCATCTGTCCTGATGAAAGCTGCCTAGATTTGCAACCTGACCATTTTCCTATAGAAACCGAATAGAATCGAATTTAACGACACATCATTCACGAAACGTTTACAAATGTTGGACCTTTCCACATATAAATCAACACCAGTCCTGGCGTCGCCTATTTTAACGTTTCAATCGTGGCTATAACACTACATATTCAAACTATTATTTCAGTCATAAAAAATCATATAAGAATATAACATTCGTATTTAGATTATGATAATGACTCGACCATTAATTAGCCACGATGCATCATGTTGTCATTCATTGTGACAAGTTTATACAGTATTTAGGGCTAACCACGACAATAGCGATCTAGCGATCATTGCATAGACTGCTTAAGAAAGTAATAATTAGACAGTTTTGTAAGTTTCATACGTCCTGGACAGACCAATTGCTTCGATTTGTCACGAACCCGATGACCAAATCAAACGACGGGGATAATAAACGTTACCACGTCATGTAGTCTTTCATAACCCCATCATGCTGTGGTAACATGAACATTTATAACACAACAGAATAGAAGCTACTTAACCGCTTGGTTTAAATATTTCAGCCTTTATATTGCGCCAATGCTATCCAATCATCAAACGTTGGCGTAATTAACCCAAAATTGGTCCACGATGGGGTTGGCAGTAAATGTGGCTAATTGCTGGTTGTGGCCGCTATCCTCTAGATATTCAAGTTGTGGATTTGCCTCTGTATTTTGCGGCATTTTGTTTCTGCTGAACACGTTTAAATTTCTTCAGCTATCTTAGTTGGTAAGTGCTGCTTTGCGTGAGTTTTCGACATATCAGAAAACATAATTTATGCATCGCAAGTTTGCCAACGGAATCTGATATGGAGGACAGTTTGCGAGCGCTAATTATTTAGGCCAACGACCACTATACTGTCACAGGCTATATCTGGCTTCGTTAATGTCCGTAGCATCGATTTAATACCGCGAGACATGTTAAGCAGCTTACCAGGAATAGATGAGTATCCAAACATTACAAACCCTCATCAAAGCAAATGTTAAGTTTGAAATTTAGACAATGTTTCATTGTAAGGCTGACAGATGTAGACGAAATGTTTTGCATTATAGTTGCTTTCCATTAATTTGATTTACCACAGACTAAACCGAAATGACATCCGTCGACGCTTATCAGAAGTTAGACCGTCTATTTTACTCATTCAAAACTGTAAACAAAGTGAAAACTCTTTGTATTTAGATCACATGGCTCTAGAAAGAATATTTTGTGTCGACGTCGTAGAATCCGTATTAATGGCTTGCCTAGCCTGCGTTATTTTTTACGCTAAGCTCTATATAGTCACATGAAATCACATTCAATGTCAGTCCGAATTTAATTGCAGATCATAATAATATCGGTGTGCATTGACTAAGATGAAACGATGAAAACGAATACCGAATAATCTTTTGCTGATCGTCAAAGTATTATGCTGAATATAATGAGCATTGATATTTGTAACCCACGAGCGCTACTGTCAACCAAGCATGACGATCATACTCACCTACACTTTGAAGTCACCGACCAAGCTATAGGCAGGAAAGGTGTGCATGAATATGTGGGGTACGGATTTTGTTATTGAGTCATTGTTGGGGTGATATACGATATTGTTACGCTACCAGGCGGACACAAGGTCGGAACCATGTACGATATATGGATGAACCCCTCTGAAATACATTGATGTGTGACAGCTAGCCACGCTTTGGAGCAATTATTCTAGCCCATAGAAAAAAAAACATGGCGAGATGACGTCGCTGAAAGGTTTAGCTGTATTTTAACAGTAAAGGTGGTACAAATAACATATAAAGGTATCCTTACGCATGGTACAAATAGCATATCGAACTCTTCCAGATAATGATGTTACCTTCTGTAGTGAAATGAAATATGCAAGCGTGCCTGGATGTTGCTAACGTGCACCCTGATGATTCTAGCTGCTTCACATTATAGCCGGTGGGGTTTGTTTTACCAATCCATCAATACTGATTAATTGGTTGCGTGACTGGCTCTCAGTTTGTCAATGATCTGTTCAACGAATCAGTAACTTGCTGACATTTGGTTTATGTAGAGAATGCGCGACGCAATCTCTATCAATTTATGTTCTAAGTATGCACTTCAAAGCTCCATCCCGTTATCAATTATAATGCTATGACTAGATGCGGATTCAACATATATTTATGAAGCGGATTTAACGACCAAACTTAATGGCGGGTTCGCCCAGGTAAGGTCATTTCAATAGCAAAATAACGAGCGGTCACATCATTGCTTATTCAAGTTCCATTTCCAGCACACAGGCCACTTTATTCTGTGGTTTTGACGACTCAAATAGGAGCATACAAGAAGCTTATCACAATAATAAAAGGAATTTTTAAAACAAGTTGGAGTGAAAGCCGCTTGATATGGATTATGACCAGCATGAGCATGTAAGACACGGCTAATTTATGAACTATCACGAATTACAAGCCTAATAAATATCAAACCATGAAGGGCTGCATAACATCGTGAACTACCTAGCTTAACCTAAATCATATCTCCTACCGATTGCATTTGAACGGAGCTGCCGAAAATATGTGCATGCATGACCAAAGATCAATGAAAAAACCATGCGCCATCTGCTGCCTTCAAATGGCTAATTAACCTTAACATATGTGCATCAGTTGGCCCGTAAAGACATAGCTAAATGGCATTGTCTGATCCAACATGCACAGGAGATCACACACTCATGGTCCGAGAAAAAACCTATTTGATGTAAACCATGCAAGGAGCATATTAATTGATACTTATTGTCAATGGTGCCAGCAGCAGCTGTTAGTATAACACATTATCAATACTCATCCGGTACTCGGTGTAGTAATTCAATAACTTGCTGCCAATAAGTAGCATGATGAAACCTCGTTTTGCATGGTGAGACATCCCGACAGAACTTGCAGCAAAAAGTGTTAACACTCGTTGCTACAGACATACGATGGCTTGTTATATTGTACCACAGGCCGGATCATCGTGCGACTGACGGAACGCATTGAGGAGGGCTGAAATTTCTAACCAATTTGCTAAAATATAGGACGTTCGTTCGTATGTTTGCAGCAATGCAGCATACATAATATCAGAGCTCCTACACCGACAGCGATCCACAATATCAATAGATCGCATTTGTTGGCTTTACAAAAATAACTATATCTCTAGTAATCGGTTGATTGGCCTACAGGGTTGCTGCCACGCGAACTCAAGGGAAATTCGGACTATGGTCCATTGATGTTTCGTGGTCTGTGTGCCATGCCGTGTAGCATATTGTAATATATATCGTGGGCAGATTTTCATTTAAGGCTGTTGTCTCTATGGGAATCCTGCTTAGAGGGCCTTAAGGTATAGTGTTGTATATAGATGGCCGAATATATTAAAAGATGATGTAAAGATAGCTGTAGTCACTCAATCAGATGTCATCCTGGAGCTTAAAACGGTGTGAAGGGCAACATTCGACAACTGTAACAATGGTATAATATGCTCATACATATTCCAGCATCAAAGAGCAGAAACAAATGCTCGTAGAATACTCATTGGTAGTATTAGTGTTAACGCAACATAAATGTTAAGATATGACTACGGATGACGAAATAATGATGATAGCACATGCGAGAAAAGTGACCCAAACACCGCATATCAACACACCTGCATTCAATTACCTTAGTGAACGCACTTCTCGTTTTTTGTTGTCTCTGATTAATTTCATTGGGCCCTCTGCGCTGAGATAGAGGCGCGTGCCTTTGTAAAGCTGTACACGATAAACGCAGAGTATGAGAATGCGAATCAGTGGAAATGAGAGCCCAAAGCAAGCAGTGGATACTGTTTTTACGAGGTCAACACAAAATGTTTCTTTCATGGGCCACGTTTGCCCTTGGTAGCTAATTAAACAGAATTGAAAAGGCCTTTTCGACGTCTTACTTTCGTTCCACGAGAGCAAGTGCCCATCCATAGCCATTTAGTAATTGAGCGGGGCGTTACCATTCTGGGTGGGAGCTGTATCGGTTGGTGATGTATGCAAACTATAAGCTATAAATAACGGTGTAGGGTTTAAGCTCGATTTGCAAAGTAAAACAGATTATATCATAGCATCGGTATGAGAATAAAATCCAAATTTCAAGTTGGATCAAAAGTTATACACTTTTAAAGCCTCTCACACCTATTAAATTAGGGTGCTGTTTTGTTTTGGATTGGTGTCTATATTTGTTTCCATTAATTTACACTTAGTGCTTCTGGTATAAAATACCTACACTGGGTTTGATGTCTTGACAAAATGGTAAGTAGAAATTGTTAGACACGATTAAATAAGAATGATAACAGGTGGTTACACGGAGCAACAACAATGGAGCTACTGGCACGTCCGTGCATTTATGCATGCAATGATATTTAATAAAATGACCGGCCACGCCTTAATGCATGAAATTTAGAACTATATAACGTTTCGTACCAAGCCATGTAAGTAAGTAACGGATAGAAACACGAAGTTGGATACATTTATCATGGGGAAATGACTGGCCTGTTAATTCTTTGGATTGCGTCTTGATTCTGGCCAAGATAGAAGCCAACTTCAATGCAGCTATGAAGTCTGGTAATTGACGAATATTTGTTGCTTTCAATTAATTGTCACAAAGCTGTGATATTCCAGTTAAGTGACAGATTTGAGTTGCAAGCGTTTCCCCGAGCAACATTGTTATTGGGGTACTTCTCCTGTGAGCTTTACTTTAGCGGCTCTAGCAAAACATTCTCCGTTAATAGCGTTCTCCTAATTTAGTGGCTTTATTGAGAGGACCTCTGCAACATTAACACCCACAGCACATTTCCAAACTATGGAAGTGACCCACTTTCACATATTATTGTTCCCCCTTGAGCACCTCCCCTATAGATAAATTATTCCCTTGTAGCACCTGCCATTGGTAGTGTCCTCTTCTAGATGAATGCTTACCTAGAGCTGAACTGGCCTTCAGAGCATTCATCTAGTAATGCTCTATTTCTGTTTATGTTAATAAAACTCTTGGGATGTTTTCAAACCAATTTCAATTTGCGCAAATGCGTTGCGAGAAAAATGTGTATTTTATATACACGAATGTCATTAGATCCCTCTACAGCTTTACGCTATTTAAATAAACAGCATATATATTCAGTAACACGCCACATGATACCTAGTTAAAAGGATGACAGCTTGTTCTGTGGTGATTTAATCTCGAAGCAGATATCCTTACTCTGCCTCCAATGGCTTTGGTCGGTGTACAAAGAAAAGCCAGGAAATGAGAACCTTTTCGAAATATCTTGTGACATATCTATTCGTCCCGAAGTAAAATATATAAATTGCACATTGACTTAAACCATGTCTAGATAGCTACAGCTATCCGGAAAATGTACATTCCTGCTGGTTTGCACACATTGTCTATTTGCATGCATTCTTGCTATATAACATCAATTTGCCTTTATAACGGGTATAACGCCCAAATTAGCCTCAATGGTAGTACATTGTGTACATTGTATGTAGAGGGCCACTCTATCATACACGGTGCGTCATTGCATCAGTCAATACGGTATTAATAGTATGATCTAATAACATAGTTATTTCAGATATCCAATAAATATGGTTCTACTGAATATGCATCCATGTTAACACAGTGCAGACGGAGTCAAGCGTAATTATATCTCGACTTTGGATAATGGCATGCATCACTTTATCGCCAGTTGTGCATTGTTTTCACCAATTTTCCTTATAAATCATGTGGTTTATTATTAAAGGCATTAGGCCATCCATACCGCTGTCCGAAGGCATGCACATAACAACGTCTCCCAATATATTACAGTTGTAATCGCACCGTACGCGATGCCAAACTAATGCGGCGTAGTTGCAGTTGATACGTCAAGGGTGCATCAACCATGTTGAATTCAATCCTTTAATAAAAAGTGTCTTTCCGATGCATCGCTCATACTTTTAAGCAGATTTGCCAACTTAACATCAATATAATAGAGATTGATATCTTGCCTAGGGTTGCTACTTTGACAAACTAGACCCGTCGCGTCACGTAGCTTAGGGGCACCGACCAGCCGCCGAATGCTTAAAACAATTTTCCGAGAAAAAAGATTTATAAAGCCGTTTTGCTTGCCATGGTAGGAAATTGCATCCATGTGGGATGTGTGGCTGGATTGTTTTTTGGGATGTCTATTATCGCAACATATAGATTTCCTATTTGATATCGAACGAATTATAGTATAGACCGATCTTCATGGAAAAACCACGCATATTATTGGTATGCATGTAAAGGCAGTATCCAGAAGGGCCTCGCCCGATGATAGTCGTACTGTATGGATAACCAATGTATCAGGGCGATACCTGCAAGGCTCGTTGCCCTATTCACTATTCATAATTTGAAAAGTGTAACCCATGGAATTAAGGCGGGTGTACTGTTACCTTGCGCATAAGATTGCTAATATAGGTATTATTTGACAGCGATACTTCTTTTACTAAGTATATTTCTGTACCGCATCCAACGTTATATTATGGTGAAAAATAACCGGAAAATGACTGTTTGGATAACAGTATCCACATACAATTCACGGGAACACACAAATTTTCGTTCTCCTAGAAAGCAAAATATAATCATGGACAGAAGCATCAGATTTTTATGACAATTTTACCTCCGTGAAACGGTTCCCGTAATAACTCGTGGTTTACAAATAACGTTTTGTACGCCACTAACAGCTGAAGAATAGCAATTTTATGGTACTGAACGCTTTTTCAAACCTACGAACACCAAACAAGGTCGATTGCTTGCCCATTTGTATTGATCTAAATTGTTCGCTATAAACAAATATACATGATTCCTCTTATACATTAGTCGTGCGTGATTAATAATAGCATTGATCGTTTTTGATTCATATTCATGGTATGGCAACATTTGTTTAAAACTCGCGTAACAGGGAAACAGCGACATTAGACAATAAATGTCAAATCCCGCTTTCCTCCACCCATTGGCGATAACGTATGGCCTTCTTACATCCACCGCAGTCATACTGCAGCATGTTTTGTCGTATTTAGCGATTTGATTGAGATCTATTACAAATTGCGGTTATACTTATAAATCATTTCGAATGAAAAGTTCAAGGTATCCTAAACTGTTGGTCTGAAGGCGCAATCTTGAAAACAACTACATTGCTGACATCAGTTGCTCGAATTAACATTCGTCAGTAACATTTACTAAGCGCTATATGACATAAGGAAAATGTGCTAGAACAAAAACATGATATGCGTGATAAGCGTTAAACGTAGCGGACGACTTAACAATGCAGTTTATTTTGCAGACTCAAGTATGTGCCATGGAACAATACATGTCCCAGCATATTATAACATTGATATTGTTATAGAAGACAAAGCGAGGTTTTGGAGAATCCATTTCGTTCAGAAAGGCCATTCGCTCTCCTTTGTAGTAACTTAACACAGACTTCCCGTCCCGCTTTTTGTATTACCAAGTATAAGACCAATTGTATTGTGACTGCTAAGGATCATCATGTTTTTGCCTGGACCCACTTTTACGAACAAATTTGCAGTAGCGCCATTGACTAGCCCCTTCATCAGTTTTCTTCACTAAAGCAAGGCACAAAATGCCTAAGCAATAGGCTGGCTTTTGATAATTAGATCTACATAATTGGACAATGGACAGCTAAAAAGCTACCAAAACTAATTGGAAGATATCACGTCTATATCACATATTTTTGTGCTGTATATAAATATGCTGATAAAGTACGCGACGTTCAAGTTTCTATGTCTACAACTGGCACAGAATTAGAATTTTGTCAGAGTAGAGCATTGCAATTGTCTGTATTGCTTTAGGTATTGGGGCTTCTTTGCTTGTTAGTTGTACTCTATATTGTACGTATATTTTTGGGCTCATAAGAGAGCTATAGAGCAACATCGGGCATGTACAATGAATGTTAATGGCATCATATATAAATAGGATCTATTAAATTGAATTGCACAACAACGCAACCAATGTGGAAACATGATCGTTCTGGAAAGTTACACTTATGGTCCCATGTAAAAAATTCAAGTCATAATTGCGTCTTCCAGAAGAGTAACAAAACTGAAACACGATTTATAATGTTACTTCCACCACAGCACGCACGCATCCTTCAAAAGTAATTAGCCTGATACCGTGACCATTTGTATTTGATATAACAAACTGATCAAAAAAGCAACAATCAGTGGGCATTCCCGTCAATGAAATCAACGAACGTAATGTCATGATATTGAAACAGTTCGTCCTGGCAGCAAGCTTTAGTATAATAGCGACCCTACCGACAACACCTTCATTAGCTATTCTGTTATCGCCGCTTGCTCTTTATACAGACTCCAATATATTTATTGGATAACCGCTTAACTTACTCTTGCCTGTTGATGGACAGGTAAATAGATGATATTCTTTTAAGTTCATCGAAACAGCCACCACTAAAGGCAGCATAGAATGTAGCTGCCATATACGACAATCAGCTGTCTTAAGTAGGTTTGATGCTATTACTGCCATGCAGATGTTTGACTAGCAAACACGATATGTTACATACATCAGAACCCGTTATTGTAAAGTTTTCTATCGACGAAGGCACGGTTCTGTACATAAATTATATGCTGTGTGCCTATTGCCACTCGCGTTGCTAGATTGCAACGACAAATCAATGTCGTTGGGTATAATTAACTTCATTTGAAAGGGATTAAACTAAGATCAATTCGAATGTAAATAATGTTATGTCCGGAACGAGGTATGCTTCCATTTATTATAAAATCATATAAATCAAAATACGCCTTGAACGCTCCTAATCGGTTTATGCAATAATTCGACTGAGGTTGTGCTGTCATCAAGCAGCAAATGGAAGGAGCATTAGAAACATCCCTACCAGCATCACAAACGAAAGCACTACTCCTAGCAGCATTACCAGCCAAAACATTATTTCGAACAAAATACTCCAAAAGAGCTTCCTTCTCCTATGGCCATAAACCTGCCTTACTAACATTACCAGGCGACAAACCTATTAACACAAGAAGTATATGTAACACACATACTAGATAACCACCCAAACTGTCACATCTCGTCCACAAACTACCTGTTGCAACACCACAAGTTTCATCCCTACCAACACATTCCACGTTACAAACAGGATCAACAACACTAGAAAATGTGCCTTTACCACAAATTCTATCAGCACACCTACCAGAGCGGCAACTACGAGTGTATCTTTATCGTCCATATGCCTTTTCCACCTGCCAAATCCTTTCATTCCTTCAAGCAAGCGTACAAGTAACCATTCATACAGCCCTATTGTTCTCCCTTTCCCCCTCCATTGCCTTTTTTTTTGCACAGGAAGTTTCAGAAAATGTCACTTTGTCGACTTCACTGATATATTGACAAATACAAGCCATAATATGACGTATTAATGAAAACTTATTTGATGTTGAATGAATACGTTTGGAGTTATGTTCAAAACACAGAGAGATCCACTAGTATATAAACCTGCATGGTGACTGAATTACAAAGAACTAGTATGCTACCTAAAAAAAGTATTTTGCTTTCCTGCCTTTGTAAAATTACCAGTTGTTGTGGTAGCTACACGAAATTGCTGACACCAGTATAACCCTGCTCAGGAACACTACAAGTGAGTGTAAGCAGCATATAATCTACAGCTTGGCTGGTTATAGCTGCTACGAGGTGCTATGGGCCTAAATGCATATCTTCAGTTAACGGATAACTGACCAGTATCGCGATGTGGCCAACAATGCATCATCTAATATTCTAGGGCGCATACAAAATATAGCTAAGTAAAGTTCATATATGCAAACGGGTAAAAGAGCAATATATACTTCACTTCGTGTTCGTCGACTTCCGGCTGCTGCCTGTGACATTTGTAGTGTACCTGAAAAACGTATTATGAACATTAAGCCGGTACTTTTGCTGACAAAACAAATAGTGAGGAAATTTCATAAGGTAAAATAGATAGTTTATTGTACGTTAACTTGTAGATACTGATTATTGTATATAGTGTATTGTCGTTGGGGTTGCTTCTGCAGAGTATGTTTTGGGGAGAATGTTAGGGGGAGCAAAAGGGTAGGTGCGAGAGAACACACCGAGGGGAGGATGCAGGTATTATAGAGCACAATTAGGAGAGGACGTCGATAGGGGAGGATTTAGGTATCATAGGGACAAATTAGGGAAGGATGTGGGTCTCATAAGACACAACATGGGGAGGATGTGGGTCTCAGAGGGCACAATTAGGGGAGGAAGTGGATCTCATAGGGTAGAATTAAGGGAGGATGTGTCTCTCATAGGGCACAATTAGGGTGGAATGTAGGTCTCTGGAGGCACAATTAGGGGAGGATGTAGGAAATAATTATGTGAGGATGTAGGTCTCATAGGGCACAATTAGGGGAGGATGTAGTTCTCATATTCATAATCACGGTAGGATGTGGGTCTCGTAGGGCACAATTAGGAGAGGATGTAGGGCACAGCATGGGGAGAGTGTAGCTATCATGAGGCGCAACTAGGGGGGATGTAGTTTGTTTCATAGGGTAAGGTTGGGGGTCTGTAGGGGCACAAGGGCACAATTGAGGGAGAGGATGTAGGGCACAGCATGGGGAGAGTAGTCACTCATGAGGGCCTAGGGGGGATGTAGTTGTTACAGGGCGTAGCATGGAGAGAATGTAGTAGTCACTAGGCCCACTACGCTAGGATATACCGCTACCAAGGGAACGGGCTCTACATGTGACGAAAGTAGCTAGACTTGTGCCATACTATATTGGGAGGGGTGGGGATTTGTGCGATACTATCAAACCGTGATGAAGATAGGGGTAAGCAATACTGGAAAGGACAGCACTATTGTTTGCTTGTAAACTTTTGATTGATGTTCCAAATTATAGTCGTCCTAACAATGAGATTGGCAATTGGTCTGGCTGATTTAGATCGCCTTCAGTAACAGCTACTGCGTTTTACACGCGCTGATACACAATGTCGCATTGGATATGTGCAGCTGAATCGAAGCAGTCATTATCATTACATCATAGCTTCCAACAAATAAATGATAGATATCATAAATACCATCTCGCCATCATGCTAATTCCAGAAGCATCACGACTGATGTTATTGCAGCCACTTATGCTACTAAGATACTGATTTATTATCACGACAGGATATGCAAATACTCTGACCAACTCGTCGGGTTTTTCAGGAAATCTGACCAATTACTGTCGACATGACAGGGATTAACTCTTCAACAGTGGCTTAGAATGAGTTATCTGCTTTCGGACGCATGGTGTGCATACGGAGCGGACCACGCGCTGCCTTGTTGTATACGATTCTGGTCCATTCCGTAATCCTTTCACACCGGGGGGATAGAAAGCAAATGGTGTGGCGGTTTTATTGTCAGAATTTCTTCGCGGCACGTTACACGTTGACTTAAGTATAAACATGCTGGGCATCGCTCTAATACAGACTAAAACAAATCAAAGTCACTCTCCCATCTTTGAACTACATGCATTCAGTCAAGACCAGTCGCAAATTGTATTATAGTAACTCATGCAAATATGAATTTTCTTGGACTCAAACATGCATATATATATATATATATATATATATATATATATATGTATATATATATATATATATATATATATATATATATATATATGTATAAATATATATATACATATATATATATATATATACATATATATATTCATACATGCATGCATACATAAATACATTCATGCATATCTGTATGCGTGCATACATAATTACAAACATACATGCATATATACGCCTATACATGCATTCATGCATACATATATACACCTACATACATACATACATGCATACATACACAGACATACATACATACATACATACATACATACATACATACATACATACATACATACATACATACATACATACATACATACATACATACATACATACATACATACATACATACAGACCATACATACATACATACATACATACAGACATACATACATACATACATACATACATACATACACATACATACATACATACACATACATACATACATACATACATACATACATACATACATACATACATACATACATACATACATACATACATACATACATACATACATACATACATACATACATACATACATACATACATACATACATACATACATACATACATACATACATACATACATACATACATACATACATACATACATACATACATACATACATACATACATACATACATACATACATACATACATACATACATACATACATACATACATACATACATACATACATACATACATACATATGTATGAATATTGACACTTGACTGCGATCACCTTTGCATACCGGTCAGTACAGGAATTATTGTCAGTAGCGCCCGTGAATTAAGTAATTGCTCGATGGCGTAACCTCTTTTATTGTTTTATTTCACTTTTGATACCATAATATTAATATTGTAACTGTGTGCTCTAGTCATATTCGGAACTGCTATCTAAAGGTGAGATTAGTCGGAACATTTACAGTGTAATCTACTGCCAAGAAATAGCTTGACTGAAAAGTCTATGTGCAGTACCTTCTTAAATAGAGTGACATGCTGTTAATGAAATAATAATACCTTCTCGTGGTTCTTTCTAGTAAGCCACATGCAGCTAACATTATTGCAGTCAAACATAAACCATAACATTGAGGTTTACACTCTATACCAGGATACTTTCGAATTGATGGTTCGAGACTTAAGACGATACCGGTGGGAACCAACATAGTCCCTTCATGAATAGATTATTTGGTGAGGATACACCATGGATTTCATTCATACCACACGCCTAATGATATTCCATTGGGGACCATAAAGCACGTATGTTTTCACATATTTTACGGAACATGAGCTTATTTAACAAGTCATTTATTCTTCTGATATGTTGTTGTTACACGAGGCAATATGTACTAGACCAGCTCCTTTAAATTTCATCATCAACATTGCAGCAACGACAACACATTTGGATCCTTTTGCAAAACCTTTTTTTCAAACTTTGCAGGCACATTTCCTGTTTGAGAGTTTCAGAATTAAAATGTGGCTGGATGTAATGTTTAGCAGATACCTCCTTCTGAAATTGGCCATATCTCGTGAATGCGGCTGAGTTAAAAAAACATGCACAGCAGCCTAACTGTGTTCTAAAGCAATGTCTGACATATGCGGGCGTTTTTTATACGGCACTTGCTTTTCGCCTTCCTGGTTAATAGAATAAGAAAGAAAGAAAGAGTGAACTAGGTTTTTGTTACTGCTTAATAGATTTATCCGATTTTAACATAACAATTTGGACAATAAATGCTTATATATAACGAAGTAAGGGCCATGCTCAAAACATCGAATGAGACTTACAGGATTATCACAACAGAGCGCATCGTCGCCCGATGGCTCTTAACTGCACAAAGACAGGTCAGATGATGGGATTTACATCTAAATGATATAACTAAGGCCATAGGACTAGGAATTATCGAAATTTATGTACAAACTCAGCTCAATACATACATACAAATATATGTATATATATAAATTTATATATATATATAAATATATATATATGTATATAAATATTTATATATATAAATATAAATATATATATATAATATATATATATATACATATATATATATATATGTATATATATATATACATATATGAATAAATATAAGCGTAGATATATAAATATATGTATATATATATATGTATATATATGCATGTATATGTATACATATATATATATATAAATATATGTATATATAAATAGATATAGATATTTTTTATATATATATATATATATATAAATATACAATTATGAACCTTGAGTAGCTTTTTGCGATATGATTCAATCGTGCAGATTGATGAATAATGAACAAAATTCAAAATCAATCAAATCTGTTATTTCTTTAAATGTACTAATTCAACACATGCATAAGTGGAAGTAGTATTTCGACCATTTTGGTCAAAATATATCTTATTGTAGGGAAGACATTTATATTTTTGGATTATGTCAAGGAATGTAGATATATATATAGAATATATATATATATATATATATATATATATCTATATA
Source organism: Urechis unicinctus (assembly GCA_034190875.2). NCBI lineage: Eukaryota > Metazoa > Annelida > Polychaeta > Xenopneusta > Urechidae > Urechis > Urechis unicinctus. The sequence goes on from CM067358.1 coordinate 35,584,714, forward strand.
TATATATATATATATATATATATATATATTTATCTATAGCTGATATATATCTATCTATCTATCTATCTATCTATCTATCTATCTATCTATCTAATCTATCTATCTATCTATCTATATATCTATCTATCTATCTATCTATCTATCTATCTATCTATCTATCTATCTATCTATCTATCTATCTATATATATATATATACATATATATAAATATATATATATATATATATATATATATATATATATATACAGACGCACATATAAAGACGCATATATATAGACGCATACATATATACATAAACAAGATTTATATATGTATGTATGCATATATATATCGATGATAATATAAAACGATACATATGGATATATATCTATATAGAAATGTATATATAATATACATGGATATATATATATATATATACATATAATAACTGAATACAAGCATGTATATATATATCAACATTCTTGCATTTTTATACATGTATAATGTATATTTATATGTATATTTTGATTTATTGATATAAATCTATATATGTATATATATATATATATATCCAATATATATATTATATAAACATATGAACATATGCGTATTTGCACATATATTCATATGTTCATATACATATATATTTAGATATATTTAAAGATGAGAATCGATCTATGCGTATCTACCCACTCATATTTGTATGCATATGTATGTAGATATATATATATATATATATATATATATATATATATATATATATATATATATATATATATATATATATATATATAGAGATATATATATATACATAAGCATATATATACATATATATATTTTCATATATACATACATATTTATAAATAGAGATACTTATATATATATATATATATAATTCTATATATATATATATATATATATATATATATATATATATAGATATATATATATATATATATATATATATATATATATATATATATATATATATATATATATATGTGTGTGTGTGGGGGTAAAAAATGTATATATATAACCCTCCCCATCATGTGCACATTGGCGCCTGTATTCCTGCCCAGTTTTGCTCATTGGTGCCTACATTTTTGCCTTGATGTGGTCATTGGTGCCTGTTTGCTCGTCTGACTGTGCTTAATGGTATGTATAGCTAACTTTTAAACGCATTTGCTTCAATCCCGTAACTTGATTCATGCGTGTGATTACTCGAGATATAAGCATGTGCGTATGCGTGTGGAATGTGTTGGCGAATTCATGAGTATCAATGTACGTTAATGTAATTTTGTTGGTGTGTTTGCATATTTATTACTATATACAGTCTTCGTCAGTTCTAAAAACACGTTTCCTATAGTATTTCGTTATACCTCTATGCAATATTGTGACAGAAAGTAAAAGCCAAATCAACTAATTATGTGATGATTATCACCTGATGGTACTGTCCTGGGTGGCAATAACACACCAAACGGCAATCAAAAAGCCATACGAGCCGCCAGTTGCCCTTGTGTAGAATGATTTATATATACCAATGGGGGTCGTTCCATCAGCTCTTTATACATAGCTCCCGCCTCATCGAATCCTAGTATGGCCTGCATCATTATATATTATCTATGCTAGATAAGCTAAATGATTTGATATAATGTGTGGAAAAAAATGTCATACATAAGTCAGTCCAAGTCCATAATTACATAAATTGCTACTCAGCAATACATAATAATTCTGTAATGTAACTCATATGAATCACATTTGGACGCCACAAACAAGCTAAGCCCAAAGTTAAATCAGTGAAAGACCAGGTTGAACAGATTGTATAACCAAAAACTATATTCTTCGCTTACAAGTTGAACAGTTCATCAAACGTTTAGCAAGTAATCGATGTGGTACAGAGATCAAGAAAACAAAGAAGTTGATGAAGAGAGAAGAAATAGAAGCCGAAGACGAAGAAGAAGAATAAATAGAACAAAAAAGAAGAAGAAGAAGAAGAAGAAGAGGAAGAAGAAGAAAAAGAAGAACAAAATGACAAAGCGTGTATTACAGAGTTGAAAGAAAATGGACGGTGAAGTCTGAACTAACATTCTTCCCGACGCTTCACAGCATAATGATTAAAGATAGCTCACCTCCACAGAAACAGGCATTTTACATTATACGAAAAGGCAAATTACTATTGAAAAAACGCAATATACATAAAACGTAGTGATATATATTCCAGCGAATACATCACATTAACGACAAGATATAGGGATTACGTATGAATATGAAATGAAGTGAACAAGGGGGGACTGGTATCTTTTGTACAAATGACGTTTTGATGGCCTCTTGAGACGAATAAGAGGCGACTGCTGGTCGGCTGACATGGACGCTGATCGTCTGTTAGTGAGGTTATGGATTCATCTGCTAGCTGCGTTGACTCCTTATTCGCGAGTTAATATGCGTCTTTTTAGCCATGTCTCTCAGGTATGCTAACGTAAAGAATACGCCTTTCATCCAAGTCATTACAATCACCCTAGCACATGTCAGATATGCATGTAGCTATCTGAGGACTGACACTTGAGAAGTACTTCATCTGCATATAGATCAGTACAACTAGGCTAGTTTGATAGATTGTCATCAGCGCATGTAGGGCTGTATGTGGCCCATTGGCATTGCATCTTTGTTGTTTTATTTCATTTTTGTTGAAGTGGTTGTTAACAGTGCTGACCGATGTCAAATATTTGATCAAATCCGTGTCACGTCTATTTAGATTCTGCCCATGAAAAAGGCCCGGGCTCCTTGACACTGTCGAGCGCAAAATGATTCCCTCAGATGACTCAGTAATCTTAACAGATGTGTCCCGACCGACTCGTGAACTCATGAAAAGTAGGACTTGTCCGGTTTCTGCTCCCATACTTTGATGTATTGCGTGTACGACATTTTCGTTTTTCCTTATGGAAGAATCTAATACGTGCAACAAACATTTCACATGCCACGGGGAACGCTCTGAGAGTCCAGTTATGGAGCCAACTGGCTGAAAACGGGTGTCATTTATGACGCTGTTAACTATCGGCTTAATCATCGAGAAAAGATCTGCAACTGCCACCTGTCCACTTTGTCTAAATTGCTCTTTCATTATCGGAAAACAGCAACAAAGACGATGCAATATTCAGTGCTGCGCATGGATTTACAAAAGCGTGACGGGTGCAATGTATAACGAAGTAAAACGCCACACTGATAATCCAGTAAGAGGAAATGGCGATCATCTCACGGCTTTGTAGTTGTTGCCATAGTGTGGCCCACATTAATACTTTCCGTTCAAGTCCAAATATCATTTCATTCATACAACAAAACATATAAGAGTATTATAATAATTCGACCATTAATAAACCATGATGCATCATGTTGGTATCAATTGGGCAAAGTTTTTACAGTATTTGGTGCTGAATTGGTTTAACACGACCATCGAGATCCAGTGATCATATCACTGACCTTTAAGAAAGTACTAATTAGACAGCTACGTCAGTTTCAGACGTCATGGACTTCAATGGCTTTGATATATTAAAAGGCGGGGAGAATTAACGTAACTAGGTGATCTCATCCTCACCCCATATTAATCAACTTTGTGGTAATATGAACATTTATAACTCCACACTTGTGAGAATAAACCTACTTATACTATTTGTTTAAATATTTCCTGATAAAGCTTTAATATTGCATCAATGCTATCCAATCAGCTGACGGTGGCGTAATTAACTCTGAGTTTGTGCGAGAGACGACTCCATGATGGGATGAGCAGTGAATGTGGCGGATGCTGGTTGAGGCCCCGGTTGTCTGGATATTTAACTTGTGGATTTGTCTCTGTATTTAGTTGTATTTTATCAGTTTAGTTAGTTTTAAATTCTTCAGCTATTAAAGTTGGTAAGTGCAACTTTGCGTGAGTTTTCGACATAATAGAAAACGCATATTTACGCATCGCAAGACGGCACTCTGGGGAACCTGATAAACACAGCTTGGGTGCGCTAATAATTTGGCCCAACTGTTCTTTACTGCCACAGGCTCGATATGACTGCGCACATTTCCGTATCAACGACATCAGTATGTAAATTCCAGTAATACCCAGAATTATATTACACATCTTACCAGGCACATCTAAGCATCCAAATCTTCCAAACCTACATCAAAGCAAATGTTAAGCTGGATATTTAGCAAATGTTTTTGTTGTTGGGTTGACAGACGTAAGCAAAATGGTATGGATATGTATCATAGTTGCTTCCCGCTACTTTGATTTACAACAGACTAAAACGAAATGAGATCTCTCAAAACTTATCAGAAGCTTGGACATTTATTTTACACATTCAAACATGGTCACCAAGGGGAAACTCAAGAAGGGACCATTGTGTCGCAGAAGCCGTATCAATGGCGAAGTTATTTATGTTGCTCGCATCCGTAATTGCTACGCTAAGCTGTATATTGAAACCGACCGTGTCAAATGAATTCATAAAAATTGTGGTATGGGTTAAATAAGATGATACGATGGAATCTTATGCGGAGCGTGTGCTAAATTTGATAAGCATTGATATGTGTAACCCACGAGCGATTCTGTCGACCAAGCAGGACGATCATACTCACTACATTTTGAAGTCACGACCATGTTACAGACAGTCAATGCGCGAATGGACGCAACCCTGTGTATATGTAATATACTTTTCAATAAAGCGCTCTCGTTGGATCATGCATTACATATCCGTGAGGAGTCGGGTACGCATTCGTGACCGACTTCTCGTGGATTTTGTAATTGAAACATTGTGATCTACGATATTGACGCGGACAACGATCTCATTTATGACTCATGAAATGACCCACACTACAGTATGGACATAAAGTGGGAACATTCTACGATATTGGTGTGTAGCAGATAGTCACACTTGGGAGCGATTATTCTTGCCTATAAATAAATATTGTTTTACATAAAACAAAAAAGTGTGATTGACGAAAATGAGATGTATTGTAATAAGGTGTACATCTATTGTTCGTAAAGGTGTCCTTACGTTTGGGACGTACAAATAACACGCAAATGTGTCCTTGAACTAGGATTGTTTGACATACTGAACATACCCATATAATGTTGTTAGCTGCAGCAGTGCGTGGAAATGTGCGATCGCGTTGCTTACAGCTACCTAGCCTAAACGTCCTTTCAGATAATTCTGTTTCACATTATAGCCCGTGGGGCTTGTTTTACTAATCAATCAATACAGATTAATCGGGTGTGTGTTCGTCAATGGTCACCTCAACGAATCGGTATCATGTTTACACTTGTTGTTTTATTTATTTGGAGAATGCGCGATGCAATCGTTATCAATCATGTACGTAAGTTGCACGATTACGCACGAGTTACCCGAACTTCCTGTTTCGCTTGTTGCCCTGAGAGCAGCATCACGTTCCCTAACTGAGCGATGCGGAGTGAAAAGATGGTCTTATGCAGTGGACTTTAACGAATAAACTTAATGGAGGGTATTCCTAGGTAAGGATATTTCAGCGGCAAAACATACGTACTCCAAGGAATGTTGATCATGGTATGGTAATCGTGAGCAATTGTTACAAGCACTATATACGGTCGATAGCATGATTCGACACTTCTGTTAGACATTTCCATCACACAATCACCTTTATATGGTGGTCTAATAGAGGAATTGCGCTCTGTCAAAAATAGGTCTTCTATGTTTGTATTCATAAATAGACGTATATAGAGAACCTTACACAACAATGACATCATTGTTAAAACACAATGTGCAGTCCAAACCGCTTAATACGGCTTAAAATGTTTACCAGCATGAGTCATGGTTCAATTGATCAACAATCAAGAATGACCAGCTATATAAATATTACGCCTTTTAAGGCTGTTTTATCGCCAATATGTGTATGCATGACTAGCGACCAATGACGCAACAACGCCCATCTTCTGCTCACAAATAGCTCAATAACTTTAACTTATGAGTCTCAGTAGGCCCGTTAACACATAGCTAAATATTATTGTCTCATTCAACATGCACAGGGCATCACACATGTGTCTCACACTCTGGGATGTTGGGATCAGACTATACAGTAGTAGTGTTTCATGATGTGACTAATTACCTTTTTGTTGTAAACCATACAAGGAGCATCGGAATTGACATTTACCGTCTATGGTGCAAGCTGTTGTCCTGATTCAATACCTTACGATAATCACCCATAGTTAATACAGTAACTGCTGATATCAATGATAAAGCAGCATGATTGATCAAACGCGGAATGTTAGGAATGGTTGAAAACATAAAGGTGAGACATCCTGACACAGCACATAAATAGTTTCAATAAACAGAGGTAAGGGAATACAGGTATACCAATGCTTCTAATGCTACATTAATAGCTCGATCACCTTGTACAAAAGGAGGGCCATAAGAAGGTTTGAGATTTAGACCCATAAAATACCAGTCATCTAATATGTATGGCATTCGTACAGCAGCAACGCAGTAAATGAAATATCACGGCGCCCTCACAGACAGCAACACACCGCATTTATATACTTCTTTTGTTGGCTTTACGAGAATTATCATATCTCTAGTGATCATTTGATTGTTCTGCAAGGTCAAAATCACATAGTAATGGTTCCAATAGAAGCACAATGGTTCGTCTTATGTCGTTTGTTAGATAGACAATCACACACCGTAGCTATTACTTCTAGCAAGAGAAGTGTGTTTAAGCATTTTTCCCCGATATTGCTCTGCAAACGGTTCGCATGAAAGATCATCGAATATACCTGTACATAATGCCATACCATTTGGTACTAGTGAGGGTGGCCTTCATACGTAAGAAAGCGCTGGCAGGCGTCCAGATGACCCAAACAGTCGCAAAAATAGATGGAGCACAACAGCAAGAAATCGCCGCAAGTCCTCTTTCGCAAACCACCTTCTGGTCGCATTTATGCCCCTGTCTCACATTGCAGAAGTAGTCCCTATCAGTGTTACATTCCGGATCTGATTACGTAATTGACAAACACAGAGTTAACACGGATGTGTACGGTGCCACAACGGAGCTGACAAAGATGCCCCGGGAACAACGCGTTTCATTGGAGAAAAACCCCCAAAAGACCTCAGCAACAACGTAGAGGACCCAGCAGTAGCACAGAGGACCCCGGCTAAAGCAATGAGGATCCCGGAATAGCATGAACGAGCCCAGAATACGCCAGAAATAACACCAGTATCAAGAACGACGCTGGCACCAATAAGGCATTAACACGAAACGGGGAGGCACCAACACGAACGAGTACGGTTCTACCCGGATGGGGTCGAAAAAGGTGTAAAAGGCTGTTCCAACCATTCCATTACACACTCCAGAGTGTGAATCATGGATCCTGCACTACGGCATGCTTTTGGATATCCGTGTCCTCTTGTTTACGCTCCGTGTTGTCTCCGCGTCCCTCTGTATTTGCTCCCGGTCCAACCTGCGCCGATTTTGTGCCCAGAGGCCCCCGGGGGCTACGCGGAGGCCCTGGTGGCAGCAAAGCGGCTACACAGAGATGCCGGAGTCTGGAGCGCCCCGGATTGCCACTCCGGGGTCTACTCCAGCAATGTGAGACAGGGACATTAGCATAATCAACTGATCCAACCCGATTACCTACAATACCTCGCTGATTGCAATAATAATGATTGATTCCTGTTGAAAACCTGCTTTACCAATTAAGTATGAAAAAACTGAATTAGTGGATTTCAAATTTTTGTCACAGTGTTTTTATTTGTTTTACAGGTAAATATTCTGGTCTCACAGTACGTTGCCATGTGAATGGCTCTATCATTCCGTGCTATATGCATTTAGAGATAGAGTGATCCTGTTATAAGGAGAGTATCTGAAGAACACTTCGTGCTGCAAATTGGCCCAAACAGGACTACAATCTCTAAACTGCATCGGAAAACAATAAAATATATTTTCGAGTCATATAATAGGGGATCATTACAACCTAAATGTGTTCCCGGCTAATGTCAAGATACCGAGTAAGTGTTGTTCGCCTTACTGCAGTTGATTCGCCCATTTCTTCTTAATAACGCAACAATCTTTACTGGTCCAATCAGCTGAAAAATGCAAGCTTTTTGCAATAGTTCCGCCTGATATAAGTGGACAACCTTTGGGAAAATTCGGAGGATGGTCCATTGCAGAACGTAATGCCTTCTTCTATTGTAATATATATCATGGGCAGATTTTCGTGTAAGACTGCTATGGTGATGTTGCTTGGCGTACTTTAGGTACAGTATTGTTCACAGTACATTAAACTATGATGTTACTGTAGCTCTAGTCACTGCATTAGATAGCATCCGGTTTGAAGGGCAACAGTTGTCAACTATAATTATGGT
>CM067358.1:35598062-35624051 GCA_034190875.2 Urechis unicinctus
AAACATATCTCGTTTAACGACGCATACATGGGATAACTTGGCATGTTATCAAAACGATTTGAAATTTTCTACGATGTGCTATTAAGTCACTTCACAATAGTCTCCTTGCTAAAAACACATCTTACAATGCTACATATGACCAATAACACGATTGTTCAGGTATTCATAAAATATGGGTATAAATCTGCCGACATGAAGTTGTCTTAGGGTTTTCTTTTATCACAATAGGAAAAAGTTTGAACCTCTTGCGAAACGAATTTATCTTTTTCATGATGTAAATGGGTGATTCGTTATATTATTTATTTCCATAACGATTTCGATGCAGTTTAATCAATGGTACAATATATTGTTTCGTACAATTGCATTCGGACAAAAGCGAACTTTATTGCGCCGTTATACATTGTCGTGATTACTAAACCGAACTGCAGCTGTTTGCGCTAATATCATTGTTTAATTTCTTTGAGGTCTTAATGTTCAATAGGATATAAAATGGGGACACAGATTGTTCGGCTAGTTTCATTCAACCTGCTCTTAAAAACAATAACGTTGAATAAGCAAACCCACATGAATTATGTATCGCCTTATGAAATGTTTACGAAAAAATGGTGAGAAAAACCATATATGCGTACATGTTGGATAGCATCATTACAACGGTTTCCTGTATTATGCCGTAAAGATGGAGTAGTAGCACATGAAAGTAATTTACATTTTTGAAGTTTTCGATTTTATCATTGCTTTAATTTTTCAGTCGTATTTACGGACATATGCTGGGTTGATATAATACAGCACTCCTTGCAGTAAATATGTACCGCATTCAGCAAAAGTCATCGAGTCACATACATTCATCATCGTCGGATGTAGTTGATAAGTGTGGTAGCTCAATATTATTCACCAATATCTATTTTATATTTCCTCTTTGCTGTTTTTTTTTAGCTACAGGAGCTTCGAACAACCTAGAAATGTCTTGCATGTTATAATTAGTACAGCACCAACTTGATTCCCATTTAATGTTAATTTCAGTGATGAGCTCCTGCATGTTGCTAAAACCACTATCGCGCTATCTGATGGGGACATCGGGTGTTTTTCATAGAAACTACGATTTTTCTCTTGATAAACTAGCATCCCCTGAGATCGAAAAACTAACAGCTGTAAAGGCATTCATATCTCAAGAGCTAATCATGAAGTATAAGAATACATCCTAACGATCATATAGCAAATGTTGCGAATGATGCACAAAATTGATGGAATTCAAAATGACATGACGCTTTGTAATAATCTTTTTCAAATCAAAACATGACAAAGGGCCTCGTCGTTTTGTTTAATAAATAAAAACACAATGATTTATTTATATTGGCCGTGATAGTTTGTATTTGCATTGAAAGTTATTGATGGACCAATGTTAAATTAATGCCGCAGCATGTATGTGTTTATCTCATTCAAAACGTCAACGGAGACACAAACGCATATATATCCCGCGATTTACTTTGATTAATGTATATGGCAAGTATTAGTTCAAGCGAACCTAAGTAAATGTATGCTTGAATGGCTGATTATATATATCAGAGCATAAAGCAAAGCGGAAATGAATACTTATTTTGATGCTTTTGACCCCCACGGACCCAGAAAATATTTTACCCGGTCAAACAATCAAGATTTTTTATTCATGTTACAGTTGCATCTTCGTTCTTAAGACATGGACGAAATTGGCTTGCATTAGGCTTATTTATTGCATTTTAGTCTGCTCCAAACAATAAATCAAACATCTTGTTTTAAACCAAGATGCATATCATAAATCATAATATTGTGCACTAGCTGTGTATTCCATTCACATAACCCGGATTATGACTCACGCCATCTAATTTCATGTGGCTAATAAAAAAACGTCTTATTGCGCGCACAAACGACTGGAAATCCCCGTCAATCATGTGAAATACAGCTTGGTCAACACGACTTCCCCCACCCAACCACCCCAATTTATAGAAAACAATCCAATGGGTGGCTTGGTTATAGAGTACACGTGTTGCCCCCTGCATTCAATGATATGGTTTCAAAATGCGGTGTTGCATCCTTAAAACACATGGTACACGTGTTTTACACTAAATGGCCAAAAGATGAGTAACTACAAACCCATAGACATGCTGGGATATCGCTGATGATAAATATACAACAGTAGTTAGGCGTTTGATGGATTATCAGCCAATTGTTCTTGATTATAATTACTTTGATTAATCGTTGTGGATAAAACATCACAGAATTTGCTCATTAAAACTAGAATCGACAGTGATTAAAGTAATTAGATTGTCATGCATACAATATATAACAATTACGCAAAAATAAAGCCTAAATGAAACATGTAGTATATAGAGTAGCTACATGCACGAAGTTTTATTCGTATATATGATTCTTACTTAATATGCAAGTATGCATTTCATGCATACGAGACAATATCAACGCTAATGACTGCCTATTGCTGCTTATACGAATGACGTACTTTTTTGCGTACATAGGTGTCGTATGCACAATTAAAGGCCGAACTAGACAGGTTGGAAGATTGCGTATTATGAGGATAAGATCAAAGTGCAACATGAGATATACCAAAAGCAACATGAGATATACCAAATAACGAATTCACGGCATTGTGGAAATTATATGGCGAAACTTATATCAGTCTTTTCAACGCAGTTTGCAACCAGCCCATAAGGAATCCCACCTCCCAAGTGTAGGCGATATCTTACCCACACTTTACAAATAGGAAGTGGTAGAAAGTATCACATCGGCTCATGCAGCAGTTGTTGTTGCGGTTACTCAGGCAGATTACAGAAAGCAATATCAGTTTCATCACAGATGACAGCTCAATCTTCGCTATTGAGCCGTCATTGACCTTCAGGGATTATGGTAGAATGGACAATACCTAAACATAATAACGTTGCAGACTGAAATCAATTGATTGAATCGTTCTGGGACATGTAAGCAAACACTGATACATACACATTCATTGGACCTCTCCTCACCGAGTAAGGACGTCGACTCAACGCCAAATAGCATATGTGTTTTTTTAATCACTACTCTTTATGCGTTTACAAGACGGTTACATAACTTTAATATGCTATAAAAACACATAAGATAAAAAGATCCTATATATATATGTGACATCGATAAGATTTAATCGTGGAATAATTAAATCAGAAGACAATATTCTTTATTACTGATAGAAATGACCAGCATTATTACAAATGATTGTAAGTCTGTTTTTGCACAAAACGATCAGGAGCTCGAAGAATGAAGCGATAAGTAATGTGTTGTTTCACCCGATATATATATATATATATATATATATATATATATATATATATATATATATATATATATATATATATATATATATATATATATATATATATATATATATATATATATATATATATATATATATATATATATATATATATATATATATATATATATATATATATATATCTATATCTCTATCTATATATATGAGAAGAAGAATGTAATGTCTTTTTTCAATTGGAGTTCAACGCAGGATGTTATTAAATTTAATACGGTGTCAAATATGGTAGGTTAATGACTAGAGAGATCTATATTGCTGGGTGCCGGCATTGTTAAAAGTATATATATAAACTATCCTTCTTCATTTCAATATAATATGTCATGTACCGACACACAGTCAATGTAGATAAGTCATCTTACTCAAGTTACTATCACTGCTGTACAGACTAACCCTGAATTGTACTTGTACAAGCTTAACTAATTTAATTTATTTTTATATTTACGCCTTATGCACGTTGCATAACGTAAGCAAGTACAAATGAAATTAACTACTGGCAATGAAGAATATAATAGTTTTTAATAATAATTCATCTTCTAGCATTCAAAATGGCAACAAATCAATGAAAATGCTGCGCGACTGTATTTCTGAATTATTCGCATTAGATACTGCGTTGAGACCATTACATACATGTTTGCTATGTTTAATTTTTAGAACAGTATCTGTTATCAAATAGGAATTATGGTCGATGACCTCGCTCACATTGCCTGACAAAGCTGTATATTCAGGCAACGTTTATAGCAAGCCAGTATGTAGTTCATTAGATAGATCTTCTCTGATAATATAGAACAATACATGCTAAAGATGCTGCATTTGCTGCTGCCTTCATAGGTTGTTTGGTATTCATAGTTCCTCAGTAACGGTTATAAATGATTCCTTTCATATGCTAGTCATGTGTTTGTGACATGTATTGAAACAAAAGCTACTATATGGATGAGCCACGGTATGATATTAATTTTCAAAATACCGCTCTTGGATGCAAGAAGCATGAAATATGCCCTCATCTTTTATGGTGAAACCGCGCTGTGATATTATCATAACAAAAGCAGTAACAATCTCCTACATTGGTGTTTAAAATGGCCTCTGTATTAATTAATTATGCAGTTGATCAGTTCGTGCAATCATCGAAGTGTTGATGGAATCGCCTTCCTAAGAGTATACATGATTGCAACTTGATTATCACAGCAGCGAGAGCACACTAAACTCAATGAAATCACCACGCACAGTATCTTGCCCTGTAATTGCGATTGTCGCCACTTTTTATTTCTGTAGTCAAGGCTCAAAGAATACATATATGATCAAATAGCTTTGCTCATAGGTCTTGTATCAGTAACGCCTTATTAACCATTTCATGATTCGAATAAATGAGAACCTCTATATGTTCACCATTGCATCGAACTACGTTTTTATTTGAAGCAATTATTCTTAGTAGCTTTCATCTTACTTGTCTTTATGCACTACGCATTAGCTATCGCAATAGAGTAATCCTAAACAACATCGTATTGCACCGTTTTCTTCAACGTTCCCTTGTTTTTTACCCGAACCAACACGTTTTGCCACCTGGTCCTTGCAAGCAATACATAGTTTACTACGGTTGAGAATATTCAACTGTAGATATTTATAGCTTTAATACAAGCAGGTTGTAATGCTGTATGAATATGAATCATAAAGGTCTGCGTATTTCTTCGCGTGATAACAATGTAATCAATCGAAATTTCAACGGATTATAAACTAACAATAGTTAAAAAAAATATACGCATTTATGGTTGGTGATAGAGATTGCAAGTTTATCTTTGTTACCGGAGATTGTGTGTCTTGTTTCCTTTTCATGAACTGACTTATTCTTAGAACACGTTATAAAAAAATAAGAGAACATATCTTGTGAACATTAATGTTACAAGTTTACCAACTAATTACGAACAATACACCACTGAACATTTTCTTCGTCGTCTCGCTTGGCTTGCTTGCATGCAGTTCATATTGATCAAAAGTGCAGATTGCAAGCTGAGAGTTGCTTTTAAAGTTTTAGTTCTCAGCCAAGCCTCTGCCCTATTAAACGCTCCTGATAACTCAGCATACTACGCGTGCCTTTTACATGCATCAAAACAATCTCTATAACCAATTGTAGGTGCCATAGCGTATAATACTCGTTTCCAATTAGATAGGCCCCTCAAAAGTATTGATTCATAAAGTCCACGTCGTCCCCAAATATCTGGACACTGTGACAAGAGATGTAATCAATGTTAATGTATCATTGTTTGCTTACATGTTCGAAAGCAATTCGGCTAGCAGATGTTATTGTGCAACATAATTGTGCTTGATCCTCAAAGGCCGCATACGGCCTTAAAATCAGAGATTGAGCTGTCACAACTGTGGAAGCTGAAATAAGTAATTTAGTTTGTGATGCAATTTGGAATGAAAGCGGAATTAGACTCGTATCAAATCCTTTGTTACCACAATGCCCTTTCTCTTTAGCATATAAATCCTCATCTACTGTGTGCTGTAGCCAAACACCAAGAATATGTTTTCTCATTAGATAAAAGTGGCTTTATTTCAGCAATTCGACTAAATATGAAGGTGTTTGCAAATTCATTAATGATAATGCAATTTTATCGATATCGTAAGTTACACTATACAGCGAAACCACCTCGATGATATGTGGTTAATATCTTTGCTGCTCTATTAGATTGATTTTCTAAATAAATCATACAGCTTGTCAGTATCGTATCTGACATGGTGTAAATCGTTCCGTCAGTTGTCAAACATTAATCAGGCTTACATAAGCCGTTCGATTGTGTAGCACATGCTTTGTTAATATAAGATGCATTATGTAAAATTCTCAAGGTTGATTATAAAAATAGACTACACTTATTACTTTGGCGCGTTACAAATAATTGAAGCGCATGTAAATGTTAGGGTATCTAAGGGACGCATCTTTGCGATTCTGACATATTTGTTATGTTGGTGTGTTCAATAAGTGCTGATCAAAGAATCATATTCTGTTGGATGCTTATTGAGTGCATGCATTGAGGAACACGTTTGTCTACTTCCATAGACTTTGCTTTTCTTTGGTGTTCGTATTTCACTACTCGCCTGCATAGACAGAGGTCACGTTTCGCATTATATGACTGGTGGAATTTACGCATATATTTCTTTGACAAAAGAGTAATGGCAAACTAAAGACTGTCCGTGGAATTTATAGTTCTTAGACTAGATTAACAAACAATATTTATAACGTCCTGTCTGTATCTTTTCTATGTCTATTAGATTCTTAGGACACCTCTTATTTTAAAGACGCATTTGCCAAAGTAAGGCGAATCGTCATGTGACATTAATATCATTACCTATGGCACGATGAGATGCTTCTTAAGGCTATCACGTATGTGCCCAAAGGTCGGATGAGAGTAAACTTATACAAACGTGGGCAGACATTCGAGTATTATTTTATTATGTTCTTCAAATATATTGCTTTTGAATGTAACATATGTTTGTGTAACAGTAAGCATGTTTTTTCGTTCAAACTTGCATCTGCTAGATGACTGCTATACAAGTCATGGATGCCGTATTCAGAAGAACACTTATGATCATGTCCATATCTGCTGAATTTCTAGCCACGATATTAATAATTGATCCTAACTCAAACACACGATTAGCCCAGATGTGCAAAACGTGATTAGTTATTGGATGGAGTTGCATAAGCTGACTTTAATGAGTATTTTGTCGGTAAAATGACATAAGCAAGAATAGTGCAATCCATGCATTTGCCTTATAGTGGCAAAGTCGTAATGTATAACAATTTCAATGACTTAATGCTTTTGCTTGTCGGTAAGTGTGCGTTTTTCTGAAGGATGATTACGTGACGAGCACACCAACCTGATAACCATGCAAGTGAATGTTACTGTAAATTATACTATGTCAATTTGAGTCAATTACATATCACAGTGACTGACCTCTTTGCCGCTTCGCTGAGTTATTGTGGAGAGCGATAGGGGTGTAATGATAATAGCAAATAGTTTATAGCTACGCTAAGAGGGCTCACTTCGAGTGGCTATGTGGTGATCGCTTCCCTAACCATAATACATTGCAATCGTAAGGCAGCACTATCGTGACACAAACAAAAGCACATGGAAATACTGGGCTGACGTCACTGCGATTGATTAGAGCGGGAAAAATGTCGTTTCGCAGAGCCTTGCCGCTGCCAAAAGAATAGGCTTATTAATAGCCAAAAAAAACAAGTACTTTATTAAATAAATGTCACCTTCATAAATTATCCGTCTTGGGTAAACTTTCGAAAACAGTCCGTCTCTAACATCGTCCGCGCAGTTTACTATCCTCCATGTTTCAGGTCCGCACTGTGGATGGTAGTTTTATACTATCAATAATGACTGGAGCGGGGAAACTGGCCTGGGGTCGACGAAAACATTTTTTGGCATGTAAGGGGCATGTGAAGGTCTCGAGCAAAGAGTTTATAGCTACGCTAAGCTGCGTGACGATTATGAAATTACACGAAAGACATCCCCATCATCAAGCGATGATACCATGAAATCTACAAAAGCACATGGGACTGTTCGTCAAACGTCTTGAAGCTCGGCGGCTGTTAAAGATATGGACTACAGCTCCAAATTAAACAGAGAATTCCTTGTGGTTTTTAAAAGACGCTATGACAAGACGCTATGACAATACGCTACGGCAAGCCGGTGGCGTCTTCACATATTTCCTCGGGCGGAATGCGTGAGTGAGCTCTCTTAGCGAAGCTATAAACTTTTTCACAATAGGACTGAAATGTTACGTAGATAAGAGGTAATGGCTTCTTTTTCAATGCTGGCTGTTCTAGCCTAGCTGACTTGTGGGAATGGGAATATCTAACAACGAGTTGAATGATGTCTAAATATCTATCTCTGTCTTTAAAATGGATGAAAAAAGATAGTCTATACTGCAACACAGGGGTAGATTGACCGTGAATAATTAGCTCGGCAAGCAATTATTAATTTCATAATGTAAGATAACAAATCATGATCAATGTATTTCAGTCCTGCTATATCAATTATCACATAGACGAGATTCCCCGCAACTCGACTAATTAACAGATCATTCATTTCATTAAAAAAGCAAGCTGTGTACTGTCATTTTGTAAATGCATTGTTAACTTGAGCTAGACTGACCGTGCATCTAATCTCGCGAAAAGGCAGAAAATACATTTGTACAATTTGAGATTAATTGAATCTAGTAAAATCTGGTAAGGCTTATTTCAAATGAATACGATTCTTTATTGATAATTAATGATCAAAAGTGTGCCACTTAACCGGATATAATTAACAAGTATGCTATCTTGTTTCATCGTCCATATCTTGTGTTTAGTGATCCATAAAATAAAACAAACGCAGTTTCTAACAATCATTTTTTGCCCCACTGATAACAACAAATTTGTAAATCAATTTTACTCGAGAATAAAGCTGGGAACATATGGTTGTTCATCCGTAATCACGACTTACAAAGTTATTCAAGTCATCTACGTTGTAAATCACTGGGAGTAATAAATACCTTATAGTTAGGAGAAAGGGCAGTAATATTCTTGGGTATTTCCAAATGTAATATCTAGAAATTCGGTACATAGCTATGATAAAGTGACGTTTAAATGAATAATTGTTTCCATGTTTGTTTTGTAGTCAAATAATCGATAGCGGATTGAGATCAGTATCATAAAGGTGCCATAAATATATGTTCTTTCTATGAATATATAATGCGACCCATAGCAGAGCAAGCAGACTACAATGATATGTTACCTGCTAGATAACCGGACATGTACGGCCAGGGAAGGAATTATTTTCTATCAGTGCTTTTCGCTATCTAAACGTTTGCGACCATTATTACGCCGCGTTTAGACGTTAGCTGAACCTAACAGAAATATCCACGGTTTAGTGCTACTGGTGTGATCATCAACACATACAAAATTCATAACATACTTAATAGGACAAATAATTGATATTATATAGAATCATATGAGCATGTTTATGTCATGTGGGGAAATGCTCCTATGAACACGCTAAGCCAAATACAGCGCGATTTTGGAATCACTTTACCGATGTAGGGATTCAGATAGTGCTGTGACAAATCGGGTTGACACAACCATTTGTACAAAAACAGTGAGGCACAAGTCTTGAATTGTAGAGAAAATAAACATATTCTTCGCCATTAGCGCAACATGTATCCGTGTCACTCCTCGTTATGATCCCTGACAAGACTGGCCATTCAGTCCAAATCTACGTCAACCAGGTATCAGATGCACAGCATAGCGCCGTTCAATCTCCGTTTGAATTCTAGACTATATGATTGGTGGTAGCATGCAAGCTTAGAATTTTTCAATAATTTGAATTGCAAACTCCATTGACATTGAGAACAAAAGCGGTAGCAGAGAAGGCATTCTTTCTTCATTCGATTGATTGATAAAGTATGGTATTTTCCAGATATATCACATGCTAACTAGTGTATGATGTTGACCGCGAGTTAATGAATTAAGTGTTTAGGCTTTAACCGCTTATCACTGAAATTCGAAGCATATCAAAATCGGTAAAATGAAAAAATACAGTTATTTCTTAACAGTATAACCTTATTTAATGAATGTCAACCAAGGGTAATGAGTGATGCATATATTCCAGGACTCTCCAATGATATAATGTGTGACTGCTTTCAACCACGAAAAATGGAACAAATCTTAATCCAAGACTTAGCCCGTCATAATAGCACATAGTCTTAACATACCTTGTCTGAATGACCGCATATTCCTCATTGTTTACGTTGCCCGTGTGTTTCACTTGCCTTTTATTATTGATAAGTAATGGTCCCATAGCCGCAGGTCATCCAAAGGCGTAATGATGCTATTTAGAATGATAACGCAATTAGTAGGACCAGTAGACTTTATGAACCACGCACATGAAGGGTGGATAATTTGACCTTGACTTGCACTCTGCTTCCATAACCCGGTGCTTTCCTTGTATATGATATGGAATTAGCTCAGTAAAGAGCCACAGGGAAGACTACAGTGGAGTTGATAATGGTGATTAATATTGTAATGGTAAACACTAGGTTTGAAGGAACCACTTACGCTTACATATTACCTATCACGGTTGATGACAGGTTATGTAATACATTGAAGGAAATATATATGCACAAGAAGATCAGCGCCATCATCGAACACGTTGCCATCGTAAGCTTACGATAAGCAACGTATGCATCTTATAACACGGTGGCAAACCTACAACCTTAAGTGCTTTAACGATAGCATATTTGCTTTTATTTATACTGCATACAGAAAATGCAGAATTGTATTTATGGTACCTGCTTGTCGCATTGAAATTGTAAATGCGGTGTTGTCTGCTATGAATGGCATTCAATGTTAATACGGCTTGCTTCATCCTCCAGTCAGCCATCAGAAAAAACACAAATGTCGAAGCAGAACTCAAACGCTTTTAAGCTGGAAGCAAATCTATATTGCTTTACTTGAGTGAAAATTGGATATGCCAGAATGCTAACCTAAATGGTGTGACCCTAAATAAACAAAGACCAAGGGGCAGTAGATGAGATGATGGAGGTTAAGCATAAACGGTTTTGTTCAGCAATACTGAAATAAAATCATCAACAATGACAATAAGGTTGCATCTGACAAATGTATATTATTTTATTTGGTCTGTATATAGTAATTCGATGTATTATATACATTCCTATTACTTGTATGTTGGGTGAATCGGCGGGGGTAAAATTTAGCATCGTTTTCGCCAATGGTTTCGAACAGGATCTATAATGAGGGATGAGAATGTTTAATATGCACATATATATTGACAATGCAAAAGTGTCTTCGCTCGTTTGCCTAAAACAATTACCATGATAACACGTGTGTTTGACCGTAAAGTGTTGTGCTGAGCTGGACGCAATTTAATATTTAAGAAACCGACAGCGTATGAATTTCTCAATGTGGGCGTATTAGGTTTCCTGGATCATTCGTCTGCATCCTCTTTGACCGAATTATAGATGGTTTGTATTCCAGTCTTTCATGTTATAGGTGCTCTGTGTGATGTCATGCCGGGATTGAGGGCTTATCATTTCAATCATGGGTTAATGGTTATTTTATCGACGCGACATTACCACGATGTCTACAAAGTGACGTGTCCATGGTGCATAATGCTATCATGGCGACATGTCCATATTGCATAATGCTATCATGGCGACATGTCCATATTGCATAATGCTATCAAGGCGACATGTCCATATTGCATAATGCTATCAAGGCGACATGTCCATATTGCATGCTTGGCGTTGAATATGCTGAACTTGCGTATTGATGAATGCTGATGCGGATCTCCTACAAGTTACTTCTTTGAAATAGCCAAGCATCTCGATATATGCATAATTCAAAGCGATTGCTTGCTAGATAATAGATGGTACGATGAAAAGCTCGTTTAGATCAATTGAAGCGACCACAGAATATCAATAAGCTGACTCAAATCCTACGATTATCAATCACCCAAGCTTACGTACCACGTTACGGTATGTAATGAGTTGACACTGTTGACAACAGTATTATACCACGTTAAGAGACACAAGCAACTTGACTCTGCGACACATGTTAAGCAGCTCCTTAATTCACGACCATTGCTAGCCTGCTCAGATACTATCGCTGGGTGATGAGTGCTTAAAGGTGTTGATATTAATTAACGTGAAGCATAAACACCCTCAAACTTATATGGGGAAAAACCTCTCATTACGAGGACTTCATTAAGTGAGCAATGGAATCATCTAACCGAAATTTTAAATACATTTAACATACGAAAATTCAATATAACATAAATATTCCACACGAGGGATATCGACGATTTTGATTCGTTGGTAATGGAAAACACGCCGGACATATACATTGCCCAGAAATAATTGCTATAAATTTGGACGCAAGTGACAAAGCAACCCACATTCAGTCTATTGCTCCTAAAAGATAATACAATCACATTAATTGTTACTGTATTTAGAATTCCGGGTTCAGAAGCGTATCAAATGGCAAAGCTGCCATCAAATTTGCCTATATTGCCTGAAAGTAAGAGTTGTTTTTCCAGGCCAACGATTATCGCAAAGTAGCTCTTCAATGATGGTAGAAGCACTCTATTCAATCTTGCCTGAAATTTTTCAGGCCAACGATCTTCGCAAAGTATGCATTTTATGAGCTCTTCAATGATGGTAGAAAGCGATAACTCTATCCACATCGACTGCTTATGTTGCGTTGGCCGTCGATGCACAAGTTGACTTAGTATTATAATGCCTCTCTAGTTTCTGAACACATACATATTGGTGGTGTTAGTGATTTGAGAGAGTCGTTCAAACGACAGTGACTATGGTGCATGATAAATAGCCAATTCAGTATAAATTATAGAGCTGCGTTGCAAGTAATATAATTTCAACAAGATTTTCACGAATTCAAAAACCATCAAAAACCTGTATGAGATCAGAACATGGCAGTGTTATCATGGAAAACATAGAAATCGTCATATGCAACGCTTTTCGCGCAGCGTTGTCGTTTTATAGATACTCATCCATCTGCGGTTATATGCTGAGCATGAAGGTGGATGCATCAACCAACATTCTTATTTACGGACATGAGCTTTTATCCCTAATTTTGTCGGTAACAATTACCAAAGATGGATGCGATTAAAGATATATGATTGATAAGATGTGTCCCGACAAGCACTTGCCTACGTCAGATAAAACATTGAGCTTTTGTGACACGCAGCTTACGACCTCTTAACATGAGTTAAATCAATTGAAAATACCAGCCAAAACCCCAATGAAGAGCTTCTGCGATAATGCTCGATTGCATATTGGGTATTTACCAAGAGTGCAGAATTCGAGCTGAAGTACAAGAGCCTTTGGTTTTTTTCAGTTCTCAGCAAAACATCATTAATTCTACTAAGTTATTCGTTTAGCCTTTTGCATGCCACGACTCAGTATTTAAATTAGCACTGTTAATTCCGATGTCGTGACCAAGGCATATCATAAGTGACGAGGTAGCAGTGAATGGTGGCACTAAAGGTCGGATATCCTGATGAGATCCATATTGAACAAGCATAGGGGCTGGGACGGCATCTGCAATATGTGCAAAATATTATACATGCAGCGGCATTAGATCAAATATTCGTCGCAGACTGAGCATATGGCGCAGACATCATGTTTCCGGTGTGACCCTTCATTTGCAATAATGTACGTATCTTCTGTTTTATTATTAACCGTTCATAAAGTAGCCTCCCTTTTAATGTTGAAAATACGAGAATGTATACGACAGCAATGCACATCAAAGCCGACAACTATCAGCCATAGATTTAACAACGGACATGAGCACGATAAAAAATTCATGCAATGACATCGTAAGCATTCGAGGACAATAGGTGTAAACCATTGACACAAGCTTGGAAGCTTTGAATGGAAGCTTAGGATGACACGCGTAATTGTCAAAATATAAAGAACATTACAGGACGAATATCAAAGCGGGTAAAAGCGAAGAGTGACTGCCTGTGTCGAAATGCTTTGCATCAATATCACTGACGAAATCGCAAGATAATAGTTGAATAATATAACGTTTATTCACGGCTTCGTAAATAACTATCCGGTTTGTTTTAAATTTAATAAGCAGCGTTATTGCAAAAAGGCTTTACAAACAGATGATTATGAGTCTGCCAGCTTAACCAATGTTGTTGATGAAGAATACTGGACACACGTGGTTGAGTTGGAATAGTTACTAATCTTTAACGATCTAGCTGTACTTCAGCTATGGAGTTCTGAGTAACAAAAGCACACGGACCTTCATCAATAATGCAAATGAAAGAGTTGTAGAGCGGAATCCTTTTTTCCGAATCAACCGGAGGTTCTCCCATGTGCCTTAATGGTTGTCACGTAGTCCCTGCGTTCAGCACAGCTCAGCGTATCTAGGTTATGTTATGCGACTCATACTTTTATAAGCATCGTTATAAATCCTGTTCTGACATACTGCCATTAACGTTTAAACGTACCACACATAGCTACCAATTAGTATTACATAACGCAGCAATCCGTCAATAAGTACTTACACTAGCTATCGGTATTTTCTATGCGTTTGTCAGTTTAACGATGATCACAAGTGTAACCATCTTAGCGCTTCTGCGGTAGATAACATTTTCAGTTGACAGCACTGATGTGATGCGCAATCAGTTTGTATACACCGACTACATATGCGTGTACCTTTATGCCAATCTACGAACAACATTTACGGTCAGCATAGCCTATGCTGACGGTTTATAGCAGGTTATTATGCGTGATTATTTCTCAAGCTCCTCGTGATATTTCTTCGTCGCAAACGGATTGGATATCAATCGTGTATCGAATTTCCAAGTAATAAGCCCAATCTGTCAAACGATGCCGCATTCATCTAACATGGTTCGTCATTTCGTAGACAAAACTATTAGCTACTATTAGGTGCATATACCCTGGGGCCAATTATGTGAACTAAACTCGAATCTTGCTTTCTTCGATTATGAATGAGCATGACAATTACGTCGATTGCAGCCTAATGCAACGTAATAGTCTAATCCCAATTGTGATGTTTTGTGTTTTATTTGCCATCTCATCATCTGGATTCAGGGTACATAAAGACCAAGAGGCCGTCTTGCGTCTGAGATTTGCCTGACAAATCATCATTGATAACGCATTATTCTTAGGAACAACTCTTATCAGCGTTCACATATCGTTACTGGATGACAGTATTCAGTGTGTGTCTTTATAAAAACCTATACTACAGCAAATTGTGCAATATATGAAATAAGAATCTTGAGCTTTGTGGCATATTATGTAGTGTTATACTGGTTAACTATAAGTAACACTGTGTGACAAAAAAATGTGAGACCATTTTGAGTGCCAGTTCAAAGAAGCTTTGATATCGTGACGAAATTCTTTAACGGCAATAATCAAAGGTCGACTATGCAGAAACGCGTTTACTCCTTACAACAGTGACCAAAGATGAGTCAGGGCCTATGTGTATTACCTCGGGTATGAAAGACGAAGCTTCGTGTTTTGTTATGCATTCGCTATGCAGATATGTTCAATTAGTGCTGACTAAGGAATCAAATTATTCTGAATGCTTATTGGCATCATGCTCTGAAGAACTAAAGTTTTCACAATATTTCAACATTGGCTTAGAACTGTACATACATGATATACCTGAATTGACAAATCGTGATAGAATTTCTCAAAGAAGTAATATGATCTGAAATTAGTTTTGTTTGAGAATACTGGTAGTATACAAGCAAAGTTAAAACAATTTATTCCGTAGCCTGTCTACGTCATTTCGAAGGCGATTAAGTATTGTACCGCCATAACTTGCACGCTGTTGAATGTTTTGAAGTGCAATGATCTTGATCGAAAACGTTCATTGATATCCCACACAATGGCGACTGTGTTTTTCCCAATCGACAATTGGTTTATAAGTAATTAATAGCAACTATTGTGTCAATTCTGATGATGTTATGGCTGAATCAATTTCGTAATTAATATCTTTCGCATGTCTAAAATTCATAATCGTAAGAATAATTAACTGATCATTTCGCATAGAATATCAAGCGAGCATTATTTTCACATGATCAACTTGTAATAAACTGACATTAGACATGCTTCTTGGCATCTAAAATGCCTTTATCATTTTAAATCAAAATTTATCGTTTAACATTGATATTGTTGGAGTTCATTTTCATTTAATACATATACACTCCAAACATGTCATCGATTCTCTATTTAATTTGCTTGATCTCAGAAATGTTCCCAGATACTTGCCACATGTAATCCTTAATGTGTTAACTAGATTCAGTATATAGAAACAACAACATTAATGGATGCATAGTTTCAGTATGAACATGAATGACTATTTTTTATGAATGACTATTCCCGCACCTCAGTAACAAGAACCGGCTGCCTCAAGGGTACTGGTCTGACGCCGATTGCATTATGGGAAGTTCAAAGAAGCAAGATGTATGATATGCTCGCATGCAAACGTACCCTGAATTGTACCCAACAAATTACTATTGTAGGCGAGCAGGTCAAGGATCAATCCATGGAGTGAACCACAGGCAAATCAATCAGTGTAATGTCTGTCAACAACAGCAAGACTCATGTTGGCGTGCTTCTATGTACTTGACCCTTGACATGAGTCCACCGCCAGATGAATACAGCCATTGTATCTGATCCATTGATGAAGTTCGACGATAATCAATATCTGAATGGATAAAACACAGCAATATCATCAAACCAATGAGAATAAAACACCAAGAACAGTGTGCAAAGAACAATAGGGCGCAATCTATCAATCGCACGGTGGCTTAATTGCGGGGGAAACACTAGCCATCATTGTATAGTACCACAATAACATTAACATAATTGGGGGGTGGCGGGTGCTTTCTGTTCATTATCGGTATGGTCAACTCCAGGCGTATCCGCGGTGCCTATAGCATGTTTCAATGCTATTCATGTATTGAAATGATTGATATCAGGGCGGCCATCTGATCAACCTAAGGGTATAAATCAATATATTTACCATACGCCTGATGGTATTGCAATTTAATCCAATGCTTGCAATGCTCAATCAAACGAAGAGTCCATTCAGGTTACTATTAATAAAGAACTCTTGTAGTGAGAGATCAATCAGCCATTGACACAAGAGTAAACACGACACCCATGATGGAAAACACCGCCGTGCTAAATAACTGTAATGAATATGGATCATAGTCTAGTAAACATGCATAGCATTTATTAGAAACAGCTGGTAGATATATCAGATATATTCAAATGCATAGCGCATTTGTTTATTGAGTCCATATTACCTATTGCACTTATATTTTCATGTCCCAAATTGTAACACTTTGACTGATTAGAGTAACAGGTTGTTATTATGATGATTATTACATCTTATTTCATCTGTCAAAATCTCTGTATGATCTACACAAAAACATCTAACATCTAAGTACACATTGTCACAATTAATTATTCAACGTCACCGCTGGCTACACCGACGTGTATGCCAATCACTTAGATGTACAATTCCTATCATTGGTATTGTGAAAAGGCGAGTGTAAGAATCTTCTGTGGTCAAGTACATTTGGTATATGCGAACAATCCCGATTAATGAAGATTAACTAGACTTCCTTTCCGGAAAATATCACGCCTCATTAATTTTGCTAATTTCATTCGCCAAGTTACGTTTGCCAGTTGCGTTTGTGGCTATGCAAGTATACATGCATGCATGCATGTATGTATGTATGTATGTATATATGTATGTATGTATGTATGTATGTATGTATGTATGTATGTATGTATGTATGTATGTATGTATGTATGTATGTATGTATGTATGTATGTATGTATGTATGTATGTATGTATGTATGTATGTATGTATGTATGTATGTATGTATGTATGTATGTATGTATGTATGTATGTATGTATGTATGTATGCATGCATGCATGCATGTATGCATGTATGTATGTATGTATGTATGTATGTATGTATGTATGTATGTATGTATGTATGTATGTATGTATGTATGTATGTATGTATATGTATGTATATGTATGTATGTATGTATGTATGTATGTATGTATGTATGTGTATGTATGTATGTATGTATGTGTATGTATGTATGTATGTATGTATGTATGTATGTATGTGTATGTATGTATGTATGTAGTATGTCTGTATGTATGTATGTATGTATGTCTGTATGTATGTATGTATGTATGTATGTATGTATGTGTATGTATGTATGTGTGTATGTATGTATGTTGTATGTATGTATGTATGTGTATGTATGTATATGGATGTATGTATGTATGTATGTATGTATGTATGTATGTATGTATGTATGTATGTATGTATGTATGTATGTATGTATGTATGTATGTATATGTATGTATGTATGTATGTATGTATGTATGTATGTATGTATGTATGTATGTATGTTTGCATGAATGTATGTATGCATGAATGCATACATGTATGTGTGTTTGTTAGGTCACATTTTGGCATGCGATGCAGGTCGCAATTTTCCAACTTTTTCCGAATTTGTATTTTAAAACTGTTGGCCACATTTATGCGCAGAGACCAGAGGTTTTGTTATGACCTTGACCGCAAGCTAAGGTCACTTTTATCGAAAAACTGAAAAACTAGTGTGATTTCATGGATGGCGATTACGTAAATTCCGGTTACGAAAGCATCCAAGTTTTCAACAAATGACACAAGTTTCATGCTCTAATATAAACGTGAATTATTATTCGATTTTGAAACAGTGCAAATATTATGGAAGTGTGATGTAATTGTAAAGTTTTTCTGAATATATGTGATTGTAAATAATGCATTATTAAAAAAATTCGAGCAGGTCGATAATTTCTTGTAGCAAAAATTGTTTAATTTCGTAATTAATTAACTTATTATCGTCCAATTGTAAAATAATTAACATTTTCTGAAAGCTGAGTCAATTATAAAACTTTGATTATAGACATGTTTCATTAAATTATTCATCGTTTTCAAATCGCGTTCAGTTGGAAAAAATTAGACACATATGACATTTTTCGTAACATTTTCGATCATTTATATAACCGTTAGAATCGGTCCAGTGGTCATAAAAATGCTGTCTGAAGTATAATGCGTCGTTTGTCAGTTGTATATGGTTCTATCGTAAATTCATTTCCAGTCGAAGGAAGTATGTATTTATTCTAAATATATGAATAGCATATGTTGTATTGTAAATTATCTATAGTTTTATGGCGGGTGTAACTGTATGCTTGTTTGTTTGCACCAGCCAACACATCATGCTGCATAAAGGTCGTATGTATGCTGCTCTCGCCTCCATGGCACCGCAATTCTTATAGTTTTCCCATAAACTAAGCTCAAAGAGAATTAGCGGTACGAGAATTGCTCTTTTTGGAAATTATTTTTCCGGGATTGAAACATCGACTTCTCGCATGAAAGTCGAATGCTCTACCACTGCTCCACCAGCACATATGATTTCTATGGTCACTTATGTTGTATATGACAAAAGGTACACTATGTGCTTGCATCATAAGTTGGAGCTCTTCAGTAAAATATCTACAGGATTACTTAATTGCACTACATCTTGTACTACCTCCTCACTGGTGATAAAAATGTAAATTAAGTAGAAAATGATGCTTATGAACGTATCAAATACTTTGAAGTTATAGAGGAAATTCAATCAATAGTTATCGCGTCGTTTTTCTCCTGCTATTCGCCGTATCGTAGATTTTATATTCTTGCTGCATCCTTTTGCAATAAGATCCTCTTAAGCAGGCGACTGCAGCTAGCTACCTCTATACACATATAACTACTGGGGTTCCTTTTCGTTAAAACCCAGTTCAAATTGTTTGGATAATAAAGGAACCAGTATGGTCAATAACACTCGCCATGTTGTTGAAGGAGCATACTGCAGCAACATAGGTGCGTAGGCATTAAACGAAAAGGCCCAACTATAGCACATTAAGTATCATGACCACCTGAGGATAACTTACTACGCTTTTCGTGATTCTTGGTGTCTTTCTACCCTCAAATTGTATCATGAAACCTGATGTGAAGCCATTTACTAACAAACTCAGCTGCAGGAGTGACTCAGGAATTGGGTACCCAAAGCAATTATTGTACATGACGAAATACGAAACATTTCCACACAACAATTAGAGAGAAACAGGTTTTTTGGGGCACTCAATACTTAAAAGTGGGAAAACATTTCTGGGTACCACAGAAAAGACACAAAAGACACAAAAGTTAATATAATGAAATAATTTTTATTGGCAAACTAACTGTGAATTCAGTCGTTGTTTAAATGGCTTGGGTCAGGGTGCACGGGACCACTAAAGGAAGCCAATGTCAATGGAAGCCTCGGCGTGGTCAGCCACTAGGAAGGCGATGTTTGTTGGTCTCTAAGACTTGTTGTATGCTGGATCTGCCAATAAGGTGTAGTTAATAATGCCGATCACGTCAGTTGGCATAGAAAATGCACTATTTTGAATCTTACTTAATTACATATAAATGTCAATTTGTTTTTTTTTTTTCTCATGATTGAAAATAGAAGTTTCCTTTAAGTTGGGCCAATGGCTGATATGATTCATTCAATTCAGTACTATCTCATCATAACGATGATCTCTCGTCAAAGACAACAACTCATCATCAATACCATCATATTGATTTGTCAGTGTTAATATTATGATCATCTCTATCATCCTTTGCCTTTTCCATCTGCCTTTGCCCTCTGAAGCATAACTGTAATGAGCATCATGGTAAATCATGATTGTAATAAATTCCACCTATTGTGGTCATCATGTTGTCGTCGTCATCATCTTCATCTTCATCAGATATATTATTCGAAGTTCTTAATCATGACCATTATGATTCATCACTGCACTTTTATCACAGCTTTATCATCAATATAGTAATACGATTATGAAACAACGCAACTTGTGAATAGATTATGACAATTGTCATGTTTATTTCATAAAAATGTAACCAATAGTGTTAGCATTGGCATGTACACTGAATCTGCTAGTTGTGTATTACAAACAAATTAGTCGAGGTATATTTCAGAATAAACGATGCTGGAAATTTATTGAATATTGCCAAATTGATAGTAAGAATTAAACCCATATATTTAGAAACATGATCGAAGGAAATTATATGCGCTCTTTGAAACTTGGTATATCCACCTTCAATTTGCACTGACATAATAATAAAACATTCCAAATATTTGGTCATAAGATGCTAATGAATTTGTTAATCAATGGGATAGCAATCACAAATTTTGCGTTTAACGTTAGTCAGTTTCTATATAATGTTTTGCTTTTGATGCCTCGCGATGGAAATCGCAAATTTCAAGATATTTTTGATATTTTTCGAACCGTGACCGCAAGCTTAGGTCCAGGGAATCCACCAGGGATGGAAAACTAGTATATCAAATAACTTTAGTTATAACGACCGGATCGTTAAAAAATTTACATCATTTTGTAGCGGGTGTAATTTCTGCTGGCTTTTCAATAACAGTCACCTACACATCGGGTTGTAAAAAAGTTGCCACAGCTCTTTGCTCGTCTCACCGGCCCGCTCTCAAGTATGGCACGCCGCGGCAAAATGTGACAAACATATCTCTTCTTTAAGTAGGTCAAATCATTGTCAATCAATCATTTATTTATATATATATATATATATATATATATATTAGATATATATATATATATATATATATATATATATATATATATACATATATAGACATATATATATATATATAATAGTTGCATTTAACATATAAAATATATATATACCGAAATATATATATATACATATTTAGATATATATGCGATATAGCTACATACATATATATATATTTATATATAAAATATATCTATAATATATATACATATATAGAATATATATATACATATAATATATATATATATATATATATATGTATATAATTTCTCTATATATATATATATTCCTATCTATATATATATATATATCTATATCTCTATAAATGTTTCTGTATAATTATATATATATCCCTCTCTCTATCTATCTATATCTATATCTATATATCTCTATATGTCTCTATATATATATATATCTATATCTCTCTATCTCTCTATCTCTCTCTCTCTATATATCTATCTATCTCTATATATATATATATATATATATGTATATGTATCGGTCTATATATATATATATTCTTATATCTATATATAGCTGGTATTACGAGTTACATTTACTTAGGGTAACGTTAGTCATTTCAGTATGTCTTCCTGCTGCAAGGATTTGACTGTCCTCTGTGATATCGTTCTTGATTACAAAGTTTCGATGTTCGATAAACTACCAGCAAACGTTGGCGAATAATGCTGCAGTTATTTTAGATATACCACTAAATGATATTCAATACCAGTACAATTAACTCCTGTCACTCCCAATAAGCCATTGTAATGCATTTCAATTAAAACAAAAGAAGAGACTCTGATGGTTAACTACAACTAAAGATTAACAGACTTGATCAGCAACATCGTATGATAGCGCACAATCTCTTCCACTGCGAAACATTCACTTCAGGGGTAGTTTCCAGTTTATTGCATTATCAAATATGATCACGAAATGCCACACAGCCATGCACTATATTCGTTGCGCTATCATGGGTGATATTATAAACTTTCACATTTTATTCCCTTACGAAAACTAGATATGCAGCGGTTACCATTAAACATGCACTTCTCGTAAGTTTGCCCCATAGCGTTTCTACTCTGATTGCACAATTTCTTATATTTTACTGTTGTACGTGACCATAAATCGTGGGGAAGACGGTTAATTTGATTTTGTCTTCTCCAAATTGCGATATAGATTAACATTACGATAGCATGAAGTTGTGACGTGGGTTAGTGTACACCTGAGGAACTAGACGTACGCAAAGGAAATATAGGCTTATTACAGAGCTATCTTTATTGTGATTGCCAACAATCTTATTGATAACGTATTGTTGGTCGCCGAATTTGCCAAAGGAAAACATACCGTTGGCGTATGTATGTGCCAATCTAGTTCATATTGCACTTATAGGAATATATGCGTTTTTAGTTAATACGTTACTGAATAATAAGAGTTCGCTTTGAGATGAAAAATGGCACGGAAGATAAGACTTTCAGCGGTCATATTACCTTTGCTTTGTGTCTTATGATATACCTTGCCCTTGCAAAACAACGAATTCAACTCGCCGTGGCGTGGTATTGAACGCATATCGTACTCAGGCCGACGAGATCAAATAAGGATATCGTAAATGATATCATAAAGTATTTGCTTATTGCTTACAGTGACTAGTTAGCTTATTGTAATCACGACGACGTATGGAAAAGTATACCGTAATCTTCATTTGTTCTGATGCAATAAAGCCGGTGAGGAATTGAAGATAGTGGACGCATTCAGCTGTTATTGCATTAATTACACACACAAAATCATTAGGCGTAGAGATGGTACAACAAAGCTAGTGCACTGGACTAATGTAGAATGTCAGTTGTAATGTCAATTTGAATAGGTCAGGTAGTCGCAAGGCACGGATGTCGATTTTAGCAAAGATGAATTTCTTTTGGTCACACAAATATTGAAATGGTGGTAAAATTCAATCAAAACTATCGTATATTGGTCATGTCGTTAGTGGCATTTCCAAAATGACCATTATGCTATGGCCTCCAACATGTGTCTGATCATTATGCTATGGCCTCCAACATGCGGTCGATCATTATGCTATGGCCTCCAACAAGCGTCCGATCATTATGCTATGGCCTCCAACATGCGTCCGATCATTATGCTATGGCCTCCAACATGCATCCGATCATTATGCTATGGCCTTCAACATGCGTCCAATCATTATGCTATGGCCTTCAACATGCGTCCGATCATTATGCTATGGCCTCCAACATGCATCCGATCATTATGCTATGGCCTCCAACATGCGACCAATCATTAAGCTATGGCCTCCAACATGCATCCGATCATTATGCTATGGCCTCCAACATGCATCCGATCATTATGCTATGGCCTCCAACATGCGACCAATCATTAAGCTATGGCCTTCAACATGCGTCCGATCATTAAGCTATGGACTCTAACATGCGGCCGTATATTTGTTTCTTGTCAGCCAATAATGTAAACAGATGTTATGTGAAAATCTGAATCGTTTCGATATAATGACGTGTTCACCACCTTAAGCTTCGCCGTTTATAGCGTCTAGTATCAATATAAATGTCGTTGTTGTCACGCCCTTACCAGAATATGTAAATTGCTTGCTTGAATCTTAGTGTGTTCGTCATGGTAATGGTTTCGCTCATCAGACATCAGCACCAAATTAAATTATTTCCTGGTCACAATTTCGCGTATTGCAGTAAATGTCCATTTGAGTGCTTTGCGCGGCGTATCAGAAGAAAACAGCAGGAATGAACAATGCTGAGTTAGCTGGTTCCCTATTTCGTTTATCTGCTTCATGGTCAAGTAATACCGTCATGCATTTACGCTAGTGAGCAATAGATATTGCTCAGAAGGTGCAAAGATCATTGCATGATATAATGATGGCTATTAACCATTACCTGGCCTGTTATGTCATGTAATTTGATCATAACTGTTTCATCAAAGGGAGATAATGACTCAATCTGAAAAGTGGGGGACCAATAGTGCTGGTGCATGCACAATTACGTATATAAAAACATCGTATTACTCCTAATGCCAGTCAGTTGTTGTAATACGGTGAGCCGTATATTTCTGACGACTTGACGCTTGTTTCTTCGCCGCCAATAAACTCTGTTTTGTTCGGAGGGTAATGAGTGAGTGAGGAGAAATTCTAGAGGTTTATAGAGATTTCTATTGACACTGCAGAGAGTATGTAGTTATGGGGATTGTCTGGCAATGTTCTAGAACGTGGGTACAAATATGAGTGGACCCAAACCGGTGCTGAGGAGCACCTTGTTTGTAATAATGTTTGGACTATTTAAGGATAGACGCCTCACCTAGGGATGGTTTGATTTCGAGTTGCAACCACAAGTCATTACATCACATCGTAGTCAATGGGTGTGGTAATTTTTTGTATGGATTTGCCTGCCTCAAGGCATATAATATGTATCCAAAGCACACAATAACAAGTGCTCGTTTAATGTGTGATAAGCATCTGTTACCATGGAGTCATTAACAGCATTATCTAAGATAAGCAAATCCTGTATTACTGTAGTCTCACAATATTGACCATCTCTCCCTCAGTTCACCATCAACTCACCATTGTACAAGACTGCATTGGTATGCAGGGTATAAATTGGCAAATGAACTGCGCTATATATCAGTTTACATTATGCATAAAACTGTCGGCATGTGGCCAGGCGTCGACAAACTCAAAGGAAGCTGCGCAAAACGCTCACTTTAATAATACATGAAAACTGTTCGTATGTGCAGGTGGTGCTCAAAACTACTAAGTGCATACCATTACCAACTAGCCTCGTCATCACCATTACCAGAGTAGACTCGATTCAAGCACAGCATGAAGTCATTGACACTAGTCATCGAAATACTCTTTTTAGTTTGACGATTTTTTATTATACTCCGATGCTTCTATGATATTATACCACGATGGCATTACTGATGCGTACAGTTTGTATTTGTATCAAGTTTAATGTTGGATCTATGCTGATAAGTTAAACACTCAATATGGCCTGGCGTTTTAGCAATTAAATACAGCCTCTACCCTTAAGCGGGTAGGTAGAATCTGTCATGGTTGGCTCGATGAGTAATCAGCACCGTCTCCAGAGCGGGTTTTCATGAGGCACTTGATAGATTTTATTGACTGCGGCTGAGAGCAGCACAGTAGGGTCTTGCACATCCTCAGCTAATTACATAAAACCGTACTAATGATCGCAGCGACCGAAAAGCAAATGTACTCACTTTGCAGGAGAAATGCATTATCAGCCAGCAGCATTGACTGCTCATGGCTAATTCTGGTTTGTGGATAAATAACAGCTGCTAAATATATAAAGACGGTTCTTCTAATGATTTGAATATTTCCCTCA
>CM067358.1:35624151-35666651 GCA_034190875.2 Urechis unicinctus
ACATGGGACTCAGCTCAGGCCGACGAGATTCACTGAGGATATCATAAATGATATTATTAAGTACCTGCTTATTGCACACAGCGACTAGTTTTTGTAATCAAGACGACGAATGGAAACATATTGTTCGAATGCAATAAGTCGGTATGGAAAAGAAGATAGTGGATGCATTTAGCTGTTATTGCATTAATTACAAAATAATCATTAGGCATAGCGATGATAATACAAAGCTAGTGCACTGGTGTAATGAAATGCGACTTTCAGTTACATTATCAATTTTAATAAATTACGTGCTTCCATAGGTCGCAAGTCAATAATTTAGATTCTGGCAAAATAAATTTGTTTTGTGAACACAAATATTCAAATGCTTGCCAATTGGGATAAAAAAACCGATTGTTTACTGGTCATATCATGAGTGGCATTTGCTTCTGCTCATTGTGCTATGGATAATCAACGGCGTCCGGCAAGGAGACGTGCTAGCAATCTGTAAGCGATGCTCAGCTACATTCCGTATATAACCTGTTGCATCTGGCCAGTCTCCCCGATTTTCACTTTTTTGCTCTAATGTTCACATTTGATTCAACATGCCGATATTCGAGATTCAAGATTTTCACATTTTCAATGACCTTAACCTTACCTTGATTTTGAGGTCACAACAGCACCTATGGGTTCTGCGCATTATTGGTCCCGACCAATTAAAGATAAAATGGGAATTGCGACCTGTATCGCGTGACAAAAAAAGTTTACATACTTGCATATGAACAAACGCGACCGACCGACATAACTGGCGAATTCGCCAAGTAAACTAGAATGTCATCTGTAATAACATATCCCCTCAATGTAAAAATGGTAAGTTTATAAATTTTTAACTTAATATAAATTAATTTTACATGGAGATATTTCATTACTCATGAATAAGATCGGCAGGGGGAAGTTACTACATTTTCTTAGCATAAGCTCACTCGGCCATATCCGGGAAACTGGCAAGATGCAAATGGTTTTATGAGGATGTAGCGATAAGCTCCGCTGTATTAGGCTCACATGAGCGTGTTCAACATAGCGATTGGTCAGTATACTACCGTCCAATCAAATATCTTCAACAACTTTCGGGAATGAGCAAATTCATTAAGGATACCTAAATGTGCCATGCATAGATAGAGAGATAGATATATATAGAGAGATAGAGATATATAGAGAGAGAGAGAGAGAGAGAGATATAGAGAGAGAGAGAGAGAGAGAGAGAGAGAGAGAGAGAGAGAGAGAGAGAGAGAGAGAGAGAGAGAGATAGAGATAGAGAGAGAGATAGAGAGATAGAGAGAGAGAGAGAGATAGAGAGAGAGAGAGAGAGAGATAGAGAGATCTCTAGAGAGATAGAGAGAGATAGAGAGAGAGAGAGATACTCTATATATATCTCTATATATAGAGAGAGATATATATATAGATATCTCTCTAGAGAGATCTCTATATATATATATATATATATATATAGGTATATCTCTATCTCTAGAGATATATATAGATATATATATCTCTATATCTCTATATATCTCTATATATCTATATATCTCTCTCTATCTCTATATCTATATATATATATATATATATATATATATATATATATATATCTCTATATATATATATCTATATATATATATTTATCTTGGTCTCCTTCTCTCTCTCTCTCACAACTACTCTGTCTTTCAGCAGGGTATGAATAAGTCAATAAACAGCGCTATATATCAATTGAATTATGCATAAAAATGTCAGCATGAGGCCAGGCATCGACAAATTCAAAGTAGGGGCAGCACAACGTTTGCTTGAATAAAACATCAAAATTTTGCGTATGCGCAGGTGCCACGTAAATCTACGACGTGCATGCTAATACCAACTACCCTCATCATCTCCAATACCAGAGCAGACTAGATTCATGCACGGCATCGTGTCATTGACACTTTACAGACCTCTGCTTACCGCTGCATCATCTTAAAGGTCTATATATTTTTTATTTAAAGCTTTTTATCATGCTTCGACGCATTTATGATATAATGCCTCCGTGGCATTTCTGATGCACATATTTTGTATTTTCACCAAGTATCATTCTGGATCTGTGCTGATCAACTCGGGACTCAACATGGCAAGATGGTCTGGCGTTTGAGCAATAAAAACAGCTTCTGCTCTTAAGCGGGTACATATAATTCGTCTAGTAATCAGCGCCGTCTTCAAAGTGGGATTATATGAGGTGCCTAATAGATTTTATTGACTGTGGCTGAGCGCAAAACAGGCTTTTGCACATTCTCATTTTATTACATAAAACTGAACTAGTATCTACTTCGACAGAAAGCCAAATGTTATTACTTTGCTGGAGACTTGTATACCCAGTCAGTGGCGATTTCCCTCTCTTTTGAGGACAAAGAACAGCTGCTAGAGCGAATGTGTGATTGCAAAATATTTATAATTAGTTGAATATATTCCGCGTAGTTTGGTACGCCTCATAACTTTGTCATTTAAAGCTTTGCTGACTTTTATTATTTACTTCATTTTATGTGTTCAATGGCTCTTATCCTGGATGAAGCACGGCTTCACAGCTGCGGCATAACCAAGTGCATGCCGTTGAATGCGTTTCCCCGGCGGCGCTGAATATATCCGGTTTCAGCCATATGCAATTCTGCTTGGTTTGGCGTTGAACCATTGAACCAATTTATGCACGGCGACTAGATATTCCACATGCTTCGTCGTGTTGTCTAGTGGGCATGCTTCTTATATGATGGATATTTACTGTTTTTTTTGTGTGTTCATGGCCAATAGGTTCCAATAGCTGCTTATGACAACCAGTAGTCAATGTTCAAAGTGCAATAAAACAAATCATGAAATACCTGCATTATGGATAGGGATACTCTTAGAGCCGTCGACTACAAGGCAATCGGTGTAATGTGGTGTTGATCCCTAAGCATGCATTTCTAATCAAAGCCATCACGCTGAAATGTTCTGTGTGCTGTCAACGATAACAATAGTGGCGTAGTCTCTGTGTTGGCGTTCTTTACGATGCTTCTGCCAAGAGAATGCTCTTCCAAAGCATATCAGACAGAATAATCATAGATAACAATTGCATTGTGAATTTCGTTATAGCAGGATGTACACGAATATAAACTTGAATCATTTTCGCAGTAATCGACAGTACAAATCAAAATGTGCATGCGGTTGGGAAAGTAGGTGGACTAATTCAGAGATGAAATGTCAATTTGGCGAGGCAAGGCTGCGGCAATATAATGGGGATTCTAGATTATGTTGATAAATGTGCTTGCATATTACAAAACACGCCATAACAGTTAAACTGGTTGAACTACCTCATATTTGTGTTAGCATATTTTTACTTCACGGTCAAAACATTCTTAATAACGGTTCGATTTGTAGCATATACTCATAAAATCGATCTCCACAATGTACATATAATTATCAGGTGGTCATTCAACAAGCATGATATAAGATGGGCTACTCATAGAGAATCGTGATCAGCACTACAAGAGACCACTTCATCTTTTTTTGTACAATCCATATATAACTCGGTGCTTTGTTTCATGATATATGCATTTAAACGGTTGATAATTCCGCAATGTTTCTATTCTCTGAAGGTGATTGCTGGAATCATCATTCGAATGAACGACTTCAATGCATACACTCTCTAATTCTGTCCTAGAAGGTGGGGTTACATGTCCAATGAGAAATAATACGCCCATTGAGAAATTCACTTGCAGTCGGTATTGATATTCTGAAATATAAACTAGGTCCTGATGAATCATGGACCGCATCTCGACGGCTTGTACAACACATGTCATATATTGATTGTCAATCATTTATATAAAGTGTTTGAAGGAAAAAGCGAGACAAGTTATGGCAATAATATTCAATGCACATACTAACTATCACGGCCAATATAATAAATCATTGCGTTTATATTTACTAAACAAAACGTCGTGGTCCTGAAGATCAATGCTTTATCATGCTTTGATTTGAAAAAAATTACTGCAAAGCATCATATCATTTTGAAGTCCATTCATTTTGTACATCATTTGCAACATTTGCTATAAAATCGTTAGGATGTATTCTTATTATCAAAGAAAACAACACATTCATAATTAGCTCTTGTCCAATGTTAAATTAATGCCGCAGCATGTATATATGATCTCTGTCAAAACGTCAACGGAGTCAGAATAGAATATATATTCCACGATTTACTTTGATTAATGTATATGGCTAGTATTAGTTTATGCAAACCTAAGTAAATCCGTGTTTAAATGACTTATTATGTATATCAGAGCATAAAGCATAGCAGAAATGAATACTTGGCTGATACGTTTGACAGACCACGGACCCAGAAAATATTTCACTCGGCAAAAAAACCAAGATTTTTTATTCATGTTACAATTCATTTGCCACTTTGTTCTTATGACATGAACGAAAAAGACTTACGTTAGCCTTATTTATTGCATTCTTATCGTTAGCTCACGCTTTAACAGCCTGCTGCAAACAATAAATCAAACATCTTGTTTAAAACCAAGATGCATTTCATAAATCCTAATATTGTGGACTAGCTGTGTATTTCATTCGCATAACGGGTATATGACTCACACCATCCAATTTCATGTTGATTATTGCGCGCACAATAAACTGGAAATCCCAAGGTATCATGTGAATGACAGCTTGTTCAACACAACACAACCACCCCACCACCCCAAATTCTAGTAAACGATGGGTAGCTTGTCTGTGGAGTACACCTGTTGCCCCCTCCATTCAACGATATGGTTTCAGAATGCTGTGTTGCATCCTTAAAGCACATGGTACACATGTTATACACTAAATGACCCATAGGTGAGTAACTACAAAACCTTAGACATGCTGGGATATCGCTGATGGTAAATATACAACAGTAGTGACGCTTTTGATGGATTATTAGCCAATTTGTTCGTGATTATAATTACTTTGATTAAACGTTGTGGATCAAACATCACAGAATTTGGAAAATAAAACTAGAATCGATTGTGATTAAAGTAACTAGATTGTCATGCATACAATATATAATAAATACAAAAATAAAAGCTGAGTGAAACATTAAGTAAATAGAATAGCTACATGCATGAAGTCTTATTCGTATAGATGCTCTTGCTTAATATGCAAGTATGCTTTTCATGCATGCGAGACAATATCAACGCCAATGACTGCCTTTTTCTGCTTATACGAATGACGTACTTTTTTGCGTACAATAGGTGCCGTATGTAGCCTGTACAATTAAAGGCCAGAGTATACAGTTTTGAAGATTGCATATTATGAGGATAAGATCAAAGTACAAAGCAATATGAGATACACCAAATAACGAATTCACGACACTGTGGAAATTAGACGGCAAAACTAATATCAATCTTATCAACGCATGAATGTTATTGAAACATTAAAAAAGGCAACTCAGTAACGCCAAACACCTCCATACTATTGGGAAACAAAAATATGGTAGTTGGGGGTATGGAGTTCGTTGTACGATAAGCAAAAATCTTAATTAAACAAGTCTTGCTGTTTGTGTTCCTGTCCACTTTTTTTCCGGGGGTGCATGGATGATAAAAATCGGGCTGACTTTCTGCAGCAATTATCCACTGATACAAATGTCTTCTAATTACCTGCTTGGGAGACGAAAGGCAACGATTTGTTGGTATAAGATATATGTATAGTTTAAGCGCTGTTGACAGAACATGAAGAATCGCTTCATATCTACCCCAATACCCATTATTAATTTAAAACGTCGGATAATTGTTGAAGAGAGGATGTGTGTTGGGGGGATGCTTTTATGCACATCGACCGTTTTGCTTTGCTATTTTGAATATGTATTTGCGAAACAATATTTTGTAGCAATTGTTCATTTATAATCGTATACCATTAAGCATTTTTTTAAATGAAGACGTTTAATGAATGTGAGAAACGTTCTGTCAAAACACAATATCGAGAGGTAAACGTGGGAAGATTTTACCACTTTCGCTCAAATGTTTAACAAGATCTTTTGCATGTTGAATGACTCGTGCATCTATTATTCAACCTGTTTTATGGCACCTAGAGCAAAAGCAAATCACTACTTATACTATGAGCAGCGCCTGGTGATTGCATCCATCCAGTGTAAATTCACTGCTAGGATTAATCAAGTGAGCAACTCAGCACTAAACATACAAGCTGGATTAAGCTGCACAATGTGCTTGTAAAAACCTGAAATCGGGACACAAATTTTCTTTGACAGATTGACAGCAACTGACGCTTACACATACATTTGATGTGATCAGCAAGCAACACTAGGGCGCATCGCTGCTGCTCTTCGGCTGTTAGTTGAATTGTCAGCACATCTTTATTCTGAATAAGATAATGTCAAGTTGATGAATCATATGAAAAATAATTAAAAGTAGATTGGTCTGATTCAGCAAACACTTTTTAGTATCTATGGGCTGATTATTTACATCGTGTAAAATCAAGCCAATCAATACCAATATTGCATTTCACTAACATTCGGAGCCATACTTGACATAGCCTTTGCTCTATCCTATAAACTGTTTAATATTAGTGCTCATTGAATCATTATTGGTTCGACGATCATGACATGCACAATGAGAATTGGATGGTTTGGATGAATTTGTCAGATATGATAAACAAATGAGCTTCATCTATATATGATTAGTTAAGGCCCGCCCCTCAAAAGTGAGGTCGATCAGGATATTGATTCGGATCATATTATAAATGAGAGTCTTGGATTGTTTATTTGGTGATCTTCGCTGTATCAGTCTGTTGTGATACATATATGTTAGCCGATATATAAACGGCTAGATCAGAGATATGTATATATATATAGTTAGCCGGTCCAAATATAGATATATATATATATATATATATATATATATATATATATATATAGATATATATATATATATATATATATATATATATATATATATATATATATATATATATATATATATATATATATATATATATATATATATATATATATATATATATATATATAGCTAAACAACTGTAACCAAGCAATACGTCAAATAAGATATTTGTATGAAGAAATTAACTGTGCCCTCGGCAAACCTCAGATGCATTCAGTTGTTTCCACTATACCTTTGGGCTAACAAGCCATAATCACGTTTGTGCATGTTTTAATGCAGCACACCCCATAAATGCATATAAAATATTTCTACAACCAATTTTAGGCGCTATAGCATATTATACTCGTTTCCATTTAGATAAGCCCCTAGAGAGTATTGATTCAGAACGTCCACGTCGTCACCCAATGTCTGAATCACGGTGACAAGAGATGTAATGAATGTTAATGTATCATTGTTTGCTTACATGTTCGAAAGCTATTCGGCTAACAGATTTGACTGTGCAACATAATTGTGCTTGACGCTTAACGACCGAAAACAGCTTTAGCAGAGATTGAGCTGTCACATCTGTGGAAGCTGAAACTTGCAATTTAGTTTGTGATGCAATCTTGATATGAAAGCGGAATCAGACTCGTATCAAATTCTAAGTTACAACAAAATATTGTAGTAAATATCCCCATTGTGTGGGCAAGTGGCGTGGTTATATATTTCTTAGGGTGGTGGTGCAAGAGAACCTTCTCGGAATGGCTTTAAGCACCATGATAATGGTCAAAATGGATGATAAGTGACAAATGACATAAGCTTCATGAAAAGACAGATAATGTTCGTCATTGTTAAAATTATTTACATCATGTAGATACTCTAGATACTACTTTGGTTTTCCTATATCCGTCGAATTTCCAGCCAATATACTATGTTCAAAGCCTCAACTAGAAATTTTAGAAATCGTATTTTACGTTACTCGAGCACTCATGCAGCAGTTCGGCAAGTAATTTTCGGCGAACCTATTTCTTTAAAAAATATTTCTTGGATGTGAATGTTAAGTTATGTTTTAGGGGAATTTGTGCGGTTATCGATGTTGATTGCCATATCATAATCTTGATTCTGGGCGCATATGTACCAAATGATTTTTGCTCTGTTGAACCTTCGACCAACAATAATGGTTCCCCATCTTTGTAAGTCTTTGTAGATTGCCTCATGGTCATTGAAATCTTACCTTATGCTAAAATACTTTTGTATTAAGTTTCGCCACAAAATCATTATTACTTTTGAGTATTAATGGCAGCAAGATCAATAATAGACTTTAATGCGAAGGCTCTACATAGCATTATCATGACATATCATGTAATGGGCTAATGTAGACAGATTTTATTGCGTGATTTCATTTATAAGTATTAACACACAATAATATGGACATTATTGTCACAGCAAAAGGTGCAAGGTTATAGAGCTATTTAGCATTTATTTGCTCAAATGCCCTTTCTCTTTAGCATATAAATCTACTGTGTACCGTAGCAATATATGTATGCAAGATCTTGCGGCGTTTTCGGTCGCAATATTTGTATCACTAAATCGAGCAATTCAGCCAAACACAAAGGATACGTTTTCTCATTAGATCAAAGTGGCTTTATTTCAGCAATTCGACTAAATATGTAGGTGCTTGCGAATTCATTAATGATAATGCAATATCGACATCGTAAGTTGCACTATACAGCGAAACCTCCTCGATAACATGTAGTTAATGTATTTGCTGCTCTATTAGATTGATTTGCTAAATATATCTTACAGCTTGGCAGTATCACATCTGACATGGTGTAAATCGTTCCGTCAGTTGTCAAACATTAATCAGACTTACATAAGCCGTTCGATTGTGCAGCACATGCTTTGTTAATATAAACAGACTTTGCTTCTTACTTTGGCGCGTAGCAAACACTCGAAGCGTATGTAAATGTTCGGGTATGTGAAAGGACACATCTTTGCAATTCTGACATATTTGTTATGTTGGTGTGCAAAACGCCATTAGTTATTGGATGGAGTTGCATTAGCTGGCGGTAAACTGACATTAGCAAGCACAGTGCAATCCATGCATTTCCGTATAGTGGCAAAGTCGTAATGTAAAACAATTGCAATGAGTAAATGCCTTTGCTTGTTGGTAATTATCGTTGTTTTAAAGTACGATTACGTGACGAAAACCCCAGCCTGATAACCAACCCCAAGTCTGGTCCGTACATGATCTGACATACAAGCAAGTGAATGTTACTGTTTTTTAAACTATGTCAAAATGAGTCGATCACATATCACATCGACTGATCTCTAACGGCTTTCATTGCCACTTTGCCAAGTAATCGTGGAGAGCGATAGGGGAGTAATGATAATAGCAAAGAGTTTATAGCTACGCTAAGAGGGCTCACTTCGAGTGGTTCTGTAGTGATCGCTTCCCCAATCATAATACATTGCAATCGTAAGGTGGCGCTACCGTGACACAAACAAAAGCACATGGGAATACTGGGCCGACGTCACTGCGATTGATTAGAGCGGGAAAAATGTCGTTTCGCAGAGCCTTGCCGCTGCAATACAATAGGCTTATGAATAGCGAAAATAACAAGTACATTATTAAATTAATGTCACCGTCTCTAACAACGTCCGCGCAGATCCTCGATGCTTCATGTCCGCACTGTGGATGTAAGTTTTAGACTGTAAATAACTGTCTGATTCGAGGAAACTGGCATGGGGTCGACGTTTATATTTTTTGGCATGTCAGGGGCATATGAAGGTCTCGAGCAAAAAGTTTATAGCTACGCTAAGCTGCGTGACGATGAAAGACACCCCCGTCATCAGGCGACGATACCATGAAATCAATAAAACCATAAAGATATGGAGTCATCGGATTGGTGGAGGCGACTGTAGCTCCAAATAA
Organism: Urechis unicinctus; assembly: GCA_034190875.2. Classification (NCBI taxonomy): domain Eukaryota; kingdom Metazoa; phylum Annelida; class Polychaeta; order Xenopneusta; family Urechidae; genus Urechis; species Urechis unicinctus. The sequence continues at coordinate 35,633,986 of CM067358.1, forward strand.
ACAGAGAATTCCATGTGGTTCAAACAGACGCTATGACAAGACGCTATGACAATACGCTTCGGCTAGCAGGTGGCGTCTTCACATATTTCCTCGGGTGGAAGGCGCGAGTAAGCTCTCTTAGCGAAGCTATAAACTCTTTGATAATAGTACTGAAAGGTTACGTAGATAAGAGGTTATGGCTTCTTTTTCTATGCTGGCTGTTCTAGCCTAGCTGACTTGTGGGAATGGGAATATCAACAGCGTGTTGAATGATGTCTATCAATCCATCTCTGTCTTTAAAATGGATGAAAAAAGATAATATATACTGCAAGCAATTATTATCTTTATAATGTTAGATAACAAATCATGATCAATGTATTTCAGTCTTGCTATTCGGGAGTTCGCGTAGTCGCGCGCGCCGCCCTGGTGAGCTTTTTGGAACTAACTTCTGTTGACTTCCGGTTTCTGCTTCGTCTTCACATGGCTGTGTTGTTATGGAAATCGTTGGATTACACACGTCAGAAAAAGTGAAATAATAACACGAACTGGACGGATTCTGTGAATTTATGTGCGCGTGGTTGTTTATTATTGTTCATAGCACATCAGGACGGATTAGTTTCATGGCTATTTACGATATTTTATGGTGAAAAGCTTGGAAAAGAAATGCCTGCCAGACCAAACCTGTGCTTGATTTTGGTGTGATGTGTAGTGTATAATATTAGTGTGAGATTTGTTATGGCACTGGTAGTTTGAATGAATAGTGGCATGTAAAAATAGTGTGTTGTAAGATTGTCATGTGTTAGTATCTCTGTCAGAATAAAATTTAAGATAAATTATATATATAGGCTTGCATTACCTATTACAAAGCACTTCAAATGGCACTTATGCCATTTAAAGTTATCATATTGTATAAATTAAAGATTGTATGGTATAAATGTAATACACAAACTACAGCTTGGCATGTCAATTTTTTTTATAGCAAAACACTGCAAGACATGCATGAAATAATGATAACAGCAACATGAATATAGATATTTTAAAAGAATAATTGAAAAGGATGGAATGCTATACCCTGTACACACAAAAAAAATCATGTAATGCTGATTGACAGTTTATATGGATATATACATTCGATGGATGTGCGCTCTGTAAGAAATTGATGTTTAAATGCTGTGTGAGAAACTAAGAATAAAAACATCGTATATTTTCAACACGCGTTGTTTATTTGCCTTGAATTAAACATGTCACCAGCTTATCGTTGGTTGAATAATCGTCGGTAAATACATCCAGCAATTGGTTCAAACTTATTCCACGACATCGTCTCTTTAAATAATACAAACAATAAAGTCCACAAGTATTGGAATTGAAGTCTTGTAATGGCTTAGAATTATAAGTCCAGCTCACACAATGTTTGTTCATGTACTTCACAAATACGTTATGAATAGGAGGTAGTCCATAAGAATCAAAATATTCGCCTCGTTCATTATGATCAATGAAAATAGCGACCCAGTGCTTGCCTTTTTTGGAAGCGGGATCGGTGTTACAAACAAAGCCGCTGGGGTAGTTGACATGGCGGGGTAATTTATTCCGCGCAAATACTCCGCGTACAGTAGCTCGAGTGAAAGTGTCTTTTTGTAAGAGCTCGTGTAATTGTCTGGTATCCATTGTTAGGCAGCGTAATCAAACAGAACGTTACGTTTCGATCAATTTGAATCATATTTTCAAATTCGGCATACACAATGACATTAATGGTACGTTCTAGGGCCGTACCAAAACGCATTTCCAAGCGCACGTTTCCTTGTTTCAACAAATTAAAATGAGTGCTGCTATCAGCCAGGTCGGGGGTCAGATCAAAAGCGAATAGTGTGTAGCCGTTGGGATAATCGCTCCAACTTATGGCGTTGCCTTCGTCTTGGTAGAGTTGTCCAGTGCTAATGAATAAATTAGCATAACTGCGGGTGTATATATGATGATTGAAGTCGAGCTGTAATGGTTTTGCGGGCACTTGTTGCCCGTCAACGTACAGAGCTAAAAATGTGAGGTCGTTATGCTTAAAGTTGAAGGGGTTCTGAGTGTAATCACCGTTGAACGCCCTATTATCAACACTTCCGACTACAATTCGTTTGGGTAACTGTCCCAAAAATAAATTTTCTTGATTGATCGTCATAGCTCCTTGAGATGCAGAAAACACTTTGGTTTCTATGCGTCTTATGGGGTATTTAGCTGGGCTTCGTTCTAAAGCCTTTATGTGGGCTAGTTGCACGGTGGGGTTCAACTTTATTTTGCGTACGAATAAGGTCACGGATTGCAGGACGATTTTAGGGGCAAATCCAGCAGCAGGATTGGCCATAAGGGCAAAGCTGTCACCTCTGCGTACTAATCGCAACTTCAAATCCACACCGTTTATTAAATAGCGTTCTTGACTAAATAAATCTAAATGTAATTTGCCCATCATATCCACAATGCGACTCTCTTGAGCTCGTTCCTTTCTACCTATCATCCCCTGGTTGTGAGTACCACCCACGGTGTCCATGTGTTTTGGGGTGTCTTTGTACCATAAACTAGCTGTTAACTGAGAGTTTTTGGCTTCCGAACCATAGCTCAATAGCGTTTCCATATAAGCGCGATACGGATAGGTGTTTGTGGAGGAGGAGACGAGTTTCTCGTTGAGAGAGACATCGACTTGAGAAAAGAGTGAGTGTAACCATAGGTTAACGGGTGCTACAGCACTGTCAGCCTCCAAAACCTCCCCATCCTTTTTCACCACTTTGGCATTCACTTGTAAATACGTGTTGTTCAGATCGATATAATCATCACCCGAACCGCTGATGTAGAATCGACTGGACCCGAATCTAAAGCAGCTACCGGATGGAATTCGATCCACGATCCATGCTCGACACTGCTTTGAGTTGGGGGAATTGAAAATAGGTCTAATTCACTTTTGACGCAGGGACAAGATTGGGGGTGTACCAGTGCCATGATCTAACCGAAAATATCCTTTGACAACCTCCGAGTTGTTCCACGGCGACGGTGTGAACTACTGCTCCTACCTCGTGCGAGTCGTTTTATAGAGACAGGTGGTTGGCGACGCGGTTGTTTGGGTTGAACTATTTGATCGAACACTTCCTCTCCGGTTTGTAACATTCGTTTCTTAGCCAATTTTTTCAGAGACTTCCCTCCCAACAAATCTCCAACCACCCTCACTCCTGTTTTCAAGGCGTTTTTTAACGACAGGTAAAACTTTTCGAACCAGCGGTAACGCCATTTTAGCCAGACCCCCAAGAACACTTCCAAGTCCATGTCCACGTTGACTTCTGGCACCGGAAAACACACTTGGTTCAGGTAATACGGGGTGTAAATATCAGCCATGGTTTTCAAAATATAGCTTTCTTGGTTTTAAGGAAATGTAACGTCACTGTCACTTTACCAGATTCGAATGGGATGGGTCGACCCGTGTCATCTCTTGTATCGATTTCTGTAGTAGAAAAAGTCTTGGTGGCTATCGGGTAATAAAATATCTTTTTATATGTGGGGTTGATCAACGACGATCGTGATCAATTGGAATAATACGCAGAAGGGGAACCATGGAGTCTCCTACCACCTGAGCTTCGATGAGATTGCAATAGACATAAAGTCTGTACAAACCTCGATCAGGGTCAACAATGTGCTGACTGACTTGACTATTCTCATAAATCCCTATTTCAAAACCGAGTCTTTGACGCAACCCCTCGTCCATGTAAACTACAACTGACTCATTGTCTAGGGTCATAGTTGCTGTCTGTCGTGTTTGATTGTAGGTGAGACGCACTCACTCCTCATTTTGCTCCTTTAACTTGGCTGCAAAGGCTTCTACCAACGATCCGGTCGTATAAAAAACAGGGGTAATTTGAAAATATTTGGGACGGGCCTCGGCAAGTTCACTCACAATGTCATATCGCTTACTGCAACAGACATCCGGGAGGAGATTGAGCGCACCAGCCACGCGATCCATGACGACAAACCCCTCGTCCTCAGTAACATTGTACCACGTGTAAGGGTACTGAATTTCCGCTAATCTGACTTCCCAAGCTCCTTCCAACTGTACAGTTTTGGGGAGTCGAGTAAAGTAACGTGTCAACGTGTTGTTGGGGTGATAATTCATTGAACTGTTGGAAGGCAGGGTCAGAAAGAAACTCATGATGGTGATGTCTTGAGACTCAAATTAAGCTCTTCTTGGTTTCACGGAAATGTAAAGTCACCATCATATGGCCGTCTTCGAATCCTACGGACTGACCCATGTCGTCTCTTATATCAATTTCTATGGTACAAAAGGTTTTGGTGCCCACAGGGTAATAAAATATCTGTTCGTATGTCTGGGTCACCATTTTGTGCACCCAGTCGTAGTCCACAGGAACTGTGCGTAACAAGGGGGCCATCGTGTCACCGACCACTTGTGATTCAATTATACTACAATAAACGTACAGTGCGTACAACCCTCAAAATACATTAGGCTTGTAATCAGTTTGAGAATCGTAAAGCGAAAGACATTCCTCACACTGCAATATTTGACGAAAGCCTTCGGTCATGACAACTTGAAGTTTGGGGTCGGTTATTTTTACATTCACGGTCTGTGAGTGGGAATTGAATTGAAATCGAACAACGCCTCTGAGATGCGATTTGCGGATGTGCATATTGAGCGCGTCTATCAATTGATCAGCACTGTAGGAACCGGGGGTCAGGCGAACAACCAAGGACTCGACCAAAGGATCCCCTTCCAAGTGTCTGTCTATCGTATGGTACCCGGCTCGTTCATCCACTATGACAAAACCCACGTTCTCCCCGATGTTGTACCAGGAAACAGGGTACTGAATTTCTGCTAATCCCACCTCCCAATTACCTTTTAATTGTGTGGGTTTAGGCAATTGAGTAAAGTAACGTGTCAGCGTGTTGTTGGGGTGATAATTCATTGAACTGTTGGAAGGCAGGGTCAGAAAGAAACTCAGGACGTCGCTTTACGGTTCAAAGTGGGGTTGGGAAGAATGTACCCTAAGCTACTGCTTAACAGAGCAGTCCACAAATTACTATCTCCTTTACCCGCCGATAGATTGTAGATGCTGACGATGATTACGGTATATAAAATGAGGATTTGTGAGAAAAACACGATTTCGTATTTCGGAATATCCCGACCAAATATGGTCCACACCCGATCACTTCTCTGATCTTCCATCCTAATGAAGCTTTTGTTCCCGATCTCAGTTTTTATACAGCTCCACACCACTGACCCAACTATTAAAACTGGCAGGGTAGCCAAACCACTTGACAAAAGTATTGTTTTTTTCCTTTCCGTTTACGTTCTTTGATAATTTTTTCAACCCGATACCATGCTTTGTCATTCACTTTCTGTAATTCTTCCGCGTAAAATGTTCCCTCTAACACTTCGTCATTATCATCCTTTATCGTATACACATTAGGGGAGCCTAAGTGAACGCTCTCCACCCGAAACAACTCCTCACTCCAATTGGAAGTGTAACCTTTTTTAAATTTACCCCATGCTTGACTGATGCGGACACGATCCCCGATATCATACCGAGGTCGTTTAACCCCATCAGACCGTTCCCCATATAATGTCATCCACGTGTCTTCTTGATTACGCAACGAGACCGATATCGGGTTGGGCTTGATGCTGCGGTGATAGCTGACGTTGTATCCTTTCACCAGCGAAGCCAGAACCGGTAGATAAACACTGGTGTTGTGTTTGGTAAAATAACGCCACATTTTAGTTTTTAACGTACGATTAAACCGCTCGACTATGCTAGCTTTGGTTTCTTCGTTGTGGGTGGTGAAAAAGCGAATCCCCTGCTGCTTAAGAAATGTCTGAAATTTACGGTTGATAAATTCTCCACCCTTATCGGTCTGTAAACACAGGGGCTTCCGTCCTTGTTTTAATATACTCTCAAAGGCTCGAATCAAACTGTCTCCCGTTTTATTATTTTTTAGTGGTATCACCCACGCATATTTCGAGAATACATCGATACAGGTCAAGAGAAATATCATGTCTTGGTTCTTTTTGGCTAAGCGAGCTATGTCCACTAAATCGGCTTGCCATTGATGGTCAATCCCCCCGACTATGACACGTCGTCTTCGAAATCGACAACGGATCGGTTTATGTAATGTATAGGCATCTTGCTCGCCCAACCATTGTCTGACTGCCTTTGTTTTGAGTTTCGTAGCTCTAACCAATGGCTGCACCCCTCCATACGCGGTCGGAGCCTCAAGGTCGAAATACACACTTAACTTCTCCATGACGTCCAATTTTGTGTTACAGGCTCCTCCTCACCAGGTCTTTTATCTATTTGCATCGCACCCTGTCGGATATAGTTCCATCGATCGGGGTGACCTACTAAATCTTGGGGAATGTTGGAGTCTCGCAACGCTTCGGCAAATCTTTTCCAACCCTCTGGTTCAAAGTGTTTACGTCGTCTCAACACATCGTTAACTAAATCCGCCACGTTAGTTCCACTAACAGCTTGTCCTTTAATCGTTAATTCCCCTCGTTCATTCCAACCCACGTCTGGGTTTTTTCGAAGGCGTTCTAATAACAAACGCCCTTTTTTCTGATATTTATCAGGGATGGTTTCTACAACTTCCACAATAGACACATCCTCTTGTTTGGGTGTGTGGGGCGGGGTATTAGCTAAGGTCGTGAGAGGTGTCGGGGTTCTGTGCTGGCGGTAATACTCGCGGTGTTTTGTTAAAATCTGGTTATAAGATTCTACTTTAGCCTCCTCCGATAAATCACTACGATTCAGGACATCCCTCATCTCAGCATCCAAGTTGGATAACACGTCGACAGTGGGAGCTTGATCATAACGTGTACTTGACAACACCCGGGGATCAACCAACATCATTTTCTTAGCCATAATTAACCGAACAGTTTGCCCAACAACGGAGCAGCGATACCTAAAATAGGTCCTAATAACGCCGGGAGAAAACCGCCGGTTTGTAATACTCTTTTCTTTTTTTTGACGTTAGTTTTAGGTGAGATCAAAGCGCGCAGACCTTGTTTGTGTCGGGTTAATTTATGCTTCTGAACTGAAGTCAAGGATACGTTTCCTTTTAAAACATTGAGGGCACATTCAGATAGACAATTCATCAATTCTTTGTCAGCCGTGTGAATCAAAGCCCTATTGACAGAGGGTTTGGCTTTAGCCATTACTCGTAATGTATCAACGTGTTTTCTGAGACGCTCTGCCATGGTCTATGTCTAACGATAAGAATGGCGGTCGCCCTATGATCGACGGTATTTATTTCTGTAGGTATACAACTTGATTGGGTCGTAGTATGTCAGTTCGTAACTGTAAGTGATCTGGCGTTTCTTGCTTCAAATCGATAAACAAATAACCGTGGGGTTGTGAAGTAGCATCCGAAAAGGCTTCTTGTACATACTTGATGTTTCGCGGGTACATTTGTTTGGCTAAATGCATGATTTGTGAAGCGTCCCGAGGGTTCTTAAATACAACTAAATAATGAGCGTTCAAACTGATGTTCGATGTTCTTTATTCTTTCCAAATAAATTTTTACTAAATACAACACGCTAAGATTGCCATGGTGACTCCCTTTGGTGAATAGGCAAATGACGGGTTCGTCAGTTTCTTCCATCAAATCATCGATGATCAACAAGGTTCTTTGTTGGGGGTCTGTCTCAAAATTCAACCCCTCTACGAATTCCACGTGAGGTAGTTGAGTGTACATTGCTTGCCACTCTCCGAAACACCACACGATTCGGTCGGGTGGTGGCTCAATGTGACTACCTTTGATTAACTCACTCACAAAGTAAGTTTTTCCACAGCCGCTCGGACCAGCCATCACGCAACTAAAGGGGTGTTTTAAGGCTCGATCCATTCTCATACTAAGTTATCATTCACAGTTCCCTGCTCTTTTTATAGATAGGATAGGTAGATAGTGTCGTGATAAGTAGAACTCAAAAAGAAATTCAACTGAAGTACATTATTACCATTTTATTCAATCACCAGTCATATATATTCATGCGTCTAATAATTTTGTTATATTTACAGTCATACGGTTCCCCCATTAAGACTTTAGACCAGTGTTCGGCGGTCACACAAAAACCTAACATATTACGCCGATATTCTCTAGAGAGCCAAAGGCATAGTTCAGTCATATTGTGTTGCTCACACAACAAGCGCCATAATAAAGTGACGTGATTTTCATCCACCTTATCCAAGGCTCTTCCAACGCAATGTAAATACATTTTTTGTTGGTTCTCGGCTTGACATACCCCCGTTCCACATTCTTCGCATGGTTCTTGAGCTATGTCAGATAGCATCGGTTTCATCAAACCACTGTAAAGGCTGATTATCATATCCCACCCATCGTGCGACGTTCCTTGGTCATCCATCTTTTGTCTGCGGGCTGTTAGTTCTTCGTAAGCTTTTATGAGCTGCCACCAATTGAAACTATCAAAGCGCATGGTCACGCTTTCACGGGTAATTTCAATATATGGGACTGGGGATTTCACTCGACCAATCGCATTGTCAAACACTGTGACCTCCATATCGACGTCTGATTGGCCAGCTTTCACGTCAATCGACGATACGGTGAATGATGTAAGAGCCGTCCCACTTCTGAGAAAGGTATTTGAGGGTAATTTTATTTTATGTCCGCTCCATCGATCGCGAATGTGTAAATCATTGATCAAATCATCTGGGTTACTAAACCACTGTGTGATTTGAAAGCGACCACTACGGCGACTGGTATACAACGGTCCATCAATGTAATCATACTCCTCGCTGTTCTCCTCACCCATTCTGAATGAAACAAAAATCGGTCCGTGTTCGCTTACTTATCCCTTGATCGAGCTAATGTCAGCGCTTTTTTCATGATCACGTGATGAATTAATTTCAGATCCGGTAAATCACACGCACACCAGGTTGTGGGGTTCTTCGAGCGTGGAAGTTAAGCTTTCCGATTACGTCACAACTTTCCTCTGCTTTGTTGTGCCTGTTGTTTTCCTTAAGTTTCGATTGTATATGTAGAGCTTATAATTACAGTGATATTTCAAGTGTTGGGTCAAAAGCGCCTTCGTTACAAACCCACATTGACACAGAGGACAACGCCGTAACCTCAGGGTTCTGTGTTTACCCTGAGCAGGTGTCTTGGGTCTATATGGTTGTTGGGTCTCAGCGACTCTCTGACATTCGTCACATTCTACACAAGTATCCATGTCGTCACTTTAAAGATTCAAACTCTACTGCCAGTAAACTTGTTGTTAACATATTTATAATTAGATATTTATAATTACTTTAATCCATCTCATCTTCGGATACGAACACAGTTAATTGATGATCCATTAAACACTCTCTAGCTTCGATTGCTTTACTAAGCGCCGTATCAAAATCGTAACCTTGCGCCATCAAGCGCTGTTGATTTATACTAATTTGTCTATAGATCTTATTGTCTCTCAGTTCTCGAGTTAGTTGTGCATGCATCTGTAACTTGTCTTTTAAAACAGACCACCTGCTATATGCATCCGTCATGTTGATGTCACTCTCAGACTATCTTAGCCATAAATGACCACCCAGCAAATTTTAACTCTTTATAACATACATTCCAAATAAAAAACACAGTCCTGTATTTTCACTCATTTATTACACAATCTGTTAATTATTTGATTTCAATATCTGATATTACCGACTCCAACCAATATTTCCTATAGTCCACACACAACCATTTGCTACGTTCCAACCACGAGGGACAGGGGTCGATTAAAGCTATACTTAATTCCCATAAACTTGATACATATTGTTCGTCAACACGTTCGAGAGCATCCGCCATACACATCCGAACTTGTTCTTCAGGTTCTGCCATCAAACAAAGATTATGCTGTCGCTGACTCGGGTCGGTCGATCTGACATCCATGGCATTTTTCTGGTATAAGAGTTTCTATTAAATCGACAAGCGTGTCTGTGTACACCACCGTGAGATATTCCTCCATTAATTTTCCTCTCGCCACATGGGTTCCGTAGAGCTGTTTTAACTCCTCCCACGCTTCTACAAACATATACCACGAGTAACCGTCCATTTGCATTGTCACGTGACTCTTCTTTATCAACACCATAGGGACCGGATTTCGTACACTCATCATCACGTCTGCACCAACAGAGACTTCGACACGACTCTCCTCTCCCGCTTCTATCTGTTTCAAAGTTTCTGTGACAGCAGCTATTTCGTAACCACAGTCCAATACACAGTTCATCCCCAACTCTATGTGGCATTTCATGAAATTATTTTTCAAAAACACTTCATCTTTATTCCAAACCACTATCGAATATTGTGCAAAGTATCGTGTGTATAGAGGTTTCACTTGCTCAGATTCAATCTGTTCCACGGCTTTTAACAAGTCGGCATCGCTCATCTGTCTACTGCGTTTGTTCACATCATTGGTAGCACCGAGCTGTCTCTTCTCAGCCATGGTTATAAATGAACTCAAATCATCCTAGCCTGTTTATATACACCCTCATCACTTCACTTAGCTTAGCTCAGCAGTCGAAAACACTTTCCAAAAATAGAATGACCTCATCCAAAATAGCGCGCCTCTATGAGGTCAAAGGTCACCAAAACAATAAACAACTCAGGACAAATGAACTCACTCGAATACCGTACATGGCGTGAGCCTGCTAAGGTCACCAAAAGGTGAAAGAAATATCCGGAAGCGAACGTCAGCGAAAAATATATTATGCAATCCACTTCGTCCATCGTTCGACGTCAAAAACGGGGTGCGAAGGGGTACATCTTTTTACTACTGACCGCATATTCCTCATTGTTTACGTTGCCCGTGTGTTTCACTTGCCTTTTATTATTGATATGTAATGGTCCCATAGCCGCAGGTCGTCCTAAGGCGTAATGATGCTATTTAGAATGATAACGCAATTAGTAGGACCAGTAGACTTTATGACCAACGCACATGAAGGGTGGATAATTGGCCCTTGAATTGCACTCTGCTTCCATAACCTGGTGCTTTCCTGGTATATGATATTGAATTAGCTCAGTAAAGAGCCACAGGGAAGACTACAGTGGAGTTGATAATGGTGATAATTATTGTAATGGTAAACACTAGGTTTGAAGGAACCACTTACGCTTACATATTACCTATCGCGGTTGATGACAGGTTATGTTATACATTGAAGGAAATATATATGCACAAGAAGATCAGCGCCATCATCGGACAAGTTGCCATCGTAAGCTTACGATAAGCAACGTATGCATCTTATAACACGGTGGCAAACCTACAACCTAAGTGCATTAACGATAGCATATTTGGTTTTATTTATACTGCATACAGAAAATGCAGAATTGTATTTATGGTACCTGCTTGTCGCATTGAATAATTGTAATGCGGAGTGTTGTCTGCTATGAATGGCGTTCAATGTTACTACGGCTTACTTCTTCCTCCATTCAGCCAACAGAACAAATGTTAATGTAAAACCAGAACTCAAACGTTTTTAAGCAGGTAGCAAATCTATATTGCTTTACTTGAGTGAAACATTGGATATATCAGAATGGTATCTAAATAAACAAAGACCAAGCCTGGGTAGTAGATGAGATGATGGAGGTTAAGCATAAATTGTTTTGTTCAGCAATGAGTAAAGCCTTGAAATAGAATCATCAACAATGATAATGAGGTTGTAACTGACAAATGTATATCATTTTATTTTTATTTGTTTATAGATATTCGATGTATTGTATACATTCCTACCTACTTGTATGATTGGTAAATCGGCGGGGGTAAATTTTAGCATCGTTTCCGCCAATGGTTTCGAACAGGATCTATAATGAGGGATGGGAATGTTTAATATGCACATATATCTTGACATGGCAAAAGTGTCTTCGACTGAATCCTCTTTGACCGAATTAGACCTGGTTTGTATTCCAGTCTTTCCCACTATAGATGCTCTGTGTGACGTCGTGCCGGGATTGAGGGCTTACCATTCCAATAATGGGTTAATGAATATCTTATCGACGCAACATTACCACGATATCTACAATGTGACGTGACCATTGTGCATAATGCTATCATGGCGCCATGTGCATGGTGCATAATGCTACCAAGGCGACATGTCAATAGTGCATAATGTTATCAAGGCGACATGTACATAGTGCATAATGCTATCAACGTGACTGTGCACCATGTAATAAAGGCGACTTAGTCATGATTTACAATGTTATTCATGCTATTATATTATGATATATGCGCCAATTGATTTAAAATTGGCTATTGTGTTACTACGTTATATATGTAGTGTAGATACAAACGTCTTTACTACATTGTTGTGGTCATCCAATTACGATGCCATAGACAAATATTTGCTTTCCGCACATAACATGCATTGATTGAAGCTATTGCCGTATAATGTAGGTAATATTTCACTATGCTTTTCATTACTGTTTTAGTTGCGTGACATTTGCCAAATGTTACTACCGCAACCGATTACAGTTGTCGTTGCAAAAATAGGCTGAAGCATATATTAATATAGTAAATGTAACGTTATGTAGGTAACCTAATAATACATCAATACATTGATACTTGGATGTGTTGAATATGCTGGACGTGCGTATACATGAATGTTGATGCGGATCTCCTACACTTTACTTCTGTGATACAGCCAAGCATCCGATAAAATGACCTCAATATTTCCATAATCCAAAGCGAGATCATAGATGGTAGGATAACATGCTCGTTTAGATCAATTGAATCGACCACAGAATATCAGTAAGCTGACTCAAAGCTTAACATTATCAATCACCCAAGCTTACGTACCACGTTGCTGTAGGTAATGAACTGACACTGTTGACAACAGTATTGTACCGCATTAAGTAAAACAACATGCAACACATGTTCATCAGCTCCTTAATGCATGACAATTGGTAGCCTGCTCAGTTACTATGGCGGGGTGATGAGTTCAATGTTGATTCGTATGTGGCTTAAAGGTGTTGATATAAATAAACGTGAAGCATAACCACCCTTAAAGTTATATTTGAAAAAGCCTCTTATTACGGGGCCTTTGTACCCAAGGCATTAATGAAGTGAGCAACGAAATCATCTAACAGAAATGCTAAATAAATGTAACATACGGAAATTCGATATAATATAAATATTACTCCCGAGGGATATCGACGATTTCGATACGTTGGTAACGGCAAACACGTCGGATATATACATTGCCCAGCAATAATTGCTATAAATTATGACCGCAAGTGACAAAGCAACATACATTCAGTTTAATGCCCCTAAAAGATAATACAATCACATTAATTGTTGCTGTATTTAGAATTCCGGGTTCAGAAGCGTATCAAATGGCTAAGCTGACATACATTTTGCCCATATTGCCTGATATTAAGAGTTGTGTTTCCAGTAGTTCATCTTGCATTTATGAGCTCTTCAATGATGGTAGGAAACAATAACTCTATCCACATCGACTGCTTATGTGGCGTTGGCCGTCGATGCACAAGTTAACTTTGGATTATAATGCCTCTCCAGTCTCCGATCACTTACACATATTGGTAGTGTTAGTGATTTTAGAGGGTCGTTCAAGTGGCAGTGACAATGGTGCATGATAAATAGCCAATTCAGTATCAATGTTAGAGCTGCGATGCAAGTAATATATCTCCAAAGTGATTTTCACGAATTAACAAACCATCGGATATGCACTTGTATGAGATCAGAAAATGGCAGTGTTATCATGGAAAGCACAATATACAGCAATTATTTCAGTGTAATCGTACAATTAGTGGTACGCGTGGTCTTGCGATCACCAACGAGTGGAGAAGGTAAATAGCAAGTTTAATCGTAGGTAGTCGTGAGACTAGTGGTGGCGATCAGCGACCGCTCGCACAATCGATCACATCCAATGCCAATTGTTTTGGTCAATTACTAAAGCATGGATTTTGGATCAAATCGTCATATGCAACGCTCTCCTCGCGTTGTCGTTTTATAGATACTCATCCATATGCGGTTGTATGCTAACATGCTTATATGCGGTTGAAACTGCTCGGTGAGTTATTTCAACAGTCAGGCATAGAGACTCAACCTGTAGCCTCAATCGGAGGGTTCTCTACCCAGGCTATCAAAGTGGCTACCGGTGACTGGAGGTAGATTGGCGTTCCTGAATAAATTGTAGAAACTGTTCGGTCTAAATAATACATTTTTATGTGATATCTAGGTATATCCATTACAGTATATGCCCTAAAGCGGACAAAACACCACGACTCAATATTTAAATTACCACTGCTAATTCCGATATCGTGACCAAGGCATATCAAAAGTGACGATTCACCAGAAGTTGCAGTGAATGGTGGCGCTGAAGATCGGATATCCTGATGAGATCCATATTGAACAAGCAGAGGGGCTGGGACGGCATCTGAAATATGTGCAAAGTATAATACATGCAGATCAAATAATCGTCGCAGACTGCGCATATGACATCATATTTACGGTGTGACCTTTCATTTGCAATAATGTACGTATCTTCTGTTTGATTATTAAGCGTTCATAATGTAGCCTCTCTTTTGATGTTGAAAATACCAGGATGTATACAACAGCAATGCACATCAAAGCCGACAACTATCAGCCATAGATTTAACAACGGACATGAGCACGATAATAAATTCATGTAATGACATGTATGCATTTGAGGACCATAGGTGTAAACCATTAATACAAGCTTGGAAGATTTGGATGGAAGCTTAGGATGGCACGAAAAATTATCAAAATATAATGAACATTACATGACGAATATCAAAGCGACTAAAAGCGTAAAGTGACTGTCTGTGTCGAATCTGCTTTGCATTAATATCACTGACGAAATAGTAAGATAATAGTTAAACGATGAAAGGATAAGAATGTGTTACATCTTAAAAACTTTACTCCTGATATCGCTAAATTTCAACAAAGCACCAGGGCCATATAGCGATTTTTCAGGGCTTCTGAAGGGACTATCCAGTTTGTTTTAAATTAAATGAGCACCGTTTTACAAAAAAGGCTATCACAAACAGCCAGTAGATTATGAGTCTGCCAGCTTAACATAAGTTTTGTTGTTTAAGAATACTGGTAACTTTTGGTAGAGTCAGCACTTTGGCGAATATTTACTTATCTTTCATAATCTAGCTATATTTCAGCTATGGATCTCTAAGTAACAAAAACACACGGACCTTCATCAATAATGCAAATGACGGAATTGTAGAGCGGAAACCTTATTTCCTAAACAATCGGAGGTTCTTTCCCATATATCTTAATGACTGTCACGTATTCCCTGCGTTCAGCACAGTTCAGTGTATCTGGGTTATGTTATGCGACTCATACTTTTATAAGCATCGTTGTAAATCCTGTTCTGACATACTGCCATTAACGTTTAAACGCACCGCAGAAAGCTACCAATTAGCACTACAAAACGCAGCCATCTGTTAATAAGTACTTATCGGTATTTTCTATGCATATTTCAGTTTAACGAAGATCGCAAGTGTTACCATCTTATCGCTAGTCCGGTAGATAACTTTTCAGATGTCAGCACTGATGTGGTACACAATCCATTTGTATACACCGACTACATATGCGTAAACCTTTATGCCAATCTACGACTAACATTTACGGTCAGTATAACCTATGCTGACGGTAAATAGCAGGTTAATGTGCATGATTGTTTCTGAAGCTCCTCGTTATAGTTCTCCGTCGCAAAACGGATTGGATATCAATCGTGTATCAAACTCCCAGGTAATAAGCCCAATCTGTCAAAACGATGCCGCATTCACCTAACATGGTTTGCCATTTCGTAGACAAAACTATTAGCGACTATGAGGTGGATATACCCTCGGGCCAATTATGCGAACTAAACTCTCATCTTGCACTTTTCGATTATGTTTGAGCATACAATTACGTCGATTGCAGCCTAATGCAACGTCTCTAATCCCAATTGTGATGTTTTGTGTTTTATTTGCCATCTCATCATCTGGATTCAGGGTGCATATAGACCAAGAGGCCGTCTTGCGTCTGCAGATTTGCTTGAAAAATCATCATTGATAATGCAATATTCTTAGGAACAACTTTTATAAGCGTTCACATATCATTACTGGATGACAGTATTCAGTGTTGTCTTTATAAAAACCTATATTACCGCAAAAAATGTGCTATATATGAAATAACGATTCTTAGCTTTGTGGCATATTACGTAGTGTTATACTGGTTAACTATAAGTAACACCGTGTGACAAAAAACTTGTGAGGCCATTTTGATTAGCTGCGCATCTGACTGCTGAGTGCCAGTTCAAAGAAGCTTTGATATCGTGACGAAATTCTTTAACGGCAATAATCAAAGGTCGACTATGCAGAAACTCGTTTACTCCTTTCAACAATGCGTAAAGATGAGTCAGGGTCTATGTGTATTACCTCGGGTATGAAAGACGAAGCTTCGTTTTTGTGATGCATTCGTTATGCAGATATGTTCAATTAGTGTTGAATATGGAATCAAATTATTCTGAATGGCATCTTGCTCTGAAGAAATAAAGTTTTCACAATATTTCAACATTGGCTTAGAACTGTACATAAATGATATACCTGAATTGACAAATCGTGATAGAATTTCTCAAAGAAGTAAAATTATCTAAAATTAATTTCGTTTGAGAATACTGGTAGTATACAAGCAAAGTTAAAACAATTTATTCCGTAGCCTGTCTACGTCATTTCGAGGGCAATTAAGTATTGCACCGCCATAACTTGCACGCTGTTGAATGTTTTGAAGTGCAATGATCTTGATCGAAAACGTCCATTGATATCCCACACAATGGCGACTGTGTTTTTCCCAATAGACAATTGGTACATAAGTAATTAATAGCAACTATTGTGTCAATTCTGATGATGGTATGGCTGAATTAATTTCGTAATTAATATCGTTCGCATGTCTCAAATTCATGATCTTAGGAATAATTAACTGATCATTTCGCATAGAATATCAAGCGAGCATTACTTTTATATGATCAACTTGTAATTAACTGACATAAGACATGCTTCTTGGCATCTAAAATGTCTTTATCATTTTAAATCATTTAATACATACACACTCCAAACATGTCATCGATTCTCTATTTAATTTGCTTGATCTCAGAAATGATCCCAGATACCTGCCACATGTAATCCTTTATGTGTTAACTAGATTCAGTATATACAAACATTCGATGGATGCATGACTGAATGCAGCAAATAAAACCGACGAATGATTAGTATATGTATGAACTTGAATGACTATTTTATATGGATATCGATTCCTGCACCTCAGTAACAAGAACCGGCTGCCTCAAGGGTACTGGCCTGACGCCGATTGCATTATGGGAAGTTCAAAGAAGCAAGATGTATGATATGCTCGCATGCAAACGTACCCTGAATTGAACCCAAGAAATTAACAGTAAAGACTCATGTTGGCGTGCTTCTATGTACTTGACCCTTGACATAGTCCACCGCCAGATGAATACAGCCATTGTATCTGATCCATTGTTGAAGTTCGACGATAATCAATATCTGAATGGATAAAACACATCAATATCATCAAACAGTGTGCAAAGAACAATAGGGCGCAATCTATCAATCGCACGGTGGCTTAATTGCGGGGGGAAACACTAGCCATCATTGTATAGTACCACAATAACATTAACATATGCATATTGCATTTGTTTATTGATTCCATATTACCTATTGGTTCATGTCCCAAATTGTAACAATTTGCCTGATTAGAGTAACCAGGATGTTATTATGGATGTTGTTCATCTGTCAAAATCTCTGATGTATGATCTACATAAAAACATCAAAGTACTATTGTCACAATTAATTATTCAACGTCACCGCTGGCTACACCGACGTGTATGCTAATCACTAAGATGTACAATTCCTATCCTTGGTATTGTGAAAAGGCAAATGTAAGAATCGACTGTGGTCATGTACATTTGGTAAATACGAACAATCCCGAATAATGGTGATTAACTAGACTTCCTTTCAGGAAAATTAAACGCCTCATTAATTTTGCGTATTTCATCGCCAAGTTACGTTTGTCATTTGAATATGCCAGTATGTATGTATGTATGTATGTATGTAGTATGTATGTATGTATGTATGTACATGTATGTATGTATGTATGTTGTATGTATGTATGTATGTATGTATGTATGTATTGCATGCATCCCTTTGCAATAAGATAGGCAGGCGACTGCATCTAGCTACCTCTAGACACATATAACGACTGGAAAAACCCAGTTAAAAGGATAATAAACTCTAGTCAACAACACTCACCATGTTGTTGAAGGAGCATACAGCAGCAACATAGGTGCGTAGGCATTAAAAGGAAAGGCCCAACTCTAGCACATTATGTATCATGACCACCTGAGGAAAAATTACTACGCATTTTTGATTGTTGGTGTCATTCGACCCTCAAATTCTATCATGAAACCTGATGTAAAGCCATTTACTAAAACCTCAGCTGCAGGAGTGACACAGGATTCGGGTACCCAAAGCAGTTATCGTACATGACGGAAATACGAAACATTTACACACAACAATTAGAGAGAAACAGGTTTTTGTGGGCACTCAGTACTTAAAAGTGGGAAAACATTTCTGGGTACCCACAGAAAAGACACAAAAGACTTGTGAAACAATTGCACTCAACAGTTAGAGTGGTACAGGTGTTTGGGTACCTACAGAATTGACGCACACAACAGATCTGTGAAACAATGGCACTCAACAATTTGAGTGGCACATGTTTTTGGGTACCCAGAGAAATGAAGCACAAAACAGAATTGTGAAACAATTGCACTCAACAATTAAAGTGATATAGATTTTCGGGTATTCACATAAATGATAACTTTTTGTCTTGCGATACAGAACGTAATTTTCAAAATATTCTTTTAATAATGTTTTTAAATTGAAGGTGTATAAGGTGAGCAGAACCCAGACGTTTAATTTAAACCTTGTTTGTTAACTTACATCCGAGTCATCGAAGGAAACGTGAGATCATCGATAAATCAAAAATAATTTGGTAAATTGCGGACCGAGTTTGAAATTTTAAAAGTTCTCCTCTGTACCCATTGGGTTCTTCATTATATATGTAATAGACCGCAATACTGCGATTTGAGTTGTTTAATAGTTAAATTGCATATAACATATATATATGCACACATATATATCGATATATATATATATATATATATATGCACACATATATATATTGATATGTATATATGCATTTATAAGTATATGTGTATATATATGTATATATATATATATATATATTTTTATATATATATATATATATATTAATATATATATATATATATATATATGATATGTATATATATATATATATAAGTATATGGTGTATATATGTATACATATATACATATATATATATATATATATATATATATATATATATATATATATATATATATATATATATATATATATATATATATATATATATATATATATATATATATATATATATATTACCACGTACGCGACCTATAGAAGACAAACCGCCAATCTTTCGTACACTTGGGTCCACGAAAGGATATACTACTATGTCCACATTAAGTCAAGGCACTGATATCGTTCTAGTTGACAAAGTTTCGACGATGGATAAACTAACAACAAACGTAAGTGAATTATACTGCAGTAATTGTAGATATACCACTAAATGATATCCAATACCAGTACAATTAACTCCTTTAATTCCCAATTGGCCATTGTAATGTCTTTCAATTAAAACAAAAGAAGAGACTCTGATATTAACTACATACAGCTAAAGCAACATCGCATGATAGCACACAACCTCTTCCGCTGAGAAACATTCACTTCAGGGGTAGTTTCCAGTTTATTGCATTATCAAATATATTCACGAAAAGCCACACAGCCAAACACTGTACTCGTTGAGCTATCATAGGTAATATTATTAACATTTTATTCCCTTACGAAAGCTAAATATGCAGCGGTTACCATTTAACATGCACTCCTCGTAGGTTTTGCCCCAGAGCGTTTCTACTTTGAATTGCACAATATCTTATATTTTACTGTTGTACATGACCATACATAGTGGGGTAGACGGTTAATTTGATTTTGTCTTTTCCTAATTGAGATATAAATTTGCATTACGATAACATGAAGTTGTGACGTGGGTTAGGGCACACCTGAGGAACTAGACGTACGCAAAGAGAATATATGCTTATTACAGAGCTATCTTTATTATGATTTCCACTGGTCTTATAGATACCGTATTGTTGGTCGCTGAACTTGCTGTAGGAAAACATACCATTGGCACCTGTGCCAATCTAATTATTCTCGCACTTATGGAATATATTCGTCCTTAGTAAAACGTTACTGAACAATGAGAGTTCGCTTTTAGATTAAAACAACATGGAAGAAAAGACTCTCAGATGTCATATTACCGCTGCTTTGTGTCTTATGATATACTTTGACCTTGCAAAACAACGAATTCAACTCGTGGTATTGAACGCATATCGTACTCAGACCGACGAGATAAAATAAGGATATCGTAAATGATATCATAAAGTATTTTGCTTATTGCATACAGTGACTAGTTAGCTTATTGTAATCAAGACGACGTATGGGAAAACTAGAGCATAATCTTCATTTGTTCCAATGCAATAAAGTCGGTGAAGAATAGAAGATAGTGGACGCATTCAGCTGTTATTGCATTAATTATGCACACACTAATCATTAGGCGTGGAGATGATACAACAAAGCTAGTGCACTGGACTAATGTAGAATGTCACTTGTAATGTCAATTTGAATAGGTCAGGTAGTCACAAGGCACGGATGTCGATTTTAGCAAAGATGAATCTGTTTTGGGTACACAAATTTTGAAATTGTGATAAAATTCAATCAAAGCAATTGTATATTGGTCATGTCGTTAGTGACATTTCCAATATGCAGCCGATCATTATGCAACGGCCTCGATCATTAGCCTACGGCATCCAACATGTGCCCACTCATTATGCTATGGCCTTCAACATGCGTCCGATCATTATGATATGGCCTCCAACATGCGGCCGTATATTTGTTTCTAGTCAGCCAATAATTTAATCAGATGTTATGGGAAAATAAGAATCGTTTCGATCTAATGACGTGTTCACCACTTAAAGCATCGCCGTTTATAGCGTCTAGTATTAATACAAATGTCTTTGTTGTCACGCCCTAAACAGACTTTGTAAATTGCTTGAATCTTAGTGTGTTCGTCACAGTAATGGTTTCGCTGATCAAACATCAGCACCAAATCAAGTTATTTCATGGTCACAATTTTGCGTTGCTATCGCAGTAAATGACCAGTTGAGTGCTTTGCGTGGCGTATCAGAAGAAAATAGCAGGAATGAACAATGCTGATTTAGCTGTTTTCCTATTTCTAATAGATGGTTCTCATTGCATGACATAATGATGGCCAGTAACCATTACCTGACCCGTTGTGCCATGTAATTTGATCATAACTGTTTCATCAAAGAGAGATAGTAACTTGATCAGAAAAGAGGGGGACCTGGGGCATGCACAATTACGTATATAAAAACCTCGTTTTACTCCTAATGTAAGTGTACTACGGTGAGCCGTTATAATTCTGACGCCGCCAATAACTCTGTTTTGTTCCGCAGGTAATGAGTGAGTAAGGATAAATACTACAGGTTTTTAGAGATTGCTGTGGGCACTGCATACAGTAAGTTGTTATGTGGATTGTCAGGCAATGTTCAAGAACATGGGTAAAAATGTGAGTAGACACAAACCATTGCTGAGGAGCACTTTGTATTTATTGATGTTTGGGCTATTTAAAGTTAGACGCCTCACTTAGAGATGGTTTGATTTTGTCTGATTTACAGCCACAAGTCATTGCAATACACCGCAGCTAATGGGTGTGGTAACTATTTGTATGGATTTGCCTTATTCGAGGCATATCATGTGTATCCAAAACACACAATAACAAGTGCTCGTTTAATGTTTGATAAGCATCTGTTATCATGGAGTCATTAACAGCATCATCTAAGACATGCAAATCCTGAATTACTGTGGTCTCACAATATTGACCATCTCTCCCTCAGACTGCATTGGTATGCCGGGTACACATTTGCAAATGAACAGCGCTATATATCAGTTTACATTATGCATAAAACTGTCGGCATGTGGCCAGGCGTCGACAAGGAAGCTGCGCAAAACGCTCACTTTAATAACACATGAAAACTGTTCGAATACGCAGATGGTGCTCAAAACTTCTACGTGCATATCATAACCAACTACCCTCGTCATCACCAATACCAGAGTATACTCGATTCAAGCACAGCATGAAGTCATTGACACTAGTCATCGAAGAAGGTCTATCTCTTATTAGTTTGTCGATTTTTTTATCATACTTTGAGCGATTAATTACAGCCTCTACCCTTAAGCGGGTAGGTAGAATTCGTCATGGTGGGTTCACTGAGTCAGGAACCTTAGGTAATCTGGACCGTCCCCAGCGCGGGTTTTCATATGGCACTTGATTTTATTGACTGTGGCTGAGAGCAGCACAGTCGGGTTTTCCACATTTTTATTTGATTACATAAAACCGTACTAATGATCGCAGCGACCGAAAGGCAAATGTACTCACTTTTCAGGAGAAATGCATCATCAGCCAGCAGCATTGACTGTTCATGACTAATTCTGGTTTGTAGACAAATAACAGCTGCTAAATATATTAATCCTTCTTTCAATGATTTGAATATTCCCCTCATTTAAGTCTGTTTGGAGATAATTGGTTAAGCATCCCACGATACCAGGGGGTTCGATGTTTGATAGGTTTATACATGTAACACGAGATCAACTCGACATATATCCAAGAGAAATCAAAACGCATGCCAAACCCCGCCGGCGCGGAGCTATGAAACATTGAATAAATCCGGCTAAATGTACAGCTAAGTGCTTGGTTTGTCTTTGAACAAGTTTGTAGCCGGCGAATTGGACATGCATACCTCTTTTGTGATGGTTATTTATTGTTCATGGTGGTTATGTCTGTTCAAGTACAACAGGTTACAATAGATGATTGTGTCAACCAGCATCCAATGATCAAAACGCCATTACTAACGATAAAATGTTCGCAGCCTATTCCGCAGTTTTATCCCAGCACTTGAACATATTGCATTATTGACAAGGATACTCAGTAATAGGGATGTTGACTGCTGGGCAGTTGATGCAATCCGGTGTTGACTGCTAGGCATGCATTTCTGATCAAGGCCATCATGCTGATATTTTCTGTGTTGCTGTCAACGATAACAATTTTGTGCGCTCAATAAATCCCGCCATGTGATGTATGGTTCAGCCGTACCGAACTCGCGTTTGCGTGGTATATGAGTTCTTCAAGAGATAGCTTTTTCAAAGCATATCACACAGAATAATTTTCTTAACAACGATTGTAGAGCAAATTTTTTATATCAAGATATTCCCGAATAACAACTCCTGCACTGCGGTGAACAACAGTGCACTTTGGAAGGTCCCTGGTCCGGTTTGGAATATATTTTTTTGTGATTAAATGTCACTTTTAAGAGGCAAGGGTGTTTATTCTGCATAGGGAATCTTCATTAGCATTCGTACTTCGTGGCATTGTGTCATCACACATCATAGCCAATTAGGTTAGATGCAATCCACTTTCTACTAACACTCCATACTAAAACGTGACAAATCAATTAAATCATCATCAATAATAGAATAGAAAATAGAACGGCATTACCATAAAACCATGACAAAGAAACTAACCCAGTAAAACTACAACGACAGCACAATAATTTACATAAGCAATGATAACACTAACCGTGCACAGTAAAAGAATTGCAGGGATGGCATCGTTCATGTACCATGATGACGTTGTGTAGCCTTTTATGATAAAGCACCATGGACATGTCCCTTTGATGTGTGCCATAGACATGTTCGCTTTTATTATATAAA
This sequence comes from Urechis unicinctus, assembly GCA_034190875.2. Classification (NCBI taxonomy): domain Eukaryota; kingdom Metazoa; phylum Annelida; class Polychaeta; order Xenopneusta; family Urechidae; genus Urechis; species Urechis unicinctus. The sequence goes on from CM067358.1 coordinate 35,657,971, forward strand.
GCACCATATGTCGCTTTGATGACGTTGTGTACCATGCCGCTTTTTGATGACCAATTCGCTTTGATGACTCCATAAACATGTCATGCCGCTTTGATGACAAATTGCTCCATAAACATGTCAACTAATTATTAACATAGTGCTTCGGGAACTTGTCACCTTGATGACATTAAACATCCAATATGGATGTGCCACCCGATTGCATCGAAACACCGAAAAGGATGCATCGATACCGTGCAACATGCGCCTAACATAGAATTATTTATAGTGCCGCTGTAACATGGGCATATCGAGCAATTGTGTATATATCATGGATAGTGTATCAGAGCTCGATGTTTGGCGTTCAATGTGAAAAAAGTTAAAGCGTTGGGGACACTATGAATCACCATTGGTGGTGGTAGAAGTCATATAACTTATTTACCATATATATATATATATATATATATATATATATATATATTTATATATATATATATATATATATATATATATATATATATATATATATATATATATACTATACTGCGGCTTTATATCGTTTATATATATATATATATATATATATATATATATATATATATATATATATATATATATATATATATATAATATATATATATATATATATATATATATATATATATATAACGATTGATAAAGCCGCAGTTGTTAATGGGATCATCTTTCGCATGAAATTCCTGAATACAAACACTGTCTAAACCGGCCTAGGAAGATGAAGTGGCACGGACCAGGAAACATAACATGTCCATAGAGAAATTCACTTGCTTTCGTTAATGAGATTGTGATATATTAACTGGGCCCCGCTGAATCATAGACCGCATCGGATTTGGGAAGCGACATTACAGTAATTTTGTCACAATTGTACGCCTCTATATCATTCACTGCGTGGTTTGTAGGAGTTGGGCTGGATTTGTAAACGTTGCTGCTATGTGGTATGATTACCTGATGTGTTTTAGTTGACCTTAATCACATGTTGTCATCAATAATTAAGCAGAATAATAGAATAATTCGGTGGCTCTAATAAGCTACCCGAAGGTTGTGCCACAAATTTCCCATAACACATCATTTATTTAGCTTGAAGCAGTTCCGTATTTGATCCCTACACAGAAGCGTTCACGTCAATTTCTGCATTTTAATTAAATTTGGTCGATAAGGTGTAAAACCACCACCACCTCCACCACAAGCGTGTGGCATGTTATTTAGTACCCAGTTGGTGCATTATTCACCATAAGTGGAATAAACAGCCTGAAATGGCAACCCTCATGGTGCTACTTTTCCGATACGACTCACCTATCCTCCATGTAGAACATAACTTTTTATCAAACGTGAGTACCAATATATCAGTTTTACTGGCGCCAGGAGATCCCCTGAACCTGACTTATGTTCATTTATAGTGTCAAAGTAATCTATGTGACACATTGCTGTGGTGGGGATGTAGTTCTGTATTGTTGTGGTTATATTGTGACGGTTCATTTTCATGACCTTGCTGCTCGCACCAGTTGTGGCCTAGCTGAGGTTCTGTGTATCATTGTACCCCAGTGTCACGATATGGTTAGTTTGTAGGTTACAATGCCTTGTAGTAATAAAGACGGAACATCAAAGGCACAACACATTGGTAGTTGTTATTGAAGTGTGTGGGATGTTGGCGTGCTTAAGGCTGTGACAATGATCTTGCACGTTAATGGTACCATTAGCGGGATGTGTGCTCAGTCAAATATACAGACAAGGTAGACAGCCACATATTGGTGCATCAATTACGCTATGACGTAATGTACTAATTCCACTCTTTTAACACGACCAGCACATATGTGTCAGCACATGGCCAGCAAAGAAACTGGGTTCAATGAAGCAGTTTCAAGTAAAAGCTGAATTTCGCATGAGCACAATAGCCTCGTAAATACGGAAGTGAGAGGTGGCAATGTCCAAACGACATCTCTGCTTTACCAAATCATCAGAGCTGCGAGTGTGGTTATTGTGGTGGTACGATTCAGAGCAGACTGCATTATAAAAATCACTTGTTGATATGTGAAAATACTCGAAAAAAATAACTGGGAAGCCAAATTGCTTGCCATGTCTTGAAATAATGCCAAGAGGCATAATAGAGTAAACTGCGTCTTGCTGGATCCTCAAGTCTGTTTGTTGCTTCGTATAGCGCACGTCATAGGGATATCCATAACAACCCTGTGAATTGACAGTAATGCCCACGTGTGCATGTTTTGAATTTAAAATCAATACTATTGGAATCAATACATTTATAAACCATAGTACACATCGCCGTCATAACAACTCGCCCGTCATCGTCTGCAAGGCAAACCGCCTATCTACAAAGCACTTGTTGGGACACGGAGGTAAAAAAAAACCATCTCAAATAGCCTTATCCATATGTCAATAAACACATAATAATATTATGCTGATGTTATTGTGATTGACATTCAGTTATGTTATGTGATATCTTTTGTTATTTTATTGATCCCAAATGTTTAATTTGACATGCAATATTAGATTTAGTGGGTTTTATTTTAATCGTCTGAGGGACCAACAAGGCCACCGGTAATAAATCGACATGTCCTGATTGTAATATGGTATCATTTAAAGCTATAATTGTATTGTTATATATTCCGATTTCGTTAACACATGGATGCTTACAACTGTAATGTCCCAATGATTTGCCGATGTAACGTTGTCGCTGGCTTCTTTGTCGTCATTCCTCTTTACTGGAGGTTCGATGATATTCATTTCATTGAAGCAGTCAATATTTATGACTATTATACACCGACCAAGTTTCCTAACTCCGGAGTTGTTATTTTACCGATAGACTTTAATGATCCTCATCAAAATAAACTGTACTCCTCCGTGTTTGTCTTATATTCAACTGTTTACCTAACATATTGAAACTTTGAAGCTGACTCAAATAAATCGACTACCCCTTTCTTAAATATATCTAAATGATTACGCAACGTTTCGTAGCATTGTACTATAAACATATGGTCGGAGAAAACACGATCCCTATCATAGTTGATTAATACCCGCCACACATACCCGTCACATGTTATAATGATGAATATCTGCGCCACTGAATTTTGAGATTGATATTCATTTATTGCAAGAAGCACATGATGACAAGAAGCGAGCATATTACAATAAATATGTCCAAGCAAATTCACATCAAGACTCTTACGTACTAATTTATAAGGTATTTTGTAATGCTCATGAATCTATTTACCAGAAATGATAATCCAACTCAATTCATATGAAAGGGGTGATGGTCCATTTGAAGTGTAATTAACAAGTGGAAACATTGTTTATCCTATTCATCGGGCTCCGCATTTTGTGAGAACCCATAGGGTTTCTGAGACCTAAATGGCGCAATAGATCCGCATCAGCGGGTAACTGGAAATAATTGATGCCTTCCACACCTAACCATATGAGTCATAAACAGCTACGACTCAGGTGAGTTGTTATGGTGTTAATACTACATTCACTGCCAGGCTACATTTACTGGCTATCTACGAGGAAGGAACATATCTCGATTGTGGCTCATCTTTTTTCGATGCGATGGTTTTGTTTAATTCTAGTGATATGTCGCGCACAGTAAAATACCGATTACACATGTTCAGAACTACTTAGAGCAGTCATAAAAGAAGCGATGTCGGAATAACATCACAATAACACGCATCTATAGAAACACATGTTTAAACAACAAGCAACGTGTTGTAAGCGTGCTTACTGCGAGTAAGCCTTAGACGATAGACTTATACTGTATGGTGATTCCAGAAACAGAATTATATGAACTATTGTGAATACTCCCCTCATGGTTAAAATAAGTAAGTATGAAAATAAGCTAACAGTTCAAAAAATTTATTACAATGATGGTTTGATAGTCATAGCGAGTTGTCCATGTTTTAATTAATTACACAATCTGCGTATGTGTATCTAATATAATGTAGCGGCAATATGGTGAGAAGATACAGACGGTCGCCTGTTGTCTTAATGATTACTTGACATTAGTGATATATTGCAAGCAATCCAACTTCATAATATTTGGATATATCCGCACAATTATTCAAACTCAACCAATGTTCATTGCAAATACTTTAATACCGGAATCTACTATTCCGGCTTGCTGGTCAGAACGAATATACTGGACGCATCGTCCTTTATTTAGTACTATTTTTCTTATAACAAGAGATGTAGTATTGACTGTAATGCTTTCCAGTATACGTGTGCGCGTTAATTAAATTAACAACAATGCAGTTTTATGGCTATGTTATCTCTTTTGGGTGTGCATGGTTTTCACGACGTACCACGTTCCATTATCCTGTGTTGAAGGCGCGGTGTGGCAATCCACACGATAATGGAATAGTTCAACCATAACGCAACATTAATATAATGGCGGCGCTAATCAGCAGAGCCTCCTGGTGTAGATCTAACAGACGTCTAGTCGTCGTTTGCCTCAATGACTTAGACAATGGCTACAACTGATAACTATTAACCTTGTTAGAAATGAGAGCATCATAAAAAATAATACATGTCGAACAGTAGACACACACGAACATAGCAATTCAAGTTATAGTACATTGAAATCAAAACAGCAAGAAACGAAGTCCCAACGCAAATGAATTGAACCGACCTAGCCTCATTTTTGCTATCCACCTATAGGAAAACACGGTCTAATAGAAACGTTCCACAATCGATGATAATTGGTCGATGAGAATAGATGGTATCGAAATTTTTGGTTTTTTAGATTGATTTTATGTCAATGAGATTTGTTAAAGATGGGGACAGCAATCAGCGTTTCAGGGGTCATTTCGTGTGGTTTTTTTTAGGAAAGTGTCAAGTACTTTTTTCAATTGATTACTATAAGCAAATCGTCGCTGATTATTCTAAATGCATAGGATTGTTACATACATTAATAATGGAACCACTAACGTACCAATAGTACAATACACACATGTTGGAGATATCTTAATGCACCAGAAATATACTAATATACCGGAATACAGCCTCCTCCAACTCCAAATACCAAGATGTGAGGTAGGGGCTCATATTTTCGTTCGGCAACAATATGGCGGGTTGAACGAATCAACATCGATTGATAACATCAGAAACTAACCAAAACTTATCATTCAAGGAAATGTCATACTTTTAACATGCGAGTGATAGTTACTTGGATAGCTGGCAATTGATCATATACTTGACAGAAGTGAGTGATTTAAATTTCGGTAGAAATCCGTTACGCATGCTCACACTTTATCATGTAGTATTTGCAGTTGGCAATATTGGTACTTCTACAACCACCCAATCAAGCAATCGTCCCCATAGAAGTAATGCATATTATAGTATTTAAACCATTGCTAACCGCTTTGAGCTTTGTAAATACGTTTGGCTGTACATAAGAAGATATACGTATTTGATGTTCGATCCGTAGCTTACCCGAATTCAGAAATCATTGTCGTCGTCAACACTGATGCTGTAATCAATATATGGTTAATAAGTAACATGCGTTGCAATGAATACATGGTATAATGGCTAGATATCCTACCCACAAATGACTGAAAAGTCCTACAAACGCCTGTGACTATAAAAATATGCATTAAGCTGTGAAGTGCCTTCAACGAATATATGACACACAAAGCAATAAAGCAATTAAGATGAGCTTAAATTTTGCTCGATCTCATAGCACCATCAATGATATGACTGTGCCATTCAGGGATAGTTTAATATCCAATCCTGCAACAAGAAACGTTTAATTGTCCTCTCTTATATCGTCAAGGTGTTGAAGTTCGATAGGTTACTGACAAGAGTAAGCTAAATATGCAACAGTTATTTCAGAACTACCTCTTAACGATAATCAAACCCACTACCAAAAACCCACTATACTGCATTTCCATTCAAACAAAACACAACAGAGCAGCATTCACAACAAAGCCTCACAAAACGACGTTGCGAAGCATCCACTTCCGGGATTGTTTCCAACTGTTTGCATTATTCAATATATATTATCAATGACATAATCGTGCAATTGTTGAAAAACAATACAGCCATGAAATACATTGCGCAGGCGGGAGTAATATTCTTTAAATTCACATTCATTTCCATTACGAAAACGCCAATATGCCGCGGTTACCATTTATCTCTGCAGAGTCGTATCATATATACAGGGGTTCAGTTCGATAGTGTCTTCTTATGATTACGACACAAATTTACATAACGAAAGTATGAAATTGTGACATAACAGTTCGTCAACTCGTGGTGAACTCACCAGATGTGTGCAAAGATATCAGCAATCAGATGCTTACAAATTGCCATCGAAATTGCTTTAGTACGATATTGTTTGAAGACAACTAATATAAATATCTGCGTCCTCCGTTCATATGTTATTGAACATTAGATTATTGCTCTGCTGCACTACGTGATGTAAGTAAAAAGTAAGGAAGGACTCTCAGAGGACTTATTTCCGCTGTTGTGGGCATTATGAGATAAACTTTACCCTTACAAAACGACGAATAAAACTTGTATTGGACACATATGGGACTCAGTTCAGGCCGACGAGATTCAATGAGGATATCATAAAGGATATTATTAAGTACCTGCTTATTGCACACAGCGACTTGTTAGGTTTTTGTAATCAAGACGACGAATGGAAAAGTAGAGCATAATCTTCGTTTGTTCGAATGCAATAAGTCGGTGAGAAATAGAAGAACGTGGACGCATTCAGCAGTTATTGCGTAAATTACACACACAAAAATCATTATGCATAGCGATGATACAATAAAGCTAATGTGCTGGGCTAATGTAAAATATGTTATGCAACTTTCAGATGTATTATCAATTTTAATAAACACACAGGTCGGAAGTCAAACAGGGAGAGGCGGGCAAGAGAGAGAGATAGAGAGAGAGAGAGAGAGAGAGAGAGAGAGAGAGAGAGAGAGAGAGAGAGAGAGAGAGATAGATATAGAGAGAGATAGATCGAGAGATAGAGAGAGGAGAGAGATAGAGAGAGGAGAGAGAGAGAGATATATATATAGAGAGAGAGAGAGACTATATATATATATAGAGATATATATATATATAATATATATATATATATATATATATATATAGATATATATATATATATACATATATATATCCTATATATAGATATATATATAATATATATATATATATATATATATATATATATATATATATAATATATCATATATATATATATATATATAATATATATATATATATATATATATATATATATCTCTCCCGCTATATATATATATATATATCTATATATATATATAGATCTCTCTCTCTCTCTCTCTCTCTCTCTCTCTCTCTCTCTCTCTCTCTCTCTCTCTCTCTCTCTCTCTCTTCTATCTGTATGTGTCTCTTTATCCTGCTCTCCCTGTCTTTCTCTCTCTCTCACCACTGTCTTGTGGTTATGAATAAGTCAATAAACAGCGCTATACATCAATTTTAATTATGCATAAAACTGTCAGCATGAAGCCAGGCATTGACACATGCAATGTAAGGACAGCAAAACGTCCGCTTGAATAAAACATCAGGTGCCACGTAAATGAACGACGTGCATGCCAATACCAACTACCCTCATCATCTCCAATACCAGAGCAGACTAGATTCATGCACGGCATCGTGTCATTGACACTATTCAGCCCTCTGCTAACCGCTGCATCATCTAAAAGGTCTATATCTTTTTTTATTTTAAGCTTTTTATCATGCTTCGACGCATTTATGATATAATGCCTCGGTGGCATTTCTGATGCGTACATTTTGTATTTTCACCAAGTATCATTCTGGATCTGTGCAGATCAACTCAGGACTCAACATGGCAAGATGGTCGGGCGTTTGAGCAATTAAAAACAGCTTCTGCGGATACAAATAATACGTCTAGTAATCAGCGCCGTCTTCAATAGGGATTATATGAGGTGCCTAATAGATTTTATTGACTGTGGCTGAGCGCATAACAGGCTTTTGCACATTCTTATTTTGTTACATAAAACTGAACCAATATCTACTTCGACAGAAAGCCAACTGTTATTTCTTTACGGGAGACATTTATACCCAGTCAGTTGAGATGTCCCTCTCGTTTTTGGATACAATACAGCTGCTAGGGCGAATGTGCTTTTGCAAAATATTTATAATTAGTTGAATATATTACGCATAGTTTATTACGCCTTTGTTATTTAAAGCACTAGATGCTCATCGTGAGACAGCTTTGCTGACTTTTAATATTTCCTATTTTATGTGTTCAATGGCTCTTATCCTGGATGAAGCACGGCTGCGCAGCTGCGGCATAACCAAGTGCATGCCGTTGAATACGTTTCTCCGGCGGCGCTGAATATATCCTGAATATAGCCGGTTTCAGCCATATGTAATTCTGCTTGGTTTGGCGTTGAACCATTGAACCAATTTATGCACGGCGACTAGATATTCCACATGCTACGTATGCTTCTCATATGATGGATATTTACTGGTTCTTTTGTGTTCATGGCCAATAGGTTACAATAGCTGCTTGTGGCAACCAGTAGTCAATGTTCAAAGTGCCATAAGACAATTCATGAAATACTCCGCAGTTTTACTGCAGCACTTGAACGACTTGCATTATGGATAGGGATACTCTTAGAGCCATCGACTACAAGGCAATT
>CM067358.1:35669151-35710175 GCA_034190875.2 Urechis unicinctus
CTATCTATATCTCTCTATATATATATATCTATATATATATATATATATATCTATATATATATATATATATTTATATGTATATTTATCATGCTCTCCCTGTCTTTCTCTCTCTACCACTCTGTCTTGTGGTTATGAATAAGTCAATAAACAGCGCTATACATCAATTTTAATTATGCATAAAACTGTCAGCATGAAGCCAGGCATTGACACATGCAATGTAAGGACAGCAAAACGTCCGCTTGAATAAAACATCAGGTGCCACGTAAATGAACGACGTGCATGCCAATACCAACTACCCTCATCATCTCCAATACCAGAGCAGACTAGATTCATGCACGGCATCGTGTCATTGACACTATTCAGCCCTCTGCTAACCGCTGCATCATCTAAAAGGTCTATATCTTTTTTTATTTAAAGCTTTTTATCATGCTTCGACGCATTTATGATATAATGCCTCGGTGGCATTTCTGATGCGTACATTTTGTATTTTCACCAAGTATCATTCTGGATCTGTGCAGATCAACTCAGGACTCAACATGGCAAGATGGTCGGGCGTTTGAGCAATTAAAAACAGCTTCTGCGGATACAAATAATACGTCTAGTAATCAGCGCCGTCTTCAATAGGGATTATATGAGGTGCCTAATAGATTTTATTGACTGTGGCTGAGCGCATAACAGGCTTTTGCACATTCTTATTTTGTTACATAAAACTGAACCAATATCTACTTCGACAGAAAGCCAACTGTTATTTCTTTGCGGGAGACATTTATACCCAGTCAGTTGAGATGTCCCTCTCGTTTTTGGATACAATACAGCTGCTAGGGCGAATGTGCTTTTGCAAAATATTTATAATTAGTTGAATATATTACGCATAGTTTATTACGCCTTTGTTATTTAAAGCACTAGATGCTCATCGTGAGACAGCTTTGCTGACTTTTAATATTTCCTCCATTTTATGTGTTCAATGGCTCTTATCCTGGATGAAGCACGGCTGCGCAGCTGCGGCATAACCAAGTGCATGCCGTTGAATACGTTTCTCCGGCGGCGCTGAATATATCCTGAATATAGCCGGTTTCAGCCATATGTAATTCTGCTTGGTTTGGCGTTGAACCATTGAACCAATTTATGCACGGCGACTAGATATTCACACATGCTTCTCATATGATGGATATTTACTGGTTCTTTTGTGTTCATGGCCAATAGGTTACAATAGCTGCTTGTGGCAACCAGTAGTCAATGTTCAAAGTGCCATAAGACAATTCATGAAATTCTCCGCAGTTTTACTGCAGCACTTGAACGACTTGCATTATGGATAGGGATACTCTTAGAGCCATCGACTACAAGGCAATTGGTGCACTACGGTGAAGATCCCTAAGCATCCATTACTAATCAAAGCCATCACGCTGAAATGTTCTGTGTGTTGTCAACGATAACAATAGTGGCGTCTCTGTGTTGACGTTCTTTACGATGCTACTGTCAAGAGAATGCTTTTCCAAGCATATCAGACAGAATAACCATAAATAACAATTGCATTGTGAATTTTGTTATAGCAGTATGTTCACGAATATAAACATGAAACATTTTCGCAGTAATCGACAGTACAAATCAAAATGTGCAGTTTGATGAGCTCACTCATGCGGCTTGGGAAGTAGGTGGAGTAACTCAGAGATGAAATGTCACTTTGGCGAGGCAAGGCTGCTGCAATATAATGGGGATGATAGATTATGTTGATAAATGTGCATGCATATAAAACAAACACGCCATAACAGTTAAACTAGTTTGACTACCTCAAGCCTGGAATAGAAACAAAATCTGCATATGTGTCAAACACTAAATTTAGTCAGGCTTCTTAGTGCGTTATGCAACACTTGGCTATCGCGTCAGTGTTATTGTATAATTTTTTGTAACCCGTGAATACAGATTCGGTTGCCCCTTTAACCTTCACATTTGTGTTAGCATATTATTACTTCATGGTCAGTACATTCTTAACAACTGATTGATTTGTAAAATATACTCACCATTGTTGTGACATGAAATCGATCTCCACAATAATGTCTATATAATTATCAGCCATGATATTAGATGGGCTACTCATAGATCGGCACTCGTACTTTGTGGCATTGCCTCATCACACATCCCAACAAAGCCTTTATCAGACGTTGAATTCGGTTACATACATTGCGCTTAATTCATACTTAATATCTAGAATTAATCTATACTGAAAAGAATCAAATCAATTAGATCATTATTAATAATAATGCTCACATTTTTTTCAATGCTCAAGACATTGAGTGACAGTAATTATCTTTAAAGAAGCCCCGTTACTGACAAAAATTATGCAATCAATTCTGTTAAAAACAAGATGTAGGTATTGTTTGAAATAACAATTGTTACAATGGTATTTTTATCATTCGGAAAATAGTCATTAGATCATTTAACAAATCTGTTGCGTAATATGAAATGTTATCATGTATATGTGGCCTAACAAAGGTAATGTGTCTGACAACCTTCACTGAAGTGTAATCCAAGAAAACAATACTATTGAGAATTATGCACAATGGCATTACACGCTTCATAAAAAGTGCTATGGTAACAATATTGTGAACTAACATGTTATTATTTTCCACCCAGTTATATTCTAAACACAAACTACATGAGACCACTTCATCTACTTTGTAAGCTTAATACATCATCTATAATCAATTGTATCATACGTGAATGTTAGACACTTCTCTGCAGCAATGCATAAAGTATTTATCGTGATTTTGATTGATGGTTTACAATCTTTAATACGACTAAGATTTTCAGAAATTGCATTCTGCATTGCATTTTCCAAAAACAACCGATCTTAATGAAGATCGCCAAATCATCCATGGTGATCTTAGGAGATTATTTACGATTATAGAGGGATATCATGGCTATCATCACCGACTGATGATGATGGAAGTCAGGTAACAGATATAACTCATTGTCTATGCATGGTATATGCATTTAAACGGTTGATAATGCCGCAATGCCCATATTCCCTGAAGGTGATTACTGGGATCATCATTCGAATGAAGGACTTGAATACTTCGGCCCAAGAAGGTCAAGTTGCACGTCCAGAATGATGCGTTCATTGAGAAATTTACTACCAGTCGGAATTGAGATTCTAAAATATTAACTCGGTCCTGATGAATCATGGACCGCATCTCGACGGCTTGTACAACACATGTTATATATTGATGGTCAATCATTTATATAAGGTGTTTTGAAGGACGAAGGCAAGACACGTTCAGGCCCATCAATATATAACACGTGTTAACTCGGCTATTGCGGTTTTGGGTAATGTCTTGTGTTAGACAAACGATAAAGGCTGCTTGGCGCCCAGGTACCCGACATCAAAGAGTCGCGCGCATGCGAACATTATCATCAAGGCCTATGTCCATTCTCATGCGCGTCACAACGGCATCGCTGAGTATCTTTGTAGTACAGTTTAAAGTAACTCATTGGTGTTGAGGTGTATATGGTGTATAATTGCAACTGTTTGCATTAATATCTTTTAGTTTTTTTCTTTGAGGTTTATCTTATAAAACTCAAAGCGACAATAATTCGCCCTCATATTGTCCTTTATTTGTGACTGACAGCAGAGTGAGCACCAAATACGACGTCTCAATGCTCAGTAGCATCTGAAATGAGGACACAGATGTGACTAGTTTAATCCAACCTGCTCTTAAAAAAAATAACGTCAAAAATGCAGATCCACATTAACTATGTATCGCCTAATGAAATGTTTACCACAAAATGGTGAGAAAAACAAGCGATCTCTTAATTAATGATTATGATAGTTAAAGTCCCACACCCAACGAAAATATTGCGGTCCAAATCCAATTACTCGATGTTTTAGACGGTAAACTTAAATCTTAATTAATGTAGCACTCAGGCATCAGTGATCAAATCAAAACCTTAAACCACCGCGTTTTGTATGAACAGATGCCACTGAACTGTATTGTTGCAGTAAAGATGGAGTAGTAGCTGACAGAATAAACAGATGCTCTTAAAGTGCATGCAAGTAATATGCAATGTTGAAGTTGTCGATTTTATCATTGCTATATTTTGCAGTTATGTTTACGGACATATGCTGGGTTAACATTATACTACACTCCTTGTAGTAAATATATATCGCACTCAGCAAAAGTCATCGAGTCACAAAGACATTCATCATCATAGGATGAAGTAAATAAGTGTGATATCTATTATATTTTCCTCATTGTTGTTTCGTTTTAGTTACTAAGATGCATTAGGTGTTTTTGAATAACCAAGAAATGCCTTGCATGGCGCAGCACCAACAGCACTTCCATGTAGACATTAGAGTTAATCCCGGTGATGAGCTGCTGAATGTTACAGAAAACAATCAAGAGAAGCGATGACAACTTGACACAGATTTTAAGTATATTCGATCGGCACATCGTGTTTATCAAAGAAACAACAATTTTTCTCTTGATAAACTAGCATCCCTTGAGATCAAAAAACTACTAGTAGATTCGACGCCTGTCCTGAAGCACTCAAATCTCGAAAGCTTATTATGGATGCGTTGCTTTCTTTGAGGTATAAGAATACATCCTAACGATAATATAGCAGATGTAAATGATGTAAAAAGTTGACGGACTTAACAAAATTATATGATGCTTTGTAGTGATCTTTTTTCACATCATAGCAAAAAAAGCACAGATCTTCAGGGCCTCGATGTTTTTGTTTAACAAAAAAAACGCAATGATTAATTAAGATTCGCTATGATAGTTTGTATATGCATTGAAAAATTATTGACGGCCCAACGTTAAATTAATGCCGCAGCATGTATATTATGATCTCTGCTAAAACATCAACGGAGTCCAAATATTATATATATTCCATGATTTACTTTGGTCAATGTTGATGGCAATTATTAATTTACGCGAACCAAAGTAAATGCATGTTTGAATGGCTGATTATGTATATCAGAGAATAACGCATAGAGGAAATGAATACTTGGCTGATATGTTTGAAAGCCAACTGACCCAGAAAATATTTCACCAGCCAAGAAATTCAAGATTTTTCAATCATTTTTCAATCATTTGCCCTTTTGTTTTTATGACATGCAGCAAAGTTGTTTACGTTAAGCTTATTTATTGCATTTTGTTCGTTAGTGCACGCTTTTGCAAACAATAAGCCAGACATCTTTTTTTTTAAAACCAAGAAGCATCTTATCAATTTTAATGTTTTGGACTAGCTGTGTATTCCATTCAAATGACACGGATAATGAATCACGCCATCCGATTTCGTGTTGATCATTGAACGTTTTATTACGCTGGAAATCCCCAGTGACAGCTTGTTGAACACTACATCCCCCACCCCATCACCCCAATTTCTTGGAAACGATTCAATGGGGATCTTGGCTATAGAGCACACGTCGACCAAATAGAACGCCGCCATGCTATGAGGAAACAGTAATATGGTAGCTGGGGGTATGGTGTTCGTCGTACGATAAACAAAATATTAATTATAATTAAACTGGTCTTGGTGTTTGTGTTCCTGACCACTTTTTGCCGGGAGTGCTTTGGGGATAAATAATTGAGCTGGCTTTCTGCAGTAATTATCCACTGATACAAATGTCTCCTAATTACCTGCTTGGGAGACGAAAGGCAACGATTTAGTTGGTACAAGATATAAGCATAGTTTAAGCGATGTTGACAGAACATGACAATCGCTTCATGTTTGCCCCAATACCCATTATTAGTTATTGTTGAGGAGAGGATATGTGTCGGTGGGGGGGGGGATGTTTTTATGCACAACAAACGTTTTGCTTTGCTATTTTGAATATGTATTTGCAAAACAATATTTTGTAGCAAATGTTCATTTATAATTGTATACTAGCAAGCATTTTTAAAAATGATGAAGTTTAATGAATGTGAGAAAGATTATGTCAAGACACAACATCGAGAGGTAAGCGTGGAAAATTTTACCATTTTCGCGAATTTAAGTACAAGCAACTGACACAACGCACATCTGAACATTTTCTTCGTCGGCTTGCTTGGCTTGCTTGCACTTGCATACAATTCATATTAATCAAAAATGCAGAATACAAGCTAAGAGTTGCTTATATAGTTTTAGTTGTCAGCCAAGCATCTTTTATCTGCCTTTATAAACGCTACGAATGCCTCAGCATACCACACGTACCTTTTACATGCGTGCAAAATATTTCTACTACCAATTGTAGGTGCCATAGCATATTATACTCGTTTCCAGTTAGATAAGCCCCAAAAGAATATTGATTCAGAGAGTCCAAGTCGTCATCTATTGTCTGGACACGGTGACAAGAGATGTAATCAATGTTAATGTATCATCGTTTGCTTAGATGTTCAAAGACAAATCGGCTAACAGATTGTAGTTTGCAAAATAATTGTGCTTGACCCTTAACGGCCGCATACGGCTTCATAGCAGATATTGAGCTGTCACAACTGTGGAAGCTGATAATTTTAATTTAGTTTGTGATGCAATCTTGAAATGAAAGAGGAATCGGGCTTGTATCAAATCCAAAATTACAACAAAAGCATAAGATTAAATATCGACCTCGTATGGTTCGTAGCTCGGTTTACAATCAATTGAGAAGCTTTTTTACGAAATAAAAAAAATAATACTCGGGTAATCATAACAAAATGTCGAAAACCATATTGATCAATCGCAGGGGTTTATGGGGAAAAAAACAACAACGTGACCCAAGCAAAATCCGTGTAGTGTGCTCTTCTATAACAGTGATGACGCGATGAAGTTGTCAGCCCATATGATGTCTGCTTGTTAAATATATATATATATATATATATATATATATATATATATATATATATATATATATATATATATATATATATATATATATATATATATATATATATATATATATATATATATATATATATATATATATATATACATATATATATATATAAATAAATATATATATATATATATATTATATATATATATATATCAATGTATATATATCAATATATATGTATGTATCTCTATATATACATGCATATTTATCCGTATAGATGTATAAAGATATATATATATATGTATATATACATATATATATGTGTGTGTGTCTATCGATTTGTTCGTGTGTGTGTATGTGTGTGTGCCAGTGAGTGCGTGTCCAGTGTGTGTGTGTGTGTTTGTGTGTGTGTTTGTGTGTGTGTTTGTGTGTGTGTGTGTGTGTGTGTGTGTGTGTGTGTGTGTGTGTGTGTGTGTGTGTGTGTGTCTGTGTGTTTGTGTTGTGTGTGTGTGTCGGTGTATTTTTGTAGCACGGAGTGTATCATCAAAGGTGCATTTCGTCAAAAAATCACTTGCTAACTGCAAAAGTATCCTGAAAGGTGCAGATATCCGGATTTCCAAGTTGAAATGGCCATATATATTTCTTATTGTTCTTAAACATACTTTTAATTCCTTATTTTGCAAGTCCCGTCAAAAATAATCCTTATTTGGAGGCTCATGAATAATTAATTCAGGAAATGCAGAAACGTCATCACTGTGCCGTTCGCCACCGGCGGATGTTTAGTTTGCACTGTTTTCATGGCGATAATGGACGACCAAAGCAAAAAACGAAGAAAAGGTGGAGGGAGAAAGAAGCTATGAACAGATTCAACAACCAAAAGAAGGAAGCGTGAGCAAGACAAGCTGCGATCTTACACCAGGGTCTCTTTAGGGGCCCAGTTTGCCCGATGAGAATCGTTCACGATTATGAGGAGTTTGACCAATGAACAATTGTAAATTGTATATTATGAATGATCCTGCTGTTGAATCGGCTCCTCGAAGTAGACGTGCTGTAAATGTCACCTATTGAATCAAGTCTTAGGGCCTATTTTGGGTCCTTTGCACCATATGCATTTGCCGATTGCAAAAAGTACCCGTAAACAGGTGAACGGATTTTCATTGGTAGGGTGGTAAAAATAAAAATGCATCAAATATGCCACTGGTTCCTTAGCGAGGTCTCACTTTGGGGATCTCAAGACTGTTGTTATTTTTGATATCTGTCAGTTAGAAAGTTGTTGCGATTTTTATCATCCAAAACATGCACATAATTTGGACAAGCACCTGACATCTCCATTTTGCTTACACGAGGCAGGATTGGTTTGCCATTGTATCTGCATTACATCATAAGTGATTAACGTTGCATATTAAATGACTTGTTAGAGGGGGCCTTCGATAACTTATAAACACATAAATTCATGGTTAAATTTACAGACACAATGATATTTTGTGTTTTGGTCCATTTTTCTGATTATAGGCCTACTTTGATTAACCATCGCTAGTTACATTAGAGCACCAAACGACACCAAAATGGCTTGCCCAAACAAAACCAGTGTGACGTTTGACCGTCCTATCATTGGCAGCACCATAGTAGCATGGGAGCTCTTCTGTGGAGAATGTTGACCTGTTGACCCAGTGCATTTTTCATCAGATGGTAAATAACTTACTTGGCTTACTTTAACCGATATTAATATCAACCTTCCAGTTTGCGACAATGATACGAGCAACAAGAGTAAACTTTCTGCCTCAACCCTCTCTCAGCAAGTCATAGTGACACACCCCAAACTCGCATCCAAGGTGCTGTTCTCCACGCCGAAGGACTCAATGTAGATATATATATCTAAACGGAAAGTGGCCAAGACATACGCCTATATACTTGATATGATGGAAGAAATCTTAAGGCGCAGGCAATACGACAGCATTCATCAACAACACTCACATTGCTCTGCTGATGATCCCCGCGACATCAGTCGGAACATTGCTCCTGTGCCAATGCCTTCTATCCAATAAATAGATGAGTTGCAGGTGTCTCGTTATATAAAGAATAAGATTGGGAAATTTGTTTTTGTTGCAATGTACATATCTTTTATTAAACACATTCATGTGTGGTAAAATCCAAACTGTTATAGAACTCATGGAATTGGCAAATAAATAATACATGAACACATTTTAAAGTCATTTTTTTTTCATCATGACTAGAATTGTGGCCATAAAAAAGTCAAATATGAAGATAACGTGTCATGACTAATTGACAGTGGTAAACCTGGGTAACTAATTTATGCATCATATTTTGTTCTGTGCTTGTGAGGCAAAAATTTACTGATATATGAATGCTCATTACATGATACTGAAACAAATAGACATAACAATGTTCAGTACAAATAATACCACACATTTTGTGAGACTAAGCAATTTCAATACTGGGACAACAACATAATCAACATAAAAATAACAAGCAGAAGAATGAGATATTTCAATGCAATGCAGGTGTTGATCCTATACTTGATATAGCCGTGCGGGAATAATTCATATGTCATATATATATTGAAGTCCTCTCCTATAACTAAAGTCAGCAGATTGGTTGCTATGGTGATGCATTGACTTTGCTTGTTGGTAAGTGTGCGTTGTTCTAAAGTAAATTTTAATGGCCAACTGATCGCGTTCTCTTAACCAGACAATAGAAATGCAATATCATTTCCACCATGATTTGGTTGTTCATCGTTGCGTGAACTTTTAATTAATGAGTAGAGATTGAATCACTTTTAACCTAGAAAATGGTCAGTTTATTGATCAATGTCCCAAGGTGGGTATCAAGATTTCAATTTACGGCAGCGGAAAATGAGATAAAATTGACAAGTTGCATGATTTCTGATTGCTATGAGAAGACTATGAACAGTACGAATGTCTAATCAAACGATAAATAATATTTGTATATTCAATTTCGAATTATTCAACATATACCGGACATAACTGTTTTGTGTTCTATTTCATTGAATAACCATATGTCATTATGTAGCAGCATAGCGCCATTGTGGTACTGTGGGCAGACTGACACCTCGACAATGTTAGCGGCAGTTGTTGATTTCAGTGGCCACTAGTCCATCCAAGCTGCTGCCTTCTCGTTCACCAGCGTTTATTGAGGGATTCGACGTCAGATGCAAAATGTTACTCCCTCTCAGATGGGCTAACCCGTAGCTGATGATTATTTAATATTATATGTCCGAATCATATTATCTATTGACAGTTACAAAAAGCAATTGAATTGCGTTGATGGCAGCTCGGAATGCAACAAGACGAACTGGCTGGTCACAAGTAGCATCTCTCTTTTTAGAAACCTCTGTCGTGGAAGGATAACCTAATTTAATCAACGTAACCATGCAAATACCATGGATATAGCTAACCTAATTAGGATTTCTCTCGCTACGTTATCAGCCCGTTCGAGTCAAGCAACATGCCTATAAACACGTGGAGATCTATGATCTCGTTGTTGACCTCAGCATGGACATTCTGGTACTTACTTGACTTCATGAAAGCGATTATGACAATACGATTTGCGATGTGACCCGTCTTCAGACTCATATCAAAGAGTGTTTAGCTTCGCTGAGAGGGTTTACTTCGAGTGGCTCTGTGGTGATCGCTTCCCTTATTATAATACACTGCAATCGTTATGTTGCGCTATCATGATATAAACAAAAGCATATGGGAATACTCTGCTAACGTCACTGCAATTTATGAGAGCGGAATAAATGTCATTTCGAAGAGCATTTCCGCTGCCAAAACACGTCGGACACAAGCTTAAGAGTATCGAAAATAACAACTACAACATTAAATAAATTTCCACTCGATAAATTTCCTGGGACAAGATCTCGAGAATAGAGTTTATAGCTTCGTTTAGCTGTATGGGTATTACGAAATTATATGAAATGCTACGACGTCATCAGGCGACGACAAAATATAATAAACAAAAGCACATGGGACTTTTGATCAGACGTCACGGGGTCGGCGTCTGTTAAAGACATGAGGTCATCATGTCATCTGATTGGTCGAGTCTTCCCACGGCTCCGAATTATTCAGAGAATGCCGCGTGGTTTAAAGGGATGCCATGACAAAGCAACGCACGGTGCCTTACAGGTGGTGACTTCACATTTTGTTCTCGGGCTGAGGCTTGAGTGAGCGCTCGTTGCGAAGCTATACACCCTTGGCTCATATACCAAAGGCTGGTAGGACAGGACTTGGCAATCAAATCATTGCGGGAGATTTCAGCATTCATGTTGACATTCCAGGCAATGGTGGTGGTGACGTTTGATGTAATCAAATGAATTAGATTGAAACAACGACTAATACATTATTATAACTAGTTTAGTGCTACTGGTGTGATCATCAACGCGCAAAATAAATCATAACATACTTTACAGGACGAATCCATGATACTATATTGAATCATATGAGCATGTTTATGTCATGTGGGGAACTTATGGAGATGCTCCTAGCAACACTCTAAGCCAAATACACACTGCGTAAAATTGCGATTTTGGAATCATTTACCGATGTAGTTATTCAGACATTGCTGTCACAAACTATCGGGTTTACAAAACAATCTAAGCAGTTGTACACAGACAGTGAGGCACAATTCTTGAATTGTAGAGTAAATAAATATATTCTTCGCCATTAGCGCAACATGTATCCGTGTCACTCCTCGTTATGATCCCTGACCAGATTGGCCGTTCAGTCCAAATCTACGTCAACCACGTATCAGACGCGCCGTTTGAATTCTTGATCATATGATTGGTGGTAGCATTCAACCTTGGAATTATTTTAATAACTTGAATTGCAAACTCCATTGACATTGAGAACAAAATCGGTAGCAGAAAAGGCATTGTTCCTTCATTCGAATTATAAAGTATGGCATTTTTCAGATATATCAGATGCAAACTAATGTTTGGTGTTAACGGCGAGTTAATTAATTGAGCTTTTAGGCGTCAAACACTTATAACTGAAACTCGAAGCATATTAACAGCAGTACATATGGTACAATGAAAAACGCAATTATTACTTAAAAATATAACCTTATTGAAGGAATGGCAACCAAGGATAATGACAGATGCATATATTCCAGGTATCTCCAATGTCATATTGTGTGACTGCTTTCAATCACGAAAAATGGAATAATTCTTAGTCCCGTCATAATAGCACATATCCTTAACATACCTTGTCTGAAGGACCGCATATTCCTTACTGTTTACGCTGCCCGTGTGTTTCACTTGCCTTTTATCATTGATAAGTAATGATCCCATAGCAGCAGGTGATCCGAAGGTGTAATGATGCTATTTAGAACGATAACGCAATTAGTAGACTTTATGACCCACGCACTTGAAAGGTGGATAATTGGACATTGAATTGCACTCTGCTTCCATAACTGGTGCTTTCCCGGTGTATGATATTGAATTAGCTCAGTAAAGAGCCACATGGAAGACTGCATTGTAGTTTATAATGGTGATTAATATTGTAATGGTAAACACTAGGTTTGAAGGAACCACTTAAGCTTACATATTACCTATCAAAGTTGATTACAGGTTATGTTCTACATTGAGGGAAATATATACGTACAAGAAGATTCGCGCCATCATCTAACAAGTTGCTTACGATAAGTAACGTATGCATCGAATAACACGGTGGCAATCAAACCTACAACCTAAGTGCATTAACGATAGCATATTTGGTTTTATTTATACTGCATACGGAAAATGCAGAATTGTATTTATGGTACCTGCTTGTCGCATTGAATAATTGTAATGCGAAGTGTTGTCTGCTATGAATGGCATTCAATGTTACTACGGCTTACTTCTTCCTCCAGTCCGCCAACAGAACAAATCTAAATGTCAAACCAGCACTCAAACGTTTTTAAGCATAAAGCAAATCTATATTGCTTTACTTGAGTGAAACATTGGATATGTCAGAATGGTATCCAAAATGGTGTGATTCTAAATAAACAAAGACCAAGGGGTAGTAGATGAGATGATAGCACGTGTGTATGACCGTAAAGTGTTGTGCCGAGCTGGGCGCAGTTAATATATCAGAATCTCATAAACGACAGCGTCTGAATTTCTCAATGTGGGCGTATTAGGTTTCCTAGATCATTCGACTGAATCCTCTTTGACCGAATTAGACCAGGTTTGTATTCCAGTCTTTCCCACTATAGATGCTCTGTGTGACGTCATGCCGGGATTGAGGGCTTATCATTTCAATAATGGGTTATTGGATATTTTATCGACGCAACATTACCACAATGTCTACAAAGTGACGTGTCCATGGTGCATAATGCTATCATGGCGCCATGTCCATGGTGCATAATGCTACCAAGGCGACATGTCTATAGTGCATAATGCTATCAAGGCGATATGTCCGTAGTTCATAATGTTATCAAGGCGATATGTCCGTAGTTCATAATGCTATCAAGGCGATATGTCCGTAGTTTATAATGTTATCAAGGCGACCTGTCCACTGTGCATAATGCTATCAACGTGACATCTCACTGTGCACCATGTCATAAAGGCGACTTAGTCATGATTTACAATGCTATTCAGGCTATTATATTATGATATATGCGCCAATTGATTTAAAATTTACCAAATATTACTACTGCAACAGATTACAGTTGTCGTTGCAAAAATAGGCTGAAGCATGTATTAATATAGTAAATGTAAGGTTATGTAGGTAACCTAATAATACATCAATACATTGATACTTGGATGTGCTGAATATGCTGGACGTGCGTATCGATGAATGCTGATGCGGATCTCCTACACTTAACTTATGTGATACAGCCAAGCATCTGATAAAATGACTTCAATATTTCCATAATCCAAAGTGAGATCATAGATGGTACGATAACATGCTCGTTTAGATCAATTGAATCGACCACAGAATATCCATAAGCTGACTAAAATCCTAACATTATCAATCACCCAAGCTTACGTACCACGTTGCTGTAGGTAATGAACTGACACTGTTGACAACAGTATTGTACCGCATTAAGTAACACAAGCAACTTGACTTTGCAACACATGTTCAGCAGTTCCTTAATGCATGACAATTGGTAGCCTGCTCAGATACTATGGCGGGGTGATGAGTGCAATGTTGATTCGTATGTGGCTTAAAGGTGTTGATATAAATTAACGTGAAGCATAACCACCCTCAAAGTTATATTTGAAAAAGCCTCTTATTACAGGGACTTTCGTACCCATGGCATTAATGAGGTGAGCAACGAAATCATCTAACAGAAATGCTAAATAAATTTAACATACGGAAATTCAATATGATATAAATATTCCACCCGAGGGATATCGACGATTTCGATTCGTTGGTAACGGCAAACACGTCGGATATATACATTGCCCAGAAATAATTGCTATAAATTTTGACCGAAAGTGACAAAGCAACACACATTCAGTCTAATGCTCCTAAAAGATAATACAATCACATTAATTGTTGCTGTATTTAGAATTCCGGGTTCAGAAGCGTATCAAATGGCAAAGCTGACATCCATTTTGCCCATATTGCCTGATATTAAAAGTTGTGTTTCCAGGCCAACGATTATCGCTAGGTAGTTCATCTTGCATTTATGAGCTCTTTAATGATGGTAGGAAGCGATAACTCTATCCACATCGACTGCTTATGTGGCGTTGGCCGTCGATGCACAAGTTAACTTTGGATTATAATTCCTCTCTAGTCTCTGATCACTTACACATATTGGTAGTGTTAGTAATTTGAGAGGGTCGTTCAAGCGGCAGTGACAATGGTGCATGATAAATACCCAATTCAGTATAAATTTTACAGCTGCGATGCAAGTAATATATCTTCAAAATGATTTTCACGAATGAACAAACCATCGGATATGCACTTGTATGAGATCAAAAAATGGCAGTGTTATCATGGAAAACATAATATACAGCAATTATCTCAGTGTAATCGTACGATAGGTGGTATGCGTGGTCTTGCGATCACCAACGATTGGAGAAGGTAAGTCGCAAGTTTTATCGTAGGTAGTCGTGGGACTAGGGGTGGCGATCAGCGACCGATCGTACCATCAATCGTGGCGATCTGCGACCGCTCGCACAATCGATCACAGCCAATCGTAGCCAGTCGCATCCAGTCGTGAGATGGGTCCCTCGATCATATACACAGACTCGCGATCGTGCATCAGCATCGGTAGTCATGTAATAACTCTCAAGGAATGCACATCCTAGAACACTGGAAGAACACCCAGCCAGAATCTTATGTCGTAGTGATTAAAACCGCAGCCAAGGGGAACTGCAGTCGTGCCAACATAAGTTGAAGTCTTTTCGGTAGTACTGGTACACCCACCATAGTTGAGAGCTCTCTTCGGGTGTCGTAGTGGAAAGTGGCCTAAACCCTAGAATCCACTCAACGTATACTGGTCTGCAAACTAACCACTGGTGGTACCACCCATCGTCAGGTGGCAGGACCGGTAGCACGACCAATCGACTACTTAACCCGCGATTATTCACGACTTGTGGTGCATCCATGCGCGACTGATGGTGCGACCATGTACGACCTGTTTGCGACCTCCTACGGTTAAGAATCGCAGGTCAGAAGTTTTGAACATGCCCTTAGACCTTGCTGCGACTGATTTAGCTCTGGCGATCACTAACGACTTCTGCGACCGGTCTTCATACGAGTTGCCAGCGATTCCATCATCTTTTGGTCGCAGCTATGTCGTTACCTGGTCGCAAGACCGGTTTGACTGGGGCTTAAGGTTTGTTCCTTTGAATATATGATCATAATTGAATTGTCAATATTGGCAATACTCTGCCCATAAACACCATACATTGCTATTTTAATGGTGGTTGCCGCTAGAGATTCATTACTCATTCTAACTCATTCTACATTCACACACTACAGCATAACTAAAAACATGTAATGGGTTTTGGTGTGATTGCATATATGAAAGCAAAATGGCAGCGCATACTTGACTAAACGCAGTATTGGCCTCACTCTGCGCTAAATGAGATAACCAGGCACATAAAACTGCTATCTGTCCAATACAGCAAGTTAAATTATAGATGCAAGATGTGAGGAAATGTGCAGTCGTTTAACCATGGCAATGCCAATTGTTTTGGTCAATTACTAAAGCATGCATTTTGGATCAAATCGTCATATGCAACGCTTTCCTTTATTGGAAGGTATCTATTTTATTAATAATTATAACTTGGATATGCTATAAGTATACTCCGGTGCTAAAGAATGCTTAGGTCAACTACTCGGGGAAAGTCGCCCAATATTACACATTCGGGTGTCTAAAGTCTAAATAACACAATTTGATGTGATATTTAAATATATCCATTACAGTTATATGCCCTAAAGCGGACCAAACATCACGACTCAATATTTAAATTACCATTGTTAATTCCGATATCGTGACCAAAAGTGACGATTCGCCAGAAGTAGCAGTGAATGGTGGCACTAAAGGTCGGATATCCTGATGAGATCCATATTGAACAAGCAGAGGGGCTGGGACGGCATCTGCAATATGTGCAAAATATTATACATGCAGCGGCATAAGATCAAATATTCGTCGCAGACTGTGCAAATGGCATATTTCCGGTGTGACCCTTCATTTGCAACGATGTACGTATCTTCTGTTTTATTATTAACCGTTCATGAGGTAGCCTCCCTTTTGATGTTGAAGATACGAGAATGTATACGACAGCAATGCACATCAAAGCCGACAACTATCAGCCATAGATTTAACAACGGACATGAGCACGATAATAAATTCATGCAATGACATCGTAAGCAGTTGAAGACCATAGGTGTAAACCATTAATACAAGCTTGGAAGCTTTGGATGGAAGCTTAGGATGACACACGTATAATGAACATTACAGGACGAATATCAAAGCGGGTCAAAGGGAAGAGTGACTGCCTGTATCGAATCTGCTTTGCATCAATATTACTGAAGAAATAGTAAGATAATAGTTGAATAATTTAACGGTGAGGATAAGAATGTGTTACATTTTAAAAATTTTACTCCTGGTATTGATAAATTTCAACAAAGCACCAGGGCCATTAAACGTTTATTTATGGCTTCTGAAGGAACTATCCGGTTTGTTTTAAATTCAATAAGCACTGTTATTCCAAAAAGGCTATCACAAACAGTCAGTAAATGATGAGTCTGCCAGCTTAAAACCAATATTATTGTTGAAGAATACTGGAAACACTTAGGCGAATACCAAAATGTGTTAAACGAATATCGCAAGTGTTACCATCTTATCGCTAGTCCGGTAGATAACATTTTCAGTTGTCAGCACTGATGGGTACACAATCAATTTGTATACACCGACTGCAGTGTGCTTATACCTTCATGCCAATCTTCGACTAACATGTACGGTCAGCATAACCTATGCTGACGGTTTATAACAGGTTATTATGCGTGATTATTTCTGAAGCTCCTCGTGATAGTTCTTCGTCGAAAACGGATTGGATATCAATCGTATATCAAATTCCCAGCTATTAAGCCAAATGTGTCAAAACGATGCCGCATTCATCTAACATGGTTCGTCATTTCGTAGACAAAACTATTAGCGACTATGGGGTGCATTTACCCTCGAGCCAATTATGCGAACTTAACTCGCATCTTGCTCTCTTCGATTATGTTAGAGCATACAATTACGTCGATTGCAGCCTAATCCAATGTAATAGTCTAATCCTAATTGTGTTGTACTGTGTTTTATTTGCCATCTCATCATCTGGATTCAGGGTACATAAAGACCAAGAGGCTGTCTTGCGTCTGCAGATTTGTCTGACAAATCATCATTGATAATGAAATATTATTAGGAACAACTTTTATCAGCGTTCACATATCATTACTGGATGACAGTATTTTTTGTGTCTTTATAAAAACCTATACTACCAGCCAAATTGTGCTATATATGAAATAACGATTCTTAGATTTGTGGCATATTATGTACTGTTATACTGGTTAAATATAAGTAACACTGTGTGACAAAAAACTTGTGAGGCCATTTTGATTTGCTGCGCATCTGACTGCTGAGTGCCAGTTTTGATATCGTGACAAAATTCTTTAACGGCAATAATCAAAGGTCGACTATGCAGAAACGCGTTTACTCCTTACAACAATGAGTAAAGATGAGTCGGGGCCTATGTGTATTACCTCGGGTATGAAAGACGAAGCTTCGTGTTTTGTGATGCATTCGGTATGCGGGTGTATTCAATTAGTGCTGACTAAGGAATCAAATTATTTTGAATTGTTATTGGCATCTTGCTCTGAAAAAAAATCATAATATTTCAAAATTGGCTTGAAGCTGAACATACATAATATACCTGAACTGACAAATCATGATAGAATTTCTCAAAGAGGTAATATAACCTGAAATTATTTTTCTTTGAGAATACTGGTAGTATACAAGCAAAGTTGAAACAACTTATTCCGTAGACGAAGGCGATTAAGTATTGTACCGCCATAACCTGCACGCAGTTGAATGTTTTTTTAAAGTGTAATCGTCATGATCGAAAACGTCCATTGATATCTCACACAATGGCGACTGTGTTTTTTCCAATTGACAATTGGTACAGAAATAAGTTAATAATAGTAACTATTGTGTCAATTCTGATGAGGGTATGGCTGAATCAATTTTGTAATTAATGTCTATCGCATGTCTAAAGTTCATAATCATAACAATAGTTAACTAATCATTTCGCATAGAATATCAAGTCGCAAACTTTTATTATTTTGTGAGCATTATTTTCACATGATCAACTTGTAATTAACTAATATAAGACATGCTTCTGGGCATATAATGTCTTTGTCCTTTAATATTTGTTTTGGAACGTTCTTTGGGGTTTATTTTCATTAAATACATAGACACTCCAAACATGTCATCGATTCTCTAGAGTTATCTAGACTAAGTATATAGAAACAACACCATTAATGGATGCATGACTGAATCCAGCAAATAAAACCGACAAATGATTAGTTTCAGTATGAACAGGACCGACTATGTTTGCTGGCTATCTATTCCCGCACCTCAGTAATAAGAACCGGCTGCCTCAAGGGTACTGGCTTGACGCCGTTTGTATTATGGGACGTTCGAAGAAGCATGATGTATGATATGCTCGATGCAAACGTACCCTGAATTGTACCCAAGAAATTACTATTGTAGCCGAGCAGGACACATGGAGTGAACCACAGGCAAATCAATCAGTGTAATTTCTGTCAACAACAGCAAGACTCAGGAAGGCGTCCATCTATGTACTTGACCCTTGACATAAGTCCACCTTCAGATTAATACACCCATTGTATCTTATCTATTGATGAAGTTACGGTAATCAATATCTGAAGGGATACAATACTGCAATATTATTCAAACCAATGAGAATAAATTACAATAAGAAAACTACGCAAAGAACAATAGGGCGCAATGTATCAATCGCACGGTAGTTTAATTCCGGGAAAAACAGGCTTACCAAACACTAGCCATCATTATATAGTACCACAATAGCAATAATATAATTGGTGGGAGGCGGGTGCATTGTGTTATGTATGTATGTATCCGCGGTGTATGCATGTTTCAATGTATGTATGTATTGTATGTATGCCAACCATCTATGTATGTAAATAGTCATGTATGTATGTACGCCTGATGTATGTATGTATGATTATGTATGTATGTATGTATGTATAAGCAAATATGTGTATGACAGATGTAGTCTTGTATGATTAAATTGGGTATGGAAAGCACACATGTATGTATGTATGTATGTATGTATGTATGTATGTATGTATGTATGTATGTATGTATGTATGTATGTATGTATGTATGTATGTATGTATGTATGTATGTATGTATGTATGTATGTATGTATGTATGTATGTATGTATGTATGTATGTATGTATGTATGTATGTATGTATGTATGTATGTATGTATGTATGTATGTATGTATATGTATGTATGTATGTATGTAGTATGTATGTATGTATGTATGTATGTATGTATGTATGTATGTATGCATGTATGTATGTATGTTTGTATGTATGTATGTATGCATGCATGCATGTATGTATGTATGTATGTATGAGCATATGTTTGTAAGCTCACTTTTTAGCACGCAATACAGGTCGCAATTTTCAAATGATTTCCGAATTTGTTTTATCAAATGGTTGGCCCTATTTATGCGCAAAACCTAGAGGTTTTGTTTTGACCTTGAACTCAAGCTTAAGAAACGGTCATCGAATGAGTAAAAAACTAGTATGTCAAATAACTCCGTTATTAATGGTCGGATCTATATATAATTTACACCATTTGGACACTCAATCTAGTTGCAAACTTTTGCTAAATCTATAAAGACATCAAACCAACAGTTTTCCTAAGCGTCAAAATGTCTACAACAGTTTCATAAATTTTTTGAAGCGGTAATAAAATCGTCAATACATGTCCAATGGTTATATAAATAGGGTCACATGTTCTCGGTGACAGGTTGAGTCGCATCCTAAGATTTATAACAGGAATGAAATCTGAAGCAAATGCGTCGTTTCTCCTTAGTATATGGTCATATCGTAATTTAATTGTCAGTCGAAGGAGGTCCCTTCAATTCTTAATATGTGAAAAACATACATTGTATCGTAAATTATCAATAGTTTTCTCACAACGTAAGCTTGAAGAACAGCATGTGTAACTTCGGCTGGGTTTTCACTTTGTCAGCAGCAGCCAACACATCATGCTGCACCGCCGCTGCTCTCGCCTTACTGGCACCGTAATTCTTATTCTAAGCTCAAAGTGAATTAGTGGTACGAGAATTGAAAAACATTGGAAAATATTTGTCCGGGATTGAAACACCGGCCTCTCACATGAAAGTCGAATACTCTACCACTGCTCCACTAGGACATATGATTTCTATGGTAACTTATGTTGTATATGACAAAAGGTACACCATGTGCTTGCATCATAAATTGGAGCTCTTCAGTATATCTTCAGAATTACTTAACTGCACTACATCTTGTACTACCTCCTCACTGGTGATGAAAATATAAATTAAGTAGAAAATGATGCTTATGAACTTATCAAATACATTTAAGTTATAGAGGAAATTCATTCGGTAGTTATCGCGTCGTTTTTCTCATGTTATTCGCCGTATCGTAGATTTTAAGTTATGTTCATGCTGCATACCTTTGCTATAAGATCCTCTTAAGCAGGCGACTGCTGCTAGTTGCCTCTATACACATGAATAACGATTGGAGTTCCTTTCCGTTGAAACCCAGTTAAAATTCGTTGGATGATAAAGAACCAGTATGGTCAACAACACTCACCATGTTGTTGAAGGAGCATACTGCAGCAACATAGGTGCGGATTGATTTTGGAGAAAGGCCGGAATTATGTGAGTAATGTATGAAGTTGGCAATACGGTCGGTGGAGGTCAGCTGTTTGTCTTCTTAAGAAAAAAAGAGGAGTGTTGTGTGAACTGGAGTAGTTTCCTAGTCTAGCCATGGTGCCAGCTGCCTGGCCTCCTGAAGCTTAAACCATGAGAGACTGTCAGGAATTACATTAGAGACCCCTGGGACATGTTGAGATCTAAAAAGAATGTTATGATGCAGAGCTGCAAGGACTAGACGACGAATCAGCACCATTGTTGTGGAGTCCATGGCAGATTGTTTGTCAATTATTACTACAACCGCCAAATTATCTGTTTTGAACAAATTTGGTGATGTGGTATCACAAGATGGATGTCAATTCCCACAGATACAATGAGAACCACAGATGGCCGAATAACCAAGTAGACCTGAGGCGTCAGAAAAAATGTTTGATGTTCTGGGAATCGGACCAGCAGTTGAAAAAGAAATTAGACACCCCATTGAAACTTGTAAAAATGTGTTGCCACGCGTTCATGTCGGCTCTTGCTTCGACGGTGATACGAATCCTGTGGTGAAGGCTTTGTGCTTTGGACATCAGATCGATTAATCGTCTTAGAAACGCACCGACCGGAAGGATGACCTTTAAAGCAAATTTAAGGAGAACTACTAGGGAAAGAACTCATTTTGTTTCCATGTTTGAACTGCGACAGCGGCGAGACGCATTTTTCATCCTCATGCAACCTGGCTGGCATTGCAACGTTATCCAATTCAACAACGTGAGCTACTATGCACGTATAAGACGGGGCAGTTTGGGATTGTGACTAATAGCGGCAACTTGTAATTTTGTTATGGCAATCTACTACAAGGCAAAGCAGAAGGATTCAAAGATGCTGCAAGCGGTACGGCAACTCATTGGTAAGTATGTATCAAAATAGAAGCAACCATCAAAATAAAACCCCAGAAGATGCCTGTTTGAATGCGGGAAGTTTCTTGCATGTCGCATTTTGCCATTAAAATAGTAATACGATTATGAAACACCGCAACTTGTGAATAGAGTATGACAATTTTCATGTATATTTCACGCAAATGTTACCACTAGGGTTTGCATGTGCACCATCAATTTGCATTGACATAATAATAAAACATTCTAAATATTTGGAAGACATACTATGGCCATAAGTTGCCAATGAACTTGTTAATCAATAGGATAGTAATCATTTATTTTGCATTTAACCTAAGTCACCTTCTCGTAGGTTTTTCCCTAGAGCGTTTCTACTTTTAGTTGCACAATTTCTTATATTTTACTGTTGTACGTGACCATAAATCGTGGGGAAGACGGTTAATTTGATTTTGTCTTCTCCAAATTGCGATATAGATTAACATTACGATAGCATGAAGTTGTGACGTGGGTTAGTGTACACCTGAGGAACTAGACGTACGCAAAGGAAATATAGGCTTATTACAGAGCTATCTTTATTATGATTTCCAACAATCTTACTGATAACGTAATGTTGGTCGCCGAACATACCGTTGGCGTTTGTGCCAATCTAGTTATTTTCGCACTTATAGGAATATATGCGTCCTTAGTTAATACGTTATTGAACAATAAGAGTTCGCTTTGAGATGATAATAATATGGAAGAAAAGACTCTCAGAGGTCACATTACCGCTGCTTGGTGTGTTTTGATATACCTTGCCCTTGCAAACCGACGAATTCAACTCGCAGTGACATGGTATTGATTGCATATCGAACTCAGGCCGACGAGATTAATTAAGGACATCGTAAATGATATCATAAAGTATCTGCTTATTGCATACAGTGACTAGTTAGCTCTTTGTAATCGAGACGACGTATAGGAAAACTAGAGCATAATCTTCATTTGTTCCAATGCAATAAGTCGGTGAAGAATAGAAGATAGTGGACGCATTCAGCTGTTATTGCATTAATAACAAACACAAAATCATTAGGCGTAGAGATGGTACAACAAAGCTAGTGCACTGGACTAATGTAGAATGTCAGTTGTAATGTCAATTTGAATAGGTCAGGTAGTCGCAAGGCACGGATGTCGATTTTAGCAAAGATGAATTTGTTTTGGTTACACTAACATTGAAATGGTGATAAAATTCAATCAAAAGAATCGTATATTGGTCATGTCGTTAGTGGCATTTCCAACATGTGCCCGATCATAATGCTATGGCCTCCAACATGCGGCCGTATATTTGTTTCTAGTCAGCCAATAATTTAATCAGATGTTATTGGAAAATCAGAATCGTTTCGATCGAATGACGTGTTCACCACATTAGGCATCGCCGATTAAAGCGTCTAGTATACAACTGTCGTTGTTGTAAAACCCTAAACCGAATATGTAAATTGCTTGTTTGAATCTTATTGTGTTCTCACAGTCAGGGATTTGCTAATCAAACATCAGCACCAAATCAAGTTATTTCATGTTCCCAATTTTGCGTTGCTATCGCAGTAAATGACCAGTTGAGTGCTTTGCGTGGCGCTTCAGAAGAAAACAACAGGAATGAACACTGCTGAGTTAGCTGTTTTCCTATTTCATTTATCTGCTTCAGGGTTAAGTGATTCCGTCAGTCATTTACACTAGTGAGATACAGCTAGTGCTCATAAGATGAAAAGATCATTGCATGACATAATGATAGCTATTAACCATTACCTGGCCTGTTATGCCATGTAATTTGATCATAACTGTTTCATCAAAGAGAGATAATGACTCAATCTGAAAAAATGGGGGACCAATAGAGCTATGGAATGCACAATTACGTATATAACAACCTCGTATTACTCCTAACGTTAGTCAGTTGGTGTAATACGGTGAGCTGTTATATTTCTGACGCTTGTTTCTTTGCAGCCAATAAACTCTGTTTTGTTCGGTTGGTAACGAGTTAGTGAGGAGAAATTCTAGAGGTTTATAGAGATTGCTGTGGACACAGCATATAGCATGTAGTTATTGATATTGTCTGGCAATGTTAAAAAACATCGGTAAAACATTTGAGTGGACACAAACCAGTGTTGAGGAGCACCTTGCATTTATTAATGTTTCGACTATTTAAAGAAAGACGCCTCACCTGGAGATGGTTTGATTTTGTCTGAATTACAGCCAAAAGTCATTGCCTCACATTGTAGTCAATAGGTGTGGTGACTATTTGTATGAATTTGCCTGCCTCGAGGCATATTATATGTATCCAAAACACACAATAACAAGTGCTCGTTTAATGTTTGATTAGCATTTGTTATCATGGAGTCATTAACAGCATTATCTAAGATAAGCAAATCCTGTATTCCTGTATCACAATATTGACCACTTTTCCCTCAGTACATTATCAACTGACCATTGTGCAAGACTACTTTGGTATGCAGGGTATACATTTGCAAATGAACAGCGCTATATATCAGTTTACATTATGCATAAAACTGTCGGCATGGCGTCGACAAACTCAAAGGAAGCTGCGCAAAACGCTTACTTTAATAACACATGAAAACTGTTTGAATGCGCATCGTGCATATCATAACCAACTACCCTCATCATCACCAATAACGGAGTATACTCGATTCAAGCACAGCATGAAGTCATTGACACAAGTCATCGAAGTAGGTCTATCTCTTTTTAGTTTGTCGATTGTTTTATCATACTCCGACGCTTAAATGATATCATCCCACGATGGCATTACTGATGCGTACAATTTGTATCTTTATCAAGTTCTATGCTGGATATATGCTGATAAGTTAAACACTCAATATGGCCTGGCGCTTGAGCAATTAAGTACATCCTCTACCCTTAAGCGGGTATATAGAATTCGTCATGGTGGGCTCACTGAGTCCTTAACTTTAAGTCTCTATGAGGCACTTGATTTTATTGACTGGGGCTAAGAGCAGCACAGTCGGGTTTTGCACATCCTTATTTGATTACATAAAACCGTACTAATGATCGCAGCGACCGAAAGGCGAATGTACTCACTTTTCAGGAGGAATACATTATCAGCCAGTAGTATTGACCGCTCATAACTAATTTTGGTTTGCGGATAAATAACAGCTGCCAAATATATAAATGCATTCTTTTAATGATTTGAAAATTTCTCTCATTTAAGTCTGTTTGAATATGATTGGTTTTGCATCCCACGAGATCAGGTGGCTCGATGTTTGATAGGTTTATGCATGTGACACGAGATCCACGCCGCATATATCCAAGAGAAATCGAAATGCATGTCAGCCCCATCGACACCGAGCTATGGAACTTTGAATAAATCCGTCTCCAGCTAAATGTACTGCTTGGTTTGTCTTTGAACCAGTTTGTAGCCGGCGGCTGTCCATTGGACATGCATACCTCTTTTGTGATGGTTATCTATTGTTCATGATGTGATGGCTATCTATTGTTCATGATAGTCAAGTACAATAGGTTACAATAGCATCCAATGATCAAAACGCCATTACTAATGATAAAATGTTCGCAGCCTATTCCGCAGTTTTATCCCAGCACTTGAACAGATTACATTATTGACAGGGATACTCAGTAATAGGGCTGTTGACTGCTGGGCAGTTGATGCAATCCGGTGTGGTCTGCTAGACATGCATTTCTGATCAAGGCCATCATGCTGATACTTTCTGTGTTGCTGTCAGCGATAACAATTTTGTGCGCTCAACATATTCCACCGTGTGATGTATGGTTCAGCCGTACAATACTCGCTTTGTCAGTAGTCTATGAGTTTGCGTTGTTTACGATGCTATTTTCAAGAGATGGCTTTTTCAAGGCATATCACACAGAATAATTATCATAACATTTGTACAGGGAAATGTTTTATATCAAGATGTTCCCGAATAACAACTTTTGCTCTGCGGTGAACAACAGTGCACTTTGGATGGTCCCTAGTGCGGTTTGGAATATATACCTATGATGAAATGTCACTTCTGTATAGATAATCTTCATTATCATTCGTACTTTATGGCATTGTGTCATCACACATTATAACAAATTAGGTTGGATGCATTCAACTTTCTACTAACACTCCATACCAGACCAATTAAATCATCACCAATAATAGAATAGAAAATAGAACGTCACAACCATAAAACCATGACAAGGAAACTGACCAAATAAAACTACAACTTCAGCACAATAATTAACATAAGGAATGATACCACAGGTACCAACCGTACACATGAAACGAATTGCAGGGATGACATCGTTTACCATGGACATGTCGCTTTGATGATGTTGTGTACCATAGATATGTCCATTTTATGATATAAAGCACCATAGACATGTCGCTTTACTGAGATTGTGCACCATAGACATGTCAACATGTTTACATAGTGCTCACGGAACTTGTCACCTTCATGACATTGAACATCCAATATGGATGTGCAACCCGATTGTATCGCAGCATCGAAAAGGATGCATCGATACCATGCAACATGCGTCTATCATGGAATATTATATAGTGCCGCTGTGACATGGGCATATCGAGCAATTGTTCCCATATCATGGATGGTGAATAAGAGCTCAATGTTTGACGTCTAATGTGATTTAAGTTCAAGCGTAGGGGACACTATTGATGGCGGTAGAAGTGAGGTACCAGATATAGCATAGTACCTCATTTCATTAGATATATATATATATATATATATATATATATATATATATATATATATATAGATAGATAGAGAGAGAGAGATAGAGATATATATAGATATATAGAGATATATATATATATCTATATATAGAGATATATATATATATATATATATATATATATATATATATATATATATATATATATATATATATATATATATCTCTTATATATCTATCTATATATATATACTCTATATATATATATATATATATACATATATATATATATATATATATATATCTCTATATATATATATATATATATATATATTTAAACGATTGATAAAGCCGCAGGTAGTAATGGGATCATCTTTTGCATGAAACACTT
Organism: Urechis unicinctus; assembly: GCA_034190875.2. Taxonomy (NCBI): domain Eukaryota; kingdom Metazoa; phylum Annelida; class Polychaeta; order Xenopneusta; family Urechidae; genus Urechis; species Urechis unicinctus. The sequence continues at coordinate 35,696,351 of CM067358.1, forward strand.
GAATACAAACACTCTCTAATTCGGCCCAGGAAGATGAAGTGGCACGGTCCAGGTAGCATAACATGTCCATTGAGAAATTCACTCGCTTTTGGTAAGGAGATTCTGAAATATTAACTGGGCCCCGATGAATCATAGACCGCATCTGATTTGGGAAGCGACATGGAAGCAATTGGGATACAAATGTACGCCTCCATATCATTCTCTGCGTGGTTTGTAGGAGTGGGGCTGGATTTGTAAACGTTGCTGGTATGTGCTATGATTACTTGATGTGTTTTGGTTGACCTTAATCACATGTTGTCATCATTCATTAAGTAGAATAATAGAATAATTTGGTGGCTCTTACAAGTCACCCAAAGGCTTTGTCACACATTTCCCTTACGACATCATTCATTTAGCTTAACACTTTGCCGTATTTGATCCCAACACAGTAGCGTTCACATCAATTTCTGTATTTTAATCAAATATGGTCGGTAAGTAGTAAAACTTCAGAGTTTAACACCTCCACCACAGGCGTGTGGCATGCTATTTAGTACCCAGTTGGTGCATTATTCAACATCAGTGGAATAAGCAGCCTAAAATGGCAACCTCATGGTGCTGCATCTCCGATACGGCTCAAGTATTCTCCATGTAGAACACAACTTTTCATCAAACTTAAGTACCAATATATCAGTTTTACTGGCGTCAGGAGATCTCCTGATCCTGATTTATGTTCATATATAGTGTCAAAGCAATCTATGTGACACATAGCTGTGGTGGGGATGTAGTTTTGTATTATTGTGGTTATGTTGTGACTGCTCATTTTCATGACCTTCCTGCTGGCACCAGTGGGACTGTCGTGGCCTAGCTGTATTTGTGAGGTTCTGTATATCAGTGTACCCCAGTGTCACAACATGGTTAGTTTGTAGGTCACAACGAAGTAATAAAGACGAGGTCACTTATCGCACCACATATTGATAGTTGTGATTGAAGTGTGTGGGATGTGGGCGTGCTTAAGGCTGTGACAGTGATCATGCACGTTAATGGATGCCATTAGCGGGATGTGTGCTCAACCAATTATACAGACAAGGTAGACAATCATATGTTTGTGCATCAATTACGCAATGACGTTATGTACTGATTCCACTCTTTTAACACGACCAGCGCATTCAATGAAACGGTTTAAAGTAAAATCAAGAGCTAACTGAATTTCGCATGAGCACAATAGCCTCGTAAATACTGAAGTGAGAGGTGGCAATGTCCAAAAGACATCTCTGCTTTACCAAACCATCGGAGCTGCGAGTGTGTTTATTGTGGTGGTATGATTCAGAGCAGACTGCATTATAAAATCACAACCCCAATTTCGCATCAATACTATCCGAATCAATACATTTATAAACCATATTACACATCGCCGTAATAACAACTCGCCCGTCATCGTCTGCAAGGCAAACTGCCTATCTACAAAAAAAATTCGTGGGACACAGAGGTAAGAAAAACATCTCCGAGAGGGATTGTGTTGAAGTTGTGTATAGCCTCCGCTGGCCATCGTGATGGTTTCACATCACCTGAGGCACACAACGATCTATTCGTACTAGCAGCAGATGTCCAGCGACTGTATGCATGCATGCATGCATACATACATACATACATACATACATACATACATACATACATACATACATACATACATACATACATACAGACAGACATACAGACATACATACAGACAGACATACAGACAGACATACATACATACATACATACATACAGACATACAGACATACATACATACATACAGACATACAGACAGACAACATACATACAGACAGACATACATACATAGATAGACATACAGACATACATACATACATACATACATACAGACATACATACATACATACATACATACATACATACATACATACATACATACATACATACATACATACATACATACATACATACATACATACAACATACATACATACATACATACATACATACATACATACAGACATACATACATACATACATACATACATACATACATACATACATACATACATACATACATACATACATACATACATACATATACATACATACATACATACATACATACATACATACATACATACATACATACATACATACATACATACATACATACATACATACATACATACATACATACATACATACATACATACATACATACATACATACATACATACATACATACATACATACATACATACATACAAGCGCACACGAAAGATCCTCTTCTTTAACACATAGCAGTAGGAAAGTAGATAGCTCAGGGACATACATCAGCGTCGGATAAATTGTAATGTTTTTATTACATTGCCAATGCACTCTAGTTTTCCGATGGTTTGGTGACACGCATATGTTATAAATATATCAATCATACTGTGTCTGAAATGCGGATATTATAGGTCCATAGCTATCCCCCCATCACGAACCTGGCTCACCAGACACTAGCTCCGCAGTACCACAATAACATGCGCGCTTTATTTGAGGAAGGGCTTTCTTTTCATTATCGGTGCTGTCGCACCTTGCATGTCTTAATGTCAATAGGTTGTGACAAAATCCATTTAAACTACTCACATCATCATTGTATATGCTGTTATGCATTGAAACATCGCAATGGCTGTTCAAATTGCTTACAATTATTCACATTTTGTAGTTGTAGCTTATGGTAGGAGAAGAGTGTCAATAGTTATGACACACGTATTCATTGAATGCTTGATACCGAATATATACTTGGCGGTGCAATACATTGAGACACCATATCCGTATCGATATTAGCTGAACAATTACTTTCAGCGATATTCCACCATCTGCTTATTGCACGTTGTGACATCCTACTACATATCAGCATGTTATGTAAAAATATCCTGCCCAACAAATGACTGACAAATCCTACGAACTCCTCTGAATATAAATCTATGCATTAAGCTGTGCCTTCAAAGAGAATATGACTCTCAAAAAAATAAGCCATTTAAAATGAGCTTAAAAGATTGCTCGGCATCATAGCACCAAGTTCGATATGACTGAGGCATTCAGCGACAAATTTAATATCCAATTGTCTTCCTGTAACAAGGAATGTTAGATTGTCCTCACTTATATTGTCAAGGTGTCAAAGTTTGATAGGTAACTGTCAGAAATAAGCAAAATGTGCAAAAGTTATTGCAGATCTAGCTCTAAATGATATTGAATACCGATACCAAAAACCCATTATACTACATTTCCATTCAGACAAATAACGAGAAGCTGAAGATTGAAAGACTGGATTGTTTCCAGCTGTTTGCATTATTCATTGTAATATCAATGTCATGAACACACAATTCATGAAAAACAATACTGTCATACAATACATTGCGCCAGCGGAAGTAATATTCTTTAAAATCACATTCCATTCCATTACGAAAACGCCAATATGCCGCGGTTACCATTTAACATGTAGATTCTGCCAAAGAGCTCTTCTAAGATGCATTGCAGAATCGTATCGTGTATACAGACCTTCGGTTCGATAGTCCCTTCTTATGATTACGACAAAAGTATACATAAAGAAAGTATGAAAATGTGACATAAGAGTCCGTCAACTCATGGTGAACTCACTGGATGTATGCAGAGATATCAGCAATCAGATGCTTACAAATTTGCCATCGAAATTGCATTAGTACGATATTGTAAGTAAATATCTGCGTCCTCCTTTCATATGTTATTGAACATTAGGTTTTCGCTTTGCTGCTCTACGTGACGTGGGTAAAAAGTAAGGAAGGAATCTCAGAGGACATATTACATTTGCTGTGGGCATTATGAGATAAACCTTGCCTTTACAAAACGACGAATGAAACTTGTATTGGACACACATGGGACTCAGCTCAGGCCGACGAGATTCAATGAGGATATCATAAAGGATATTATTAAGTACCTGCTTATTGCACGCAGCGACTTGTTAGGTTTATGTAATCAAGACTACGAATTGAAAAATAGAGGATGATCTTCATTTGTTCGAATGCAATAAATCGGTGAGGAATAGAAGATAGTGGACGCATTCAGCTGTTATTGCGTTAATTACACACACAAAATCATTAGGTATAGCGATGATACAACAAAGCTAGTGCACTGGACTAATGTAGAATGTCAGTTGTAATGTCAATTTGGATAGGTCAGGTAGTCGCAAGGCACGGATGTCGATTTTAGCAACGATGAATTTCTTTTGGTCACACAAATATTGAAATGGTGGTAAAATTCAATCAAAACAATCGTATATTGGTTATGCTGTTAGTGGCATTTCCAATATGCGGCCGATCATTATGCTATGGCCTCCAACATGCGTTCGATCATAATGCTATGGCCTCCAACATGCAGCCGTATGTTTGTTTCTTGTCAACCAATAAGTTAATCAGATGTTATGGGAAAATCAGAAGCGTTTCGATCTAATGACGTGTTCACCACCATAAGCATCGCCGTTTACAGCATCTAATATCAATACAAATGTCGATGTTGTCACGCCCTTAACAGAATATGTAAATTGCTTGCCTGAATCTTAGTATGTTCGTCACAGTAATGGTTTCGCTCATCAAACATCCGCACCAAATTGAAGTATTTCATGGTCCCAATTTTGCGTTGCTATCGCAGTAAAAGGCCAGTTGAGTGCTTTGCGTGGCGTATCAGAAGAAAACAGCAGGAATGAACAATGCTGAGTTAGCTGTTTCCTATTTCATTTATATGCTTCATGGTCAAGTTATACCGTCAGACATTTACACTAGAGAGAAACAGATAGTGCTCATAAGGTAAAAAGATCATTGTATGACATAATGATGGCTATTAACCAATACCTGGCCTGTTATGTCATGTAATTTGATCATAACTGTTTCATCAAAGATATATAGTGACTCAATCAGAAAAGAGGGGGACCTGGGGCGTGCACAATTACGCATATAAAAACCTCGTTTTACTCCTAATGTAAGTGTATTACGGTGAGCCGTTATATTTCTGAGGACTTGGCGCTTGTTTCTTCGCCACCCACCAATAAACTCTGTTTTGTTTGGCGGGTAACGAGTGAGTTAGTATAAATTCTAGAGGTTTATAGAGATTGCTGTGGACAATGCAGACAGTAAGTAGTTATGGGGATTGTCTGACAATGTTCAAGAACATGGGTACATATGTGAGTGGACACAAACCAGTGCTGAGGAGCACCGTGTATTTATTAATGTTTGGGCTATTTAAAGATAGACGCCTTACCTAGAGATGGTTTGATTTTACCTGATATACAGCCAAAAGTCATTGCCTCACGTCGTAGTCAATGGGTGTGGTAACTATTTGTAGGTATTTTCCTGCCTCATATAATATGTATCCAAAACACACAATAACAAGTGCTCGTTTAATGTTTGATAAGCATCTGTTATCATGGAGTCATTAACAGCATTATATAAGATAAGCAATTCCTGTATTCTTGTATCACAATATTGACCACTTCTCCCTCAGTACATTATCAACTCACCATTGTGCAAAACTACATTGGTATACATGGTATACATTCGCCAATGAACAGCGCTATATACCATTTTACATTATGCATAAAACTGTCGGCATGTGGCCAGGCGTCGACAAACTAAAAGGAAGCTGGGCAAAACGCTCACTTTAATAACACATGAAAACTGTTCGAATGCGCAGATGGTGCTCAAAACTTCTACGTGCATATCATAACCAACTACCCTCGTCATCACCAATATCAGAGTATACTCGATTCATGCATAGCATGAAGTCATTGACACAAGTCATCGAAGTATGTCTATCTCTTTTTAGTTTGTCGATTGTTTTATCATACTCCGACGCTTAAATGATATTATGCCACGATGGCATTACTGATGCGTACAGTTTGTATTTGTATCAAGTTTTATGCTGGATCTATGCTGATAAGTTAAACACTCAATATGGCCTGGCGTTTGAGCAATTAAGTACATCCTCTACCCTTAAGCGGGTATGTAGAATTCGTCATGGTGGGCTCACTGAGTCCTTAACTTTAAGTCTCCATGAGGCACTTGATTTTATTGACTGGGGCTGAGAGTAGCACAGTCGGGTTTTGCACATCCCTATTTGATTACATAAAACCGTACTAATGATCGCAGCGACCGAAAGGCGAATGTACTTTTCAGGAGGAATTCGTTATCAGCCAGTAGTATTGACCGTTCATAACTAATTTTGGTTTGCGGATAAATAACAGCTGCCAAATATATAATTGCATTCTTTTAATGATTTGAAAATTTCTCTCATTTAAGTCTGTTTGAATATGATTGGTTTTGCATCCCACGAGATCAGGCGGTTCGATGTTTGATAGGTTTATACATGTGACACGAGATCCACGCGGCATATATCCAAGAGAAATCGAAATGCATGCCAGCCCCATCGACACCGAGCTTTGGAACTTTGAATAAATCCGTCTCCAGCTAAATGTACTGCTTGGTTTGTCTTTGAACCAGTTTGTAGTCGGCGGCTGTCCATTGGACATGCATACCTCTTTTGTGATGGTTATTTATTGTTCATGATAGTCATGTTCAAGTACAATAGGTTACAATAGCATCCAATGATCAAAACGCCGTTACTAATGATAAAATGTTCGCAGCCTATTCCACAGTTTTATCCCAGCACTTGAACAGATTACATTATTGACAAGGATACTCAGTAATAGGGCTGTTGACTGCTGGGCAGTTGATGCAATCCGGTGTTGACTGCTAGGCATGCATTTCTGATCAAGGCTATCATGCTGATACTTTCGGTGTTGCTGTCAGCGATATCAATTTTGTGCGCTCAACATATTCCACCGTGTGATGTATGGTTCAGCCGTACAATACTCGCTTTGTCAGTAGTCTATGAGTTTGCGTTGTTTACGATGCTATTTTCAAGAGATGGCTTTTTCAAGGCATATCACACAGAATAATTATCATAACATTTGTACAGGGAAATGTTTTATATCAAGATGTTCCCGAATAACAACTTTTGCACTGCGGTGAACAACAGTGCACTTTGGATGGTCCCTGGTGCGGTTTGGAATATATACCTATGATGAAATGTCACTTCTGTATAGGTAATCTTCATTAGCATTCGTACTTCATGACATTGTGTCATCACACATTATAACAAATTAGGTTGGATGCATTCTACTTTCTACTAACACCCCATTCCAGACCAATTAAATCATCATCAATAATACGTCACAACCATAAAACCATGACAAGGAAACTGACCCAATAAAACTACAACTTCAGCACAATAATTAACATAAGAAATGATAACACAGGTACTAACCGTACACATGAAACGAATTGCAGGGATGACATCGTTTACCATGGACATGTCGCTTTGATGACTTTGTGTACCATAGATATGTCCATTTTATGATATAAAGTACCATGGACATGCCGCTTTACTGAGATTGTGCACCATAGACATGTCATCATGTTTACATAGTGCTCACGGAACTTGTCACCTTCATGACATTGAACATCCAATATGGATGTGCAACCCGATTGTATCGAAGCATCGAAAAGGATGCATCGAAACCATGCAACATGCGTATATCATGGAATATTATATAGTGCCGCTGTGACATGGGCATATCGAGCAATTGTTCCCATATCATGGATGGTGAATAAGAGCTCAATGTTTGACGTCTAATGTGATTTAAGTTCAAGCGTAGGGGACACTATTGATGGCGGTAGAAGTGAGGTACCAGATATAACTTAGTACCTCATTTCATATATATATATATATATATATATATATATATATATATATATATATATATATATATATATATATATATATGTATTTAAACGATTTATAAGGCCGCAGGTAGTAATGGGATCATCTTTTGCATGAAACACTTGAATACAAACACTCACTAATTCGGCCCAGGAAGATGAAGTGGCACGGTCCCGGTAGCATAACATGTCCTTTGAGAAATTCACTCGCTTTCGGTAGGGAGATTCTGAAATATTAACTGGGCCCCGATGAATCATAGACTGCTTCTGATTTGGGAAGCGACATGGAAGCAATTGGGATACAAATGTATGCCTCCATATCATTCACAACATGGTTTGTGGGAGTAGGGCTGGATTTGTAAACGTTGCTGGTATGTGATATGATTACCTGATGTTTTTTAGTTGACCTTAATCACATGTTGTCATCAATCATTAAGTAGAATAATAGAATAATTTGGTGGCTCTTACAAGTCACCCAAAGGCTTTGTCACAAATTTCCCTTACGACATCATTCATTTAGCTTAACACTTTGCCGTATTTGATCCCGACACAGTAGCGTTCACATCAATTTCTGTATTTTAATCAAATATGGTCGGTAAGTAGTAAAACTTCACCTCCACCACAGGCGTGTGGCATGCTATTTAGTACCGAGTTGGTGCATTATTCAACATCAGTGGAATAAGCAGCCTAAAATGGCAACCCTCATGGTGCTGCATCTCCGATACGACTCAAGTATCCTCCATGTAGAACACAACTTTTCATCAAACTTAAGTACCAATATATCAGTTTTACTGGCGTCAGGAGATCTCCTGATCCTGATTTATGTTCATATATAGTGTGGTGGGGATGTAGTTTTGTATTGTTGTGGTTATGTTGTGACTCCTCATTTTCATGACTTTTGTGGCCTAGCTGTATTTGTGAGGTTCTGTATATCAGTGTACCCCAGTGTCACAACATGGTTAGTTCGTGGGTCACAACGAAGTAATAAAGACGAGGTCACCTATGGCACCACATATTGATAGTTGCGATTGAAATGTGTGGGATGTGCGCGTGCTTAAGGTTGTGACAGTGATCATGCACGTTAATGAATGCCATTAGCGGGATGTGTGCTCAACCAATTATACAGACAAGGTAGACAACCATATGTTTGTGCATCAATTACGATATGACGTTATGTGCCGATTCCACTCTTTTAACACGACCAGCGCATTTAATGAAACGGTTTAAAGTAAAATCAAGAGTTAACTGAATTTCGTATGAGCACAATAGCCTCGTAAATACTGAAGTGAGAGGTGGCAATGTCCAAAAGACATCTCTGCTTTACCAAACCATCAGAGCTGCGAGTGTGTTTATTGTGGTGGTACGAATCAGAGCAGACTGCATTATACAATCACAACCCCAATACAGAGATTGCAATATGATATAGTTTGCTGCCCCAAAGGTTTTATATCCAGTTTTATCACTCTTATAATGATTCTGCCGGAATACAGTCGAATCAATTATAAAGTGAAATCACTTCTAAATATGTGAAAATGCTCGAAAGGGTATCAAACATGAATTAATATACATCTTTCAAAAATAACTGGGCAGCCCAATTGCTTGTCATATCTTGCAATAATACCAAGAGGAATAATAGAGTAAACTGCGTCTTGCTGGATCATCAAGTCTATTTGTTGGTTCGTATAACGAACGCCATAGGGATATCCTTAACAACCCTGTGCATTGACTGTAATGCCCACGTGTGCATGTTTTGAATTTAACATCAATACTATTCGAATCAATACATTTATAAACCATAGTACACATCGCCGTCATAACAACTCGCCCGTCATCGTCTGCAAGGCAAACTGCCTATCTAAAAATAAATTCGTGGGACACAGAGGTACGAAAACCATCTCCGATAGGGATTGTGTTGAAGTTGTGTATAGCCTCTGCTGGCCATCGTGATGGTTTCACATCACCTGAGGCACACAACGATCTATTTGTACTAGCAGCAGATGTCCAGCGACTGTATGAATGCATGCATGCATGCATGCATACATACATATACATACATACATACATACATACATACATACATACATACATACATACATACATACATACATACATACATACATACATACATACATACATACATACATACATACATACATACATACATACATACATACATACATACATACATACATACATACATACATACATACATACATACATACATACACATACATACATACATACATACATACATACATACATACATACATACATACATACATACATACATACATACATACATACATACATACATACATACATACATACATACATACATACATACATACATACATACATACATACATACATACATACATACATACATACATACATACATACATTACATGCCAATGCACTCTAGTTTTCCGATGGTTTGGTGACACGCAAATGTTATAAATATATCAATCATACTGTGTCTGAAATGCGGATATTATAGGTTCATAGCTAGCCCCCATCACGAACCTGGCTCACCAAACACTAGCTACGCAATACCACAATAACATGCGCGCTTTATTTGAGGAAGGGCTTTCTTTTCATTATCGGTGCTGTCGCACCTTGCATGTCTTAATGCCAATAGGTTGTGACAAAATCCATTTAAACTACTCACATCATCATTGTATATGCTGTTATGCATTGAAACATCGCAATGGTTGTTCAAATTGCTTACAATTATTCACATTTTGTAGTTGTAGCTTATGGTAGGAGAAGAGTGTCAATAGTTATGACACACGTATTCATTGTGTGCTTGATACCGAATATATACTTGGCGGTGCAATATATTGAGACACCATATCCTTATCGATATTGGCTGAACAATTACTTTCAGCGATATTCCACCATCTGCTTATTGCACGTTGTGACATCCTACTACATATCAGCATGTTATGTAAAGATATCCTGCCCAACAAATGACTGACAAATCCTACGAACTCCTCTGAATATAAATCTATGCATTAAGCTGTGCCTTCAAAGAGAATATGACTCTCAAAAAAATAAGCCATTTAAAATGAGCTTAAAAGATTGCTCGGCATCATAGCACCAAGTTCGATATGACTGAGGCATTCAGCGACAAATTTAATATCCAATTGTCTTCCTGTAACAAGGAATGTTAGATTGTCCTCACTTATATTGTCAAGGTGTCAAAGTTTGATAGGTAACTGTCAGAAATAAGCAAAATGTGCAAAAGTTATTGCAGATCTAGCTCTAAATGATATTGAATACCGATACCAAAAACCCATTATACTACATTTCCATTCAAACAAATAACGAGAAGCTGAAGATTGAAAGACTGGATTGTTTCCAGCTGTTTGCATTATTCATTGTAATATCAATGTCATCAACACACAATTCATGAAAAACAATACTGTCATACAATACATTGCGCCAGCAGGAGTAATATTCTTTAAAATCACATTCCATTCCATTACGAAAACGCCAATATGCCGCGGTTACCATTTAACATGTAGATTCTGCCAAAGAGCTCTTCTAAGATGCATTGCAGACTCGTATCGTGTATACAGACCTTCGGTTCGATAGTCCCTTCTTATGATTACGACAAAAGTATACATAAAGAAAGTATGAAAATGTGACATAAGAGTCCGTCAACTCATGGTGAAATCACTGGATGTATGCAAAGATATCAGCAATCAGATGCTTACAAATTTGCCATCGAAATTGCTTTAGTACGATATTGTTAGAAGAAAACTAATATAAATATCTGCGTCCTCCGTTCATATGTTATTGAACATTAGGTTATCGCTTTGCTGCTCTACGTGATTAGAGTAAAAAGTAAGGAAGGAATCTCAGAGGACATATTTCCGCTGTTGTGGGCATTATGAGATAAACCTTGCCTTTACAAAACGACGAATAAAACTTGTATTGGACACATATGGGACTCAGCTCAGGCCGACGAGATTCAATGAGGATATCATAAAGAATATTATTAAGTACCTGCTTATTGCACACAGCGACTAGTTAGGTTTTTGTAATCAAGACGACGAATGGAAAAATAGAGGATGATCTTCATTTGTTCGAATGCAATAAGTCGGTGAGGAATAGAAGATAGTGGACGCATTCAGCTGTTATTGTGTTAATTACACACACAAAATCATTAGGCATAGCGATGATACAACAAAGCAAGTGTGATGGTTTAATGTAAAATATGTTATGCGACTTTCAGATGTATTAACAATGTTAATAAATTACATGGTTCCATAGGTCGTTTGTCAAACATTTAGATTCTGGCAAAAATGAATTTGTTTTGTCAACACAAATATTCAGATGCTTGCCGATTGTGATACAAAAAACAATCAAAACGATTCGGCAAGGATACGTGCTAGCAATCGGTAAGCGATCCTCAGCTACATTCCGCAATAACATTTTCTACATCGATATCTTACTACAGATGGTATCCCTCATGAATATGCTAATTCCTGACAGTTGTTGAAGATATTTGACTGAACAGTAATTTACTAACCACTCGCTGTGTTGAACACGCTCACTTGCACCTAAAACCACGGAACTTATCGCAACATCCGCATGTAACCTGTTGCATCTGGCCAGTCTCCCACATGCAGGGTTATTAAACGCTTCCTGTGCAATTGCCGCGATTGCATTCCCCTTAGTTCGACTTAACATCAGAGGCAACCAAATGTTTCTCCGACCCAACAGCATAACGCCACACCACATGCTCCATGCCTGGAAAACTATTTAGCCGGACACAATCTGAGATGCATACATACATATATACATACATACATACATACATACATACTACATACATACATACATACATACATACATACATACATACATACATACATACATACATACATACATACATACATACATACATACATACAGACATACATACATACATACATACATACATACATACATACATACATACATACATACATACATACATACATACATACATACATACATACATACATACATACATACATACATACATACATACATACATACATACATACATACATACATACATACATACATACATACATACATACATACATACATACATACATACATACATACATACATACATTACATGCCAATGCACTCTAGTTTTCCGATGGTTTGGTGACACGCAAATGTTATAAATATATCAATCATACTGTGTCTGAAATGCGGATATTATAGGTTCATAGCTAGCCCCCATCACGAACCTGGCTCACCAAACACTAGCTACGCAATACCACAATAACATGCGCGCTTTATTTGAGGAAGGGCTTTCTTTTCATTATCGGTGCTGTCGCACCTTGCATGTCTTAATGCCAATAGGTTGTGACAAAATCCATTTAAACTACTCACATCATCATTGTATATGCTGTTATGCATTGAAACATCGCAATGGTTGTTCAAATTGCTTACAATTATTCACATTTTGTAGTTGTAGCTTATGGTAGGAGAAGAGTGTCAATAGTTATGACACACGTATTCATTGTGTGCTTGATACCGAATATATACTTGGCGGTGCAATATATTGAGACACCATATCCTTATCGATATTGGCTGAACAATTACTTTCAGCAATATTCCACCATCTGCTTATTGCACGTTGTGACATCCTACTACATATCAGCATGTTATGTAAAGATATCCTGCCCAACAAATGACTGACAAATCCTACGAACTCCTCTGAATATAAATCTATGCATTAAGCTGTGCCTTCAAAGAGAATATGACTCTCAAAAAAAATAAGCCATTTAAAATGAGCTTAAAAGATTGCTCGGCATCATAGCACCAAGTTCGATATGACTGAGGCATTCAGCGACAAAATTTAATATCCAATTGTCTTCCTGTAACAAGGAATGTTAGATTGTCCTCACTTATATTGTCAAGGTGTCAAAGTTTGATAGGTAACTGTCAGAAATAAGCAAAATGTGCAAAAGTTATTGCAGATCTAGCTCTAAATGATATTGAATACCGATACCAAAAACCCATTATACTACATTCCATTCAAACAA
>CM067358.1:35714675-35770146 GCA_034190875.2 Urechis unicinctus
TATTTATTATATTAATAATTATAACTTGGATATGCTATAAGTATACTCCGATGCTAAAGAATGCTTAGGTCAACTACTCGGGGAAAGTCGCCCAATATTACACATTCGGGTGTCTAAAGTCTAAATAACACATTTTGATGTGATATTTAAATATATCCATTACAGTTATATACCCTAAAGCGAACCGAACACCACGGCTCAATATTTAAATTAGCACTGTTAATTCCGATATCGTGACCAAGGCATATCAAAAGTGACGAGGTAGCAGTGAATGGTGGAACTAAAGGTCGGATATCCTGATGAGATCCATATTGAACAAGCAGAGGGGCTGGGACGGCATCTGCAATATGTGAAAAATATTATACATGCAGCGGCATAAGATCAAATATTCGTCGCAGACTGAGCATATGGCATCATATTTCCGGTGTCACCTTTCATTTGCAACAATGTACGTATCTTCTGTTTTATTATTAACCGTTCATGAGGTAGCCTCCCTTTTGATGTTGAAGATACGAGAATGTATACGACAGCAATGCACATCAAAGCCGACAACTATCAGCCATAGATTTAACAACGGACATGAGCACGATAATAAATTCATGTAATGACATCGTAAGCAGTTGAAGACCATAGGTGTAAACCATTAATACAAGCTTGGAAGATTTGGATGGAAGCTTAGGATGACACGCGTAATTGTCAAAATATAATGAACATTACAGGACGAATATCAAAGCGGGTCAAAGGGAAGAGTGACTGCCTGTATCGAATCTGCTTTGCATCAATATAACTGAAAAAATAGTAAGATAATAGTTGAATAATTTAACGGTGAGGATAAGAATGTGTTACATTTTAAAAACTTTACTCCCGATATTGATAAATTTTAACAAAGCACCAGGGCCATTAAACGTTTATTTATGGCTTCTGAAGGAACTATCCGGTTTGTTTTAAATTCAATAAGCACTGTTATTCCAAAAAGGCTATCACAAACATTCAGTAAATTATGAGTCTGCCAGCTTAAAACCAATATTATTGTTGATGAATACTGGAAACACTTAGTCGAATACTAAATGTGTTAAACGAATATCGCAAGTGTTACCATCTTATCGCTAGTCCGGTAGATAACATTTTCAGTTGTCAGCACTGATGGGTACACAATCAATTTGTATACACCGACTGCAGTGTGCTTATACCTTCATGCCAATCTTCGACTAACATGTACGGTCAGCATAACCTATGCTGACGGTTTATAACAGGTTATTATGCGTGATTATTTGTGAAGCTCCTCGTGATAGTTCTTCGTCGAAAACGGATTGGATATCAATCGTATATCAAATTCCCAGCTATTAAGCCAAATGTGTCAAAACGATGCCCCATTCATCTAACATGGTTCGTCATTTCGTAGACAAAACTATTAGCGACTATGGGGTGCATTTAACCTCAAGCCAATTATGCGAACTTAACTCGCATCTTGCTCTCTTCGATTATGTTAGAGCATACAATTACGTCGATTGCAGCCTAATCCAATTTAATAGTCTAATCCAAATTGTGCTGTACTGTGTTTTATTTGCCATCTCATCATCTGGATTCAGGGTGCATATAGACCAAGAGGCTGTCTTGCGTCTGCAGATTTGTCTGACAAATCATCATTGATAATGAAATATTATTAGAAACAACTTTTATCAGCGTTCACATATCATTACTGTATGACAGTATTTTTTGTGTCTTTATAAAAACCTATACTACCAGCCAAATTGTGCTGTATATGAAATAACGATTCTTAGATTTGTGGCATATTATGTACTGTTATACTGGTTAAATATATGTAACACTGTGTGACAAGAAACTTGTGAGGCCATTTTGATTTGCTGCGCATCTGACTACTGAGTGCCAGTTTTGATATCGTGACAAAATTCTTTAACGGCAATAATCAAAGGTCGACTATGCAGAAACGCGTTTACTCCTTACAACAATGAGTAAAGATGAGTCGGGGCCTATGTGTATTACCTCGGGTATGAAAGACGAAGCTTCGTGTTTTGTGATGCATTCTGTATGCGGGTGTGTTCAATTAGTGCTGACTAAGGAATCAAATTATTTTGAATTCTTATTGGCATCTTGCTCTGAAAAAAAAATCATAATATTTCAAAATTGGCTTGGAGCTGAACATACATAATATACCTGAATTGACAAATCATGATAGAATTTCTCAAAGAGGTAATATAACCTGAAATTATTTTCGGTTGAGAATACTGGTAGTATACAAGCAAAGTTGAAACAACTTATTCCGTAGACGAAGGCGATTAAGTATTGTACCGCCATAACCTGCACGCAGTTGAATGGGTTTTTTTAAAGTGTAATCGTCATAATCGAAAACGTCCATTGATATCTCACACAATGGCGACTGTGTTTTTTCCAATTGACAATTGGTACAGAAATAAGTTAATAATAGTAACTATTGTGTCAATTCTGATGAGGGTATGGCTGAATCAATTTTGTAATTAATGTCTATCGCATGTCTAAAGTTCATAATCATAACAATAGTTAACTAATCATTTCGCATAGAATATCAAGTCGCAAACTTTTATTATTTTGTGAGCATTATTTTCCCATGATCAACTTGTAATTAACTAATGTAAGACATGCTTCTGGGCGTATAATGTCTTTGTCCTTTAATATTTGTTTTGGAACGTTCTTTGGGGTTCATTTTCATTAAATACATAGACACTCCAAACATGTCATCGATTCTCTATTTAATTTGCTTTGTCTCTGCAGTGTTCCGAGTATACTTGCCACATTTAATGTTTTATGAGTTATCTAGACTAAGTATATAGAAACAACACCATTATTGGATGCATGACTGAATTCAGCAAATAAAACCGACAAATGATTAGTTTCAGTATGAACAGGACCGACTATGTTTGCTGGCTATCTATTCCCGCACCTCAGTAATAAGAACCGGTTGCCTCAAGGGTACTGGCTTGACGCCGTTTGTATTATTGGGACGTTCGAAGAAGCATGATGTATGATATGCTCGATGCAAACGTACCCTGAATTGTACCCAAGGAATTACTACTGTAGCCGAGCAGGACAAGTCAAGGATCAATACATGGAGTGAACCACAGGCAAATCAATCAGTGTAATTTCTGTCAACAACAGCAAGACTCAGGAAGGCGTCCATCTATGTACTTGACCCTTGACATAAGTCCACCTTCGGATGAATACACCAATTGTATCTTATCTATTGATGAAGTTACGGTAATCAATATCTGAAGGGATACTATACTGCAATATTATTCAAACCAATGAGAATAAATTACAATAAGAAAAATACGCAAAGAACAATAGGGCGCAATGTATCAATCGCACGGTAGTTTAATTCCGGGAAAAACAGGCTTACCAAACACTAGCCATCATTATATAGTACCACAATAGCAATAATATAATCGGTGGGAGGCGGGTGCATTGTGTTCATTACCGATATGGTCAACTCCAGGCGTATCCGCGGTGCTTATAGCATGTTTCAATGCTATTCATGCATTGAGATGATTGATATCAGCGCGGCCATCTTATCAACCTAAGGGTATAAATCAATTTATGTACCATGCGCCTTTGCAATTTAATCCAATTATTGCAATGCTCAATCAAATGAACAGTCCATTCCGGCTAATACTATTAAGCAGCTGTTGTAATGACAGATAAATCAGTTCTTCACAAAAGATTAAATTGGGCATGGAAAGCACGGCCGTTCTAAACAACTGTAGTGAATATGGATCATAGTCTAGTAAGCATGCAAAGCTTTTTTTGAGAAAGAGCTTCTATTTCCTAACAACTGGTAGATATATCAGAACGTTTCAAGTGCATATAGCATTTGCTTATTGATTCCATATTACCTATTGCAATTATATTTTCATGTCACAAATTGTAACACTTTGCCTGATTAGAGTCACCAGGATGTTATTAGGATGATTATTACATCTAATTTCATCTGTCAAAATCTCTGGTGTATGATCTACACAAAAACATCAACGCACACATCGTCACAATCAATTATTCAACGTCACCGCTGGCTACACTGACGTGTATGTTAATCATTTAGATGTACTATTCTTATCCTTGGTATTGTTAAAAGGCGAGTATCAGATTCGTATGTATGTATGTATGTATGTATGTATGTATGTATGTATGTATGTATGTATGTATGTATGTATGTATGTATGTATGTATGTATGTATGTATGTATGTATGTATGTATGTATGTATGTATGTATGTATGTATGTATGTATGTATGTATGTATGTATGTATGTATGTATGTATGTATGTATGTACGTACGTACGTACGTACGTATGTATGTATGTATGTATGTATGTATGTATGTATGTATGTATGTATGTATGTATGTATGTATGTATGTATGTATGTATGTATGTATGTATGTATGTATGTACGTACGTACGTACGTATGTATGTATGTATGTATGTATGTATGTATGTATGTATGTATGTATGTATGTATGTATGTATGTATGTATGTATGTATGTATGTATGTATGTATGTATGTATGTATGTATGTATGTATGTATGTATGTATGTATGTATTGTATGTATGTATGTATGTATGTATGTATGTATGTATGTATGTATGTATGTATGTATGTGTATGTATGTATGTATGTATGTACGTACGTACGTACGTATGTATGTATGTATGTATGTATGTATGTATGTATGTATGTATGTATGTATGTATGTATGTATGTATGTATGTATGTATGTATGTATGTATGTCGGTATGTATGTATGTATATATGTATGTATGTATGTATGTATGTATGTATGTATGTATGTATGTATGTATGTATGTATGTATGTATGTATGTACGTATGTATGTATGTACGTATGTACGTATGTACGTATGTATGTATGTATGTATGTATGTATGTATGTATGTATGTATGTATGTATGTATGTATGTATGTATGTATGTATGTATGTATGTATGTATGTATGTATGTATGTATGTATGTATGTATGTATGTATGTATGTATGTATGTATGTATGTATGTATGTATGTAGGGGCGTATGTTTGTTAGCTCACTTTTTAGCACGCAATACAGGTCGCAATTTTCAAACGTTTTCCGAATTTGTTTTATCATATGGTTGGCCCTATTTATGCGCAAAACCCAGAGGTTTTGTTTTTACCTTGACCTCAAGCTAAAGTCACGGTCATCGAAAGAGTGAGAAACTAGTTTGTCAAATAACTCCGTTATTAATGGTCGGATCGATATATAATTTACACCATTTTGACACTCAATCTATTTGCAAACTTTTTCTAAATCTATAAAGACATCAAACCAACAGTTTTCCCAAGCGTTGGAAAAGAAGTTAGACACCCCATTGAAACTTGTAAAAATGTGTTGCCACGCGATCCTGTCGGCTCTTGCTTCGACGGTGATACGAATCCTGTGGTGAAGGCTTTGTGCTTTGGACATCAGATCGATTAATCGTCTTAGGAACGTCCCGACCGGGAGGATGACCTTTAAAGCAAAATTAAGGCTTGCATTGCAACGTTATCCAATTCAACAACATGAGCTACTATGCACGTACAAGACGGGGCAGTTTGGGATTGTGACTATTAGCGGTTACTTGTAATTTTGTTATGGCAATCTACTACAAGGCAAAGCAGAAGGATTCAAAGATGCTGCAAGAGGTAAGGCAACTTATTGATAAGTATGTATCGAAATAGAAGCAACCATCAAAATAAAACCCCAGAAGATGCCTGTTTGCTGGACAAATTGTTAAAATGCGGGAAGTTTCTTGCATGTCGCATTTTGCCATTAATATAGTAATGCGATTATGAAACACCGCAACTTGTGAATAGATTATGACAATTTTCATGTAAATGTTACCACTAGGGTTTGCATGTGCATGTACACTGTGTCTACTACTTGTGTATTACAAACAAATTAGTCAAGATATATTTCAGGATAAACATTGCAAGAAGTTTATTGAATATTACTAAATTGATAGCGAGCATTTAACCCATACATTTATATTTGGAAGACATACTATGGCCATAAGTTGCCAATGAACTTGTTAATCAATAGGATAGTAATCATTTATTTTGCATTTAACCTAAGTCACCTTCTCGTAGGTTTTGCCCTAGAGCGTTTCTACTTTTAGTTGCACAATATCTTGTATTTTTCTGTTGTACATGACCATAAATAGTGGGGAAGACGGTTAATTTGATTTTGTCTTCTCCTAATTGCGATATAAATTTACATTACGATAGTATGAAGTTGTGACGTGGGTTAGTGTACACCTGAAGAACTAGACGTACACAAAAGATATATATGCTTTTTACAGAGCTATCTTTATTATGATTTCCACCAATCTTATTGATACCGTATTGTTGGTCGCCGAACATAGCGTTGGCGTCTGTGCCAATCTAGTTATTTTCGCACTTATAGGAATATATGCGTCCTTAGTTAATACGTTATTGAACAGAAGGAGTTCGCTTTGAGATAATAATAACATGGAAGAAAAAACTCTCAGAGGTCACATTACCGCTGCTTTGTGTGTTTTGATATACCTTGCCCTTGCAAACCGACGAATTCAACTCGCAGTGACATGGTATTGATTGCATATCGAACTCAGGCCGACGGGATTAATTAAGGACATCGTAAATGATATCATAAAGTATTTGCTTATTGCTTACAGTGACTAGTTAGCTCTTTGTAATCGAGACGACGTATAGGAAAACTAGAGCATAATCTTCATTTGTTCCAATGCAATAAGTCGGTGAAGAATAGAAGATAGTGGACGCATTCAGCTGTTATTGCATTAATAACAAACACAAAATCATTAGGCATAGAGATGGTACAACAAAGCTAGTGCACTGGACTAATGTAGAATGTCAGTTGTAATGTCAATTTGAATAGGTCAGGTAGCCGCAAGGCACGGATGTCGATTTTAGCAAAGATGAATTTGTTTTAGTTACACTAACATTGCAATGGTGATAAAATTCAATCAAAAGAATCGTATATTGGTCAGGTCGTTAGTGGCATTCCCATTATGCGTCCGATCATTATGCTATGGCCTCCAACATGCGGCCGTATATTTGTTTCTAGTCAGCCAATAATTTAATCAGATGTTATTGGAAAATCAGAATCGTTTCGATCGAATGACGTGTTCACCACATTAGGCATCGCCGATTAAAGCGTCTAGTATACAACTCTCGTTGTTGTAAAACCCTAAACCGAATATGTAAATTGCTTGTTTGAATCTTATTGTGTTCTCACAGTCAGGGATTTGCTAATCAAACATCAGCACCAAATCAAGTTATTTCATGTTCCCAATTTTGCGCTGCTATCGCAGTAAATGACCAGTTGAGTGCTTTGCGTGGCGCTTCAGAAGAAAACAACAGGAATGAACACTGCTGAGTTAGCTGTTTTCCTATTTCATTTATCTGCTTCGTGGTTAAGTGATTCCGTCAGTCATTTACACTAGTGAGATACAGCTAGTGCTCATAAGATGAAAAGATCATTGCATGACATAATGATAGCTATTAACCATTACCTGGCCTGTTATGCCATGTAATTTGATCATAACTGTTTCATCAAAGAGAGATAATGACTCAATCTGAAAAGTGGGGGACCAATAGAGCTATGGAATGCACAATTACGTATATAACAACCTCGTATTACTCCTAACGTTAGTCAGTTGGTGTAATACGGTGAGCTGTTATATTTCTGACGACTTGGCGCTTGTTTCTTTGCAGCCAATAAACTCTGTTTTGTTCGGTTGGTAACGAGTTAGTGAGGAGAAATTCTAGAGGTTTATAGAGATTGCTGTGGACACAGCAGATAGTATGTAGTTATTGAGATTGTCTGGCAATGTTAAAAAACATCGGTAAAACATTTGAGTGGACACAAACCAGTGTTGAGGAGCACCTTGCATTTATTTATTAATGTTTCGACTATTTAAAGAAAGACGCCTCACCTGGAGATGGTTTGATTTTGTCTGAATTACAGCCAAAAGTCATTGCCTCACATTGTAGTCAATAGGTGTGGTGACTATTTGTATGAATTTGCCTGCCTCGAGGCATATTATATGTATCCAAAACACACAATAACAAGTGCTCGTTTAATGTGTGATAAGCATCTGTTATCATGGAGTCATTAACAGCATTATCTAAGATAAGCAAATCCTGTATTCCTGTATCACAATATTGACCACTTTTCCCTCAGTACATTATCAACTCACCATTGTGCAAGACTACTTTGGTATGCAGGGTATACATTTGCAAATGAACAGCGCTATATAACAGTTTACATTATGCATAAAACTGTCGGCATGGCGTCGACAAACTCAAAGGAAGCTGCGCAAAACGCTTACTTTAATAACACATGAAAACTGTTTGAATGCGCAGATGGTACTCAAATCTACTTCGTGCATATCATAATCAACTACCCTCATCATCACCAATACCGGAGTATACTCGATTCAAGCACAGCATGAAGTCATTGACACTAGTCATCGAAGTAGGTCTATCTCTTTTTAGTTTGTCGATTTTTGTTATCATACTCCGACGCTTAAATGATATTATGCCACGATGGCATTACTGATGCGTACAATTTGTATTTTAATCATGTTTTATGCTGGATCTATGCTGATAAGTTAAACACTCAATATGGCCTGGCGTTTGAGCAATTAAGTACATCCTCTACCCTTAAGCGGGTATATAGAATTCGTCATGGTGGGCTCACTGAGTCCTTAACTTTAAGTCTCCATGAGGCACTTGATTTTATTGGCTGTGGCTAAGAGCAGCACAGTCGGGTTTTGCACATCTTTATTTGATTACATAAAACCGTACTAATGATCGCAGCGACCGAAAGGCGAATGTACTCACTTTTCAGGAGGAATACATTATCAGCCAGTAGTATTGACCGTTCATAACTAATTTTGGTTTGCGGATAAATAACAGCTGCCAAATATATAATTGCATTCTTTTAATGATTTGAAAATTTCTCTCATTTAAGTCTGTTTGGATATGAATGGTTTTGCATCCCACGGGTGGTTCGATGTTTGATAGGTTTATGCACGTGACACGCGATCCACGCGGCATATATCCAAGAGAAATCGAAATGCATGTCAGCCCCATCGACACCGAGCTATGGAACTTTGAATAAATCCGACTCCAGCTAAATTAGTCCGGGGGCAGAGATGGTTGACCCTGCATTGTTGTATTAAGTTTTTTTTACTGTTGATTTTGGTAGCCAAGGGTCTCTTTTTTCAGAAACTGCTTGATGACATGTTGTCACCTTTGAGCAATTTGAGAAATTCAAGATGGCGTCCAAGATGGCCGCCATTACATCATAGGAAGGTGATTTTTGTCTCTATGCCTAGGTTTTAGGGGTCAAGCTATCCATTAGAACTAAGTATTATGTTAATATCGTATTACATAATAGTAATTTCCATGATGGCTGCCAAGATGGCCGCCGTAACACTAAAACTGGCATATATACTATTTACTCCAAATTAGTCGTGAAGGTGTCTATCCCTGAGTATTTTGGAGACACATCTATCTGTATCAGATCAAAGTTCATATACTGATGATGTCATCTACAAATCCAAGATGGCTGCCAGTTTACAAGCACTGGTATATCTTCTATACTATTCAATCTTGGTGGAAAATATGAAAAGGTAAACGACCACAGGTGTTATATTATAACAAATGTTCTTTGATTGTAAATCTGAATTCTCACAGACTACCAAAAGCATATTATACAATTCATAATTAAGGATGGCTACCACTTTACCAAATAATCTACACTGTTGTACATTGTGTTGCCCATGTGCATCACAAAGACATGCAATCAGCTATGATGTCAGGTTACAGCAACCCTGATTATAGCAGGCGCAAAATATTGTGCATTTCATGTTTGCAGAGTTGCAACTACAAGCACGTGAACTGCATGGAGTAGTACTGTGGCATCCACATTTTATTAGACGTAGTACCATCTGTGGGGCTAGTTCGACTTCATCAGGTAGGGTGACTGGTTGAAGGGACTTGTTTTGGTCATCCTTTACCCAACCATATTCCGTTGAGTCCAACTCGAGTGGATTCTGCGCTTCCAGTGACCGCCATACCAAAGCCTGATAGTGAGCTCTGTTAACATTCTCTTTGAATGCCTCAGTTGTTGGTGGCAAGGTACACAACTTCGGTGTTGATGACCCTTTGCCTGTTTGTGACAGCCATACCTTTAACCTTGTCTCTGACATTGTACTACAGTCTGTTTGTCCATAGCACGCGGAAATGAAGGAGGTAGCCTGTTGAATAACAGATTCCATAGAATGCCCTGGTGCACCCAACAAGTTAAGTGAGTGCCCCGATCGAAGTGTTTTGAGTACAGTAGCCTTTCCAATTTTAAAATAGGAGGCGACGGTGTCACAGCCAGAAAGTGTATGTGCCGGGAGTATTCCTTCGACTATCTGACAATGCTTCTGCACAGTTTTGCCTATATCAAGCACCGCCCTTCCTTTGATGGGGGACTCCATCAATACAACATTCTTGAGATTTGCCATGTCATGATAATGCAGCAACAGTACAAAGACGTCAGTGTCATCGGCAACAACAGTGATTTTGCTTTCTGCATTTTCCGCGGCACAACTCAAGACCTGTTTGACAATGACGTTATCTGCTTCTTCGTGTGAAGTTGACAGATCTGCCCGTGAGATGACAACTCCACCTTCACTGATTTCGATTGGCACCGGATCTGCTCCTGTTACCACTAACTTGTGATGTTGTGTGTTGTCCTCATGAAACTTCTTATCCTGGACAAAATCATCAACTATCAGTTGCTTCTTGTTTTTGGAAGAGGTTAGTAGAATCTTCTGCGCTGGAAGTTTACTGTTGACTTGCAAATGATGAGCCCTACTGACACCAGTTGCCCTAGATCCTCTGGTAACACTCTTCGTGCTGTAATCATAATATCTGTCAAATATCAGATACACGTCCTCGACCCGTAACCTTTTTCCTATGGCATATTTGAAGTTCGCTATATAGTCTTTCACAGACCCATCAGCAGGCCAAGGAACTACCCAGAGTATTGCTGAGCCATCGAGTACACTAACATTTGCACCACCAGCAACTCTATCGGGCACCTCAACTTGGAGAATTTTCTTCAAGGCAGATTTAGATTTCGCAATCCTCATATCTCCAGTATCATCAAACATGGACGTTGGAACTGGCGCAAGTTCATGACCAAGCACATCCTTAATGTCAATGTCCCGCCCACTAACCTGTAGGCCAATCACCCTTGCGTAAATCAAATTGGTATCAAATACTTTCACAGCTCCGACCCTCACATGCTTCCTTGCATGATCCATAGTAACAACCTTTTTCGTGATGGTTTCATAAAGTCCCTGCGGTAACCGACTTTCGAAAACTGTCACGATCAATGTTACCTTGGCTATCAGACTTTGTTGCAGCTGAAGCCACAGTTTTTTCTGTCAAGAAGCTATTTCGGCAATCCACATGATACCTTGCATCAGCTGCGTGAAGGTCACTAACAGTGTTATCTACCCTTTGCCGCACATCTGATAACTCATCTTGACGCCGTTCGCAGGCTTTAAGTATAGTTTGCTTGAGTGACTTCTTGCCACCTGTGCTGCCTGTTTCCCGACATGAATATGCTGGTCGCCAACGTTTTGGGTTTTTCGGATCTTTTTCAACCACACAAGTTTCACCACAAAACAAACAATGTACTTTGAAGATAAACCCTGGTAGTGATGACCGTCTCCTGGTCTTAGGTGGAATGTAAGACGAGTAACTTTCTGGATTCTTCCTTTTGTGCCTTTTAACCTGGAGGCTTGAAGTGTATGTTGAAGCACAGTTTCTGTGACATTTAACTGTGCATTCAGGATTTTCACTAACTTTTTCTTCAAGAAGTTCATGATACCTGTCCCAGTAGATTTTGCTATGCTTGATAAAGTTTTGAATCCTGACAGGACCAGTGTCTTTCAACGGTTCAGTCTTATTCTCACATCCAAATTTGGACACGAAAAAGCACTGTTCTTCATTCATGTTTTACTATTAGTGATCGTCATACGGGCAGCACCTGAAAAGACAATAGTGAATTATTAGTGCCCGTCTATTACAATACGATATTAACATAATACTTAGTTCTAATGGATAGCTTGACCCCTAAAACCTAGGTATAGAGACAAAAATCACCTTCCTATGATGAACAGGTAGGGAGTTATGGTCATTTATATGTAATGGCGGCCATCTTGGACGCCATCTTGAATTTCTCAAATTGCTCAAAGGTGACAACATGTCATCAAGCAGTTTCTGAAAATAGAGACCCTTGGCTACCGAAATCAACAGTAAAAAAAACTTAATACAACAATGCAAGGTTAAGGGGAAAAATGGCAGTTGGCTCCCAGACTAAATGTACTGCTTGGTTTGTCTTTGAACCAGTTTGTAGCCGGCGGCTGTCCATTGGACATGCATACCTCTTTTGTGATGGTTATCTATTGTTCATGATAGTCAAGTACAATAGGTTACAATAGCATCCAATGATCAAAACGCCATTACTAATGATAAAATGTTCGCAGCCTATTCCGCAGTTTTATCCCAGCACTTGAACAGATTGCATTATTGACAAGGATACTCAGTAATAGGGCAGTTGACTGCTGGGCAGTTGATGCAATTCGGTGTTGATTGCTAGGCATGCATTTCTGATCAAGGCCATCATGCTGATACTTTCGGTGTTGCTGTCAGCGATAACAATTTTGTGCGCTCAACGTATTCCACCGTGTGATGTATGGTTCAGCCGTACAATACTCGCTTTGTCAGTAGTCTATGAGTTTGCGTTGTTTACGATGCTATTTTCAAGAGATGGCTTTTTCAACATATAATGTTTTATATCAAGATGTTCCCGAATAACAACTTTTGCACTGCGGTGAACAACATTGCACTTTGGAAGGTCCCTGGTGCGGTTTGGAATATATACCTATGATGAAATGTCACTTCTGTATAGGTAATCTTCATTAGCATTCGTACTTCATGGCATTGTGTCATCACACATCATAACAAATTAGGTTTGATGCATTCTACTTTCTACTAACACCCCATTCCAGACCAATTAAATCATCATCAATAATACGTCACAACCATGAAACCATGACAAGGACACTGACCCAATAAAACTACAACTTCAGCACAATAATTAACATAAGGAATGATAACACAGGTACTAACCGTACACATGAAACGAATTGCAGGGATGACATCGTTTACCATGGACATGTCGCTTTGATGACGTTGTGTACCATAGATATGTCCATTTTATGATATAAAGTACCATGGACATGCCGCTTTACTGAGATTGTGCACCATAGACATGTCAACATGTTTACATAGTGCTCCCGGATCTTGTCACCTTCATGACATTGAATATCCAATATGGATGTGCAACCCGATTGTATCGAAGCATCGAAAAGGATGCATCGATACCATGTAACATGCGTCTATCATGGAATATTATATAGTGCCGCTGTGACATGGGCATATCGAGCAATTGTTCCCATATCATGGATGGTGAATAAGAGCTCAATGTTTGACGTCTAATGTGATTTAAGTTCAAGCGTAGGGGACACTATTGATGGCGATAGAAGTGAGGTACCAGATATAACATAGTACCTCATTTAATTATATATATATATATAGAGATATATATAGATATAGAGATAGAGAGATAGATATAGAGAGATAGATAGATATATATATAGATATAGATATATATATATAGATATATATATATAGATATATATATATATATATATATATATATATATATATATATATATATATATATATATATATATATATATATATATATATATATATATATATATATATATATAAACGATTGATAAAGCCGCAGGTAGTAATGGGATCATCTTTTGCATGAAACACTTGAATACAAACACTCTCTAATTCGGCCCAGGAAGATGAAGTGGCACGGTCCAGGTAGCATAACATGTCCATTGAGAAATTCACTCGCTTTCGGTAAGGAGATTCTGAAATATTAACTGGGCCCCGATGAATCATAGACTGCATCTGATTTGGGAAGCGACATGGAAGCAATTGGGATACAAATGTACGCCTCCATATCATTCACTGCGTGGTTTGTAGGAGTGGGGCTGGATTTTTAAACGTTGCTGGTATGTGATATGATTACCTGATGTTTTTTAGTTGACCTTAATCACATGTTGTCATCCATCATTAAGTAGAATAATAGAATAATTTGGTGGCTCTTACAAGTCACCCAAAGGCTTTGTCACACATTTCCCTTACGACATCATTCACTTAGCTTAACACTTGCCGTATTTGATCCCAACACAGTAGCGTTCACATCAATTTCTGTATTTTAATCAAATATGGTCGGTAAGTAGTAAAACCTCAGAGTTTACCACCTCCACCACAGGCGTGTGGCATGCTATTTAGTACCCAGTTGGTGCATTATTCAACATCAGTGGAATAAGCAGCCTAAAATGGCAACCTCATGGTGCTGCTTCTCCGATACGACTCAAGTATCCTCCATGTAGAACACAACTTTTCATCAAACTTAAGTACCAATATATCAGTTTTACTGGCGCCAGGAGATCTCCTGATCCTGATTTATGTTCATATATAGTGTCAAAGCAATCTATGTGACACATAGCTGTGGTGGGGATGTAGTTTTGTATTGTTGTGGTAATGTTGTGACTCCTCATTTTCATGACCTTCCTGCTGGTACCAGTGGGACTGTCGTGGCCTAGCTGTATTTGTGAGGTTCTGTATATCAGTGTACCCCAGTGTCACAACATGGTTAGTTTGTAGGTCACAACAAAGTAATAAAGACGAGGTCACCTATGGCACCACATATTGATAGTTGTGATTGAAGTGTGTGGGATGTGGGCATGCTAAAGGCTGTGACAGTGATCATGCACGTTAATGGATGCCATTAGCGGGATGTGTGCTCAACCATTTATACAGACATGGCAGACAACTATATGTTTGTGCATCAATTACGCTATGACGTTATGTACTGATTCCACTCTTTTAACACGACCAGCGCATTCAATGAAAGGGTTTAAAGTAAAATCAAGAGCTAACTGAATGGTTTTATATCCAGTTTTATCACTCTTATAATGATCCTGCCGGAATACAGTCGGATCAATTATAAAGTGAAATCACTTCTCAACATGTGAAAATGCTCGAAAGGGGATCAAACATTAACATACATCTTTCAAAAATAACTGGGCAGCCCAATTGCTTGTCATATCTTGAAATAATACCAAGGGGAATAATAGAGTAAACTGCGTCTTGCTGGATCATCAAGTCTATTTGTTGGTTCGTATAACGAACGTCGTAAGGATATTCGTAACAACCCTGTGCATTGACTGTAATGCCCACGTGTGCATGTTTTGAATTTACAATCAATACTATTCGAATCAATACATTTATAAAATATATTACACATCGCGATATTAGCAACTCGCCTGTCATCGTCTGCAAGGCAAACTGCCTATCTACAAAGAAATTCGTGGGACACAAAGGTAAGAAAAACATCTCCGATAGGGATTGTGTTGAAGTTGTGTATAGACTCCGCTGGCCATCGTGATGGTTTCACATCACCTGAGGCACACAACGATCTATTCGTACTAGCAGCAGATGCCCAGCGACTGTATGCATGCATGCATGCATGCATGCATACATACATACAAACATACATACATACATACATACAGACATACATACAGACATACAGACAGACTACATACAGACATACATACATACAGACATACATACATACATACATACATACATACATACATACATACATACATACATACATACATACATACATACATACATACATACATACATACATACATACAGACTACATACATACATACATTACATACATACACATTACATACATACATACATAAGCACATATACTACATACATACATACATACATACATACCACATACAACATACATACATACATACATTTTACATTACATTACCATACATACACAATCATAGATCCTCTTTTTTTC
The DNA here is from genome assembly GCA_034190875.2 of Urechis unicinctus. Classification (NCBI taxonomy): domain Eukaryota; kingdom Metazoa; phylum Annelida; class Polychaeta; order Xenopneusta; family Urechidae; genus Urechis; species Urechis unicinctus. Next base: position 35,730,794 of record CM067358.1, read on the forward strand.
TGATAGCTCAGGGACATTAGGTGACATGCAAATGTTATGCAAATGTTATATATCAATCAATCATACTGTGTCTGAAATGCGGATATTATAGGTCCATAGCTATCCCCCCATCACGAACCTGGCTCACCAAGCACTAGCTACGCAGTACCACAATAACATACGCGCTTTATTTGAGGAAGGGCTTTCCTTTCATTATCGGTGCTGTCGCACCTTGCATGTCTTAATGCCAATAGGTTGTGACAAAATCCATTTAAACTACTCACATCATCATTGTATATGCTGTTATGCATTGAAACATCGCAATAGTTGTTCAAATTGCTTACAATTATTCACATTTTGTAGTTGTAGCTTATGGTAGGAGAAGAGTGTCAATAGTTATGACACACGAATTCATTGAATGCTTGATACCGAATATATACTTGGCGGTGCAATACATTGAGACACCATATCCTTATCGATATTGGCTGAACAATTACTTTCAGCGATATTCCACCATCTGCTTATTGCACGTTGTGACATCCTACTACATATCAGCATGTCATGTAAAGATATCCTGCCCAACAAATGACTGACAAATCCTACGAACTCCTCTGAATATAAATCTATGCATTAAGCTGTGCCTTCAAAGAGAATATGACTCTCAAAAAAATAAGCCATTTAAAATGAGCTTAAAAGATTGCTCGACATCATAGCACCAAGTTTGATATGACTGAGACATTCAGCGACAAATTTAATATCCAATTGTCTTCCTGTAACAAGGAACGTTAGATTGTCCTCACTTATATTGTCAAGGTGTCAAAGTTTGATAGGTAACTGTCAGAAATAAGCAAAATGTGCAACAGTTATTGCAGATCTAGCTCTAAATGATATTGAATACCGATACCAAAAACCCATTATACTACATTTCCATTCAAACAAATAACGAGAAGCTGAAGATTGAAAGACTGGATTGTTTCCAGCTGTTTGCATTATTCATTGTAATATCAATGTCATCAACACACAATTCATGAAAAACAATACTGTCATACAATACATTGCGCCAGCAGGAGTAATATTCTTTAAAATCACATTCCATTCCATTACGAAAACGCCAATATGCCGCGGTTACCATTTAACATGTAGATTCTGCCAAAGAGCTCTTCTAAGATGCATTGCAGAATCGTATCGTGTATACAGACCTTCGGTTCGATAGTCCCTTCTTATGATTACGACAAAAGTATACATAAAGAAAGTATGAAAATGTGACATAAGAGTCCGTCAACTCATGGTGAAATCACTGGATGTATGCAAAGATATCAGCAATCAGATGCTTACAAATTTGCCATCGAAATTGCTTTAGTACGATATTGTTAGAAGAAAACTAATATAAATATCTGCGTCCTCCGTTCATATGTTATTGAACATTAGGTTATCGCTTTGCTGCTCTACGTGATTAGAGTAAAAAGTAAGGAAGGAATCTCAGAGGACATATTTCCGCTGTTGTGGGCATTATGAGATAAACCTTGCCTTTACAAAACGACGAATAAAACTTGTATTGGACACATATGGGACTCAGCTCAGGCCGACGAGATTCAATGAGGATATCATAAAGAATATTATTAAGTACCTGCTTATTGCACACAGCGACTAGTTAGGTTTTTGTAATCAAGACGACGAATGGAAAAATAGAGGATGATCTTCATTTGTTCGAATGCAATAAGTGAGGAATAGAAGATAGTGGACGCATTCAGCTGTTATTGTGTTAATTACACACACAAAATCATTAGGCATAGCGATGATACAACAAAGCAAGTGTGATGGTTTAATGTAAAATATGTTATGCGACTTTCAGATGTATTAACAATGTTAATAAATTACATGGTTCCATAGGTCGTTTGTCAAACATTTAGATTCTGGCAAAAATGAATTTGTTTTGTCAACACAAATATTCAGATGCTTGCCGATTGTGATACAAAAAACAATCAAAACGATTCGGCAAGGATACGTGCTAGCAATCGGTAAGCGATCCTCAGCTACATTCCGCAATAACATTTTCTACATCGATATCTTACTACAGATGGTATCCCTCATGAATATGCTAATTCCTGACAGTTGTTGAAGATATTTGACTGAACAGTAATTTACTAACCACTCGCTGTGTTGAACACGCTCACTTGCACCTAAAACCACGGAACTTATCGCAACATCCGCATGTAACCTGTTGCATCTGGCCAGTCTCCCACATGCAGGGTTATTAAACGCTTCCTGTGCAATTGCCGCGATTGCATTCCCCTTAGTTCGACTTAACATCAGAGGCAACCAAATGTTTCTCCGACCCAACAGCATAACGCCACACCACTTGCTCCATGCCTGCAAAACTATTTAGCCGGACACAATCTGAGATGGTGGATAATGTCCCCGACCAACGTGCCTCCAATTCCGGATATAACCACGGACGCCTTTCAAAATGCCGCCATGGGTCATCAACAATTAGACATCAGACTACAATGCGACAAGAAGAGAATTTGGTGAACGGCCATGACAATGATATGGCCCAATCAAGGAAAGGCTAAATATTGTTGTGGCGTGCCATACTTGACAGGATGCCGATGAGGCAAGCAGCGGCGAATATTGTACTCCCGATGTGTAGGCCGCAGTTATATATATATATATATATATATATATATATAGATATATATATATATATATATATATATAGATATATATATATATATATATATATATATATATATATATATATATATATATATATATATATATATATATATATATATATATATATATATATATATATATATCTATATATATATATATATATATTTATATCTATATATATATATATATATATATATATATATAAATGTACATATATATATACAATGTTATCTTGAATAAAACATCACAGTTTTGCATATGCGCAGGTGCCACGTAAATCTGCGACTAATACCAACTACTCTCAGCATCTCCAATACCAGAGCAGACTGGATTCATGCACGGCATCGTGTCCTTGACACTTTACAGACCTCTGCTAACCGCTGCATCATCTGTACAATTAAAGGCCAAAGTATACAGGTTTGAAGATTGCATATTGTGAGGATAAGATCAAAGTACAACGCAATATGAGATATACCAAATAACCAATTCACGACACTGTGGAAATTAGCCGGCCAAACTAATATCAATCTTATCAACGATGAATGTTATTGAAACATTCAAAAAGGCAACCAGTAACGCCAAACATCGATCAGCATTAATAAAAACATCCACCGAATAGAACACCTCCATGCTATTGGGAAACAAAAATATGGTAGTTGGGGGTATGGAGTTCGTTGTACGATAAGCAAAAATCTTAATCAAACTAGTCTTGCTGCTTGTGTTCCTATCCATTTTTTTCCGGGAGTGCTTGGATGATAAAAATCGGACTGGCTTTCTGCAGCAATTATCCACTGTATCCTAATTACATGCTTGGGAGACGAAAGGCGACGATTTTATTGGTATAATATAGTATTGTATAGTTTAAGAGCTGTTGACAGAACATAGAAAATCGCTTCAAATCTGCCCCAATACCCATTAGTAGTTTAAAACGTAGGATTATTGTTGAAAAGATTATGTGTGTTGGGGGGATGCTTTTATGCACAACAACCGTTTTGCTTTGCTATTTTGAATATGCATTTGCGAAACAATATTTTGTAGCAATTGTTCATTTATAATCGTATACCATTAAGCAATGTTTTAAATGAAGACGTATAATGAATGTAAGAAACATTCTGTCAAGACACAACCTCACGAGGTAAGCTTAGGAAGATTGTACCACTTTCGCTCAGATGTTTAACAAAATCTTTTGCATGTTGACTGACTCGTGCATCTATTATTCAACCTGTTTTATGGCACCAAGAGCAAAAGCAAATCACTACTAATACTATGAGCAGCGCCTGGTGATTGCATCCATCCAGTGTAAATTCACTGCTAGGATTAATCAAGTGAGCCATGATAAGTTCAACTCAGAACTAAACATACAAGCTGGATTAAGCTGCACAATGTGCTTTTAAAAACCTGAAAGCGGAACACAAATTTGCTTTGATAGTTGACAGCAACTGATGCTTACACATACATTTGATGTCATCAGCAAGCACCACTAGGGCGCATTGCTGCTGCTCTTCTGATGTTAGTTGAATTGACAGCACATCACTATCCTGAATAAGATTATGTCAAGTTGGATGAATCATATGAAAAATAATTCAAAGTAGATGGGTCTGATTCAGCAAACACTTTATAGTATCTATGAGCTGATTATTTACATCGTGTAAAATCAAGCCAATCAATACCAATGTTGCATTTCACTAACATTCGGAGCCATACTTGACATAGCCTTTGCTCCATCCTATGAACTGCTTATTATTAGTGCTCATTGTATCATTATTGGTTCGACGATCTTGACATGCACAATGAGAATTGGATGATTTGGATGAATTTGTCAGATATGATAAACAAATGAGCTTCATCTCTGTATGATTAGTAAAGGCCCGCCCCTCAAAAGTGAGGTCAATCAGGATATTGATTCGGATCATATTATAAATGACAGTCTTGAATTGTTTATTTGGTTATCTTCAATGCTTCAGTCTGCTGGATCAGTCTGCAAGCAATCGAAATAACTATCGATCGATTGCTTTGAGTAGGATTGAAACTTTTAAGCACCCGTCACCTGCAGTTTGTAACCAGCCCATTCTACAACGCATTTTATGAAAATAGAAAGTCATCATGTTATGAACTGCTACAAGATACATCCAAATTATTTCATGGGGTTCAAGGTTTTAAGCTATTGAGATTATTGATGCAATGAGGAACGTGTCTTACTCCTTGGCAAGCTGCTCCTCTATAGGTTTTTTGACCAGACGAATGTTGTTAAATAGGGCTCGACAGAGTCCGGAGCTTTCCGAAGAAGTATATGCATAGCACCATTCGCTATACCATCATAATCTTTTCTGTATTTGTATGAACGACATTCTTGACCATCTTCAACGTATTAATATAGGCCGTACCTTAATGTAATGAAATCGAATATATGTATATGTATATATATATGTATATATATATATATATATATATATATATATATATATATATATATATATATATATATATATATATATATATATATATATAGATATATATATGCATATATATATAAAATATATATATTTATATATATTTTTCTAAATATATATATATATAATATATATATATATATATATATATATATATATATATATATATATATATATATATATATATATATATATATATATATATATATCAATTTAGTTAAACAACTGTAACCAACCAATACGTCAAATAAGATATTTGTATTAAGCAATTAACTGTACCCTCAGCAAACCTCAGATGCATTCAGTCGTTTCCACTCTGCCTTTGGGCTGACAAGCCATACTTACGTCTATGCAGCACACCCCATTCACCTCATGATTGCATCGCATGTCATTGGAAGATCTATATGAAAGAACAATGTGATTCATTCCATGGTTGATTCATTCCATATGCTAGTCATGTTTAGGTGACACATAAAGAAGCAAAAGCTACTTTAAGGATGAATTACAGTATGATATTTTTCTTCAAAATGAAGTTCTTGGATGCAAGAAGCATGAAATATGCCCTCACCTTTTATGACATAACCGCGCTGTGACAAAGGCAGTAGTAATCTCGGTAATGCCTCATTAATCATTTCATTATTCGAGTAAATGAGAACTATGTTTTTATATGAAGCAATTATTCTTTAGTACCTTCCATATCATTTGTCTTTATGCACTATGCATTGGCTAACGTAATAGAGTAATCCTTATCAAAATCGTATTGCACCGTTTCCATTAACGCTGCTTTTGTTTTACCTGAAACAAAACGTTTGCCACCTGGTTCTTAAAGACAATGCATAGTTTACTACGGTCGAGAATGTTCAACTGTAGATATTCATAGCTTTATGTGAACAAGTAGTTATGCTGTATAACAAATGTATCATATATGCTAGTCTGTATTCTGCTGATTTCCTTGTTTGATAACAAATAAATAAATGGAAATTGCAACGAATTATAAACTAACAATATTTTAAGATAATATACGCATTTAATGCTGGTGATGAAACCATAGAACACATTAAAATGCAATAAGTGAACAGATCTTGTGAACATTAATGTTACAAGTTTAAAAACTTAATACGAATTATGTACTACATAACCAGTAGTTAATTTCATTTGTGTCATGTTCATGTCGTGCTAGGCTCTGAGTTGATTCATTATTGATAACGTTAAACATTGCTATAGGAATCAGACAGGTATAAAATATCAAACGTATCTATACTATAAAAACCATGACTGTTCACCAACATCTTAACACACTGAACACGGTCAAGTATATTGCCTATTAAACTATAATACACCATCTCAATAAGCTGCAAATTATTCCAGGTTCTTTATAGTGTGAAGGTCGTAACGAGGAAACGTGCACAATGCTAGTACTGCTGTGCTATTCCAAGCGAATAGCCAATTGAAAGCAACTGGCACAAAACACCACTGAACCTTTTCCTTCATCGTCGCTTTATCCTTTTCTTGCTTGTATGCAGTTCATACTTATCAAAAGTGCAGATTGAAAGCTGAGAGTTGCATATAAAGTTTTAACATGCTTGCCTTTTACTAGCCCTACAAGACGTCTGAGTAGACGTCTTACTTTCTCAGAAAACGACGCAATAAAAAAGAATTGAGATCGATTCAGTCAACTACCAAACACCAAACATACCCAAGTGATGGAGTTATAGAATGCAATGATGCTTTACGGACAATTTTATCCCTTTTCGGCGGGGAATTTCATCCATGGTAATTATTTATAGTTCGATCAATTTGGGAAGCGGTAAAAAGTCCGAAACACAGCAACATGTTTGTTTTCAAGTTCAAGACCACGTACATCGCGCATGCTCAGAATGACGACTAACGTTAAGCCCGGAGGGGGGGGGGGGGGCACTTAAGTGTATAGAGGTATTATACATGTGCCGCGCGACCGGGTATGTTTTTTCGGCCTCTCGTCTTGTACGACGGTTTATACATTCGCATTATACCTTGTACGACGGGGTATACTTTTTGCCATTCTCAACTTGTTCAACAGGTACGGGTTTTCGAGGTCCCGCGGCACACCCCTATCCGAGTTAGGGTCAAGTGCCCCCCCCCCCCCCCCAGGATGCTACAGCAATGCAAATGAGGCGGCGGTAAATCATGCGACACAATATGTTTTCAAAATGGCGGTCATGGTATCTTGACTGTTCGGAAATGATGTATCGATGGCATTTCTTGAAGAATAGCGTCGGGTTGGGGTAATTTTTTTTGCGCGTAGGGACTGTTTGTAGTACAGGCTCTTGATATATGTTATTTTTTGGATGCGTAATTGAGCACCCAAATGCGTAAGGCCACCAACTTTTTCTTTAATGAAGCGCTCAAACCGTCGTATCGTAACGGTAAAAATTCATGTTACCGTTACGATACGACGGAGCTAGCCTTTTACATGCATAAAAAGTATTTCTACAACCAATTTTAGGCGCTATAGCATATTATACTCGTTTCCATTTAGATAAGCCCCTAGAGAGTATTGATTCAGAACGTCCACGTCGTCACCCAATGTCTGAACACGGTGACAAGAGATGTAATGAATGTTAATGTATCATTGTTTGCTTACATGTTCGAAAGCTATTCGGCTAACAGATTTGATTGTGCAACATAATTGTGCTTGACGCTTAATGACCGCATACGGCTTGAAAGCAGAGATTGAGCTGTCACAACTGTGAAGCTAAAACTGGCAATCTTGATATGAAAGCGGAACCAGACTCGTATCAAATAGAAAGTTACAATAAAATATTAGAGTAAATATCCACATTGTGTGGGCAAGTGGCGTGGTTATATATTTCTTAGGGTGGTGGTGCGAGTGAACCCTCTCGGAGTGGCTATAAGCACCATGACGCTGCATAAAAAGGCAGATAATGTTCGTCATTGTTAAAATTATTTACATCATGTAGGTACTATAGATACTCCTTTGGTTTTCCTATATCCGTCGAATTTCCAGCCAATATACTATGTGCAAAGCCTCCACTAGAAAGTTAATAAATCGTATTTTACGCAACTTGAGCACTCATGCAGCAGTTCGGCAAGCAAGTTCGGCGGCGAACCTATTTCTTTAAAAAATATTTCTTGCATGTGAATGTTAAGTTATGCTTTAGGGGAAGTTGTGCGGTTATCGATATTGATTGCCATATCATAATCTTGATTCTGGGCGCATATGTACCAAATGATCCAATTAAACATAGAATTCCATGTGGTTTTAAGAGACGCTTCGGCTAGCAGGTGGCATCTTCACATATTTCCTCGGGCGGAAGGCGTGAGTGAGCTCTCTTAGCGAAGCTATAAACTCTGTGATAATAGCACTGAAATGTTACGTAGATAAGAGGTTAGGGCTTCTTTTTCAATGTTGGCTATTCTAGCCTAATGGACTTGAGGTAATGGGAATATCAACATGTTGAATGATGTCTAACAACCCATCTCTGTCTTTAAAAAGGTAATATATACTGCAACACAGCGGTATAGTGACCGTGTATAATTAGCTCGGCAAGCTATTACTATTTTCATAATGTAAGATAACAAATCACGATCAATGTATTTGTCTTGCTATATCAATTATCACATGGACGAGTTTCCCCGCGACTCGACTAATTAACAGATCATTCATTTCGTTAGAATAGCAAGCTATGTACTGTCATGTTGCTCTGTATGCAATGTAAATGTATTGTCAACTTGCACTAGACTGACCATGCATCTACTCACATGAAAAGACAGAAAATACATTTGTACAATTTGAGATTAATTGAATCTAGTAAAATCTGGTAAGGCTTATTTCAATTGAATAAGATTCTTTATTGACAATAACATGACCTAAAGTGTGCCACTTATCCGGATATAACTAACAAGCATGCTGTCTTGTTTCATCGTCCATATCTTGTGTTTAGTGATCCATAAAATAAAACAAACGTAATTGCTATCAATTAGTTTGGCCCCGCCCATAACAACAAATGTGCTGCAAATCAGTTGAGGCGATCTGTGAATAATTTTTCTCGAGAATAAAGCTGTGAACATCTGGTTGCATATCCGTAATCACGACTTATAAAGTTATTCAAGTCATCTACGTTGTAAATCTCTGGGAGTAATAAATACCTTATAGTTAGGAGAAAGGGCAATAATATTCTTGGGTATTTCCAAATGTAATATTTAGACATTCGGTACATAGCTATGATATAGCGACGTTTAAATAAATAATTGTTTCTACGGTAGTTTTGTAGTCACATAATCGATTGAATCTATCCACATATTTAAACACTTCATTGGTTGTCCCTGTGTCCGGAGCTGTTCACATTGTGTGGTGATATCTAGCTGATTGAGTTATTACACACAGTGGCTATGTGAGACCACATTAAATGTTGATATGCTACAATGTGCTCTATACTGGGACTAAACTCTCATCCGTACGTGTTCTGTACAATGCATATGTGCCAACATTACGGGTGTTACTAATGTTGAATGAAGTCGGCATTCCTCAGCTGTTCAGCGGCATCTCGCCACACGCCTTCATGTCTTTCGGTGCACTATTTGTTGTTGGGCTGACCTTTAACAATCTGTATCATAGCGCGACGCTCAGCATGTGTGCTACACATCAGTGCCATAAATTTACGTTCTTTCTATGAACTGAATATATAATGCGACCCATAGCAGAGCAAGCAGACTACAGTGATATGGTACCTGCTAGATAACCGGACATGTACGGCCAAGGAATGAGCGACTTTCGATTAGTGTGCTTTCCGCTCTCTCACGTTTGCTACCATTATTACGCAGCGTTTAGGTATTAACTAAACCAATCCGGAGTGTCCACGGTCGACAAGAAAAAATGTCCCTTTGACGACAATGCAATGCAGGTGTTGATCTACGACTGATATAGCCGTGCGGGAATAATCCATATGACACATATATATTGCATTCCTCTCCTGTAATGAAAGTCAGCGGATTGGTTGCTATGGTGACGCATTGCCTTTGCGTGTTGGTAAGTGTGCGTTGTTCTAAATTGAAATTTAAACGGCAAGATGATCGCGTACTCTTAAACAGACAATATAAAGGCAATATCATTTCCACCTTGATTGGGTTATTTATCATTACGTGAACATTTAATTAATGAGTAGAGACTGAGTCTCTTTAAACCTAGAACATGCTCAGTTAATTGATCAATGTCCCAAGGTGGGTATCAAGATTGTAATTTACAGCAGCGGAAAATGAGATAAAATTAACAAGTTGCATGATTTCTGATTGATGTGAGAAGACTATGAACAGTACGAATGTCTAATCAAACGATCAGTCGTTGAAGGATAACCAAATTTATTCAACGTAACCATGCAAATACCAAGGATAAAGCTAACCTAATTAGGGTTGCTCTCGCTACTTAAGCAGTATCATACATGCAGAATCTGCTAGAGTTTGGTCTTTTGAAAGCCCGACCAGCCAAGCAACAGGCTGAAAAACACGCGGAGATCTGTGATCTCGTTGTTGACCTCAGTATGGATATTATGGTACTTACTTGACTTGATGAATCATATATCATGTATAGCTTTGCTGAGAGGGTTCAACTCGAGTGGCTCTGTGGTGATCGCTTCCCTAATTATAATACACTGCAATCGTTACGTGGCGATATCATGAAAACAAAAGCACTTTGGAATACTGAGCTGACGCCACTGCGATTTATGAGAGCGTTAAAAATGTCATTTCGCAGAGCATTTCCGCTGTATTATCGAAAATAACAACTACAGTATGAAATAAATGTCAACTTGATCAATTGCCCCGGACATGTGAATATCTCGAAGTCACTAAAAAATAAACGAAAGCACATGGGATTGCTGATCCGACGTCACGGGGTCGGCGTCTGTTAAAGACATTGAGTCATCATGTCATCTGATTGGTCGAGGCTTCCACGGCTCCGAATTAATCAGAGAATTCCGCGTGGTTTTAAGGGACGCTATGACAAAGCAACGCACAGTGCCTAACAGGTGGCGTCTTCACTTTTTCTCTCGGGCTGAGGCTTGAGTGAGCGTTCTTAGCGAAGCTATACACTCTTGGCTCATATACCAAGGACTGGTAGACGAGGAGGAGGAGTGGCTATAATCGTCTGCCCTTATCGTGGACCCCTTTTCCCTCAGCGAGCGTTTGAGCGTTTAAGGGAGTAAAAGATATGTAATATATATATCACCATTCATATTTATTCATAGGTTGGCAGTGCACATATAACAACATATACGGTATGAACACTGCACGCTTCATGGAGGTTAATACTGACAATGCAGCATACTATATCATGGAAATTGAGCATTGAAAATATGTCTGCTGTTTATAACCTGAAATACTCTTCACTGCACTCAGTGAGTCAAACACTTGTTACGCTTACATCAATTATGTATATATTAATGAACACATTGTCGTGCATTAGCCATGAACATTGTATTTTAATTGGATTGTATAGCTATAACGCCTCGTATTCTGTGCTTGTAACAGTCGGTGTTGTGGGTCACGTTTGATGTAATCAAATGAATTAGATTGAAACAATGAATAATGCATTATTATAACGAGTTTAGTGCTACTGGTGTGATCATCAACGCACAAAAAAAATCATAATATACTTTACAGGACGAATCCATGATACTTTATTGAATCATATGAGCATGTTTATGTAATGTGGGGAACTTATGGTAATGCTGCTATCAACACTCTAAGCCAAATACGCACTGCTTAAAAGCGCGACTGTGGAATCATTTTACCGATGTAGTGATTCAGACATTGCTGTCAGAAATTATCGATAAGTAACGTATATATCTTATAACACGGTGGCAATCAAACCTACAACCTTAGTGCGTTAACGACATACATATATATGCACAAGAAGATCAGCGCCATCATCGGACAAGTTGCCATCGTAAGCTTACGATAAGCAACGTATGCATCTTATAACACGGTGGCAAACCTACAACCTAAGTGCATTAACGATAGCATATTTGGTTTTATTTATACTGCATACAGAAAATGCAGAATTGTATTTATGGTACCTGCTTGTCGCAGTAAATAATTGTAATGCAGGGTGTTGTTTCCTATGAATGGCATTCAATGTTATTACGGCTTACGTCATCCTCCAGTCAGCCTTAAGAACAAATCTTAATGCCAGAGCAGAACTCAAACGTTTTTAAGCTGGAAGCAAATCTATATTGCTTTACTTGAGTGAAACATTGGATATGTCAGAATGGTAACCAAAATGATGTGATGCTAAAGAAACAAAGACCAAGGGGCAGTGAGATGATGGAGGATTACAATTATCGGTTTTGTTCAGCAATACTGATATCGCCGACGAGTAAAGTCTTGAAATAAAATCATCAACAATGATAATGAGGTTGTAACTGACGAATTTATATTATTTTATTTGGTTTGTATCTAGTTATTCGATGTATTATATACATTCCTACCTACTTAATCGGTTAATCGGCGGGGGTAAAATTTAGCATCGTTTCCGCCAATGGTTTCGAACAGGATCTATAATGAGGGGTGGGAATGTTTTATATGCACATATATATAGACATGGCAAAAGTGTTTTCGCTCGTTTGTCTTACACAACAAAACAGCCAATAGCCACAATTACCATGATAACACGTGTGTTTGATCGTAAAGTGTTTTGCCGAGCAGGGCGCAGTTAATATATCAGAATCTCATAACCGACAGCGTCTGAATTTCTCAATGTGGGCGTATTAGATTTCCTGGATCATTCGACTGTATCCTCATTGACCGAATTGGAGATGGTTTGTATTCAAGTCTGTCACGTTATAGATGCTCTGTGTGACGTCATGCCGATTTTGAGGGCTTATCATTTCAATCATGGGTTAATGGATATTTTATCGACGCGACATTACCACGATGTCTACAGAGTGACATGTCCATATTGCATAATGCTATCAAGGCGACATGTCCACTGTGCACCATGTCATAACGGCGACTCAGTCATGACGTACAATGTCGTTCTGGCTATTATATTATGAGATATACGCCGATTGATTTAAAAGTGGCTATTGTGTTACAACGTAAATTATATGTAGTGTAGATACATACGTCATTACTACATTGTTGTGGTCATCCAATTACGACGCCATACACGTTAAGCAAATATTTGCTTTCCGCACATAACATGCACTGATTTAATCTATTGCCGTTTAATGTTGGTAATATTTCACGCTGCTTTAGATTACAGTTTTAAATGCGTGGCATTTGCCAAATGTTTCTACCGCAACCGATTACAGCTGTTGTTGCAAAAATAGGCTCAAGCATATATTAATATAGTAAGAATGTATTAACATAACGTGTATATAACGAACAGATGAAACGTTATGTAGGTAACCTAATGATACTGCAAATAAATTGATGCTTGGATGCGTTAAATATGCTGAACTTGCTTAGAGATGAATGCTGATGCAGATCTCCTACACTTAACTTCTTTGATATAGCCAAGCATCCGATAAAATTACCAATATATCCATAATTCAATGCGATTGCTTGTTAGATGATAACAAGCTCGTTTAGATCAATTGAAGCGACCATAGAATATCAATAAGCTGACTCAAATGCTGAGATTATCGACGATTTTGATACGTTGGTAATGGAAAACACGTCAGATATATACATTGCCCAGCAACAATTGCTATCAATTTTTACCGAAAGTGACAAAGCAACACACATTCAGTCTAATGCTCCTAAAAGATAATCCAATCACATTAATTTTGCTGTATTTAGAATTCCGGGTTCAGAAGCGTATCAATGGCAAAGCTGACATCCATTTTGCCCATATTACCTGATATTAAGAGTTGTGTTTCCAGGCCAACGATTATCGCTAAGTAGTTCATCTTGCATTTATGAGCTCTTTAATGATGGTAGGAAGCGATAACTCTATCCACATCAACTGCTTATGTGGCGTTGGCCTTCGATGTACAAGTTAACTTTGGATTATAATTCCTCTCTAGTCTCTGATCACTTACACATATTGGGAGTGTTAGTGATTTGAGAGGGTCGTTCAAGAGGCAGTGACTATGGTGCCTGATAAATAACCAATTCAGTATAAATCTAAGAGCTGCGACACAAGTAATATATCTTCAAAATGATTTTCACGATATAAAAGACCATCGAATATGCACCTGTATGAGATAAAAATATGGCAGTGTTATTATGGAAAACCTAAGATACAGCAATGATCTCTCTCAGTGTAATCGTACAATTGGCGGTGCGTGTAGTCTTGCGATCACCAACGACTGGAGAAGGTCGATCACAAGTTCAATCGTAGGTAGTCGTGAGACTAGTGGTGGCGATCAGCGACCAATCGTACGATCATTCGTGACGATTAGCGACCGATCGTACGATCAATCGTTGCCATCAGCGACTGATATTACGATCAATCGTGGCGATCAACCACCGCTCGCAAAATGGATTGCAGCCAATCGTAGCCAGTCGCATTCAGTCGTTAGATTGGTTCCTCGATCATATATACAGACTCGCGATCGTGCATCAGCATCAGTAGTCATGTAATAACTCTCAAGGAGTACACATCCTAGAACACTGGAAGAACACCTAGCCAGAGCCACAGCCAGAATCTAATATCGTGGAGATTTTAGCTAAGATTCATCCGGTACAGGCAACGTAGAATGACCCCAAAGGACACGCAAACAACAGGCAGATGACGTCTCTGCAGAGGATGAAACAGCAGCCAAGGGTAACAAAATAACAAAATAACAGAACTGCAGTTGTGCCAACATAAATTTCGTCAGCACTGGTACATACACTGGTACACCCACCATAGCGGAAACTGTCTTCGGGTGTCGTAGATGAAAGTGGCCTAAACCCCAGAAGCCACTCCACATATACTGGTCTGCAAACTAAACACTGGGGGTACCACCCATTGTCAGGTGGCACGACCAGTAGCACGACCAATCGTGCGACTACATGACTCGCGATTATGCACGACTGTGGTGCTTCCATGTACGGCTGGCGGTACTTTCATGCGCGACTGGTGGTGCGACCATGTACGACCTGTCTGCGACCTCCTACGATTAGGAATCGCAGGTCAGAAGTTTTGAACATGACCTTAGACCTTGCTGCGACTGATCACAAACGACTTCTGCGATCAGTCGTGCGCTCTTCATACGATTTGCCCACGATTCCAGCATTTTTTGGTCACAGCTAGGTCGCTACCTGGTCGCAAGCCCTGTTTGACTGGGGCTTAAGGTTTGCTCCTTTAAATATATGATCATGATTGAATTGACAATATTGGCAATACTCTGCCCATAAGCACAATGAAATGATGGTTGCCGCTAGAGATTCTTTACTCATTCTTACTAATTCTACATTCATGCACTACAGTTTAACTAAGAACATGTAATGGGTGTTGGTGCGATTGCATATATAAAAGCAAAATGGCAGAGCTAACTTGATTAAACACAGCCTCACTCTGCATTAAATGAAATCACCAGGCACATAAAAAAACATGCATTTTGGATCAAATCGTCATATGCAACGCTTTCCTCGCAGCGTTGTCGTTTTATAGATACTCATCCATATGCGGTTATATGCTGAGCATGTAGGCGGATGCATCAACCAACATTTTTATTTTACGTATTTATCCCTAATTTAGTCAGTAACAATTACACTAAAAGATTATTGCGATTAAAGAGATAAGCATTACTACTGAGGATGGATTCTCTCTCATGTGTCATTCATACTTAACTTGACAAAACACTACCATAACAGAACAGATATTGCAAGCAACAATTTATATATTGTGCGTTGTTGCAATGACATGCCATGTGCCACAGATTTTATCATTGTATATGACTTTGTCACAGTTCGGTAGACATAAGCCAGCATAAACAATTGTATGCGACTCTTTAAATGCACAAACTTTGACGATTCACGTGCATCTCTGACATCTTAAACACTGTTATGATCGGCCATATCATAAACCCTTGATGGTTTTGGCTGTTGCTGTTAGCTTGAGAATGAAAATAGTACTTGACGCTGGTGCTGTGATAAAACGTCACGCAGAACAAAACAGTGCATAGCGACAGGTTGAAACCGCTCGGTGAGTTATTTCAGCAATCAGGTATAGAGGCCTTTTTTGTCGCATAATTAACCAATCCCTGGGCCTGTTAGGGTTTGGCAGGAATTTTATTACTGAATTTGTAGCCTCAATCGGAGGGTCCTCCACCCAGCAATACAAAAGGGCTACGCTATCGAAGTGGCAACCGGTGACTGGAGGTAGATTGGCGTTCCTGAATACATTGTACAAACTGTTCGGTTAAATTATTGCTTTATATAACGTTACACCATTCCATCTGACAGGCTTTGTTGGAGGTATAGTCACAAGCTTTAAAATTGTCATTGCTTCGATTATTTTCCATCTGTGAAGTAGTCCTCTTTGATATATATATATATATGATTGATAAGATGCATCCGGACCAACACTTGCCTACGTCAGTTAAAACATTGAGCTTTTTGTGACAAGCAGCTGACGACTTCTTGAGATGAGACCAATCAATTGAATGTGGCGTACATGCGGACAGCATTACATTTTAAAATACCTGCCAAAACCTCAATGAAGAGCTTCTGCGATAATGCTCGATTGCATATTGGGTATCTACCAAGAGTGCAGAATTCGAGCTGAAGTACAAGAGCCTTTGGTTTTTCAGTTATCAGCAAAACATCATTAATTCCACTAAGAGGACATGTTACAATATGTATTCAAAGATTTATTGTTTGTATGCATGTTGTCGCTGTTATGACACGAAGAAGGCGTTGAATGACCGCGATGGCAGTTAGATTAGCACTTGAAGGGTGTGGATTGGGAAACTCGACAAGTAATATGAGCAATCAACTGCCGGTTGTCACAGTGACAGGAGGTGTAATGAGTGCTTATGCATGATTGTTTGGTTACATGTACGGGAGCAATTCAGTGAATTGATTTGGGAACGTTATTACGTGTAAGTATTAGTGATTTTGTGATAAACCATAAGAGCCGGAGACAGCATAATAGCACGTCATAATGTCTTTATTCGCGAAATTGAGCTGTAACCAGTGTGGACGATTATATTACTGTAAGATATATAAGGTATTTAATATAATCTTGCAAAGATAGCGGACTCATGTTGCATAAAATTTAGGGTTAACATTAACAATTGAATAGAAATGTGTTTTAACACGTCATCGTTTATTGGAATGTATCTATTATATTAAAAACTATAACTTGGATATAGTATAAGTATACTCCGGTGCTAAAGAATGCTTAGGTCAACAACTCGGGAGTAGTCGCCCGATATTGCACATTCGCGTGTCTAAACTCTTAATAACACATTTTGATGTGCTATTTAAATATATCCATCACAGTAATATGCCCTAAAGCCGACAAAACACCACGACTCAATATTTAAATTAGCACTGTTAATACAGATATGGTGACCAAGGCATATCAAAAGTGACGAGGTAGCAGTGAATGGTGGAACTAAAGGTCGGATATCCTGATGAGATCCATATTGAACAAGCATAGGGGCTGGGACGGCATCTGCAATATGTGCAAAGTGTAATACATGCATCGGTACAAGATCAAATATTCGTCACAGACTGCGCATACGGCATCATATTTCTGGTGTGACCCTTCATTTGCAATAATGTACGTATCTTCTGTTTTATTATTAAGCGGTCATAAGGTAGCCTCCCTTTTGATGCTGAAAATACGAGCATGTATACGACAGCAATGCACATCAAAGCCGACAACTATCAGCCATAGATTTAACACCGGACATGAGCACGATAATAAATTCATGCAATGACATCGTAAGCATTCGAGGACAATAGGTGTAAACCATTGACATGACACAAGCTTGGAAGATTTGGATGGAAGCTTAGGATGACACGCGTAATTTTCAAAAATATTGAATATTACTGGACGAATATCAAAGCGGGTATAAAGCGAAGAGTGACTGCCTGTATCGAATTTGCTTTGCATCAATATCACAAAATAGCAAGATAATAGTTGAATAATTCAACGGTGAGTTTTACAAACTTTACTCCAGATATTGCTAAATTTACACAAAGCACCAGGGCCATTTAACGTTTACTCACGGCTTCATAAAATACTATCCGGTTTGTTTTAAATTCAATAAGCAGCGTTATTATATATATATATATATATATATCTATATATATATATATATATATATATATATATATATATATATATATATATATATATATATATATATATATATATATATATATATATATATATATATATATATATATATATATATATATATATATATATAGATATAAATATATATATATATAGATAGATATAGAGATATATATAGAGATATATAGATATATATAGATATATAGATATATACATATATATATATTACATACATATATATATACACAAATATATATATATTTATATATATATATTTAAATATATAGATAGAGATATATAGATATATATATATAAATATATAAATATATATTTACATATATATATAAATATATATATATTTGTGTATCTATATATGTATGTATATATATGTATATATATATTCTCTATATATATATATATATATCTATATATATATGCATATATATATATATGTATCTATCTGTCTATATATATATATTTATATATACATATCGATATATATATATATATATATATATATATATATATATATATATATATGGCATATATATATATAATAACGCTGCTTATTGAATTTTAAAACAATATATATATATATATATATATGATATATATATATATATATATATATATATATATATATATATATATATATATATATATAACCGAAGACTGGCTATTGCGCCCGTTCAAGGAATTGACTTGGGTGCCTGTGATCTGGCCCCTTTCAGAATTCAGACGTCCTGATAATATATCTATCATCAGTGTATATTTAAAAGACTTATTATATAATTTCAAAGCACTGGTTGCCGATGATTAAAATATGTAGAAAGTCGATCAGATGGCCACATTGTGGTAATGTGTTCGTTGTCGAAATTGCCCGAAGACTCTGGCAACAATGGAAAAGTTGTCATGTAAGACTGAGCATCCAGGGTTCAAGTCAAACTGCTTGGATCGTGACGTCCAGCTTTGATCTAAATTCGAGTACATACCGATCGATGGACCTATAGGGGATGTTATCACAAATGAGTAAGTCATGCCTTTATTGAAGCACATATAACACACACAGCTACTTCTGGAATTGGTCAATTATAAAACCATGGACAATGTGTATCCCAAGTGACCATGTAGTGCAATACATTTGGTAATCATGTTCAATGCTACTTAGGCACATAACAACAAACAGCAAAGCCAGCAATACATTTTGATCTGGAGTAAATAGTAGACAAAAAAGGAGTTAAAAAAAACTCGTTTTCCTATTTCCCTAAGAAATAATCAATTCTTTTTGGCTCCAGGTTGTTCAGATATTTGGCCTATCGCCATTTCATCTACTGGGTGTGGCACAGATTATGTAGACATAACAGAAAAGTATTGCCATCATGTGTCATAAACAAAATACAATCTACATTCCCAGACCCAGATGACCTTCACAGAGGATACCTAGAATGGAGCTGAGGACATTTTCTTTGTAGGATTGAAGCGGCATCGGTGTGCTCCCACAAGGATGTCCTTTTCTGGCTTCTCAAATTGAGCAGCATTAGGGGGTGGAACACTCCTTTCTGCCGAAAGAATTTTCGCTAGTCTGTAACTGGGTTATATCTCACGGAGCACAAATACTTCTTCAATGAGATTGTCAAAATAATCTGAAAAATAACCAGTATATAAAAGATTAGTAATAAACTGTCTTTGAATCATTAAATGGTATGCTTGGTCTTTTGCGCCAGTATAATACCTGTATTAATAAATGGTAACCCTATGGGCACAGCGGAGATTCTTTATTATAATAAATGCCAGCATTACATTATTGTCTAACTCATATTTACGCATATTGAACAACAAATCATGTGATATATACCAACCAAAAGTGATGGGAACATTGACAGGCTTCACCACTGGATCCCCCTGTCTGGACTTTGGATATGACTCCCCATTGTGACTGACCTTGTTGAGTGACTATTGGAGTTTTCATTAAAGTGCAAAACTGCCACGAGTTATCTGGAAGTTAAGCACCAACAGTAGCAGATATACACTGGTGGTCTGGCATGCCTACATGAGCTCACAATACACCAGCATGTCACAAACCCATGTTTTTCATCAGGTATTTGCAATTGATACCACACTACAGCGACAGCAAAGCTCAATTAAATTACCTTGCTTCCATAGTGGCAAAGGGAAAGTGTACACTCTTGGGCGCGAAGAAGATCACCACCTTGTGGAATGATTATACACTTAAAGTCTGCTCAGACGGAGATAATCTGCCAATGTCTTTAAGAAGGTGTTTGCTTGTCACAATAAGCTCCATTTACTTGTGTGGCTTTGATCCCTAATAAATGAACAAACAAATACAAGATAATGTGTAGCACACCTACATACAGAGGCAACATGTGTTTCAGTGTCGACCAGCTGTACACCAATGATAATTCCCTAAAGAGGGATCAAAATCACCAATAATATATCAATATACATCTATATACAGACTATGTCTAATTGGTCCTACGACATAAGTAGTACTCCTCATGTAAATGGACCAATTAAACACAGTATGTAGTGTATCCAAATCCCCAGAGCGTTTCTACTTTGAATTGCACAATATGTTATATTGTACTGTTGAACATGACCATAAATGATGGGGAAGACGGTTTATTTAATTTTGTCTCTTCCTAATTGCGATATAAATTTACATTACGATAGCATGAAGTTGTGACGTGGGTTAGTGCACACCTGAGGAACTAGACGTACGCAAAGGATATATATGCTTTTTACAGAGCTATCTTTATTATGATTTCCACTGATCTTATAGATACTGTATTGTTGGTCGCCGAACTTGCTGTAGGAAAACATACCGTTGGCGTCTGTGCCAATCTAATTATTCTCGCACTTATAGGAATATATGTGTCCTTAGTAAAAATGTTACTGAACAATGAGAGTTCGCTTTGAGATGATAATAACATGGAAGAAAAGACTCTCAGATGTCATATTACCGCTGCTTTGTGTCTTATGATATACTTTGACCTTGCAAAACGACGAAATTCAACTCGCCGTGGCGTGGTATTGACCGACAAGATAAAATAAGGATATCATAAATGATATCATAAAGTATCTGCTTATTGCATACAGTGACTAGTTAGTTCTTTGTAATCAAGACGACGTATGGGAAAACTAGAGCATAATCTTCATTTTTTCCCATGCAATAGAAGATAGTGGACGCATTCAGCTGTTATTGCATTAATTACGCACACACTAATCATTAGGCGTGGAGATGGTACAACAAAGCTAGTGCACTGGACTAATGTAGAATGTCAGTTGTAATGTCAATTTGAATAGGTCAGGTAGTCACAAGGCACGGATGTCGATTTTAGCAAAGATGAATTTGTTTTGGTCACACAAATATTGAAATGGTGGTAGAATTCAATCAAAACAATCGTATATTGGTCATGTCGTTAGCGGCATTTCCAACATGTGCCCGATCATTATGCTATGGCCTCCAACATGCGTCCGATCATTATGCTATGGCCTCCAACATGCGTCCGATCATTATGCTATGGCCTCCAACATGCGTCCGATCATTATGCTATGGCCTCGAACATGCGGCCGTATGTTTGTTTCTTGTCAGCCAATAAGTTAATCAGATGTTATGGGAAAATCAGAATCGTTTCGATCTAATGACGTGTTCACCACCTTAGGCATCGCCGCTTTTAGCGTCGAGTATACCAATGTCTTTGTTGTCACGCCCTTAACAGACTATGTAAATTGCTTGAATCTTAGTGCGTTCGTCACAGTAATGGTTTCGCTCATCAAACATCCGCACCAAATTGAAGTATTTCTTGTTCCCAATTTTGCGTTGCTTTCGCAGTAAATGGCCAGTTGAGTGCTTTGCGTGGCGTATCAGAAGAAAATAGCAGGAATGAACAATGCTGAGTTAGCTGTTTTCCTATTTCGTTTATCTGCTTCATGGTCAAGTGATACCGTCGGCCATTTACGCTAGTGAGCAATAGATATTGCTCAGAAGGTGCAAAGATCATTGCATGACATAATGACGGTTATTTACCATTACCTGACCTGTTATGCCATGTAATTTGATCATAACTGTTTCATCAAAGAGATGGAATGACTCAATCTGACAAGTGGGGGACCAATAGGGATGTTACATGCACTATTACGTATATAAAAACCTCGTATTACTCCTAATGCCAGTCAGTTGGTGTATTAAGGTGAGCAGTTATATTTTTGACGACTTGGCGCTTGTTTCTTCGCCGCCAATAAACTCTGTTTTGTTCGGTGGGTAACGAGTGAGTGAGGAGAAATTCTAGAGGTTTATAGAGATTGCTGTGGACAATGCAGACAGTAAGTAGTTATGGGGATTGTCTGGCAATGTTCAAGAACATGGGTACAAATAAGAGTAGACACAAACCAGTGCTGAGGAGCACCTTGTATTTATTAATGTTAGGACTATTTAAAGATAGACGCCTCACCTCGAGATGGTTTGATTTTGTCTGAATTACAGCCACATGTCATTGCCTCACATTGTAGTCAATGGGTGTGGTGACTATTTGTATGGATTTGCAATAACAAGTGCTCGTTTAATGTGTGCTAATCTTCTGTTACCATGGAGTCATTAACAGCATTAATTTAAGATAAGCAAATCCTGTATTACTGTAGTCTCACAATATTGACCATCTCTCTCTCCCTCAGTACACAATCAACTCACCATTGTGCAAGACTACATTGGTATGCAGGGTATACATTTGCAAATGAACAGCGCTATATATCAGTTTACATTATGCAAAACGCTCACTTTAATAACACATGAAAACTGCGCAGGTGGCGCTCAAAACAACTAAGTGCATATCATTACCAACTACCCTCTCACAAATACCAGAGTAGACTCGATTCAAGCAAAGCATGAAGTCATTGACACTAGTCATCGAAGTTCTCTTTTTCGTTTGACGATTTTTTGTATTATACTCCGACGCTTCAATGATATTATGCCACGATGGCATTACTGATGCGTACAGTTTGTATTTTTATCAGGTTTAATGCTGGATCTATGCTGATATGTTAAACACTCAATATGGACTGGCGTTTGAGCAATTAAATGCAGCCTCTACCCTTAAGCGGGTAGGTAGAATTCGTCGTGGTGGGATCGATGTGTCATGAACCTTAAGTAATCAGCACCGTCTCCAGAGCGGGTTTTCATGAGGCACTTGATAGATTTTATTGACTGCGGCTGAGAGCAGCACAGTAGGGTCTTGCACATCCTCAGCTAATTACATAAAACCGTACTAATGATCGCAGCGACCGAAAAGCAAATGTACTCACTTTGCAGGAGAAATGCATTATCAGCCAGCAGCATTGACTGTTCATGGCTAATTCTGGTTTGTGGATAAATAACAGCTGCTAAATATATAAAGACGGTTCTTCTAATGATTTGAATATTTCCCTCATTTAAGTCTGTTTCGAGATGATTGGTTTTGCATCCCACGAGATCAGGTGGATCGCTGTTGGATGGGTTAATACATGTGGCACGAGGTCAACACGGTATATCACCAAGAGAAATCGAAATGCTTGCCAGTGCATAAGTTTTTATGCACTGGCGCTGAGCTATGAGACCTTGAAAAAATCCGGCTCCAGCTAAATGTACATCTGCTCAGTTTTTCTTTGAACCAGTTTGTAGCCGGCGACTGTCAATTGAACATGCATAATTATTATAACAACTGTACAGCATACTTTTTTATATTAAGATGTTCCCGAATAACAATGTTTGCATTGCAGTAAACAAAGCGGTGTGGAATATAATCCTTTGATGAAAGGTCACTTTAGAGTGACAAGGCTGTTTATTCTGCATAGGGAATCGTCATTAGCATTCGTACATCGTGGCATTGTGTCATCACACATCATAGCAAATTAGGTTAGATGCATTCCATTATCTACTAACACCATTTACTAAAACGTGACAAATCAATTAGATCATCATCAGTAATAAAATAGAAAATAGAACGTCACAATCATAAAACCATGACAAATGAACTAACCCAATAAAACTACTACAACGTCTGTTCAATAATTAACATAAGCAATGATAACACAGGTACTAATCGTACACATGAAACGAATTGCAGGGATGACATCGTTTACCATGGACATGTCGCTTTGATGACGTTGTGCACCATAGACATGTCCATTTTATGATATTAAGCACCAAGTACATACCGCTTTAATGACTCCCGTAATATGTCACCTTGCTGACATTGAACATCCTATATAGATGTGCCACTCGATTGCATCGAAGCTTCGAGAAGGATGCATCGATACCAAGCAACATGCGTCTATCATGGAATATTATATAGAGCCGATGTAACATATTTAAACGATTGATAAAGGCGCATGAAATACTTGAATACAAACACTCTCTAATTCGGCCCAAGAAGATGACGTTGCACGGTCCAGGAAGCATAACATGTCCATTGAGAAATTTACTCATTTTCGGTAATGAGATTCTGTAATATTAACTGGGCCCCGTTGAATCATAGACCGCATCTGATTTGGGAAGCGATATTGCAGTAATTCGGTTACAAATGTACGCCTCCATATCATTCACTGCGTGGTTTGTAGGAATGGGGCTGGATTTGTAAACGTTGCTGGTATGTGATATGATTACCTGATGTGTTTTGGTTGACCTTGATCACATATTGTCATCCATCATTAAGTAGAATAATAGAATAATTTGGTGGCTCTTACAAGTTACCCAAGGCTTTGCCACAAATTTCCCATACGACATCATATATTTAGCTTAAAGCTGTTCCGTATTTGATCCCGACACAGTAGCGTTCACATCAATTTCTGTATTTTGATTAAATGTGGTCGATAAGGAGTAAAGCTTCAGAGTTCACCACCTCCACCACAAGCGTGCGGCATGTTATTTAGTACCCAGTTGGTGCATTATTCACAATCAGTGGAATACAGCATAAAATGGCAACCCCAATGGTGCTGCTTCTCCGATACGATTCAAGTATCCTCCATGTAGAACATAACTTTTCATCGAACGTGAGTACTAATATATCATAATTTGAAACATATTACTTTTAAATAATTCATGTTCAAGATTAGGAAAGTAATCTGTGATTCTGTTGGGATTTATGTGCTCTTCAAAATGTGTTCAGCCATCATTGCTTCTGTTATCTAATATTTCCAACGGATAAATATAGTTCGCATCACGATCTCCTCTTCTCTGGAATAAGTATTAATCCTATGTGAAGTTATAATTACTCAACAGGCAACTTTGCTTTGTCTTGAAGCATTAATATTGTTAAGCGCACAATCGCATATTTTTATCATTAAAGCAACAGTGCAGTCTTCTTAATGTGTTTTCGAGAATTTCCCCAACAATAACAATGGAGCGGTAAGAATGTCGTTCGATCATTCTCGTGTCTTTGTTGTTCGACGTTACACGGGAACAAACCAGATGCCTTGGTAATTAAATGCCCATACATGGCTGATCCTCACGATGACCTTCACAAGTTATAGCAGTAGTAAATACATTAGTATGAATGCAGCCGGTCATGAGAACAGTTAATGATATTTCGCCAAGGCTGTGCAAACATACGACATCGTGAAACTGTATGTTAGAGGCAACTGAATGCAACCGAAATTGACAGCATCTTTATCGACACACAACGTAATAGATTCATTTAAGGTGATGCAGTAGAAAAATGACAGGTTCGAAATAACCAGGTAAACTTTAACTCATGGTTGAAGCATTTCCCTATATTTTATCCATGTGGGATAATAGAACTTGGTTGGTGTTGATAATATAACATTTAAGGATGATTACACAATTTCCTTTCTAATTTTTGCAGGTGAAATGTTTTCTAGACAAACGGGTTTTTGGAAGTAACAATCCAGATGATCGTTACCATTACAACATTCCTTTGTCAGGGCATGTCGTTTATAACAGTCTTCATTAATCACACTTCAGCCTACACAGGTAATCAGGTAATATATAAATAAGGTGATATCATATCAGGCTGAATTTAAAAATAAACTTAAAATTATTCTTTAAAAACGATGCTGACCCTGGGTTGAACCGACCCTAGGCCAGAACGTGCTCAACCATTCCACTGCATTGCTAGGCCACAATCAAATCACCAAATCTATTGTGATCAATGACGTCTGTGATGGCGAGGATGAGGTCATTCGAGGGTCAAATAGCATAATCACAATGTAGGATCAGTACCAACAGACCTACTTGTTCAACCTCTGTGATGTTTGACGATGAAAATCATGAAAATAATTGATATATTATGTAACTAGTCTTATGCATTTGTCAATAAACACATAATAATATTATGCTGATGTTATTGTGATTGACATTCACTTATGCTGTGTGATGTCTTTTATTATTTTATTGATCCCCAAACTTTAATTGTACATGCAATATTAGATTAAGTGGGTTATATGTTATTCGTCTGAGTGACGAACAAGACTACCGGTAATAAATCGACACGTCCTGATTGTAATATGGTATCATTTAAAGCTATAATTGTATTGTGATATATTACGATTTCGTTAACACATGGATGCTTACAACTGTAATGTCCCAATGATTTGCCGATGTAACGTTGTCGCTGGCTTCTTTGTCGTCATTCCCCATTACTGGAGGTTCGATGATATTCATTTCATTGAAGCAGGTCAATATTTATGACTATTATACACCGACCAAGTTTCCTAACTCCGGAGTTGTTACTTTACCGACAGTTCTTAATGATCTTCATTAATAGAACTGCGTCTTAAAACGACCGGAAGAGAAATTCCGTTCTATTTATTCAAAACAAGCTACGCTCCTCCGTGTCTTTCATTCAACTGATTATCTAGACTGTAATCAAAAATTGAATCTTTGAAGCTGAAGCGAACAAATCGATTACCCCTTCCTTAAGTATATCTAAACGATTACGCAACGTTTCGTAGCATTGTACTTTAAACATATGGTCGGAGAAAACACGATCCTTATCATAGTTGATTGATACCCGCCACACATACCCGTCACATGTTATTATGATGAATACCTGCGCCACTGAATTGTGAGATTGATATTCATATATTGTAAGGAGTATGCTATGACAAGAGGCGAGCATATTATAATGAATATGTCCGAGCAAATTGACATCAAGACTCTTGCGTACTCACTTGCAGGTATTTTGTAATTCTCATGAATCTATTTACCATAAATGATTCCAACTTAACTTATGTGAAAGGGATGATGGTCCATTTGAAGTGTATTTAACAAATGGAAACATTGTTTATCCTATTTATCGGGCTTTGGAATGCATTTTGTGAGAGCCCATAGGGTATCTGAGACTGAAATGGCGCAATAGATCAGCATCAGCGGGTAACTGGAAATAAGTGATGCCTTCCACACCTAACCATATGAGTCCTCAACAGCTAGGACTCAGGTGAATTGTTATGGTGTTAATACTACATTCACTGAAAAGCTACATTTATTGGCTATCTACGAAGCAGGAAAATATTTCGATTATGGCTAATCTTGTTTTGATGCGATGGTTTTGTTTAATTCTAGTGATATGTCGCGTACAGTAAAATACCGATTACACAAATCCGTCTGAGCTCAGAACGACTGAGAGTAGTCATAAAAGAAGCAATGTCTTGTAAAAGTTGCATCTAATGGAATAACATCACAATTACACGCATCTATAGAAACACATATTTAAACAACAAGCAACGTGTTATAAGCGTGCCTACTGCGAGTAAGCCTTAGACAATATACTTATACTACCAGGAGATTCCAGAAAAAGAATTATACGAATAATTGTGAATACTCCCCTCATGGTTTAAATACGTTAGTATGAAAATAAGCTAACAGTTCAAAAACATTTATTACAATGATAGTTTGATAGTCATAACTAATTGTAGCGGCAATATGGTTAAAAGATACAGACGATCGCGTTACCATGCCTATTGTCTTAGTGATTATTTGACATTTGTGATATATTGCAAGCAGTGTATTATTCAAATTCAACTCCACTAATGTATTGCGAATACTTCAAAAACCGGAATCTTCTGCGCACACAGTTAATATATTCGGGTTTGCTGGTCAGAACGAATATGCTGGACGCATCGTCGTTTATCTAGTAATATTTGTGCTATATCAAGATATGTAATTAGAGCATACTAAGACATTGTATTGACCGTAATGCTTTCCAGTGTACGTGTGTGCGTTAATTAATTTAGCAACAAAACGATCTCAAACTTTGCTCAACGTTATTATTACTGCCACTGCGACTGGCGGTGATGTAAGTATTTGACCATGAATATCCGCGCCAACCAAGGTTAAATTAGCCACGATTCAATTTCATGTTAGTGCCAACTTTGATATAATGCAGCGTTCTTTGATCATCGCTTTTTTACATCGAAAATCGCCAGATGCATTGTCAATCACTGAACATCCTTTTTCGGGTGTGTATGGTTTTCACGACGTGCCACGTTCCACAATCCTGTGTCGATGGAGCCGTGTGGCAATCCACGCGATAATGGAATAGTTGCTAATCAGCAGAGCCTCCTGGTGTGGATCTAACAGACATCTAGTCGTCGTTTGCCTCAATGACTTAGACAATGGCTACAACTGATAGCCATTAACGATCCCTTGTTAGAAACGAGAGCATCATAAAAAATAATACATGTCGAACAGTAGACACACACGAACATAGCTATACAAGTTATAGTACGTTGAAATCAAAACAGCAAGAAACGAAGTCCCAACGCAAATGAATTAAACCGATCTAGCCTCATTTTTGCTATCCACCTATAGGAAAACACGGTCTAATAGGAACGTTCCACAATCGATGATAATGTTTTGGTGAGAATAAATAAAGGATATCGGGGTTTTTGGTTTTTTAGATTTATTTTATGTCACTGACAGCAATCAGTTTTTCAGAGTTCATTACGTGTTTTTGGAAGAAATTGATTCTTTCACATTGTTCCTGTCAAGTAATTTTTAAGCACTTTACGGTGCATTGCAGACGTTCAGTTCGATAGTGTCTTCTTATGATTACGACACAAATTTACATAACGAAAGTATGAAATTGTGACAAAAGAGCTCGTCAACTCACTGGATGTATGCTAAGATATCAGCAATCAGATGCTTACAAATTGCCATCGAAATTGCTTTAGTACGATATTGTTAGAAGAAAACTAATATAAATATCTTCGTGTTCCTTTCATATGCTATTGAACATTAAGTTTTACTGCTCTACGTGATGTGAGTAAAAAGTAAAGCAGGACTCGCAGAGAACATATTGCCGCTGTTGTGGGCATTAAGAGATAAACTTTACCCTTACAAAACGACGATTAAAACTTGTATTGGACACACACGAGATTCAATAGGGATATCATAAAGATATTATTAAGTTCCTGCTTATTGCACACAGCGACTAGTTAGGTGATTGTAATCAAGACTACGAATGGAAAAGTAGAGCATAATCTTCGTTTGTTCGAATGCAATAAGTCGGTGAGGAATAGAAGAACGTGGACGCATTGAGTTGTTATTGTGGAGATGATACAACAAAGCTAGTGTGCTGGGCTAATGTAGAATATGTAATGCGACTTTTAGATGTATTATAAATTTTAATAAATTACGTGGTTCCATAGGTCATAAGTCAAACATTTAGATTCTGGCAAAAATTAATTTGTTTTGTAAACACAAATATTCAAATGCTTGCCGATTGGGATAAAAACAATCTAAACAATTGTTTATTGGTCAAATCATGAGTGGAAGTTGCTTTCGGTCATTGTGCTATGGATAATCAACGGCCTCCGGCAAGGAGACGTGCTAGCAATCGGTAAGACATGCTCAGCTTCATTCCGCAATAACATTTTCATCATTGAGAAGATATCTTATTACAGATGATACATTAGGGTATCCCTCATGAATTCGGTAATTCCCGACAGATGTTGAAGGGATTTGACTGAACAGTAATTTACTTGCCACTAGCTGTGTTGAACATGCCCACGTGCACCTAGTACCACGGAACCTTTAGCAGCATCCGCATATAACATGTTGCATCTGGCCAGTCTCCCAGATTTACCCTCTTTTGCTCTAATGTTCACATTTTATTCAACATGCCGATATTCGAGTTTCAAGATTTTCACATTTTCAATGACCTCAACCTTACCTTGATTTTGAGGTCAAAACAGAACCTATGGGTTCTGTGCATTATTGGTCCCGACCAATTAAAGATAAAATGGGAATTGCGACCTGTATCGCGTGACAAAAAAAGTTTACATACTTGCATATGAACAAACGCGACCGACCGACATAGCTAGTGTAAACTAGTATGTCATCTGTAATAATATATCCCCTCAGTGTAAAAATGGTAAGTTTATAAAGTTTTAACTTAATATAAATTAATTGTACATGGAGATATTTCATTACACATGAATAAGATCGGCAGGGCGAAGTTACTACATTTTCGAAATATAAGCTCACTCGGCCAAATCCGGGAAACTGGCAAGATGCAACAGGTTATACGTGAGCGTGTTGAACATAGCGATGGGTCAGTATATTACTGTCCAATCAAATCTCTTTAACAACTTTTGGGAATGAGCAAATTCATTAAGAAAACCTAAATGTACCATGCATATATATATATATATATATATATATATATATATATATATATATATATATATATATATATATATATATATATATATATAGATATATATATATATATATATATCTATCTCTCTCTCTCTCTCTCTCTCTCTCTCTCTCTCTCTCTCTCTCTCTCTCTCTCTCTCTCTCTCTCTCTCTCTCTCTCTCTCTCTCTCTCTCTACTACTCTGTCTTTCAGCAGGGTATGAATAAGTCAATAAACAGCGCTATATATCAATTTGAATTATGCATAAAACTGTCAGCATGAAGCCAGGCATCGACAACTTCAATGTAGGGACAGCAAACCGTTAGCTTGAATAAAACATCAAAATTTTGCGTATGCGCAGGTGCCACGTAAATCTACGACGTGCATGCCAATGCCAGCTACCCTCATCATCTCCAATACCAGAGCAGACCAGATTCATGCACGGCATCGTGTCATTGACACTTTACAGACCTCTGCTTACCGCTGCTTCATCTAAAAAGTCTATATATTTTTTTATTTAAAGCTTTTTATCATGCTTCGACGCATTTCTGATATAATGTCTCGGTGGCATTGCTGATGCACACATTTTGTATTTTCACCAAGTATCATTCGGGACTCAACATGGCAAGATGGTCGGGCGTTTGAGCAATAAAAAACAGCTTCTGCTCTTAAGCGGGTACATATAATTCGTCTAGTAATCAGCGTCGTCTTCAAAGTGGGATTATATGAGGTGCCTAATAGATTTTATTGACTGGCTGAGCGCAAAACAGGCATTTGCACATTCTCATTTTATTACATAAAACTGAAACAATATCTACTTTGACAGAAAGCCAAATGTTATTACTTTTCTGGAGACATGTATACCCAGTCAGTTGAGATGTCCCTCTCGTTTTTGGGCAAAGTACAGCTGCTAGAGCGAATGTGCGATTGCAAAATATTTATAATTAGTTGAATATATTCCGCGTAGTTTGGTACGCCTCATAACTTTGTCATTTAAAGCTTTGCTGACTTTTAATATTTCCTCCATTTTATGTGTTCAATGGCTTTTATGCTGAATGATACACGGCTTTGCAGCTGCGGCATAACCAAGTGCATGCCGTTGAATACATTTACCCGGCGACGCTGAATATATCCTGAATATAGCCGGATTCAGCCATATGTAATTCTGCTTGGTTTGGTGTTGAACCATTGAACCAATTTATGCACGGCGACTAGATATTCCACATGCTACGTCGTGTTGTCTTGTGATCATGCTTCTCATATGATGGATATTTACTGGTTCTTTTGTGTTCATGGCTAATAGGTTACAATAGCTGCTTGTGACAACCAGTAGTCAATGTTCAAAGTGCCATAAAGCAAATCATGAAATGCTCCGCAGTTTTACTGCAGCACTTGAACGACCTGCATTATGGATAGGGATACTCTTAGAGCCGTCAACTACAAGGCAATTGGTGCATTTTGGTGTTGATCCCTAATCATGCATTTCTATTCAAAGCCATCACGCTGATGCGTTCTGTGTGCTGCCAACGATAACAATTGTGGCGGGGTCTCTCGGTTGGCGTTGTTTGCGATGCTACTGTCAAGAGAATGTTCTTCCAAAGCATATCAGACAGAATAATCACAAATCACAATTGTATATGTAAATTTCGTTATAGCAGGATGTTCCCCAATATAAACTTGAAGCATTTTCGCTAATCGACAGTACAAATCAAAATGTGCAGTTCGGTGAGCTCACTCGTGCGGTTTTGAGATGAAATGTCACTTTGACGAGGCAAGGCTGCTGCAATATAATGGGGATGATAGATTATGTTGATAAATGTGCATGCATATAAAACAAACACGCCATAACAGTTAAACTGGTTAGACTACCTTAAGCCTGGAATAGAAACAAAATCTGCATATGTGTCAAACACTAAATGTAGTCAGGCTTCTTAGTGCGTTATGCAAAACTTGGCTATCGGCGTCAGTGTTATTGTATAATTTTTTGTAACCCGTAAATACAGATTCGGTTGCCCCTTTAACCTTCACATTTGTGTTAGCATATTATTACTTCATGGTCAGTACATTCTTAACAACTGGTTGATTTGTAAAATATACTCACCATTGTTGTAACATGAAATCGATCTCCACAATGTCCATTTAATTATCAGCCATGATATTAGATGGGCTACTCATAGATCGGCACTCGTACTTTGTGGCATTGCCTCAACACACATCCCAACAAAACCTTTATCAGACGTTGAATTCGGTTACATACATTGCGCTTAATTCATACTTAATATCTAGAATCACTCTCTACTAAAAAGAATCAAATCAATTAGATCATCATTAATAATAATGACCACATTGTTATACTGACGATATTAAATGACAGTAATCATTTTTAAACAAGCCCCGCTACTGAAAAAAATTATGCAATCAATTCTGTTTAAAACAAGATGTAGGTATTGTTTGAAATAACAATTGTTACAATGATATTTTTATCATTTGGAAAAGAGTCATTAGATCATTAAACAAATCTGTTGCGTAATGTGAAATATCCTGTATTTGAGATTATTTCCTCTAATGCAACAAAATTCCATCATCTCTATTATGTTTTTTTTTTTTCTAAATGCTATGGCCTTAACAAAGGTTATGTGTCTGACAACCTTCATTCATGTGTAATCCAAGAAAACAATACTATTGAGAATTAGGCACTATTGCATTACATGCTTCCTAAAAAGTGTTATGGTAATAATATACAACGATTGACACAACAGTTGTGAAACTAACATGTTATAATTTTCTATAAATTATTTGCATCTCCACACAGGATAAAGTTATATTCTAACACACACTACAAGAGACCACTTCATCTCTTTTTTTAGCTTAATACATTATCTTTAATCAATTGTATCGTACGTGAGTGTTAGGAAGACACTTCAAACGTGCAAGTATCGCATGATTTTGATTGATGGTTTACAATCTTTAATACGACTAAGATTTTCAGAAATTGCATTCTGCATTTCACTTTACAAAAACCACCGATTTTAATGAAGATTAAAAACGCCAAATCTTTCTTGGTGATCTCAGGAGATTATTTACGATTATAGATTAACGCGGTACTTGCACGTTTGAAATTATGAGGGATATTATGACTAGCATCACCGATTGATGATGATGGAAGTCAGGTAACAGATATAACTTGTTACGATATCGTTTGTGCACCCACCGGATGGAATGACCTTGACCTTGTAATAAAGTTGCTTCCTGTTTGACACATCATGGCGTTGGTTGTTTACATAACTCATTGCCTTGTTTCATGGTATATGCATTTAAACGGCTGATAATGCCACAATGCCCCTATTCCCTGAAGGTGATTACTGGGATCATCATTCGAATGAAAGACTTGAATACTTCGGCCCAAGAAGGTCAAGTTGCACGTCCAGAATTATGCGCCCATTGAGAAATTTACTAGCAGTCGGTATTGAGATTTTGAAATATAAACTCGGTCCTGATGCATCATGGACCGCATCTCCACGGCTTGTACAACACATGTTATATATTGATGGTCAATCATTTATATAAGGTGTTTTGAAGGACAAAGGCGAGACACGTGTTAACTCGGCTATTGCGGTTTTGGGTAATGTCTTGTGTTAGACAAACGATAAAGGCTGCTTGGCGCCCAGGTACCCGACATCAAAGAGTCGCGCGCATGCGAACATTATCATCAAGGCCTATGTCCGTTTCTATGCGCGTCACATCGGCACCGCTGAGTGTCTGTGTAGTATAGTGCAAAGGGACTCATTGGGGTTGAGGTGTATATGTTACATTCCAACTAAATGCACATAACATGTAACTCTTGCATTTTTATAATCCGCTATATACCAGGTAATGATTCATTATACACTCAACTGCGTTCCTCGTTGTATGGAACTAGGAGTATTATTTGCTCTTGATTCGCTTTGAGCGAGAAAGAGCCACAGCTACCGGTGCACAGCTTATCCTGTGGGAATAAGGTAAACTGATGCGGGAATGGAGTTTGCTGGGGACAAAGATGGGAGGGCAATAAACAGGATTCTTGTGTTAATGTGGTGCTACAGTCAAGGAACTGGTCGAGTATAAGTATAGGATGAAGATTGATGTCAGAAGGTTTGTAGCCTGTAGGCTAGGACATGGTATTATATATCTATATATATATATATATATATATATATAGAGAGAGATAGATATATATAGATATATATATATATATATATATATAGGAGAGAGAGATATATATATATATATAGATATATATATATATATAGGAGAGGGAGATGTATCTAATATATATGTATCTATAGAGAGATTCTCTATATATAGATCTCATCTCTATATGTATGGATATACATATATCTATCTGTGTATAAATCTATAGAGATATATCTACTCTATATCTATATATATATATATATATATCTCCATATCTATATGTTTATATATATCCTTTATAAATGTTTATATCTATATGTATATATATATGTATATATATGTGTATCCATATCTATATGAATATATATATATATCTCATATCTATATATGTACATATGTATATATATATATATATCATATATATATGACCTCCTTGATGGATATCTTCGTGTATGTATATCCATGTTTCTGCAACTGCCATGTAATATTCGATCAATAGAATGAGAGATTCAGGGACTGTTGTCTTCAAAATAGTTGAGCAAAACTATTTATTAGTGACATCATTACTTTCTCAAACCGATATCAAGTATTTGTTGACTAGTAAGATTGAACAAGTAACTTATTCTGTAAGAACTGCATAGCTTTTACGCAGATTTCTTATCAACACAAATTATAGCTTGATGCAGGCACGTATTAATTCCTGACATTGCAGCATTCAGATGATTTTTTATTTACATTTAGTGTGAGTCGATTCAGAGTAAAACATTGCCGTCATCCCACCACCACAAGAGTGTGTCATGTTAAGAAGTAAACAGTTGATGCATTATTCAACATCAGATGAATAGAAAGCCTAAGATGGTCGTGGTGCTGGTCCTCCGATACAACTCCAGTTTCCTCCATCATCAAACGTGAGCACCAATATATCAGTCTTTCCGGCGTCAGAAGACATGTTATTCATTAAGCTCACGTGATTGATGAGAATTACCAAAACCATAGTATGCACCACTGCAATATTTATAACCACAATCAATACCGCTCTAGCTTTCCATGTTGCTCATTGGCGCCATGTAACAGGCAAATAGCTCTTACTTACATAACTAACTCAATATTTGAGTAGAATAAGTTATGATACATTGCGTCCACATATTGTGCCGATCCACGAAAACAAATTGCTTCAACCTCTGGATAGTGTTGATAGGAAAAAGAAACGTGATGTAAACGAATTCCAAAACAATCTAATGACGATCATTTCCGTATGGAGTTTTATCGGGCAAATTCATGGATTACGCTTCAAACCAGGAGGCAATGTTGCGTCTGTGAAAGAGCACCCGAATTCTGCTTACAATGCAGCTTCTGAATCTCGGCGAATTTTGCCGGACTCTATATACTATGATAAATAGGATGAAGTCGAAATAAATCTCGCACAGTCCAGCAAAGTTGGAGCGGGTTATATCAATGCAACATCCATTTTTGACTCGGGTAATAGAACCAGATAAAAAATGCGTATTTACAACTACAATTCTTTCAAGAAATCTTGGATTGAAATGCTAGAAATTGAACCATATGTTTCTGTTAAAATATATTGGAATTGTTTCATGTGTCAGTTGCAAATTAACCGAAAAAGTCATTGAACAGAATCCGTTATCTTAGTAGCCGTTGCAATCACTCGCAATTGTGTTAATGCCATGTATCAATTAGCATTCACTGTTTATTCTGCATGGTTTGTAACGCTATGAAATTAAGGCTGGATAGCTCTGCTTTTGCACCCAACGTCAATAACAGTATCGTTAAAAGATGCCAATGTTCCATAATTTCATACCACACGTGTGTGATATTACGGGTCTGCCAATTCTCATCCATCTAAAACATAGAATATTTGACGATAATACAGGAAGCACTAAACTAGTTATTGATATGCATCATTCATTGTTTCAATCTCCTTCACCTGATTACATCAAACGTGACCTCATTTCACCACCTGTTAAGCATTACATACGAGGTATTATAGCTAGATAATCGAATTCCAATCTACTGTCCATGGCCAATCCACACCAATACTGCCCATTAACATACATTATTGAAGTTATTGTTATTACCCCTCTCTGACTGTGTGCAGTGAGGGATATTACAAAGGGGCTCAAACCAACAGACGGATTCAATGCTCGTATGTATTGTATGCTCCATAAGCTGTAACACCTCCTAACATGTAAGCACAAGTCGTGCCTTTATATGTTCTGTGAATATAGATGATGGTGATATATTTGATGCATATATAACTCACATAGAAACTTCATCGTAAAAAGTTTACCAACATTTGCCTGCTATTGGACCCAAATTTGGCCCCCTGATCTACAAGTACGAACGTGAAAAGTGCCGTTTTTATCATGTAACAGTGAATTTACCATTAATGAATGTTTATAAATAGTGTGACATAATAGACTGAATGTATGGTAATGGACGTTGTTAAATCGTCATGTCGGCGTAATTGTCTATTCTCATCTGCAGGACTTTAATAGAGTATTATAATGCAACAAAAAGAATGACTGAAGTCTGTCAACTGATTCATTAGTCAGACTATTATTCAAATTAATGAACATTTTGTATTTGCATTGTGAGAGGATATGCTTCGCAATTTACCAGCCATATACGGTCTTAGTCCAGACACAATGACTCGAAGATTGATGAGAACGAGGCTAATGTATTGCCTTTGGTGTCATTGGTAAATGGCCCACGAGTATTGGTCTTATAAACATGGAGATGCTCCCTGAATGTCATACAATAACTACATACACAGAGACAATAACAACAGCTACCATCCATCAATCGCTGCATCTTGTGCAAGGTTAAACAGAGTTCCAGCTGTTTTATTTTTCCCTTAGTAAGATTATTGTTTGTTCTTTCTTATAAATCATTGCTATTTCTATAAATTGCCGTATGATTCCTCACTATTCCTTTTGACAGCTAATCATTTAGTGTTATGTTGTGTTGCAAATTTGTGTTGTGTGGTGGATGCTGTGATGTGGGTATTGTGCAGTGAATGGTATGCTGTGAATGTTTTGCTGTGTGGGTATTGTGCAGTGAATGGTATGCTGTGAATGCTTTGCTGTGGGTATTGTGCAGTGAATGGTATGCTGTGAATGTTCTGCAGTGTGGTCTGTGGTGTCGTTGTTATGTTGTGGCGATATTCGCTCCTATAATGGTTACAACATTATTTAATTTCATTTCTTTTTTCTCAAAGATTACAGAAGACATCTCATACACTACAAAGAACAAATCAGTACATCAGTTTATATTTGGTCACTCACAGCTATCAGTAACAATACAAACCATCATAGATAATACACCAGGAAACCAAATTACCGTCCCGTATATTTTGGCATGTGCATTACGTGTTGACGAATTTTTTTGTAGTAGGACTACTATGATGCGAGTCACTGTCCATAATGCAACTTGGACAAATATTATGAGAGGTATTTCACAAGTGAAAGGGAGCTGTTTTATTCAACGTCACATTAAGCATCCGAGGTCACATGACGGAAAAGATTGTTGAGGTTGACTGATGATTTGGCATTCAGAATTCTACACACGCCCACAGTGCCAACGAAAGGGAAATACCGGATGTCCGATTCAGTTGTACAGTGGGGCTATTGAAACCAAACGTCAATGGCGCATCTGAATCACAATGACTATTGTCACTGCTGACGTGTTATACTGGTGACGTCATGGCGCATCCGACCACGTTTTTAGGACGTATGTGATCTGCATGAGGAACGATATGTCTGCTGTGTTAAGGCGTTAATGTCCAAAAGCCATGCACTACAGAACGATTTCAATAACCAATTCACATATCGTTAGCGGCAACGCGTTTTATATGCTGACATATCACTTTAGTGGTATAAAATAGGTAAATTAAGAAACAAGCAAGGTTATTTCAGACGCCAAAGTCGGAATATAGCATATCATATTTCTTCATTACTCAGCAGGTGGCAGTCAGGGCGATATAACCACAACATTACCACAGTACATGTCACGCTCGCCTCTAAGTCACATCCTTTTTCGTAGACACATAGATCGCACAAAGTTGACCTTGTTATGTGGCACTGTGTACAGCTTCTGAATAGACAGACTAGGTAGAGAGTCATGTATTGCTGTCTCAATGACGCCATAGTGTGAAGTATTGTTA
>CM067358.1:35770246-35786939 GCA_034190875.2 Urechis unicinctus
TATAAACTTTTCATGTGTTATCCACATTCCGAGTATTTACAATATCAACGATATTTCATTAAATATGAATCATATAGTCATATATACGTTGACATTCTAAATTTGAAATTACACATGAGAAGATCTCCAGGTTAGAGTCACATGACCAGGCATTCCCGTGTGCCTTTGTCAATGGATATCAAACAGTGTTGCCTTGTTTGATGAGCAAGCCATGACGCAAGTACAAAGGGAGAACGATTGCAAGATCTCAGTACGGAGGCAATTGTCTACAGGTCTACAAGTCCAGAACACAACTAACATGAATGATTCACCAACGTTGATGCACCATAAAAGCTGTTGTTGTCGTTGCGATGGTTATTGCGATAACAACGTTAGATGTGTCCCTGAGCCCCTCAGTCCGATTACACTAATGATCATTCAATGATCAATCTGCTATGCAGGTTGATGTAAACAAATGCTATGTGAGAATTATATCTGCATGATGCTATATGGTGGGTTCCATGGTACGTATTAGTTGATATATACGTCAATGTGATGTCTTTGAGCAATTGATAACATAATTACCTGGGGTTCTGCATGTTCTGTTGCTATCGTTATCAACTTTATAGTTTGTAGATCAGACACAGGTACATAAAAGGCAAAGTATCAGCAATGATAACCGTACCTGCACATCACCTTCCTATCTCTGCTGATTTAATAGTATTCTAAATGAGCATAAAGGTATTCTTTCCATATCAATATAATCAAAAGCAGCCTAGACAAAAACGTTTTATTCCTATTTACATAACCGATGCACACTGAACTTGAAATGTAGTGAGAATGTTTTTGGAAATTCAAACATAATTAACTGAATAGTGCTTAACGATATTGCATATCAATAGTTGTAAGACGTGCTGTTGCTGTTGTGGCGTGCATCATAATGTGAATAGTTGTCATTACATAATTGCTGTAAACCGGATGTGAAGACATCAGTCGGATGAATTATGATGTTGGTCAGATTAAAAGGGCTGAAAGCTAAACGCCGGCATCTTAATACTCAGCATGTCTAAAAAGATCAGCATGTTTAATAGGCGGGCATAATAGTTGCGATACAATAAAACGCATATGTAAAAGGTAATATGCCCCAAAGATAAACATCAATTCAGCCCCTGTATTTCATGTTGAACGGTTCTTAAGGTTGCTGGTTGTACACACAGACGTGATTTTGGGTCTGTTCACTCAATCAATATTGTCCTTCTTGGCGATTTAATTGAATCGAGTCTATGATTTTCTGAAATCTATTCATCTATTGTTTTGAAAAGGACCGAAATGACATATATATGGGTTGTTTCTCAACCAACCTTCATTAATCGCACATATGACCACAGACTGATTGGGTCTACTCAGATGTCCTTCAGTGATAGGGTACATGGTCCTTTAAATCAAATCATACGATTTATCCAAGTGTGGGTTCTGTAGGCGATGTCAGGTTTTCTGTTTACGAGGAAAGATCATTTTTCATCTCTGTTGTTCGCGAACATCGGTTAGCTAACCTCCAACTTAGCAAACGCGTAATCCTAGTTCACCATAGCGATGTGTAAGAAGAGTCATATATTATGCAGACCCTCATAAATCTTATATGAGGCGGTAGAGGAATATCAATACCACAGAGACGCGTACTTGAATATCAAAACATTCTTGTGTTTGGAGGATATAGAGCCCAGAAGGGTGCTTGACATCCCAGGAATCCTTGGTCATTGCATATTGTTCTTAGCATGCGTATTGAAGCACACTATGGATCATATACTGCTCTGTTCGTGGCATAAACAACATGATGAATTACCGCTTCAATGCATAATACATATGCATATACCGATATATGTATATATATATATATATATATATATATATATATATATATATATATATATATATATATATACATTTATATTTTTACATATATATATATGTGTATATATATGTGTATATATATATATATGTGATATATGTGTATATATATATGTGTGTACATGTATATATATATACATATATGTATATATATATATATATATATATATATATATAGTATATACATATTGTGTGTCTATATAATTATATATATGCATATAAATAAGTGTACAATAATATGTACATATATACATTAATATATATATTGTTATTCAAATGTTGCCTGGATGTGAATGCAGATGAAGCATCATCATATTCCACTTGGCACAATTTCACGACGCGTCCGGACAATTGAACAGGCTGAGATATCGTTTGGGTGGTTTTATTCAGAGTGTCCGGCCACTCGGGATGTGCGTTACATATTGAGACACCTTTAATAGAAAGTTACGGCATATATATTTCATTCTCTTACCAAATATATAAAGAGAGAAGCGCGGATATTGAATGATGTTTAATTGAGCGTATGCGTCATCCAGTAGATCAGTGAACGGTTGAATACAATACGTTATATTTTGTGCATCGAGTTAGATATTGAGAGTTTTCCAAGAGGATAATTTGTATTTGAGATATCAGAGAGTTTGGAAATCTGCACCACTTCGCTCATACTAATATGCATTGAACTATCAATATTCCCGCAAAAACGAACCACATTAAACAAGTCAATTTAGTTCAACCCTACCTGACAAAGCCTTTGTCGTACAAAGCCATTATCATACATTGGCTGCTAACATTTTCCAGTACTGACAGGATTACTTTCATTTACGAATCTGAACTATCAAAAGCAATTTTTTCATCTGCCGACCTTTGTGTTTTTGCTAAGGTAATCAACTCCTGACTAGTTCGCATACACGATAATGACACTAGCAACTATTATGTTAATTATTACGTACCATGCGATGCAGCGTGTTAAGCGATGTACGGGTCACATTGCTGCCGCGGTGTAACTTAAGCATGTTCATCAACCACAACGCTTGCAAGCTGTTGTGCGAGGCGATATTGCGATTCTTATGTGAACGAGTCAAATATGTGAACATGAGGCATCTAATTCGGTGATGGGTAGAATAAAGTCTTTGTATTTCCTGATTACATGGAATATTATAAGAGAACGTTGGCAAAACACTGGAAATGCCCTGAAACACGGATCACAAATGTAATCTGAAAGGATTCAAATCCGTAATGACGTTAAATTTACGTATTCTTCACTATATATATATATATATATATATATATATATATATATATATATATATATATATATATATATATATATATATATATATATATATATATATATATATATATATATATATATATATATATATATATATATATATATATATATATATATATATATATATATGATAATACGTATTGAGATTATTTAACATCATCTACAATTCGAGTTTAGGAAAAAGAAATCATATGGGTGGATTTGTAGTCAACCTACATTTCATCGTAGAATAACCAAAGACTGATTGCAATCGCACGCGTTTCCCTCCTATTTCGCCTGTATTATATTTGACCATCATTAATGCATTTGAGTCATGTATTGTCTTATAACTATATTTCCTCCTATATAGCTATACTCTTGTTATATTTATATTTCTTGGTTATTCGTATTTCTGCGCGCTCCTCCGTATGTAGGAATATTGTAGCTGCTTGTAGTTGCTTGAGTGGGGACGCTAGCCAGAGAAAACACACGAGTCCAGGAGTTGGGTTCTTGTTGATTTATTCAGGTTTTAGCTTATTAGCTTTCTCTGGAATCTCGGGTCAGAAATCTTGTTCAGATACTTCGTCTCTTCGCTAGGTAGATCTCCCTGTACTTCCGCGAGGCTTGCTAGTATGTATATAAAATACGACATGATGCCAGCGGACGCATGGAAATACGAGAAGTTATCCCTGTGCATGAGGACGATAATACAAGTTGGTATTTCAACAGCGATGTAAGATTCAACCGGTGACTCTTGTCAGCATGTGAATAACATACCGTGGCAGCTTTTGTGCAAAGGAAGGAATAACATTTATCTTCCGGTACCTCATATGTACAGAAAAGATCCGCGTTTACTGAGAATTATGCGTCGTTGAATGTCTGAATTATCTGACAATACGCGCAATGGAATGAATCAGGTTTCTGTAAAAAGTTGTGCAAATGTAAAGGCAAAGGAATAGGCATAAATATAATGAGAGGAAATTTTAAGACACAATTTATTCGAAAATTAAATTCCATGTTTTAGCTGAGTAACTTAAAGACAGTAATATTGTCATTATCTGAAAAGCAAATATTTAACAGGTGTGAATATCAAACCATAATTTTGCAATTGGGGATGATTAGATTTGTATTATTCGTTGCCAGTGTATGCCACATGTTAAGAATCAACAGTAAAGCGAGATATTATACTCAGGCCACCAAAACACTCTAATTCTGCATTAGAATGTAAATGACAACGAAATAGATGCATATATACATGTGTTTTGACATTACTTACCCTATTATCCAGGTTGCATTTCACACCCATAAGGCTTGCACAATACGGCAAAGTAGATCAATGAATGTGAAACCATTCGACTGATTTGACTTTCGGATTTTAGGAACATCCTTTTCCTGTCGCATTACTTGCTATCGTTAAGATCGGATGTGTTTCTATAAAGCAATCGATGCGGCGCACAGCTGTAGTAACTGTTGTTGTATAACTGGCTGGTTGAAGAGTAATACCGGGCTGTAAAAGATTGAAGTGGTTTCAGATCCTCACAAACTACAAGCATTAGTAAGAAGAGGGGACACGTGTAAACAGTAACAACCTGACGGTGACAACAACAAGCGGAAATAGCCAAATTGCTGCAATCATGGACCACAATGAGAAAATCTGACCTCCATGCTTCTTCGTTATACACGAAATCCTTTCCACTGGGCCAATAAATACCATTAAGGACGGATGACTCGTGTAATCTTTTCCTTGGCTAAGGGTTACAACCGACGCTATCCAAGGTCGTGCAGCACAACAAATCAGATTTATTTATTTCGCTTCCACTGAACATCAGCTTTGATAAACAATGCTGTGGATATACTAGCATATATTTCTCAACTAAACGTCAGTGATAATTACCTCGTTTACTCACGTTAATACTTTTCCAATTGCATACCTATTAACGGTCAAATGGGTACATGTGAGGTATTCTGTGGAAAATAATTGTTTGTCAAGATCGTCACCAAACCCAGGATATTTTGCCTCCCTATTAGGGATACTGCCTGTCAAAAAGACAATGATAGATTGCGGGTTACAGCACCGCGCGGACGATCATAACTGACTTGGTGTAGCCTTTCAAGTTTTGATTAATTGAATCCACTTAATGAGACGCTATGGGATACAGCCTGGGGTTCTCATGGGTGGCGAAACTATGTATATATATATATATATATACAATGTTGCAAAACACTGCAAATGTCCTGACCCTCTCAACTTCCTGATTATATGTAAGGTTTCACATGGACTGGAATAAGTT
Source organism: Urechis unicinctus (assembly GCA_034190875.2). Lineage (NCBI taxonomy): Eukaryota > Metazoa > Annelida > Polychaeta > Xenopneusta > Urechidae > Urechis > Urechis unicinctus. The sequence goes on from CM067358.1 coordinate 35,775,695, forward strand.
AAATCATGCATTATACAGGAATAACGCTATACAAGTGGGGGGGGGGGGATGGTGTACATACTCGAGTAGAGACAATGTTTCAATTTTGTAGGTTTTCTGTGGGTGAACAATGCCGCTTTCATCCGTAAATACAATTATCATAGTTCATTGGGAACTGGAAATGAGTTAGCATTGGGTGACTCCCAGGCTGTGCTGCGTAAGTAGGTGTGATGTTGGTTTTGTTATAGCAACTCACGCTAATATCGAGTGTACCTGGCATTGATTACTTATTTAATACACAATGTCCGTTCTGTACGCCATGTTGACAATGCATTATGAAACATTTCTATGGAATACACAAACATAAATTCAATAATTTTCAAATACAGAAATTGGGATAGATCATTCGGTACTATTACAACAGTCGAGTTGTGGCGACCGCGGCATAATACCGCCGTGCTTTTGTATCTGCTGCTGGGCAAACGGTGCTGCTCCTGGCGGAGAGTGTATCAAACATGGCTAACATGGCATCACTTTGATATGAGCAGACAGGCCAGTCGTTGACGCAGATTAATGTGTTCAACCAGCACACAGCTTACTATTCACGCTCGAATAGAAAACGACGAATTACTCAGCTAAGGCCACGTTCATTATTCATCTACAAGAGAAGGCCGGAATAATTACCAGGTCGGAGAAGTAAACAAATTTTGAACGCCGTCCCTCCCACACCACACCACAACGGCTGAAACTCCAAAAATATTTACTTTATTCGAGGCGAATTTCTTCTGACCCCATATATTATCTATTTCTAAATGCATGTCATTATTATCCGCCTTTCTGTGCAGTTTTTTTATCTCTGGTTGACTTTCATGTTTAACAGATCCCAAGTATTACTGTTGCACAAGAAATTCAATCGAAGCCGTGTTAGTTTTTATAACAAATTGAAATAAATACTCAAAAGTTTGCGATATCCTTCTGGTAAAAACAAATTTCCAAGTAAATTTGGGGTGAGTTTATTATTTACCAGTTCCCATATTTAATGCAATTCTGCATCTAGAAGCATGTCCAGCAAATGTTCCAAGTCAAAAAATAAAATGTGGGGAAATTTTATGAACCCTAAATGCAAACTTTCTGCAAATATATTTACTTAGTCAAATAACTGGTGAAAAGAAAACCATGCAACTTGTATGCATTGCGAGGTCATTTTTGATTTCACAAATCACTTGGATGAGGCTTCTATAACCATTCTGTGTTCAAGACCACGAAAAAGCTGTCACACAGCAATATACAGGCACAACAAGTGATATATTTATATAAAAATGACTGTATAAGAAATATTTTCACAACTTAATTTGTCCATTGACAAGATTTGTAATATATACATCATTAAATATTTTCTGGACTTAAACTGTCCATTATCCTGATTTGTTATATTAAAGCTTTCAAGACGATTAGAGAAATATCACGCATGGCAAAATATAGGTTTCTGATGATATACATCAATGATTGTCATATTAGAATTCACTCTGCATAACGTCCTTACAACCCATATAAAAAAACATTAACATCAGGCGGTTTGGGGTGGCAGGAAAAAAAGTAATCTTGTTTTCCAAAAACCAAGCCTTTGATATATGACGCACGCATATATATATATATATATATATATATATATATATATATATATATATATATATATATATATATATATATATATATATATATATATATATATATATATATATATATCTATGTATATATATTATATATATATATATATATATATCTATATATATATATATCTATATATATATCTCTATATATATATATATATATATATATATATATATATATATATATATATATACATACATTCACCCGACAATCAATGCCAGCAGAATGACATCTGGCTGTATATTGAACAATTTAGATATGCCTTTGCGGTTCACAGTACTAGATCTCCTCAGGGAAGGAATGAGGTAGGAGTGTCTTCTGTGTTGTGGTTGGGGACAACAGGCTCCCTCAATAATGGTTGTCTCTCATCATCGTAGGTGTGTCGAGTAGGCCTGTTGACAGCCATGAGTACACGGCGACGGTCAGCAGCCTCCTGGCGACACAGCTTTAACCACGGATGAGGTGGAAAATCAGGTCGACCTTGTTCCCTGACAAATTGGATTGTGATGCCCCAAATACCATACAAAGCCATAGAGAAATTAGGATTATGTCTGAAACAAAGAATAAGGAGAGTGGAATGAATCAGAGATAATTAGACCATAGCAGTGGATCGGAAACAATGATGGACACTGTGGCATTAATCAGAGATAATTAGACCATAGCGACGGATAGAAAACAACGATGGACACTTTGACATTAATCATTGATAATTAGACCATAGCGGTAGATAGGATACAATGATGGACACTTTGACATTAATCAGAGATGATAAGACCATAGCAGTGGATAGGAAACAATGATGGACACTGTGACATTAATCTGAGATAATTAGACCATAGTGTTAGATAGGAAACAATGATGAACACCGTGACATACCTGTCAGCTGGAAAGGCACGATCACCTCAGCTGTGAGGAAGTCTGCAACCGTGGCTTTGTGTATGGAGTTGATAAGTAGACGCCTCAGGCTTCCCTTTAACCACATGTCTACAGCCAAAAGAGCGAGGTAAGATCCAACCACACTGCCGGCCACTAAACTTAACTGATTTACACACAGAACAGGCCACTCTACTCAACTGATGTACACATAGAACAGGCCACTATACTCCACTGATGTACACACAGAACAGGCCACTATACTCAACTGATGTACACATAGCACAGGCCACTATACTCAACTAATGTACACAAAGAACAGGCCACTATACCTAACTGATGTACACATAGAACAGGCCACTATACTCAACTGATGTACACATAGACCAGGCCACTATACTCAACTGATGTACACACAGAACAGGCCACTATACGCAACTGATTTACACACAGAACAGGCCACTATACTCCACTGATTTACACACAGAACAGGCCACTATACTCAACTGATTTACACACAGAACAGGCCACTATACTCAACTGATTTACACACAGAACAGGCCACTATACTCAACTGATGTACACATAGAACCGGCCACTATATTCAACTATGTACACATAGAACAGGCCACTATACTCAACTGATGTACACATAGAACAGGCCACGATACTCAACTATGTACACATACTACAGGCCACAATAATCAACTGGTTGATGCATAAAACCGACTGATAAAATAGGCTGCTATACTAAACTGATATATACATAATACAGTCTGCAATACTCAACTGATGTTCTAATAAAACAGGCTGCTATACTCAACTGATGTTTGCATGAAATGGGTTATAATACTCAACTGATGTACACATAAAACAGGTTGCTATACTAAGCTGATGTGCATTTAAAACAGGCTTCTATATTCCAACTTTCCTCTTATACACCTGTACTAACGAGGTACAAGGTGAACCTGGTGACTTACTCACTGCACGTGGCACTACCAGAAGAATGGCCGCAGGGAGGAGCACACCACAGAGAAAAGCCATCCCATAATTAAAACCACTCTCCCACCAGATGAAGCTTCCTAGACACAGGAGATCGGGATGTTCCTCATCACATTATGATCAACAAACCACTTTTCTTCATGCATCTTACCACATGAATCAGGGAGCATGCATTATATTACTGGAAAATAGATATGAGAGCATTATAGTTAACAGGAACTATTTATAAGCTAACCAAATGGAGTGTAGCTGAAGAGGACACTTGACACGAGGAAACCCATGACCAAGCCAGGCAGTAGGACAGACAGAACAGGCATACCAACACACAGCCAGAATGCCAACCATATCCCTCCTCCTACCACAGCAGGCACCAAAGAGAGCCATACACATTCTGTAATAAAACCGGTATAACCCATCATCAACAAACATCCCACAGGGTACCAGGACCGTGTAATCATGCACCACCATATTTCAACAAAAATAATGCAGTAATACATCTTATTTATCGATACGCATAGGGTTAAGTAATGCAAATCTATATGGTAAACAGAACACTTTGCCTATCTCATTGAACTGAGAGAACCTTGCCAGTAATATAAACCCTAATAACTGGAAGGCTAGGCCTCCAAACAGGGTGATTTCTAGGGAATAAAATCAACACATTTACCAATATTCAATGTTAAAGGAAATCCGATGATGTTATATGACAATATCATATTCAAACCAAATGAACATATGAGGATGTGGTGTACTTGGGTGGTATCTAGCGTAAGGGAGTTTATAATGGGTATAATTGCATTTAATAAGCGCGTGAAAGCAATTGCATTAATATTCACTAACGTCAGTCTGGTTTTGCAAGAGTGAGAATGATTAAGTCGTGATTAGCGTTTGGTTATCATCAACGCTCGGAAATTTCTACAACGAAATGAATGAATTGTCCTCCGTAATTTAAAAAAACGCAGATACGGTCCAAAGGGTAGTATATATATACATTTGACTACTGAAAGATTATCATTAATTATGCGCGGGATCAATTTTAATGGCACCAGGCCACATTATGACTTATCAAACGATATACTCCATTAGCTATAGTAATAAATGTAGCAAATAGGGTTGTGTGCAATCAATCAAGTGACTGGTTTAATGTGCAAGGTTTTTCGTCGGATTAATCTTCGATTAGAAACCATCTAATGGCCGGAGCACCCTTGTAATCAACCTACTGTGGCTTACGATTGGGATATATAAATCGTAGCAGCTCTGGCATTTAGGCTAGGACTCAATTTTGCTGTTCAAATATGAACAAAGTTGATCTAAATTTAGGAAGCCAGCATAAAGCCAAGGATCTTATCCAACGTGCGATTAACTATTTTTCATATCTAAACATTACAAATCAATTTCAACTCTAGTTGCGTCGGGCAGAATCACGTGATACCTTCCTTCGTTGCACAAGATAAAACATTAGCCACCAATAAAATGCTAACGCATAGAGCGGGTCTGACATTTTCTTGTGTCTGCTCCACAGCTTGTGTCAACGAGCACCAGCTGCCTCCGACTAGCTGACCTATGCGTCTCCTTCCTGTCGTTGATAACCCAGCTTCCTAAAGATGGCGTGTTTTACCTTCAACAGAATCATCGCATGAACTGACCAACGGCTGGTTTAGTTTTTCACCTATAAATCTCATGTGTAGCATACAACTTATGCGAGGTGGGACAAGACAAAGCTGATAATATTCTTCATGCTCATCCTCTATCATGCGCATGGAGTGGGGAGTGGGGGGGGGGGGGTGTGGTGTACATACTCGAGTAGAGACAATGTTTCAATTTTGTAGGCTTTCTGTGGGTGAACAATGCCGCTTTCATCCGAAAATAAATTATCATAGTTCATTGGGAACTGGAAATGAGTTAGCATTGGGTGACTCCCAGGCTGTGCTGCGTAAGTAGGTGTGATGTTGGTTTTGTTATAGCAACTCACGCTAATATCGAGTGTACCTGGCATTGATTACTTATTTAATACACAATGTCCGTTCTGTACGCCATGTTGACAATGCATTATGAAACATTTCTATGGAATACACAAACATAAATTCAATAATTTTCAAATACAGAAATTGGGATAGATCATTCGGTACTATTACAACAGTCGAGTTGTGGCGACCGCGGCATAATACCGCCGTGCTTTTGTATCTGCTGCTGGGCAAACGGTGCTGCTCCTGGCGGAGAGTGTATCAAACATGGCTAACATGGCATCACTTTGATATGAGCAGACAGGCCAGTCGTTGACGCAGATTAATGTGTTCAACCAGCACACAGCTTACTATTCACGCTCGAATAGAAAACGACGAATTACTCAGCTAAGGCCACGTTCATTATTCATCTACAAGAGAAGGCCGGAATAATTACCAGGTCGGAGAAGTAAACAAATTTTGAACCCCGCCCCTCCCACACCACACCACAACGGCTGAAACTTCAAAAATATTTACTTTATTCGAGGCGAATTTCTTCTGACCCCATATATTATCTATTTCTTAATGTGTGTCATTATTATCCGCCTATCTGTGCAGTTTTTGTTTATCTCTGGTTGACTTTAATGTTTAACAGATCCCAAGTATTACTGTTGCACAAGAAATTCAATCGAAGCCGTGTTAGTTTTTATAACAAATTGAAATAAATACTCAAAAGTTTGCGATATCCTTCTGGTAAAAACAAATTTCCAAGTAAATTTGGGGTGAGTTTATTATTTACCAGTTCCCATATTTAATGCAATTCTGCATCTAGAAGCATGTCCAGCAAATGTTCCAAGTCAAAAAATAAAATGTGGGGAAATTTTATGAACCCTAAATGCAAACTTTCTGCAAATATATTTACTTAGTCAAACAACTGGTGAAAAGAAAACCATGCAACTTGTATGCATTGCGAGGTCATTTTTGATTTCACAAATCACTTGGATGAGACTTCTATAACCATTCTGTGTTCAAGACCACGAAAAAGCTGTCACACAGCAATATACAGGCACAACAAGTAATATATTTATATATTAATGACTGTATAAGAAATATTTTCACAACTTAATTTGTCCATTGACAAGATTTGTAATACATACATCATTAAATATTTTCTGGACTTAAACTGTCCATTATCCTGATTTGTTATATTAAAGCTTTCAAGACAATTAGAGAAATATCACACATGGCAAAAATTAGGTTTTTGATGATATACATCAATGATTGTCATATTAGAATTCACTCTACATAACGTCCTTACAACCCATATAAAAAAACATTAATTGGTGGTTTGGGGGGGTGGCAAGAAAAAAGTAATCTTGTTTTCCAGTAAACCAAGCCTTTGATATTTGACGCACGCATACATATATATATATATATATATATATATATATATATATATATATATATATATATATATATATATATATATATATATATATCTATATATATATATATATATATATATATATAGATATCTATATATATCTATATATATATATATATATATCTCTCTATCTCTATATATATATATATATATAGATATATCTATATATATATATCTATATATATATCTATATCTCTATATACCCTACATTCACAAGACAATCAATGCCAGCAGAATGACATCTGGCTGTATATTGAACAATTTAGATATGCCTTTGCGGTTCACAATACTAGATCTCCTCAGGGAAGGAATGTGGTAGGAGTGTCTTCTGTATTGTGGTTGGGGACAACAGGCTCCCTCAATAATGGTTGTCTCTCATCATCGTAGGTGTGTCGAGTAGGCCTGTTGACAGCCATGAGTACACGGCGACGGTCAGCAGCCTCCTGGCGACACAGCTTTAACCACGGATGAGGTGGAAAATCAGGCCGACCTTGTTCCCTGACAAATTGGATAGTGATGCCACCAAATACCATACAAAGCCATAGAGAAATTAGGATTATGTCTGAAACAAAGAATAAGGAGAGTGGAATGAATCAGAGATAATTAGACCACAGCAGTGGATTGGAAACAATGATGAACACTGTGACATTAATCAGAGATAATTAGACCATAGCGGTAGATAGGAAACAATGATGAACACTGTGACATTAATCAGAGATAATTAGACCATAGCGGTAGAAAGGAAACAATGATGAACACTGTGACATTAATCAGAGATAATTAGATCATAGCGAGCGGTAGATAGGATACAATGATGAACACTGTGACATTAATCAGAGATAATTACACCATAGCGGTGGATGAGAAACAATGATGAACACTGTGACATTAATAAGAGATAATTAGACCATAGCGGTAGATAGGAAACAATGATGAACACTGTGACATTAATCAGAGATAATTAGACCATAGCAGTGTATAGGAAACAATGATGAACACTGTGACATTAATCAGAGATAATTAGACCATAGCAGTGGATAGGAAACAACTATGGACACTTTGACATTAATCAGAGATAATTAGACCATAGCAGTGGATAGGAAACAACTATGGACACTTTGACATTAATCAGAGATAATCAGACCATAGCAGTGGATAGGATACAATGATGGACACTGTGACATTAATCAGAGATATTTAGACCATAGCAGTGGGTAGGAAACAATGATGGACACTGTGACATTAATCAGAGATAATTAGACCATAGTGATAGATAGGAAACAAAGATGAACACTGTGACTTACCTGTCAGCTGGTAGGGCACGATTACCTCAGCTGTGAGGAAGTCTGCAACCGTGGCTTTGTGTATGGAGTTGATAAGTAGAAGCCTCAGGCTTCCCTTTAACCACATGTCTACAGCCAAAAGAGCGAGGTAAGATCCAACCACACTGCCGGCCACTATACTCAACTGATTTACACACAGAACAGGCCACTCTACTCAACTGAGTTAAAAATAGAACAGGCCACTATACTCAACTGATGCACACATAGAACAGGCCACTATACTCAGCTGATGTAGACATAGAACAGGCCACTATACTCAGCTGATATTAACACAGAACAGGCCACTATACTCAACTGATGTACACATAGAACAGGCCACTATACTCAACTGATGTACACATAGAACAGGCCACAATACTCAACTGATGTACACATAGAACAGGCCACTATACTCAGCTGATATTAACACAGAACAGGCCACTATAATAAACTGATGTACACATAGAACAGGCCACCATACTCAGCTGATGTAGACATAGAACAGGCCACTATACTCAACTGATGTACACATAGAACAAGCCACTATACTCAACTGATGTACAAATAGAACAGGTCACTATACTCAAGTGATGTACACATAAAACAGGCCACTATACTCAACTGATGTACACATAGAACAGGCCACTATACTCAACTGATGTACACATAGAACAGGCCACTATACTCAACTGATGTACACATAGAACAGGCCACTATACTCAAGTGATGTACACATATAACAGACCACTATACTCAACTGATGTACACATAGAACAGGCCACTATACTCAAATATGTACACATACTACAGGCCACAATAATCAACTGGTATATGCATAAAACCGACTGATAAAACAGGTTGCTATACTAAACTGATATATACATAATACAGGCTGCAATACTCAACTGATGTTCTAATAAAACAGGATGCTATACTCAACTGATATTTGCATGAAATGGGTTATAATACTCAACTGATGTACACACAAAATAGGTTGCTATACTAAGCTGATGTGCATATAAAACAGGCTTCTATATTCCAACTTTCCTCTTATACACCTGAACTAACGAGTACAAGGTGCACCTGGTGAATTACTCACAGCACGTGGCACTACCAGCAGAATGACCGCAGGGAGGAGCACACCACAGAGAAAAGCCATCCCATAATTAAAGCCACTCTCCCACCAGATGAAGCTTCCTAGACACAGGAGATCGGGATGTTCCTCATCACATTATGATCAACAAACCACTTTTCTTCATGCATCTTACCACATGAATCAGGGAGCATGCATTATATTACTGGAAAATAGATATGAGAGCATTATAGTAAACAGGAACTATTTATGAGCTAACCAGAGTGTAGCTGAAGAGGACACTTGACACGAGGAAGCCCATGACCAAGCCAGGCAGTAGGACAGACAGAACAGGCATACCAACACACAGCCAGAATGCCAACCATATCCCTCCTCCTACCACAGCAGGCACCAAAGAGAGCCATACACATTCTGTAATAAAACCGGTATAACCCATCATCAACAAACATCCCACAGGGTACCAGGACCGTGTAATCATGCACCACCATATTTCAACACCCCCGTGATATAGTGAACCGATTCAATTTATGTCGACAGATTAATTAATAACTAGTACTGTATGGGGACGATCTTATCCTTCATTAATATTGTCGACGCTCAAGAATTTCAAAATATAATCAATCCGAGATGTCATGGTTTTAATCTTGATACTTTAAACGACTCGAATGACAAATTGTTTGATCCTTTGAATATAATCCACTGGGCAATTTAGATCCCGACTGAAATTTCTATAACGAAACACAAAAATACGCCGTGTTGTTAATTTGATCGGGATATTGTCAACGTTTCTGAAAAATTGTAAAGAGCGTCGCGGATATTTTCTTTCATGCATTTCAACATACTTAGTATTCAAAAACATCTGAATTTAACAGTATTGTGTATCAAGGTATGAAATTGTAGAATGGTTACTGCAATACAATTAAACCATGCATGTCGTATTATACTTTCAAAATAATTTAAATTTTTTTTATAGTATTCCAATCAATGCTAAGATCTTATAATTTTGCTGTTTAATTAACTACACCAAATGATATTTGACATAACGCAATATCAATCTTTGTCATTACACAATGTTAGACATGGAGTGCTTCTATGTACTGCTAAGTCATTATGTTTTTTGTGAACTTACTTAATCGCTGTAATAATTGTAAGGATTCATACATCATCAGATGTCTACATCCTTTTGCTTGCATGGCTTATATATGATACAGCTAATATGTATGTTCTTGTTGATGTTGCAAGCAATAAATTATTATTATTAATAATATTGCATGCTTTGTTGCATATCGTCGCAAATTTACGATAACGTACTCTAAACTTTCGAGTTCGCGATAATTTATTATTTGCATTTTGCATGAAAGCAATCGGATTAGTATTCATGGGCGTCAACATGGTGTAACGGAGAGTAAATGATTTAGTAGGGTCTTCTGTTAATTACGTTGAATATATTACCTACGCTCGTGGATTAGTCAAATGAAGCGAATTGCCTTCCTTGAATGTGCCCTGTATATTTGCTATCCTGAAGCGATAATTGATAAGCGGCCATTTGTCCTTAGTGCAGGTGTAAATACTGCACTACTGAAATAACTAACGACACGCTGTGTGCTAGCAGGTAGCTATTCGTAGCAGAGACTCTCGGGCTACAATTCATGGTCACTTTAAAATATGCCAAAAATAGAATGAGTGCTCCCAATGCTTGTGCGCTTTAAGCATCGGTATTAGCAGATTGGCACAAAATGACCATCTCGCAATCGTGAGACGCTTGCATGCCAGTCGATTCCATCAGTCTGTTAATGATAAGAGCTCTTACAAATCGACATGTCTCGACCAACAGTCAATTAGTTACAATATACAATTAATGAACTTGATAAGGTGGTATTGTACTTCTGACCTATTAATTGGGCAAAAAAAATGCTCA
>CM067358.1:35787039-35789539 GCA_034190875.2 Urechis unicinctus
GCACCATCAATTTGCATTGACATAATAATAAAACATTCTAAATATTTGGAAGACATACTATGGTCATAAGTTGCCAATGTACTTGTTGATCAATAGGATAGCAATAATTTATTTTGCATTTAACGTTAGTCACCTTCTCGTAGGTTTTGCCCTAGAGCGTTTCTACTTTGAATTGCCAAATATATTGTATTTTACTGTTGTTCATGACCATAAATAGTAGGGAAGACGGTTAAATTGTTTTTGTCTTCTCCTAATTGCGGTATAAATTTACATTACGATTGCATGAAGTTGTGATTTGGGTTAGTGTACACCTGAGGAACTAGACGTACGCAAAGGAAATATATGCTTATTACCGAGCTATCTATATTATGATTTCCACCAATCTTATAGATACCGTATTGTTGGTCGCTGAACATAACGCTGGCGTCTGTGCCAATCTAGTTATTTTCGCATTTATAGGAATATATGCGTCCTTAGTTAATACGTTATTGAACAATAAGAGTTCGCTTTGAGATGATAATAACATGGAAGAAAAGACTCTCAGAGGTCACATGACCGCTGCTTGGTGTGTTTTGATATACCTTGCCCTTGCAAACCGACGAATTTAACTCGCCGTGGCGTGGTATTGAACGCATATCGTCACAGGCCGACGAGATTTAATAAGGATATCGTAAATGATATCGTAAAGTATCTGCTTATTGCATACAGTGACTAGTTAGCTCTTTGTAATCGAGACGACGTATAGAAAAAGTATAGCGTAATCTTCATTTGTTCTGATGCCATAAGTCGGTGAGAATAGAAGATAGTGGACGCATTCAGCTGTTATTGCATTAATAACAAACACAAAACCATTAGGCATAGATATGATTCAACAAAGCTAGTGCACTGGACTAATATAGAATGTCATTTGTTATGTCAATTTGAATAGGTCAGGTAGTCGCAAGGCACGGATGTCGATTTTAGCAAAGATGAATTTGTTTTGGTTACACAAATATTGAAATGGTGATAAAATTGATATGTGTGTATGTGTGTATGCGTGCGTGCGTGAGTGCGTGCGTGCGTGCGTGCGTGCGTGCGTGCGTGTATGTATGTATGTATGTATGTATGTATGTATGTATGTATGTATGTATGTATGTATGTATGTATGTATGTATGTATGTATGTATGTATGTATGTATGTATGTATGTATGTATGTATGTATGTATGTATGTTTGTATGTATGTATGTATGTATGTATGTATGTATGCATGTATGTATGTATGTATGTATGTATGTATGTATGTATGTATGTATGTATGTATGTATGTATGTATGTGTGTATGTATGTATGTGTGTATGTATGTATGTATGTATGTATGTATGTATGTATGTATGTATGTATGTATGTATGTATGTATGTATGTATGTATGTATGTATGTATGTATGTATGTATGTATGTATGTATGTATGTATGTATGTATGTATGTATGTATGTATGTATGTATGTATGTATGTATGTATGTATGTATGTATGTATGTATGTATGTATGTATGTATGTATGTATGTATGTATGTATGTATGTATGTATGTATGTATGTATGTATGTATGTATGTATGTATGTATGTATGAGCATATGTTTGTAAGCTCACTTTTTAGCACGCAATACATGTCGCAATTTTCAAATGATTTCCGAATTTGTTTTATCAAATGGTTGGCCCTATTTATGCGCAAAACCTAGAGGTTTTGTTTTGACCTTGAACTCAAGCTTAAGTCACGGTCATCGAATGAGTAAAAAACTAGTATGTCAAATAACTCCGTTATTAATGGTCGGATCTATATATAATTTACACCATTTGGACACTCAATCTAGTTGCAAACTTTTGCTAAATCTATAAAGACATCAAACCAACCGTTTTTGCCATGCGTCAAAATGTCTACAACAGTTTCATAAATTTTTTGAAGCGGTAATAAAATCGTCAATACATGTCCAATGGTTATATATATAGGGTCACATGTTCTCGGTGACAGGTTGAGTCGCATCCTAAGATTTAAAACAGGAATGAAATCTGAAGCAAATGCGTCGTTTCTCCTTAGTATATGGTCATATCGTAATTTAATTGTCAGTCGAAGGAGGTCCCTTCAATTCTTAATATATGAAAAACATACATTGTTTCGTAAATAATCAATAGTTTTCTCACAAAGTAAGCTTGAAGAACAGCATGTGTAACTTCGGCTGGGTTTTCACTTTGTCAGCAGCAGCCAACACATCATGCTGCACAAAGGTAGCCGCTGCTCTCGCCTTACTGGCACCGCAATTCTTATTCTAAGCCCAAAGTGAATTAGTGGTACGAGAATTGAAAAACATTGGAAAATATTTGTCCGGGATTGAAACACCGGCCTCTCACATGAAAGTCGAATGCTCTACCACTGCTCCACTAGGACATATGATTTCTATGGTAACTTATGTTGTATATGACAAAAGGTACACCATGTGCTTGCATCATAAATTGGAGCTCT
>CM067358.1:35794539-35807039 GCA_034190875.2 Urechis unicinctus
TTTAATTGTCAGTCGAAGGAGGTCCCTTCAATTCTTAATATATGAAAAACATACATTGTTTCGTAAATAATCAATAGTTTTCTCACAAAGTAAGCTTGAAGAACAGCATGTGTAACTTCGGCTGGGTTTTCACTTTGTCAGCAGCAGCCAACACATCATGCTGCACAAAGGTCGCCGCTGCTCTCGCCTTACTGGCACCGCAATTCTTATTCTAAGCCCAAAGTGAATTAGTGGTACGAGAATTGAAAAACATTGGAAAATATTTGTCCGGGATTGAAACACCGGCCTCTCACATGAAAGTCGAATGCTCTACCACTGCTCCACTAGGACATATGATTTCTATGGTAACTTATGTTGTATATGACAAAAGGTACACCATGTGCTTGCATCATAAATTGGAGCTCTTCAGTATGATATCTTCAGAATTACTTAACTGCACTACATCTTGTACTACCTCCTCACTGGTGATGAAAATATAAATTAAGCAGAAAATGATGCTTATGAACTTATCAAATACATTTAAGTTATAGAGGAAATTCATTCGGTAGTTATCGCGTCGTTTTTCTCCTGTTATTCGCCGTATCGTAGATTTTAAGTTATGTTCTTGCTGCATACCTTTGCTATAAGATCCTCTTAAGCAGGCGACTGTTGCTAGTTGCCTCTGTACACATGAATAACGACTGGAGTTCCTTTCCGTTGAAACCCAGTTAAAATTCGTTGGATGATAAAGGAACCAGTATGGTCAACAACACTCACCATGTTGTTGAAGGAGCATACTGCAGCAACATAGGTGCGGATTGATTTTGGAGAATGGCCGGAATTATGTGAGTAATGTATGAAGTTGGCAATGTGGTCGGTGGAGGTCAGCTGTTTGTCTTCTTAAGAAAAAAAGAGGAGTGTTGTGTGAACTGGAGTAGTTTCCTAGTCTAGCCATGGTGCCAGTTGCCTGGCCTCCTGAAGCTTAAACCGTGAGAGACTGTCAGGAATTACATTAGAGACCCCTGGGACATGTTGAGATCTAAAAAGAATGTTATAATGCAGAGCTGTAAGGACTAGACGACGAATCAGCACCATTGTTGTGGAGTCCATGGCAGATTGTTTGTCAATTATTACTACAACCGCCAAATTATCTGTTTTGAACAAATTTGGTGATGTGGTATCACAAGATGGATGTCAATTCCCACAGATACAATGAGAACCACAGATGGCCGAATAACCAAGTAGACCTGAGGCGTCAGTAAAAATGTTTGATGTTCTGGGAATCGGACCAGCAGTTGAAAAAGAAATTAGACACCCCATTGAAACTTGTAAAAATGTGTTGCCACGCGTTCATGTCGGCTCTTGCTTCGACGGTGATACGAATCCTGTGGTGAAGGCTTGGTGCTTTGGACATCAGATCGATTAATCGTCTTAGAAACGCACCGATCGGGAGGATGACCTTTAAAGCAAATTTAAGGAGAACTACTAGGGAAAGAACTCATTTTGTTTCCATGTTTGAACTGCGACAGCGGCGAGACACATTTTTCATCCTCATGCAACCTGGCTGGCATTGCAACGTTATCCAATTCAACAACGTGAGCTACTATGCACGTATAAGACGGGGCAGTTTGGGATTGTGACTAATAGCGGCAACTTGTAATTTTGTTATGGCAATCTACTACAAGGCAAAGCAGAAGGATTCAAAGATGCTGCAAGCGATACGGCAACTCATTGGTAAGTATGTATCAAAATAGAAGCAACCATCAAAATAAAACCCCAGAAGATGCCTGTTTGAATGCGGGAAGTTTCTTGCATGTCGCATTTTGCCATTAATATAGTAATAAGATTATGAAACACCACAACTTGTGAATAGATTATGAAAATTTTCATGTATATTTCACGCAAATGTTACCACTAGGGTTTGCATGTGCACCATCAATTTGCATTGACATAATAATAAAACATTCTAAATATTTGGAAGACATACTATGGTCATGAGTTGCAAATGAACTTGTTAATCAATAGGATAGCAATCATTTATTTTGCATTTAACGTTAGTCACCTTCTCGTAGGTTTTGCCCTAGAGCGTTTCTACTTTGAATTGCCCAATATCTTGTATTTTACTGTTGTTCATGACCATAAATAGTAGGGAAGACGGTTAATTTGATTTTGTTTTCTCCTAATTGCGGTATAAATTTACATTACGATTACATGAAGTTGTGACATGGGTTAGTGTACACCTGAGGAACTAGACGTACGCAAAGGAAATGTATGCTTATTACCGAGCTATCTATATTATGATTTCCACCAATAGATACCGTATTGTTGGTCGCCGCTGGCGTCTGTGCCAATCTAGTTATTTTCGCACTTATAGGAATATACGCGTCCTTAGTTAATACGTTATTGAACAGTAAGAGTTCGCTTTGAGATGATAATAACATGGAAGAAAAGACTCTCAGAGGTCACATTACCGCTGCTTGGTGTGTTTTGATATACCTTGCCCTTGCAAACCGACGAATTTAACTCGCCGTGGCGTGATATTGAACGCATATCGTCACAGGCCGACAAGATTTAATAAGAATATCGTAAATGATATCATAAAGTATCTGCTTATTGCATACCGTGACTAGTTAGCTCTTTGTAATCGAGACGACGTATAGAAAAAGTATAGCGTAATCTTCATTTGTTCTGATGCAATAAGTCGGTGAGAATAGAAGATAGTGGACGCATTCAGCTGTTATTGCATTAATAACAAACACAAAATCATTAGGCATAGATATGATTCAACAAAGCTAGTGCACTGGACTAATATAGAATGTCATTTGTAATGTCAATTTGAATAGGTCAGGTAGTCGCAAGGCACGGATGTCGATTTTAGCAAAGATGAATTTGTTTTGGTTACACTTATATTGAAATGGTGATAAAATTCAATCAAAAGAATCGTATATTGGTCAGGTCGTTAGTGGCATTTCCATTATGCGGCCGATCATTATGCTATGACCTCCAACATGCGCCGTATATTTTTTTCTAGTCAGCCAATAATTTAATCAGATGTTATTGGAAAATCAGAATCTTTTCGATTTATGGCTTGCTTGAATCTTATTGTATTCGTCACAGTCAGGGATTCGCTCATCAAACATCCGCACCAAATTGAAGTATTTCATGTTCCCAATTTTGCGTTGCTATCGCAGTAAATGGCCAGTTGAGTGTTTTGCGTGGCGTATCAGAAGAAAACCGCAGGAATGAACACTGCTGAGTTAGCTGTTTTCCTATTTCATTTCTCTGCTTCATGGTCAAGTGATTCCATCAGACATTTACACTAGTGAGAAACAGATAGTGCTCATAAGGTAAAAAGATCATTGCAAGGCATAATGATGGCTATTAATCATTACCTGACCTGTTATGCCATGTAATTTGATCATAACTGTTCCATCAAAGAGAGATAATGACTCAATCTGAAAAGTGGGGGACCAATAGTGCTGGTGCATACACAATTATGTACATAAAATCCTCGTATTACTCCTAACGTTAGTCAGTTGGTGTAATACGGTGAGCCGTTTTATTTCTGACTACTTATTTCTTCGCCGCCAATAAATTCTGTTTTGTTCGGTTGGTAACGAGTGAGTGAGGAGAAATTCTAGAGGTTTATAGAGATTACTGTGGACACAGCAGACAGTATGTAGTTATTGAGATTGTCTGGCAATGTTCAAAAACATCGTAAAACATTTGAGTGGACACAAACCAATGCTGAGGAGCACCTTGCATTTATTAATGTTTCGACTATTTAAAGATACACGCCTCACCCCGAGATGGTTTGATTTTGTCTGAATTACAGCAAATCCTGTATTCCTGTATCACAATATTGAACACTTCTTCCTCAGTACATTATCAACTCACCATTGTGCAAAACTACATTGGTATGCAGGGTATACATTCGCCAATGAACAGCGTTATATATCAGTTTACATTATGCATAAAACTGTCGGCATGTGGCCAGGCGTCGACAAACTCAAAGGAAGCTGCGCAAAACGCTCACTTTAATAACACATGAAAACTGTTCGAATGCGCAGATGGTGCTCAAAACTTCTACGTGCATATCATAACCAACTACCCTCGTCATCACCAATACCAGAGTATACTCGATTCAAGCACAGTATGAAGTCATTGACACAAGTCATCGAAGTATGTCTATCTCTTTTTAGTTTGTCGATTTTTTTATCATACTCCGACGCTTAAATGATATTATGCCATGATGTCATTACTGATGCGTTCATTTTGTATTTTAATCAAGTTTTATGCTGGATCTATGCTGATAAGTTAAACACTCAATATGGCCTGGCGTTTGAGCAATTAAGTACATCCTCTACCCTTAAGCGGGTATATAGAATTCGTCATGGTGACTTTAAGTCTCCATGAGGCACTTGATTTTATTGACTGTGGCTGAGAGCAGCACAGTCGGGTTTTGCACATCCTTATTTGATTACATAAAACCGTACTAATGGTCGCAGCGACCGAAAAGCGAATGTACTCACTTTTCAGGAGGAATACATTATCAGCCAGTAGTATTGATCGTTCATAACTAATTTTGGTTTGTGGATAAATAACAGCTGCCAAATATATAAATGCGTTCTTTTAATGATTTGAATATTTCTCTCATTTAAGTCTGTTTGAATATGATTGGTTTTGCATCCCACGAGATCAGGTGGTTCGATGTTTGATAGGTTTATGCACGTGACACGAGATTCACGCGGCATATATCCAAGAGAAATCGAAATGCATGTCAGCCCCATCGACACCGAGCTTTGGAAATCCGTCTCCAGCTAAATGTACTGCTTGGTTTGTCTTTGAACCAGTTTGTAGCCGGCGGCTGTCCATTGGACATGCATACCTCTTTTGTGATGGTTATCTATTGTTCATGATAGTCATTTTCAAGTACAATAGGTTACAATAGCATCCAATGATCAAAACGCCGTTACTAATGATAAAATGTTCGCAGCCTATTCCGCAGTTTTATCCCAGCACTTGAACAGATTGCATTATTGACAAGGATACTCAGTAATAGCGCTGTTGACTGCTGGGCAGTTGGTGCAATTTGGTGTTGTTGCTAGGCATGCATTTCTGATTAAGGCCATCATGCTGATACTTTCGGTGTTGCTGTCAGCGATAACAATTTTGTGCGCTCAACATATTCCACCGTGTGATGTATGGTTCAGCCGTACAATACTCGCTTTGTCAGTAGTCTATGAGTTTGCGTTGTTTACGATGCTATTTTCAAGAGATGGCTTTTTCAAGGCATATCACACAGAATAATTATCATACCATTTGTACATGGAAATGTTTTATATCAAGATGTTCCCGAATAACAACTTTTGCACTGCGGTGAACAACAGTGCACTTTGGAAGGTCCCTGGTGCGGTTTGGAATATATACCTATGATGAAATGTCACTTCTGTATAGGTAATCTTCATTAGCATTCGTACTTCATGACATTGTGTCATCACACATCATAACAAATTAGGTTGGATGCATTCTACTTTCTACTAACGTCCCATACCAGACCAATTAAATCATCATCAATAGTAGAATGGAAAATAGAACGTCACAACCATAAAACCATGACAAGGAAACTGACCCAATAAAACTACAACTTCAGCACAATAATTAACATAAGGAATGATAACACAGGCACTAACCGTACACATGAAACGAATTGCAGGGATGACATCGTTTACCATGGACATGTCGCTTTGATGACGTTGTGTACCATAGACATGTCCATTTTATGATATAAAGTACCATGGACATGCCGCTTTACTGAGATTGTGCACCATAGACATGTCAACATGTTTACATAGTGCTCCCGGAACTTGTCACCTTCATGACATTGAACATCCAATATGGATGTGCAACCCGATTGCATCGAAGCATCGAAAAGTATGCATCGATACCATGCAACATGCGTCTATCATGGAATATTATATAGTGCCACTGTGACATGGGCATATCGAGCAATTGTTCCTATATCATGGATGGTGAATAAGAGCTCAATATTTGACGTCTAATGTGATTTAAGTTCAAGCGTAGGGGACACTATTGATGGTGGTAGAAGTGAGGTACCAGATATAACTTAGTACCTCATTTCATTATATATATATATATATAGATATATATATATATATAGAGATATATCTAAATATATATATAGACTTCTATAGAAAGATATATATATATAGATCTATCTATAATGGATGAGATATATATATATATATATTATATATATATATATATATATATATATATATCTATATCTATATATATATATATATATATCTATATATATATATATATATATATATATATATATATATATATATATATCTATATATATATATATATTTAAACGATTTATAAGGCCGCAGGTAGTAATGGGATCATCTTTTGCATGAAACACTTGAATACAAACACTCTCTAATTCGGCCCAGGAAGATGAAGTGGCACGGTCCAGGTAGCATAACATGTCCATTGAGAAATTCACTCGCTTTCGGTAAGGAGATTCTGAAATATTAACTGGGCCCCGATGAATCATAGACTGCATCTGATTTGGGAAGCGACATGGAAGCAATTGGGATACAAATGTATGCCTCCATATCATTCACAACTTGGTTTGTGGGAGTAGGGCTGGATTTGTAAACGTTGCTGGTATGTGATATGATTACCTGATGTTTTTTAGTTGACCTTAATCACATGTTGTCATCAATCATTAAGTAGAATAATAGAATAATTTGGTGGCTCTTACAAGTCACCCAAAGTCACCCTTACGACATCATTCATTCAGCTTAACACTTTGCCGTATTTGATCACAGTTGCGTTCACATCAATTTCTGTATTTTAATCAAATATGGTCGGTAAGTAGTAAAACTTCAGAGTTTACCACCTCCACCACAGGCGTGTGGCATGCTATTTAGTACCCAGTTGGTGCATTATTCAACATCAGTGGAATAAGCAGCCTAAAATGGCAACCCTCATGGTGCTGCATCTCCGATACGACTCAAGTATTCTCCATGTAGAACACAACTTTTCATCAAACTTAAGTACCAATATATCAGTTTTACTGGCGTCAGGAGATCTCCTGATCCTGATTTATGTTCTTATATAGTGTCAAAGCAATCTATGTGACACATAGCTGTGGTGGGGATGTAGTTTTGTATTGTTGTGGTAATGTTGTGACTCCTCATTATCATGACCTTCCTGCTGGTACCAGTGGGACTGTCGTGGCCTAGCTGTATTTGTGAGGTTCTGTATATCAGTGTACCCCAGTGTCACAACATGGTTAGTTTGTAGGTCACAACAAAGTAATAAAGACGAGGTCACCTATGGCACCACATATTGATAGTTGTGATTGAAGTGTGTGGGATGTGGGCATGCTAAAGGCTGTGACAGTGATCATGCACGTTAATGGATGCCATTAGCGGGATGTGTGCTCAACCAATTATACAGACATGGCAGACAACTATATGTTTGTGCATCAATTACGCTATGACATTATGTACTGATTCCACTCTTTTAACACGACCAGCGCATTCATCGTCTGCAAGGCAAACTGCCTATCTACAAAGAAATTCGTGGGACACAAAGGTAAGAAAAACATCTCCGATAGGGATTGTGTTGAAGTTGTGTATAGACTCCGCTGGCCATCGTGATGGTTTCACATCACCTGAGGCACACAACGATCTATTCGTACTAGCAGCAGATGTCCAGCGACTGTATGCATGCATGCATGCATGCATACATACATACATACATACAAACATACATACATACATACATACATACATACATACAGACACATACATACATACATACATACATACATACATACATACATACATACATACATACATACATACATACATACATACATACATACATACATACATACATACATGCATGCATGGCATGCATGCATGCGTACATGCATGCATGCATGCATGCATGCATGCATACATACATACATACATACATACAGACATACATACATACAGACACAGACATACATACAGACATACATACATACATACATACAGACATACAGACAGACATACATACAGACATATATTCAGACATACAGACAGACAGACAGACATACAGACATACAGACATACATACATACATACATACATACATACAGACATACATACATACATACATACAGACACATACATACATACATACATACATACATACATACATACATACATACATACATACATACATACATACATACATACATACATACATACATACATACATACATACATACATACATACATACATACATACATACATACATACATACATACATACATACATACATACATACATACATACATACATACATACATACATACAAGCGCACACGAAGATCCTCTTTTTTAACGCAGTAGGAAAGCAGATAGCTCAGGGACATACATCAGCGCCAGATAAATTGTGATGTTTTTATTACATTGCCAATGCACTCTAGTTTTCCGATGGTTTGGTGACATGCAAATGTTATTAATATATCAATCATACTGTGTCTGAAATGCGGATATTATAGGTCCATAGCTATCCCCCCATCACGAACCTGGCTCACCAAACACTAGCTACGCAGTACCACAATAACATACGCGCTTTATTTGAGGAAGGGCTTTCTTTTCATTATCGGTGCTGTCGCACCTTGCATGTCTTAATGCCAATAGGTTGTGACAAAATCCATTTAAACTACTCACATCATCATTGTATATGCTGTTATGCATTAAAACATCGCAATGGTTGTTCAAATTGCTTACAATTATTCACATTTTGTAGTTGTAGCTTATGGTAGGAGAAGAGTGTCAATAGTTATGAAACACGTATTCATTGAGTGCTTGATACCGAATATATACTTGGCGGTGCAATACATTGAGACACCATATCCTTATCGATATTGGCTGAACAATTACTTTCAGCGATATTCCACCATCTGCTTATTGCACGTTGTGACATCCTACTACATATCAGCATGTTATGTAGAGATATCCTGCCCAACAAATGACTGACAAGTCCTACGAACTCCTCTGAATATAAATCTAAAACTGTGCCTTCAAAGAGAATATGACTCTCAAAAAAATAAGCCATTTAAAATGAGCTTAAAAGATTGCTCGGCATCATAGCACCAAGTTCGATATGACTGAGGCATTCAGCGACAAATTTAATATCCAATTGTCTTCCTGTAACAAGGAATGTTAGATTGTCCTCACTTATATTGTCAAGGTGTCAAAGTTTGATAGGTAACTGTCAGAAATAAGCAAAATGTGCAAAAGTTATTGCAGATCTAGCTCTAAATGATATTGAATACCGATACCAAAAAACCATTATACTACATTTCCATTCAAACAAATAACGAGAAGCTGAAGATTGAAAGACTGGATTGTTTCCAACTGTTTGCATTATTCATTGTAATATCAATGTCATAAACACACAATTCATGAAAAACAATACTGTCATACAATACATTGCGCCAGCGGGAGTAATATTCTTTAAAATCACATTCCATTCCATTACGCAAACGCCAATATGCCGTGGTTACCATTTAACATGTAGATTCTGCCAAAGAGCTCTTCTAAGATGCATTGCAGACTCGTATCGTGTATACAGACCTTCGGTTCGATAGTCCCTTCTTACGATTACGACAAAAGTATACATAAAGAAAGTATGAAAATGTGACATAAGAGTCCGTCAACTCATGGTGAACTCACTGGATGTATGCAGAGATATCAGCAATCAGATGCTTACAAATGTGCCATCGAAATTGCATTAGTACGATATTGTAAGAAGAAAACTTATGTAAATATCTGCGTCCTCCTTTCATATGTTATTGAACATTAGGTTTTCGCTTTGCTGCTCTACGTGACGTGAGTAAAAAGTAAGGAAGGAATCTCAGAGGACATATTACCTTTGGTGTGGGCATTATGAGATAAACTTTACCCTTACAAAACGACGAATGAAACTTGTATTGGACACATATGGGACTCAGCTCAGGCCGACGAGATTCAATGGGGATATCATAAAGGATATTATTAAGTACCTGCTTATTGCACACAGCGATTTGTTAGGTTTTTGTAATCAAGACGACGAATGGAAAAATAGAGGATGATCTTCATTTGTTCGAATGCAATAAATCGGTGAGGAATAGAAGATAGTGGACGCATTCAGCTGTTATTGCGTTAATTACACACACAAAATCATTAGGCATAGCGATGATACAACAAAGCAAGTGTGATGGTTTAATGTAAAATATGTTATGCGACTTTCAGATGTATTACCAATGTTAATAAATTACATGGTTCCATAGGTCGTTTGTCAAACATTTGGATTCTGGCAAAAATGAATTTGTTTTGTAAACACAAATATTCAAATGCTTGCTGATTGTGATACAAAAAACAATCAAAACAATTGTTTATTGGTCGTATCATGAGTGGAAGTTGCTTTGGGTCATTGTGCTATGGATAATCAACGGCCTTCGGCAAGGATACGTACTAGCAATCGGTAAGCGATCCTCAGCTACATTCCGCAATAACATTTTCTACATCGATATCTTACTACTGATGATAGATTTGGGTATCCCTCATGAATATGCTATTTCCTGACAGTTGTTGAAGATATTTGACTAAACAGTAATTTACTAACCACTCGCTGTGTTGAACACGCTCACTAGCACCTAAAACCAGGGAACTTATCGCAACATCCGCATATAACCTGTTGCATCTGGCCAGTCTCCCACATGCAGGGTTATTAAACGCTTTCTGTGCAATTGCCGCGATTGCATTCCCCTTAGTTCGACTTAACATCAGAGGCAACCAAATGTTTGTCCGACCCAACAGCATAACTCCACACCACTTGCTCCATGCCTGCAAAACTACCAACGTGCCTCCAATTCCGGATATAACAATTACCACGGACGCCTTTCAAAACGCGCCATGGGTCATCAGCAATTAGACATCAAACTACAATGCGACAAGAAGAGAATTTGGTGAATGGCCATGACAATGATATGGCCCACTCAAGGAAAAGCTAAATATTGTTGCGGCGTGCCATACTTGACAGGATGCCGATGAGGCAAGCAGCGGCGAACATTATACTCCCGATGTGTAGGCCGCAGTTATATATGTATATATATATATATATATATATATATATATATATATATATATATATATATATATATATATATATATATATATATATATATATATATATATATATATATATATATATATATATATATATATATATATATATATATATATATATATATATATATATATATATATATATATATAAATGTACATATATATATACAATGTTATCTTGAATAAAACATCACAGTTTTGCATATGCGCAGGTGCCACGTAAATCTGCGACGTGCTTGTTAATGCCAACTACTCTCATCAT
This sequence comes from Urechis unicinctus, assembly GCA_034190875.2. Taxonomy (NCBI): domain Eukaryota; kingdom Metazoa; phylum Annelida; class Polychaeta; order Xenopneusta; family Urechidae; genus Urechis; species Urechis unicinctus. The sequence continues at coordinate 35,805,991 of CM067358.1, forward strand.
ATCCAATACCAGAGCAGACTGGATTCATGCACGGCATCGTGTCCTTGACACTTTACAGACCTCTGCTAACCGCTGCATCATCTGTACAATTAAAGGCCAAAGTATACAGGTTTGAAGATTGCATATTGTGAGGATAAGATCAAAGTACAACGCAATATGAGATATACCAAATAACGAATTCACGACACTGTGGAATTAGACGGCCAAACTAATATCAATCTTATCAACGCATGAATGTTATTGAAGCATTCAAAAAGGCAACCAGTAACTCCAAACATCGATCAGCATTAATAAAATCACCCACCGAATAGAACACCTCCATGCTATTGGGAAACAAAAATATGGTAGTTGCCCCAATACCCATTAGTAGTTTAAAACGTCGGATAATTGTTGAAGAGAGGATGTGTGTTGGGGGGATGCTTTTATGCACAACAACCGTTTTGCTTTACTATTTTGAATATGCGTTTGCGAAACAATATTTTGTAGCAATTGTTCATTTATAATCGTATACCATTAAGCATTGTTTTAAATGAAGACGTATAATGAATGTAAGAAACATTCTGTCAAGACACAACCTCGCGAGGTAAGCTTAGGAAGATTTTACCACTTTCGCTCAGATGTTAACAACATCTCTTGCATGTTGACTGACTCGTGCATCTATTATTTAACCTGTTTTATGGCACCAAGAGCAAAAGCAAATCACTACTAATACTATGAGCAGCGCCTGGTGATTGCATCCATCCAGTGTAAATTCACTGCTAGGATTAATCAAGTGAGCCATGATAAGTTCAACTCAGAACTAAACATACAAGCTGGATTAAGCTGCCCAATGTGCTTGTAAAAACCTGAAAGCGGAACACAAATTTGCTTTGATAGATTCACAGCAACTGATGCATACACATACATTTGATGTCATCAGCAAGCACCACTAGGGCGCATTGCTGCTGCTCTTCTGATGTAATTTGAATTGACAGCACATCGCTATCCTGAATAAGAGTATGTCAAGTTGGATGAATCATATGAAAAATAATTTAAAGTAGATGGGTCTG
>CM067358.1:35812039-35839539 GCA_034190875.2 Urechis unicinctus
ATTACACACAGTGGCTATGTGAGACCACATTAAATGTTGATATGCTACAATGTGCTCTATATTGGGACTTAACTCTCATCCGTACGTGTTCTGTACAATGCATATGTGCCAACATTACGGGTGTTACTAATGTTGAATGAAGTCGGCATTCCTCGGCTGTTCAGAGGCTTCCCGCCACACGCCTTCATGTCTTTCGGTGCACTATTTGTTGTTGGGCTGACCTTTAACAATCTGTATCATAGCGCGACGCTCAGCATGTGTGCTTCACATCAGTGCCATAAATTTACGTTCTTTCTATGAACTGAATATATAATGCGACCCATAGCAGAGCAAGCAGACTACAGTGATATGGTACCTGCTAGATAACCGGACATGTACGGCCAAGGAATGAGCGACTTTTTATTAGTGCTTTCCGCTCACTCACGTTTGCTACCATTATTACGCAGCGTTTAGGCATTAACTAAACCAATCCGGAGTGTCCACGGTCGACACGAAAAAATGTCCCTTTGACGACAATGCAATGCAGGTGTTGATCCTATGACTGATATAGCCGTGCGGGAATAATCCATATGACACATATATATTGCATTCCTCTCCTATAATGAAAGTCAGCGGATTGGTTGCCATGGTGACGCATTGCCTTTGCGTGTTGGTAAGTGTGCGTTGTTCTAAATGAAATTTAAACGGCAAGATGATCGCGTACTCTTAAACAGACAATATAAATACAATATCATTTCCACCTTGATTTGGTTGTTCATCGTTACGTGAACATGTAATTAATGAGTAGAGATTGAGTCTCTTTTAACCTAGAACATGCTCAGTTAATTGATCAATGTCCCGAGGTGGGTATCAAGATTGTAATTTACAGCAGCGGAAAATGAGATACAATTAACAAGTTGCATGATTTCTGATTGATGTGAGAAGACTATGAACAGTACGAATGTCTAATCAAACGATCAGTCGTTGAAGGATAACCAAATTTATTCAACGTAACCATGCAAATACCAAGGATAAAGCTAACCTAATTAGGGTTGCTCTCGCTACTTAAGCAGTATCATACATGCAGAATCTGCTAGAGTTTGATCTTTTGAAAGCCCGACCAGCCAAGCAACAGGCTGAAAAACACGCGGAGATCTGTGATCTCGTTGTTGACCTCAGTATGGATATTATGGTACTTACTTGACTTTATGAATCATATATCATGTATAGCTTTGCTGAGAGGGTTCAACTCGAGTGGCTCTGTGGTGATCGCTTCCCTAATTATAATACACTGCAATCGTTAGGTGGCGATATCATGAAAACAAAAGCACTTTGGAATACTGTGCTGACGCCACTTATGAGAGCGGGAAAAATGTCATTTCGCAGAGCATTTCCGCTGTATTATCGAAAATAACAACTACAGTATGAAATAAATGTCAACTTGATCAATTGCCCCGGACATGTGAATATCTCGAAAATAGAGTTTATAGCTTCGTTTAACTGTATGGGGATTATGAAATTATATGAAATACTACGACGTCATCAAGCGAAGTCACTATAAAATAAACGAAAGCACATGGGATTGCTGATCCGACGTCACGGGGTCGGCGTCTGTTAAAGACATTGAGTCATCATGTCATCTGATTGGTCGAGGCTTCCACAGCTCCGAATTAATCAGAGAATTCCGCGTGGTTTTAAGGGACGCTATGACAAAGCAACGCACAGTGCCTAACAGGTGGCGTCTTCACTTTTTCTCTCGGGCTGAGGCTTGAGTGAGCGTTCTTAGCGAAGCTATACACTCTTGGCTCATATACCAAGGACTGGTAGACGAGGAGGAGGAGTGGCTATAATCGTCTGCTTTATCGTGGACCCCTTTTCCCTCAGCGAGCGTTTGAGCGTTTAAGGGAGTAAAAGATATGTAATATATATCACCATTCATATTTATTCATAGGTTGGCAGTGCACATATAACCACATATACGGTATGAACACTGCACGCTTCATGGAGGTTAATACTGACAATGCAGCATACTATATCATGGAAATTGAGCATTGAAAATATGTCTGCTGTTTATAACCTGAAATACTCTTCACTGCACTCAGTGACTCAAACACTTGTTACGCTTACATCAATTATGTATATATTAATGGACACATTGTCGAGCATTAGCCATGAACATTGTATTTTAATTGGATTATATAGCTATAACGCCTCGTATTCTGTGCTTGTGTTGTGGGGTCACGTTTGATGTAATCAAATGAATTAGATTGAAACAATGAATAATGCATTATTATAACGAGTTTAGTGCTACTGGTGTGATCATCAACGCACACAAAAATCATAATATACTTTACAGGACAAATCCATGATACTTTATTGAATCATATGAGCATGTTTATGTAATGTGGGGAACTTATGGTAATGCTGCTATCAACACTCTAAGCCAAATACGCACTGCTTAAAAGCGCGATTGTGGAATCATTTTACCGATGTTGTGATTCAGACATTGCTGTCACAAATTATCGATAAGTAACGTATGTATCTTATGACACGGTGGCAATCAAGCCTACAACCTTAGTGCGTTAACGACAACGTATTTTCTTTTATTTATACTGCAAACAGAAAATGCAGAATTGTATTTATGGTACCTGCTTGTCGCAGTGAATAATTGTAATGCAGGGTGTTGTTTGCTATAAATGGCATTCAATGTTACTACGGCTTACGTCATCCTCCAGTCCGCCAACAGAACAAATCTTAATGTCAAAGCAGAACTCAAATGTTTTTAAGCTGGAAGCAAATCTATATTGCTTTACTTGAGTGAAACATTGGATATGTCAGAATGCTAACCAAAATGATGTGATGCTAAAGAAACAAAGACCAAGGGGCAGTAGATGAGATGATGGAGGATTACAATTAACGGTTTTGTTCAGCAATACTGATATCGCCGACGAGTAAAGTCTTGAAATAAAATCATCAACATTGATAATGAGGTTGTAACTGACAAATTTATATTATTTTATTTGGTTTGTATATAGTTATTCGATGTATTGTATACATTCCTACCTACTTGATCGGTTGAATCGGCGGGGGTAAAATTTAGCATCGTTTCCGCCAATGGTTTCGAACAGGATCTATAATGAGGGGTGGGAATGTTTTATATGCACATATATATAGACATGGCAAAAGTGTCTTCGCTCGTTTGTCTAACACAACAAAACAGCCAATAGCCACAATTACCATGATAACACGTGTGTTTGACCGTAAAGTGTTTTGCCGAGCAGGGCGCAGTTAATATATCAGAATCTCATAACCGACAGCGTCTGAATTTCTCAATGTGGGCGTATTAGATTTCCTGGATCATTCGACTGTATCCTCATTGACCGAATTATAGATGGTTTGTATTCAAGTCTGTCACGTTATAGATGCTCTGTGTGACGTCATGCCGATTTTGAGGGCTTATCATTTCAATCATGGGTTAATGGATATTTTATCGACGCGACATTACCACGATGTCTACAGAGTGACATGTCCATATTGCATAATGCTATCAAGGCGACCTATCCACTGTGCACCCTGTCATAAAGGCGACTTAGTCATGGCGTACAATGTCATTCTGGCTATTATATTATAAGATATACGCCAATTAATCTAAAAGTGGCTATTGTGTTACAACGTAATTTATATGTAGTGTAGATACATACGTCTTTGCACTAACGGCGACTCAGTCATTGTTGTGGTATTGTGTTACAATAAATTGTATGTAGTGTAGATACATACGTCTTTACTACATTGTTGTGGTCATCCAATTACGACGCCATACACGTTAAGCAAATATTTGCTTTCCGCACATAACATGCACTGATTTAATCTATTGCCGTTTAATGTTGGTAATATTTCACGCTGCTTTAGATTACAGTTTTAAATGCGTGGCATTTGCCAAATGTTTCTACCGCAACCGATTACAGCTGTTGTTTCAAAAATATAGGCTCAAGAATGTATTAACATTACGTGTATATAACGAAGAGATGAAACGTTATGTAGGTAACCTAATGATACTGCAAATAAATTGATGTTTGGATGCGTTAAATATGCTGAACTTGCTTATAGATGAATGCTGATGCAGATCTCCTACACTTAACTTCTTTGATATAGCCAAGCATCCGATAAAATGACCAATATATCCATAATTCAATGCGATTGCTTGTTAGATAATAACAAGCTCGTTTAGATCAATTGAAGCGACCATAGAATATCAATAAGCTGACTCAAATGCTGAGATTATCGACGATTTTGATTCGTTGGTAATGGAAAACACGTCGAATATATACATTGCCCAGCAATAATTGCTATAAATTTTTACCGAAAGTGACAAAGCAACACACATTCAGTCTAATGCTCCTAAAAGTTAATTCAATCACATTAATTGTTGCTGTATTTAGAATTCCGGGTTCAGAAGCGTATCAAATGGCAAAGCTGACATACATTTTGCCCATATTGCCTGATATTAAGAATTGTGTTTCCAGGCCAACGATTATCGCTAAGTAGTTCATCTTGCATTTATGAGCTCTTTAATGATGGTAGGAAGCGATAACTCTATCCACATCGACTGCTTATGTGGCGTTGGCCGTCGATGCACAAGTTAACTTTGGATTATAATACCTCTCTAGTCTCTGATCACTTACACATATTAATAGTGTTAGTGATTTGAGAGGGTCGTTCAGGCGACAGTGACTATGGTGCATGATAAATAGCCAATTCAGTATAAATCTAAGAGCTGCGACACAAGTAATATATCTTCAAAATGATTTTCATGATACAAAAGACCATCGAATATGCACCTGTATGAGATAAAAATATGGCAGTGTTATTATGGAAAACCTAATATACAGCAATTATCTATCTCAGTGTAATCGTACAATTAGCGGTACGTGCAGTCTTGCGATCACCAACGACAGGAGAAGGTCGATCACAAGTTCAATCGTAGGTAGTCGTGAGACTAGTGGTGGCGATCAGCGACCAATCGTACGATCATTCGTGACGATTAGCGACCGATCGTTGCAATCAGCGACTGATATTACGATCAATCGTGGCGATCAACCACCGCTCGCAAAATGGATTGCAGCCAATCGTAGCCAGTCGCATTCAGTCGTGAGATTGGTTCCTCGATCATATATACAGACTCGCGATCGTGCATCAGCATCAGTAGTCATGTAATAACTCTCAAGAAGTACACATCCTAGAACACTGGAAGAATACCCAGCCAGAGCCACAGCCAGATTCTAATATCGTGGAGATTTAGGCTAATATTCATCCGGTACAGGCCACGCAGAATGACCCCAAAGGGGTCACGCAAACGACATGCAGAGGATGACACAGCAGCCAAGGGTAACAAAATAACAGAACTGCAGTCGTGCCAACATAAGTTTCGGCAGCACTGGTAAACCCACTGGTACACCCACCATAGCGGAAACTGTCTTCGGGTGTCGTAGATGAAGTGGCCTAAACCCCAGCAGCCACTCCACATATACTGGTCTGCAAACTAAACACTGGGGGTACCACCCATTGTCAGGTGGCACGACCAGTAGCACGACCAATCGTGCGACTACATGACTCGCGATTATGCACGACTGTGGTGCTTCCATGCACGGCTGGTGGTACTTTCATGCGCGACTGGTGGTGCGACCATGTACGACCTGTCTGCGACCTCCTACGATTAGGAATCGCAGGTCAGAAGTTTTGAACATGACCTTAGACCTTGCTACGACTGATTTAGCTCTGGCGATCACAAACGACTTCTGCGATTGGTCGTGCGCTCTTCATACGATTTGCCCGCGATTTCAGCATTTTTTGGTCACAGCTAGGTCGCTACCTGGTCGCAAGCCCTGTTTGACTGGGGCTTAAGGTTTGCTCCTTTAAATTTATGATCATGATTGAATTGGCAATATTGGCAATACTCTGCCCATTAACACAATAAAATGATGGTTGCCGCTAGAGATTCTTTATTCATTCTTACTAATTCTACATTCATGCACTACAGTTTAACTAAGAACATGTAATGGGTGTTGGTGCGATTGCATATATAAAAGCAAAATGGCAGAGCTAACTTGATTAAACACAGCCTCACTCTGCATTAAATGAAATCACCAGGCACATAAAACTGCTATTTGTCCAATACTAGCAAGTTCAATTATAGATGTTAGATGGGAGAAAGTGTGCAGTCGTTTAACCATGTCAATGCCAATTGTTTTGGTCAATTACTAAAGCATGCATTTTGGATCAAATTGTCATATGCAACGCTTTCCTCGCAGCGTTGTCGTTTTATCGAGATACTCATCCATATGCGGTTATATGCTGAGCATGTAGGCGGATGCATCAACCAACATTTGTATTTCACGTATTTATCCCTAATTTAGTCGGTAACAATTACACTAAAAGATTATTGCGATTAAAGAGATAAGCATTACTACTGAGGATGGATTCTCTCTCATGTGTCATTCATACTTAACTTGACAAAACACTGCCAATATTCATAACGGAAACAGATATTGCAAGCAACAATTTATATACTGTGCGTTGTTGCAATGACATGCCATGTGCCACAGATTTTATCATTCTATATGACTTTGTCACAGTTCGGTAGACATAAGCCAGCATAAACAATTGTATGCGACCCTTAAATGCACAAACTTTGACGATTCACGTGCATCTCTGACATCTTAAACACTGTTATGATCGGCCATATCATAAACCCTTGATGGTTTTGGCTGTTGCTGTTAGCTTGAGAATGAAAATAGTACTTGACGCTGGTGCTGTGATAAAACGTCACGCAGAACAAAACAGTGCATAGCGACAGTTGAAACCGCTCGGTGAGTTATTTCAGCAATCAGGTATAGAGGCCTTTTTTGTCGCATAATTAACCAATCCCTGGGCCTGTTAGGGTTTGGCAGGAATTTTATTACTGAATTTGTAGCCTCAATCGGAGGGTCCTCCACCCAGCCATACATAAGGGCTACGCTATCAAAGTGGCTACCGGTGACTGGAGGTAGATTGGCGTTCCTGAATAAATTGTAGAAACTGTTAGGTTACATTATTGCTTTATATAACGTTACACCATTGCATCTGACAGACCTTGTTTGAGGTATAGTCACAAGCTTTAAAATTGTCATTTCTTGTATTATTTTCCATCTGTGAAATAATCCTCTTTAATATATATGATTGATAAGATGAGTGCCGAAAAACACTTTTGTGACACGCAGCTGACGACCTCAAAAGATGAGACAAATCAATTGAATGTGGCGTACATGCGGAGAGCATTACTTTAAAATACCAGCCAACAACCCAAATAAGAGCTTCTGCGATAATGCTCAATTACATATTGGGTATCTACCAAGAGTGAAGAATTCGAGCTGAAGTACAAGAGCCTTTGTTCTCAGCCAAGCATCATTAATTCCACTAAGAGGACATGTTACCATATGTATTCAAAGAATTGTTTTTGTTATGCATGTTGTCGCTGTTATGGCACGTGAATGGTATTGAATGACCGCGATGGCAGTTAGATTAGCACTTGAAGGGTGTTGATTGTGAAACTCGACAAGTAATATGAGCAATCAACTGTCGGTCGTCACAGTGGCAGGAGGTGTAATGAGTGCTTATGCATGATTGTTTGGTTACATGTGCGGGAGCAATTCAGTGAATTGATTTCGCAACGTTATTACGTGTAAGTATTAGTGATTTTGTGATAAACCATAAGGACCGGAAACAGCAGAATAGCACGTCACAATGTCTTTATTCGCGTAAATTGAGCTGTAACCAGTGTGGACGATTATATTACTGTAAGATATATAAGGTATTTAATATAATCTTGCAATGGTAACGGAATCATGTTGCATGAAAATTTAGGGTTAAAAATTAATAATTGAATAGAAATGTGTTTTAACACGTCATCGTTTATTGGAATGTATCTATTATATTAATAATTATAACTTGGATATGGTATAAGTATACTCCGGTGCTAAAGAATGCTTAGGTCAACAACTCGGGAGTAGTGGCCGATATTGCACATTCGCGTGTCTAAACTCTAAATAACACATTTTGATGTGATATTTAAATATATCCATTACAGTATATGCCCTAAAGCGGACAAAACACCACGACTCAGTATTTAAATTAGCACTGTTAATTCCGATATCGTGACCAAGGCATATCAAAAGTGACGATTTGGTAGCAGTGAATGGTGGCACTAAAGGTCGGATATCCTGATGAGATCCATATTGAACAAGCAGAGGGGCTGGGACGGCATCTGCAATATGTGCAAAGTGTAATACATGCATCGGTACAAGATCAAATATTCGTCACAGACTGCGCATACGGCATCATATTTCTGGTGTGACCCTTCATTTGCAATAATGTACGTATCTTCTGTTTTATTATTAAGCGGTCATAAGGTAGCCTCCCTTTTGATGCTGAAAATACGAGCATGTATACGACAGCAATGCACATCAAAGCCGACAACTATCAGCCATAGATTTAACACCGGACATGAGCACGATAATAAATTCATGTAATGACATATATGCATTTGAGGACCATAGGTGTAAACCATTGACACAAGCTTGGAAGATTTGGATGGAAGCTTAGGATGACACGCGTAATTGTCAAAATATAATGAACATTACTGGACGAATATCAAAGCGGGTATAAAGCGAATGAGTGAGTGACTGCCTGTATCGAATTTGCTTTGCATCAATATCACAAAATAGCAAGATAATAGTTGAATAATTCAACGGTGAGTTTTACAAACTTTACTCCTGATATTGCTAAATTTCAACAAAGCACCAGGGCCATTTAACGTTTATTCACGGCTTCATTAAAAAACTATCCGGTTTGTTTTAAATTCAATAAGCAGCGTTATTATATATATATATATATATATATATATATATATATATATATAGATATAGATATATATATTTATATATATATATATATATATATATATAACATATATATATATATATATATATATATATATGTATGTATATATATATATAATATATATATCTCTATATATATATAGATATATATATATATATATGCATATATATATAGATATATATAGATATATATTTATAATATATATATATATACATGTATTTATATACATACATATATATATATAATACACAAACATATATATATATTTATATATATATATATAAATATTGCGATTGCGCCCGTTCAAGGAATTGACTTGGGTGCCTGTGATCTGGCCCCTTTCCGAGAATTCAGACGTCTTGATAATATATCTGTCATCAGTGTATATTTAAAAGACTTATTATGTAATTTCAAAGCACTGGTTGCCGATGATTAAAATATGTAGAAAGTCGATCAGATGGCCACATTGTGGTAATGTGTTTGTTGTCGAAATTGCCTGAAAACTCTGGCAACAATGGAAGAGTTGTCATGTAAGACTGAGCATCCAGGGTTCAAGTCAAACTGCTTGGATCGTGACGTCCAGCTTTGATCTAAATTCGAGTACATACCGATCGATGGACCTATAGGGGATGTTAACACAAATGAGTAAGTCATGCCTTTATTGAAGCACATATAAGACACACAGCTACTTCTGGAATTGGTCAATTATAAAACCATGGACAATGTGTATCCCAAGTGACCATGTAGTGCAATACATTTGGTAATCATGTTCAATGCTACTTAGGCACATAACAACAAACAGCAAAGCCAGCAATACATTTTTATCTGGAGTAAATAGTAGACAAAAAAAGGAGTAAAAAAAAACTTGTTTTCCTATTTCCCTAAGAAATAATCAATTCTTTTTGGCTCCAGGTTGTTCAGATATTTGGCCTATCGCCATTTCATCTACTGGGTGTGGCACAGATTATGTAGACATAACAGAAAAGTATTGCCATCATGTGTCATAAACAAAATACAATCTATATTCCCAGACCCAGATGACCTTCACAGAGGATACCTAGAATGGAGCTGAGGACATTTTCGTTGTAGGATTGAAGCGGCATCGGTGTGCTCCCACAAGGATGTCCTTTTCTGGCTTCTCAAATTGAGCAGCATTAGGGGGTGGAACACTCCTTTCTGCCGAAAGAATTTTCGCTAGTCTGTAACTGGGTTATATCTCACGGAGCACAAATACTTCTTCAATGAGATTGTCAAAATAATCTGAAAAATAACCAGTATATAAAAGATTAGTAATAAACTGTCTTTGAATCATTAAATGGTATGCTTGGTCTTTTGCGCCAGTATAATACCTGTATTAATAAATGGTAACCCTATGGGCACAGCGGAGATTCTTTATTATAATAAATGCCAGCATTACATTATTGTCTAACTCATATTTACGCATATTGAACAACAAATCCTGTGATATATACCAACCAAAAGTGATGGGAACATTGACAGGCTTCACCACTGGATCCCCCTGTCTGGACTTTGGATATGACTCCCCATTGTGGCTGACCTTGTTGAGTGACTATTGGAGTTTTCATTAAAGTGCAAAACTGCCACGAGTTATCTGGAAGTAAAGCACCAACAGTAGCAGATATACACTGGTGGTCTGGCATGCCTACATGAGCTCACAATACACCAGCATGTCACAAACCCATGTTTTTCATCAGGTATTTGCAATTGATACCACACAACAGCGACAGCAAAGCTCAATTAAATTACCTTGCTTCCATAGTGGCAAAGGGAAAGTGTACACTCTTGGGCGCGAAGAAGAAGATCACCACCTTGTGGAATGATTATACACTTAAAGTCTGCTCAGACGGAGATAATCTGCCAATGTCTTTAAGAAGGTGTTTGCTTGTCACAATAAGCTCCATTTACTTGTGTGGCTTTGATCCCTAATAAATGAACAAACAAATACAAGATAATGTGTAGCACACCTACATACAGAGGCAACATGTGTTTCAGTGTCGACCAGCTGTACACCAATGATAATTCCCAAAAGAGGGATCAAAATCACCAATAATATATCAATATACATCTATATACAGACTATGTCTAATTGGTCCTACGACATAAGTAGTACTCCTCATGTAAATGGACCAATTAAACACAGTATGTAGTGTATCCAAATCCCCAGACCGTTTCTACTTTGAATTGCGCAATATGTTATATTTTACTGTTGAACATGACCATAAATGATGAGGAAGACGGTTTATTTAATTATGCTATGGCCTCCAACATGCGGCCGTATGTTTGTTTCTTGTCAGCCAATAAGTTAATCAGATGTTATGGGAAAATCAGAATCGTTTCGATCTAATGACGTGTTCACCACCTTAGGCATCGCCGTTTATAGCGTCTAGTATACCAATGTCTTTGTTGTCACGCCCTTAACAGACTAAGTAAATTGCTTGAATCTTAGTGTGTTCGTCACAGTAATGGTTTCGCTCATCAAACATCCGCACCAAATTGAAGTATTTCATGTTCCCAATTTTGCGTTGCTTTCGCAGTAAATGGCCAGTTGAGTGCTTTGCGTGGCGTATCAGAAGAAAATAGCAGGAATGAACAATGCTGAGTTAGCTGTTTTCCTATTTCGTTTATCTGCTTCATGGTCAAGTGATACCGTCGGCCATTTACGCTAGTGAGCAATAGATATTGCTCAGAAGGTGCAAAGATCATTGCATGACATAATGACGGTTATTTACCATTACTTGACCTGTTATATCATGTAATTTGATCATAACTGTTTCATCAAAAAGATGTAATGACTCAATCTGACAAGTGGGGGACCAATAGGGATGTTTCATGCACAATTACGTATATAAAAACATCGTATTACTCCTAATGCCAGTCAGTTGGTGTATTAAGGTGAGCAGTTATATTTTTGACGACTTGGCGCTTGTTTCTTCGCCGAAAATAAACTCTGTTTTGTTCTGTGGGTAACGAGTGAGTGAGGAGAAATTCTAGAGGTTTATAGAGATTGCTGTGGACAGTGCAGACAGTAAGTAGTTATGGGGATTGTCTGGCAATGTTCAAGAACATGGGTACAAATAAGAGTAGACACAAACCAGTGCTGAGGAGCACCTTGTATTTATTAATGTTAGGACTATTTAAAGATGGACGCCTCACCTCGAGATGGTTTGATTTTGTCTGAATTACAGCCACAAGTCATTGCCTCACATTGTTGTCAATGGGTGTGGTGACTATTTGTATGGATTTGCAATAACAAGTGCTCGTTTAATGTGTGCTAATCTTATGTTACCATGGAGTCATTAACAGCATTAATTTAAGATAAGCAAATCCTGTATTACAGTGGACTCACAATATTGACCACTTCTCCCTCAGTACACAATCAACTCACCATTGTGCAAGACTACATTGGTATGCAGGGTATACATTTGCAAATAAACAGCGCTATATATCAGTTTACATTATGCATAAAACTGTCGCATGTGGCCAGGCGTCGACAAATTCAAAGGAAGCTGCGCAAAACGCTCACTTTAATAACACATGAAAACTGCGCAGGTGGTTCTCAAAACAACTAAGTGCATATCATTACCAACTACCCTCTCACAAACATCAGAGTAGACTCGATTCAAGCAAAGCATGAAGTCATTGACATTAGTCATCGAAGTTCTCTTTTTCGTTTGACGATTTTTTTTACTATACTCCGACGCTTCAATGATATTATACCACGATGGCATTACTGATGCATACAGTTTGTATTTTTATCAAGTTTTATGCTGGATCTATGCTGATATGTTAAACACTCAATATGGCCTGGCGTTTGAGCAATTAAATGCAGCCTCTACCCTTAAGCGGGTAGGTAGAATTTGTCATGGTGGGATCGATGTGTCATGAACCTTAAGTAATCAGCACCGTCTCCAGAGCGGGTTTTCATGAGGCACTTGATAGATTTTATTGACTGCGGCTGAGAGCAGCACAGTATGGTCTTGCACATCCTCAGTTAATTACATAAAATCGTACTAATGATCGCAGCGACCGAAAAGAAAATGTACTCACTTTGCAGGAGAAATGCACTATCAGCCAGCAGCATTGACTGTTCATGGCTAATTCTGGTTTGTGGATATATAACAGCTGCTAAATATATAAAGACGGTTCTTCTAATGATTTGAATATTTCCCTCATTTAAGTCTGTTTCGAGATGATTGGTTTTGCATCCCACGAGATCAGATGGATCTCTGTCGGATGGGTTAATACATGTGGCACGAGGTCAACACGGTATATCACCAAGAGAAATCGAAATGCTTGCCAGTGCATAAGTTTCTCCGCCGGCGCTGAGCTATGAGACCTTGAATAAATGCGGCTCCAGCTAAATGTACATAACAGGCAACTTTGCTTTGTCTTGAAGCATTAATATTGTTAAGCACACAGTCGCATATTGTTATCATTAATGCAACAGTGCAGTCTTTGTAATGTGTTTTTGACAATTTCCCCAACAATAACAATGGAACGGTAAGAATGTCGTTCAATCATTCTCGTGTCTTCGTTGTTCGACGTTGAACGGTAACAAACCAGATGTCATGGTTATTAAAGGCCCGTTCATGGTTTATCTACACGATGACCTTCACAAGTTATTTGAGAAGTAAATACATTAGTATCAGTGTGGGCGGTCATGAGAACAGTTTATGATATCTAGCCGAGACTGTGCAAACGTGAAACTGTATGTTGGAGGCAACTAAATGCAACCGAAATTGACAACACTCCATGTTTATCGACACGCAACGTTATAGATTCATTTAGGTTTTGCTGTAGCAATAGGACGGTTCGAAATATGGATAATATAACTTGGTGGGTGCTGATAATATAACATATAAGGATAATAACGCAATTTTCTTTTTTTAATTTTCGCACACGTAATGTTTTTCTAAATAGAGAGGATTTTGTCTAGATGATCGTTACCATTATAACATTCTTGGGTCAGTGCATGTCGTTTATAAAAGTCTTCATTAATCACCCGTTAGCCTACACAAGTAATCGAGTAAAATATCAATAAGGAATTGCATTTACTGAGAATCACGATGATCAGGTTTGCTGTAAGTAATATCTTAATAATATGTCTTAATAATATGCGATAATCAATAATGTTATTGCATTTGTCTAAAACAAATGCAATTTCTATTGTATTTGGCTTGTCTTATTTCCTTCAGATTGACACAGTGTGTATCCTAACGCAGTCTGCGCATGCATGTATGGTTAATTATCTAAACTATATCAGGCTGAACGAAACATTTGAAATAAACGAATCAGTCTTTAAAAACGATGCTGACCCTCGGTTGAACCCACTCTAGACCAGAACGTGCTCAACAATTCCAGTGCATCGCTAGGCAACAATCAAACCTCCAAATCTAGTGTGATCAATGACGTCTGTGATGGAGAGAATTATGATGTAACTAGCCTTATGCATTTGTCAATAAACACATAATAATATTATGCGGATGTTATTTGATTGACATTCAGTTATGCTGTGTGATGGTTGTTTTTTTGAATTTATCCCCAATGTTTACATGCACATGCAACATTAGTTTTAGTGGGTTATATGTTATTCGTCTGAGTGACGAACAAGACTACCGGTAATCTATCGACATGTCCTGCTTGTAATATGGTATCTTTTAAAGCAATAATTGTATTGTTATATATTACGATTTCGAAAACACATGGATGCTTACAACTATAACGTCCCAATGCATCGCCGATATAACGTTGTCGCGGGTTTCTTTGTCGTCATTCCTCATTACTGGAGGTTCTATATTATTCATTACATTGAAGCAGGTAAATATATAATGACAATTATACATCGAACAAGCTACCTCACTCCCGTGTTTTTACTTTACCAACAGTCTTTAATGATCCTCATTAAGAGAACCGCGTCGTACGACGACCGGAAGAGAAATTCCGTTCTATTTATTCAAAGCAAACTACGCTTCTCCGTGTTTTGTCTTCCATTTAACTGATTACCTAACCTCTAATCACATATTGCAATTTTGAAGCTGAAGGGAATAAATCGATTACCCCTTTCTTAAATATATCTAAATGATTACGCAACGTTTCGTAGCATTGTACTATAAACATATGGTCGGAGAAAACACGATCCCTATCATAGTTGATAAATACCCGCCACACATACCCGTCACATGTTATAATGATGAATATCTGCGCCACTGAATTTTGAGATTGATATTCATTTATTGCAAGAAGCACACTATGACAAGAGGCGAGCATATTGTAATGAATATGTCCAAGCAAATTAACATCAAGACTCCTGCGTACTCATTTGCATTTATAAGGTATTTTGTAATGCTCATGAACCTATTGATCATAAATGATTCCAACTCAACTTATGTGAAGAGGTGATGGTTCATTCGAAGTGTATTTAACAAATGGAAACATTGTTTATCCTATTTATCGGGCACTGGGATGCATTTTGTGAGAGCCCATAGGGTTTCTGAGACTGACACGGCGCAATAGATCAGCATCAGCGGGTAACTTGAAATAATGGATGCCTTCTACTTATGTGAACAGAGACACCTTACCATATGAGTCCTCAACAGCTAGGTGAGTTGTTATGGTGTTAATGCTACATTCACTGCCAGGCTACATTTACTGGCTATCTACGAGGCAGGAACATATCTCAATTGTGGCTAATCTTGTTTTGATGCGATGGTTTTGTTTAATTCTAGTGATATGTCGCGTACAGTAAAATACCGATTACACAAAGCCGTCTGAGTTCAGAACGATTGAGAGCAGTCATAAAAGAAGCAATGTCTCGTAACAGTTGCATCTAAGCACAATAACACGCATGTATAGAAACACATGCTTAAACAACAGGCAACGTGTTGTAAGCGGACCTACTGCGTGTAAGCTTTAGACGATAGACTCATACTATCTGGTGATTCCAGAAAAAATAATTATATGAACTAGTGTGAATACTCCCCTCATTGTTTAAATACGTTAGTATGAAAATAAGCTAATTGTTCAAAACATTTATTACAATGATAGTTTGATAGTCATAGCTAGTTGTAGCGGCAATATGGTTAAAAGATACACACGATCTTATCACCATGCCTATTGTCTTAATGATTACTTGACATTTGTGATGTATTGCAAGCAGTGCATTACTCAAATTCAACTCAACCAACTTCAAAAAACGAAATCTACTACGCACACATTTAATATATTCGGGTTTGCTGGTCAGAACGAATATGTTGGACGCATCGTCGTTTATCTAGTAATATTTGTTCTATAACAAGAGATATACCGGAATATAACGTCCTCGCATTATGATCGAAGATATCCAACTTCATATGACAAGATGTCAGATGGGGCCTCATATTTCGTTCGGCAACAACATGGCGGGTTGAAGGAATCAACATCGATTGATAACATCAGAAACTAACCAAAACCTATCATTCAAGGAAATGTTATACTTTTAACATGTGAGTGATTGTTAAAATAGTTAATGGATAGCTGGCAATTGATCATATGCTTGACAGAATTGATTGTTTTACATTTCGGATGAAATCCGTTACGCATGCTTACACTTCATCATGCAGTATTTGCAGCTGGCAACATTGGTACTTCTACAACCACTCAATCAAGCAGTCGTCCTCATAGAAATAATACTCATTGTAGTATTTAATCCATTGCTAACCGCTTTGAGCTTTGTATATACGTGTGGTTGCACAGAAGAACAAACATGTATTTGATATTCGATCCGTAGCTTACAAGAATTCAGAAATCATTGCCGTCGTCAACATTGATGCTGTAATCAACATATGGTTGATAAGTAACACGCATTGCAATAAATACTTAGTATAATGGTCCGATATTCTGCCCACAAATTACTGACATGTCCTACCAACGCCTCTGAATATATATCGATGCATTAAGCAGTGAAGTGCCTTCAAAGAGAATATGACGCACACCACAGCACCAACTAGGATATGACTGCGGCATTCAGGTATAAATTTAATGACTAATTGTCTTCCTGTAGCAAGAAACGTTTGATTGTCCTCAGTTATATTGTCAAGGTGTCGACGTTTGATAGGTTACTGTCAAACGTAAGCAAAATGAGCAACAATTATTGCAGATCTAGCTCTAAATGATATTGAATACCGATACCGAAAACCCATTATACTACATTTCCATTCAAACAAAAGACAAGACGCTGAAGATTGAAAGACTGAATTGACAACAAAGCCTCAAATCACAGAACCCCTAGACGCTGCGAAACATCCACTTCCGGGATTGTTTCCAGCTGTTTGCATTATCTAATGCACTATAAATGTCACAAACACACAATTCATGAAAAACAATACAGCAATGCGCCAAATTTGCCATCGAAATTGCTTAAGTACGATATTGTTAGAAGAAAACTAATATAAATATCGGCGTCCTCCGTTCATATGTTATTGAACATTGTGTTTTCGCTTTGCTGCTCTACGTGATGTGAGAAAAAGTAAGGAAGGACTTTTAGAGGACATATTACCGTTGCTGTGGGCATTATGAGATAAACTTTACCCTTACAAAACGACGATTGAAACTTGTATTGGACACACATGGGACTCAGCTCAGGCCGACGAGATTCACTGAGGATATCATAAATGATATTATTAAGTACCTGCTTATTGCACACAGCGACTAGTTTTTGTAATCAAGACGACGAATGGAAACATATTGTTCGAATGCAATAAGTCGGTGTGGAAAAGAAGATAGTGGATGCATTTAGCTGTTATTGCATTAATTACAAAATAATCATTAGGCATAGCGATGATAATACAAAGCTAGTGCACTGGTGTAATGTAATGCGACTTTCAGTTACATTATCAATTTTAATAAATTACGTGCTTCCATAGGTCGCAAGTCAATAATTTAGATTCTGGCAAAATAAATTTGTTTTGTGAACACAAATATTCAAATGCTTGCCAATTGGGATAAAAAAAATCCGATTGTTTACTGGTCATATCATGAGTGGCATTTGCTTTCGCTCATTGTGCTATGGATAATCAACGGCGTCCGGCAAGGAGACGTGCTAGCAATCGGTAAGCGATGCTCAGCTACATTCCGTATATAACCTGTTGCATCTGGCCAGTCTCCCCGATTTCACTTTTTTGCTCTAATGTTCACATTTGATTCAACATGCCGATATTCGAGATTCAAGATTTTCACATGTTCAATGACCTTAACCTTACCTTGATTTTGAGGTTGCCACAACAGCACCTATGGGTTCTGCGCATTATTGGTCCCGACCAATTAAAGATAAAATGGGAATTGCGACCTGTATCGCGTGTGACATCATACGTGCATATGAACAAGTTGCATACTGCATATGGCGAGTCTCCCAATGTTAAAAATGGTTTTTATAAATTTTTAACTTAATATGCTCTAATGTTCACATTTTATATTCAACACTCATGCCGATATTCGGCAGTTTCAAGATTTTCATTTTTTTAACATATGACCTCAACCTACCCGGGATTTTGAGGTCAAAACAGAACCTATGGGATCTTTGCATGGATTATGTCACATGAGCGTGATTAAAGCGATAAACTGGGAACTACGACCAATTTTCTTATCGTGACAAAAAAAGTTTGACATACTTGCATATGAACAAGATGCGAAATGACCGACATGAGGATGTAAACTAGTATGTCATCTGTAATAATATATCCCCTCAGCGTGTAAATAGCGATGGGTAAGTATATAAAGTTTTAACTTATATATAAATTAATTTTACATGGAGATATTTCATTACACATGATAAGAAATGATATGCATATATATTATATACATTTTAGATATATATATATCTCACTCGGCCAAATCCGGGAAACTGGCAGAGATGATATAACAGGTCTATACGTGAGCGATGTTGAACATAGCGATGAGAGTCAGTATATTACTGAGAATCTCTCTCTCTCTCTATATCTCTCTAATATCTATATATATATATATAGATATATATATATATATA
This sequence comes from Urechis unicinctus, assembly GCA_034190875.2. Lineage (NCBI taxonomy): Eukaryota > Metazoa > Annelida > Polychaeta > Xenopneusta > Urechidae > Urechis > Urechis unicinctus. Next base: position 35,830,992 of record CM067358.1, read on the forward strand.
TAGAGATATATATATATATCTATATATCTATCTATATATATCTCTAGATATCTATCTCTCTCTCTCTCTCTCTATCTCTCTCTCTATCTCTCTCTCTCTCTCTCTCTCTCTATCTCTCTCTCTCTCTCTCTCTCTCTCTCTCTCTCTCTCTCTCTCTATCTCTCTCTCTCTCTATGGTCTCTCTCTCTCTCTCTCTCTCTCTCACTACTCTGTCTTTCAGCAGGGTATGAATAAGTCAATAAACAGCGCTATATATCAATTGAATTATGCATAAAAATGTCAGCATGAGGCCAGGCATCGACAAATTCAAAGTAGGGGCAGCACAACGTTTGCTTGAATAAAACATCAAAATTTTGCGTATGCGCAGGTGCCACGTAAATCTACGACGTGCATGCTAATACCAACTACCCTCATCATCTCCAATACCAGAGCAGACTAGATTCATGCACGGCATCGTGTCATTGACACTTTACAGACCTCTGCTTACCGCTGCATCATCTTAAAGGTCTATATATTTTTTTATTTAAAGCTTTTTATCATGCTTCGACGCATTTATGATATAATGCCTCGGTGGCATTTCTGATGCACATATTTTGTATTTTCACCAAGTATCATTCTGGATCTGTGCTGATCAACTCGGGACTCAACATGGCAAGATGGTCTGGCGTTTGAGCAATAAAAACAGCTTCTGCTCTTAAGCGGGTACATATAATTCGTCTAGTAATCAGCGCCGTCTTCAAAGTGGGATTATATGAGGTGCCTAATAGATTTTATTGACTGTGGCTGAGCGCAAAACAGGCTTTTGCACATTCTCATTTTATTACATAAAACTGAACTAATATCTACTTCGACAGAAAGCCAAATGTTATTACTTTGCTGGAGACTTGTATACCCAGTCAGTGGCGATTTCCCTCTCTTTTGAGGACAAAGAACAGCTGCTAGAGCGAATGTGTGATTGCAAAATATTTATAATTAGTTGAATATATTCCGCGTAGTTTGGTACGCCTCATAACTTTGTCATTTAAAGCTTTGCTGACTTTTATTATTTACTTCATTTTATGTGTTCAATGGCTCTTATCCTGGATGAAGCACGGCTTCACAGCTGCGGCATAACCAAGTGCATGCCGTTGAATGCGTTTACCCGGCGACGCTGAATATATCTGAATATATCCGGTTTCAGCCATATGCAATTCTGCTTGGTTTGGCGTTGAACCATTGAACCAATTTATGCACGGCGACTAGATATTCCACATGCTTCGTCGTGTTGTCTAGTGGGCATGCTTCTCATATGATGGATATTTACTGGTTTTTTTGTGTTCATGGCCAATAGGTTACAATAGCTGCTTGTGACAACCAGTAGTCAATGTTCAAAGTGCAATAAAGCAAATCATGAAATTCTCCGCAGTTTTACTGCAGCACTTGAACGACCTGCATTATGGATAGGGATACTCTTAGAGCCGTCGACTACTACAAGGCAATTGGTGCAATTTGGTGTTGATCCCTAATCATGCATTTCTATCAAAGCCATCACGCTGAAATGTCTGTGTGCTGCCAACGATAACAATAGTGGCGGGGTCTCTCTGTTGGCGTTCTTTACGATGCTACTGTCAAGAGAATGTTCTTCCAAAGCATATCAGACAGAATAATCATCAGATACAATTGTATATGTAAATTTCGTTATAGCAGGATGTTCCCCAATATAAACTTGAAGCATTTTCGCTAATCGTGCGGTTTGGAGATGAAATGTCACTTTGACGAGGCAAGGCTGCTGCAATATAATGGGGATGATCGATTATGTTGATAAATGTGCAGGCATATAAAAAAAACACGCCATAACAGTTCAACTGGTTGAACTACCTCAACCCTGGAATAGAAACAAATTCAGCATATGTGCCAAACACAGGCTTCTTAGTGCGTTATGCAACACTTGACCATCGGCGTCAGTGTTATAATATTTTGCAAACCGTAAACATAGATTCGGTTGCTCAGTTAACCCTCACATTTGTGTTATCATATTGTTACTTCATGGTCAATACATCCTTAATAACGGATTGATTTGTAACATATACTCATCACCCGTGACACCAGTGTTGTAACATGAAATCGATCTCCACAATACACATATAAGTGTCAGATGGTTATTCCACAACCATGATATTAGATGGGCTACTCATAAATCAGCACTCGTACTTTGTGACATTGCCTCATCACACATCCCAACAAAGCCTTTATCAGACGTTGAATTCGGTTACATACATTGCGCTTAATTCATACTTAATATCTAGAATCACTCTCTACTAAAAAGAATCAAATCAATTAGATCATCATTAATAATAATGACCACATTGTTATACTGACGATATTAAATGACAGTAATCATTTTTAAACAAGCCCCGCTACTGACAAAAATTATGCAATCTATTCTGTTTAAAACAAGATGTAGGTATTGTTTGAAATAACAATTGTTACAATGATATTTTTATCATTTGGAAAATAGTCATTAGATCATTAAACAAATCTGTTGCGTAATGTGAAATATCCTGTATTTGAGATTATTTCCTCTAATGCAACAAAATTCCATCATCTCTATTATGTTTTTTTTTTCTAAATGCTATGGCCTTAACAAAGGTTATGTGTCTGACAACCTTCATTCATGTGTAATCCAAGAAAACAATACTATTGAGAATTAGGCACTATTGCATTACATGCTTCCTAAAAAGTGTTATGGTAATAATATACAACGATTGACACAACAGTTGTGAAACTAACATGTTATAATTTTCTATAAATTATTTGCATCTCCACACAGGATAAAGTTATATTCTAACACACACTACAAGAGACCACTTCATCTCTTTTTTTAGCTTAATACATTATCTTTAATCAATTGTATCGTACGTGAGTGTTAGGAAGACACTTCAAACGTGCAAGTATCGCATGATTTTGATTGATGGTTTACAATCTTTAATACGACTAAGATTTTCAGAAATTGCATTCTGCATTTCACTTTACAAAAACCACCGATTTTAATGAAGATTAAAAACGCCAAATCTTTCTTGGTGATCTCAGGAGATTATTTACGATTATAGATTAACGCGGTACTTGCACGTTTGAAATTATGAGGGATATTATGACTAGCATCACCGATTGATGATGATGGAAGTCAGGTAACAGATATAACTTGTTACGATATCGTTTGTGCACCCACCGGATGGAATGACCTTGACCTTGTAATAAAGTTGCTTCCTGTTTGACACATCATGGCGTTGGTTGTTTACATGGTGTCAGAAGTAAAAATCGAGTGAAATCATCCTTGGTAATAGGCATCGGTGCGAAATGGATGTGGAATTCGGAAGACCAGACACTTTACTTGTCAGTCATTTGCTTCGATTGTGTTGTCAAGTTGATATTTTGACTGTGTGGCCTATCGTAAGTAGTGTCTGTCACGCTTCTTCTGATTGACTGTGTAGTGATCCTTGCATCACAATGACCGGGCTTAGTGCGTTCAAAGCACCCAGAGAGTTAGACTTTACTGGCAATGTGTCTCAGAACTGGAAAAAGTTTCAAAATGCTTTTAAAATTTTCATGTGTGCCAGTGGGCTAAATGAAAAGCCTGACAAGAGGAAAGTGATGTGTTTGTTGAATGTTGCTGGCCCACGAGCAATGGCTGTGTATGAGTCGTTCCAGTTTGCCCGTGATGAAGATAAGTTTGATCTCGCCATTGTTTTGGCCGAGTTTGAAGCACACTGTATCCCTAAAGTGAATGAGTTCCTGGAAAGGGAGCGATTTTTCATCCGCAAGCAGCAGACCGGTGAATCGGGGACGCAAGTCGTCAGCGCACTCCGAAAGTTAGCCGAGACATGTAACTTTGGTGCTGTAGAGGACTCATTAATACGTGATCAGTTGGAGTTCGGTATGTTGCCAGATGAGAAATTGCGCGACAAATTCTATGAGGAGGATGATCTGACTCTGGAGAAGGCGTAGAAGATGTTCTCAACCCATGAAATACGGACGAAGCTACAGGAGCCGGAGAAAGCTTTTGAAGCCGTGAGTGATGGACATGGACACTCAAATAACCGAGGACATGGCCAGGGTTACCGTGGTCGTGGTAGAGGCCGTGGTCGTGGAAAAGGTGCTGCACATGATGCAAGCCATGAGTCAAGCGTGAAAAAGGCATGTGGCAAGTGTGGAACATTTACAGAGCGGATGTCCTGCGGAGATGGTGCTTTGTCGGAAGTGTGGCCGTAAAGGACATTACGCGAACATGTGTCACACCAAACGGGCACACCAGGTTCAAGTAGATAGCGATGAAGACAGTGACAGTTTGTTTGTCGACAGTATCGGCAATACATCATGTGGTGTGAATCAGGTGTCACAAAAGAAGGACTGGCGTGTGTCTGTAGAGGTGGAGGACAGTGAAAAGGTAGTGTTCAAATTAGACACTGGTAGTGAAGTGAACACAATTTCATGTGATTTTCTTGCCAAAAAGTTACCGCATGTCAAGGTAAAGCCGTGTGGTGCGCGGCTAGTTGGTTATTTTGGCAAAACAGTAAAACCTGAGGGTCAAGCTAAATTGCAAGTCTGCTTTAGAAGCAAGTACTATGTAATAGATGTTATGGTCATCAAGGGTAGTGCATGTCCGATTTTAGGTCTCGATGCATGTGTTGAGCTAGGTTTGCTCAAGAAAACGTGTCAGGTGTCGAGAGAAGCAAACACAAGTGCAGAAATTCTTGATGAGTCCAAGTACAAAATGGTGTTCAGTGGTCTAGGGTGTATAAAGAATTTTGCATATGATGCAAAGATGAAACCTGAGGTGAAGCCGGTTGTTAACCCCCCACGCAAAGTACCACATGCAATGCTTAAACCCCTCAAGCGATCCCTTGACAAACTAGTGGATCAAGCAATTATTGAGCCTGTCACAGAACCAACTGAGTGGGTGAACTCGTTGGTGGTTATCGAGAAAAAGAGTGGTGAGTTGCGTTTGTGTATCGACCCCAGACAGTTGAATGAGGGTATCATGCGTGAACACTACCCTATGCGCACAGTCGAGGATGTTGCTGTCTGTCTTGCCGGTAAGTCAATGTTCTCTGTCTTGGATGCGGGTCCAGCATTCTATCAGATACCGTGACAGAAGCGACGTCCAAGTTGTTGACATTCAACTCCCCGTATGGGAGATATAAGTTTCTGCGAATGCCATTTGGTATTTCGTCTGCCCCTGAAGTCTGGGAGCGGACGATCACTTCACTGTTTTCTGGCATCGAGGGTGTCGAGATTGTGCGTGATGATATATTGATTGCTGCTGCCAACAGAGCAGCACAGCGTGATGTGATTATGAGAAACGTTCTAGACAGAGCTCTTGAGTGTGGGTTGGGCTTGAACAAAGCCAAGTGCAAAATTGCTGTTATTCAGTTGTGTACCAGGGTCACATTTTCTCCGAGGAGGGTGTGTGTATTGATCCTGAAAAGGTGAGAGCGATCACGAGTTTTAAGGAACCTGAGAATGTTGATGAGCTCACTAGGTGGCTTGGAATGGTGACATATGTTGGAAAATTCATTCCAAAGTTGTCTGAGAAGGCCGCACCGTTGCGGACCCTTCAGTGTGCCACAACAGCATGGCATTGGGATAAGCCCCAGCAAGATGCCTTTGAGCAGTTGAAGAGGGATGTAGTAAAAACCCCTGTACTCAGCTATTATAGCTTGAGTGAGCCAGTTACGGTGTCAGTGGATGCTTCGGCGTATGGGTTAGATGCGTGTCTGTTACAGAATGAAAAGCCGGTGTCTTATGTCTCGCGTGGGTTGACATCGTGTGAAAAGAACTATGGTCAGATTGAGAAAGCGATGTTGGCTATCACGTGGGGTTGTACACAATTTCACGATTACATTTATGGTAGACAAGATGTGACAGTTGAGACCGACCATAAGTCACTAGAAGCATTGTACCGTAAACCCCTGAGTGCAGCTCCGCCACGCATACAGCGGATGATGTTAAAGCTTCAAAAGTACGTGTTGAAGGTAGTCTGGAAGAAAGGCAAGGAGCTCGTCATCGCAGACACTCCAAGTCGTGCACCAGTGACGTCTCCAGATGAGCCAAGTGATCTAGATGAATATGAGGTGCATACTGTTTCGCATCTCCCAATCAGTGATGTCAGGTTAGCTGAATTGAAAGCTGAAACCGATCGAGATATGTCATTACAAATGGTAATTAAGTTTGTCAACCAGGGATGGCCAAGCGTAAAAGATCTCATCCCAAACCAATGTAGACCTTACTGGTGTGTCAGAGATTAAGTGTACATGTCAAAAGGTTTGGTGCTTAGAGGCGAGAGAGTAGTTGTTCCTGTGTCGATGAGAACTGCAATGTTGCAGCAAATTCACAGAAGCCACCTAGGTGTTGAAAAGTGTAAGAAAAGAGCTAAAGATATTTTCTTTTGGCCTGGGATGACAGCTGAAATCACCGAACTGTGTGAGAGATGTAGCGTGTGTGCTGAAACAAAGTGTAACAACAGGAAAGAACCAATGATTACCAGTCAGATGCCGGACAGGCCGTGGCAGAAAGTAGCAACTGATATGTTCTATTTTGATGGAACAACGTATGTATTAGTTGCCGATTACTATTCCAAATTTGTGGAATTTGCGAAGCTGCCCCAAGATGCTACAAGTGCCAGTGTTATCAGATTTATGAAAGATCAGTTTGCTAGGTATGGCATACCAGATCAAGTAGTATCCGACAATGGTCCACAGTATTCTTGTAAAGAATTCACTGATTTAGCCAAGCAATACGGGTTTGTGCATGTGACCTCATCGCCCTATTACCCGCAAAGCAATGGGTTCGCGGAAAGCCAGGTCAAAATTGTGAAAAGACTGCGGAAAAAGTGTCGCATTGATAAGAGCGATGTAGCACTAGCAGTTCTGGAGTGACGCAACACGCCAATAGATGGGCTTCATGCGTCAACTGCGCAAATTCTGCAGAGTCGTAGGCCGCGTTCAACAGTGCCGACTACGTCGACCAAAACCCATTATGGTCAAGCTCACTACTGCTCTGGAAGAGAAGGCAGCAAAGTATAAGGCTCAGTATGACAAAATGGCATTGTCCAAAGAACGAGAACAACTGAGTCTAGGAGAGAAAGTGAGGATTAACACCCCAGAAGGCTGGTTACCAGCAAAGGTGACAAAAGTAGGGCCTGAGCCTAGGTCATATGTTGTTGCTAGGAATGGGCATGAGTACCGTAGAAATTGAAAAGATCTGCATACAACTATCGATCAAAGTGTAACGAGTGCAAGCGTGCCTGAAAAGGTGTTTGACAAAGGTGTAGAAAGTACTCAGCCAGAAACAGCTCATGTGGCTAAAAAGAGTGAAAATCAAACTGTGCCAACAACTGAAAAACATGGTAATGCTGAACCATGCCAGCCTGATGGTTCAAAGGTGTTTACTCGGAGTGGTAGAGAGGTGATCAAACCGCAGCGTTTCAGATAATATGTCGATGAATATCCTGTTAAAGATTTAAAGTGATTCAGAGATTTCCTGTCTTAAAAAAAGGGAGATGTTACGATATCGTTTGCGCACCCACCGGATGGATTGACCTTGACCTTGTAATAAAGTTGCTTCCTGTTTGACACATCATGGCGTTGGTTGATTACATAACTCATTGCCTTGTTTCATGGTATATGCATTTAAACGGTTGATAATGCCGCAATGCCCCTATTCCCTGAAGGTGATTACTGGGATCATCAATCGAATGAAAGACTTGAATACTTCGGCCCAAGAAGGTCAAGTTGCACGTCCAGAATGATGCGCCCATTGAGAAATTTACTAGCAGTCGGTATTGAGATTTTGAAATATAAACCCGGTCCTGATGCATCATGGACCGCATCTCCACGGCTTGTACAACACATGTTATATATTGATGGTCAATCATTTATATAAGGTGTTTTGAAGGACAAAGGCGAGACACGTTCAGGCCCATCAATATATAACACGTGTTAACTCGGCTATTGCGGTTTTGGGTAATGTCTTGTGTTAGACAAACGATAAAGGCTGCTTGGCGCCCAGGTACCCGACATCAAAGAGTCGCGCGCATGCGAACATTATCATCAAGGCCTATGTCCGTTTCTATGCGCGTCACAACGGCACCGCTGAGTGTCTGTGTAGTATAGTTCAAAGGGACTCATTGGGGTTGAGGTGTATATGTTACATTCCAACTAAATGCACATAACATGTAACTCTTGCATTTTTATAATCCACTAAATACCAGGTAATGATTCATTATACACTCAATTGCGTTCCTCGTTGTATGGAACTAGGAGTATTATTTGCTCTTGATTCGCTTTGAGCGAGAAAGAGCCACAGCTACCGGTACACAGCTTATCCTGTGGGGATAAGGTAAACTGATGCGGGAATGGAGTTTGCTGGGGACAAAGATGGGAGGGCAATTAACAGGATTCTTGTGTTAATGTGGTGCTACAGTCAAGGAACTGGTCGAGTATAAGTATAGGATGAAGATTGATGTCAGAAGGTTTGTAGCCTGTAGGCTAGGACATGGTATTATATATCT
>CM067358.1:35844539-35872039 GCA_034190875.2 Urechis unicinctus
TTTTTTCACTATTGAACATTACATCGTATTCTTGTGCGTATTCTTCGCATATTGAAATCATAAGCTCGGCAGCAGTGACTGAGGGAGCAAGGAGTGTTAAGTCGTCAGCATATCCAAATGCACCCATAAACTGATGACCGACATGACAACCAACATTACTACGTTCAAGACGATTAAGCAGCTCATCGAAATAAATACAGAAAAGAATCGGCGATAACACACCGCCCTGCTTTATGCCATTACTGCATTGGAATGCCTCAGACACATTAGAGCCCCATTTAACTAACAACGATTGGTTGAAATACATATAAAGGAGCAACTTTACAATAGTAGGACACAAACCTCTACGTATCAATAATTGAAACAATTTAATATAATTAACCCTATCAAATGCCTTCGATGCGTCTAGCATCACAACATAACATGGCGATTTTTGATTGACATAAAAATCTATAACTTCTTGAACTACATAGGTACACTGAGAAGTGGAATGGTCTGGTTTAAAACCAAACATTATCTAAAACCTTGCCTACAACACTACTCAGCGCTATCGATCGATAGTTATTGCTGTCGCTTGCCGATTTCTTTTTGTTTTTCAATAACGGAACAATCACCGACCTTGTCATTTCAACTGGAGTGAATGAATGACCAATCATTGAATTGAACAACAGAGATAAATGTGTGAACAATTCACGAGTGCCATTTATAATATGGTCCGAATTTACATTTTCAATAATGTCAGCCTTATGGGCCTTAATTTTCTCCACGGCTGCCGTGACATCACTGACTGAAATATAATGATCAGATTCGCATTTGCCTGAATTACATCTTTGCTCAACTTGGTCATTCAGAACCACTCTTAATCGCTCATATTCATCAACATTATATGACACACTATTAAACAATTCTTTGTATTTGGTAGAGAATAATTCACGTATACCAGTCTCACCTCTCACATTATCTACAACTGCTGGCACAACACGTGACTTACCACTTCTTTTCTTAACCTCAGACCAGAAATCACGGCTTCTATTGGTTGTTAAAGCTTCCGCCATGCGTTCTACCGACAACTTGTCCTGATTCCTGACAACCCATCTCGAAATTCTTTTATATTCGCGTTTGGTCTTAATCATTATCTCCTTCACCCAGCCCACACTTGGCCTTCCGCTATCAATCCATAAATGATGCCAAAATATTGACTGCTCCTTATAAGGATTGACTAGGGTTTTCCAGCCTGTCTTTGACTTTCGTCTTACAGAAGGAATAGCCTTTTGTGCCGCTAATATACATGCATTAAGGATTGCTTCGTGATAATAAATAATTGCGTCGGTATGGTCAGTACAGTGCGCGTCATTACATTGCAGTGCTTCGTATGGCAACTCTATATCAGCAAGTAAATCATTGAGTTGACCTTTGAACGCCTCAATGTTAGATGCATTAGCACATTTCCAAGAAGGCAAAGTATGCAATACTTTGCCCTGCATGGGCACAAATTCAACAGGAATGTCAAGCTCTAAAATTACTGGACTGTGGTCTGACAGGTTATGACCTTCATGTAAGCAATGATAATCGGTAATGCAGTGGAACATATTATCCGAAACAATAAAGTGGTCAATACAAGACGTAACAAACGAAAATGAATTTTCATAAGTATAATTCACAGTTGAGCATGAGCTCAATAATCCAAATTTCATACTTTCGACCTCACAAAATGTCTTAAGCAGCGTAGTATGTCTTGAGTTATCTCTGCTTAGGTCAGTATTAAAATCACCACCAATGACAACATATTCAACATCATTATTAAGCGCAATTAACGACCTTATCTCGTTCAAAAGAATGACTGAAGTCTGTCAACTGATTCATTAGTCAGACTATTATTCAAATTAATGAACACTTTGTATTTGCATTGTGAGAGGATATGCTTCGCAATTTACCAGCCATATACGGTCTTAGTCCAGACACAATGACTCGAAGATTGATGAGAACGAGGCTAATGTATTGCCTTTGGTGTCATTGGTAAATGGCCCACGAGTATTGGTCTTATAAACATGGAGATGCTCCCTGAAGGTCATACAATAACTACATACACAGAGACAATAACAACAGCTACCATCCATCAATCGCTGCATCTTGTGCAAGGTTAAACAGAGTTCCAGCTGTTTTATTTTTCCCTTAGTAAGATTATTGTTTGTTCTTTCTTATAAATCATTGCTATTTCTATAAATTGCCGTATGATTCCTCACTATTCCTTTTGACAGCTAATCATTTAGTGTTATGTTGTGTTGCAAATTTGTTGTGTGGTGGATGCTGTGATGTGGGTATTGTGCAGTGAATGGTATGCTGTGAATGTTTTGCTGTGGGTATTGTGCAGTGAATGGTATGCTGTGAATGCTTTGCTGTGGGTATTGTGCAGTGAATGGTATGCTGTGAATGTTCTGCAGTGTGGTCTGTGGTGTCGTTGTTATGTTGTGGCGATATTCGCTCCTATAATGGTTACAACATTATTTAATTTCATTTCTTTTTTCTCAAAGATTACAGAAGACATCTCATACACTACAAAGAACAAATCAGAACATCAGTTTATATTTGGTCACTCACAGCTATCAGTAACAATACAAACCATCATAGATAATACACCAGGAAACCAAATTACCGTCCCGTATATTTTGGCATGTGCATTACGTGTTGACGAAATTTTTGTAGTAGGACTACTATGATGACAGTCACTGTCCATAATGCAACTTGGACAAATATTATGAGAGGTATTTCACAAGTGAAAGGGAGCTGTTTTATTCAACGTCACATTAAGCATCCGAGGTCACATGACGGAAAAGATTGTTGAGGTTGACTGATGATTTGGCATTCAGAATTCTACACACGCCCACAGTGTCAACGAAAGGGAAATACCGGATGTCCGATTCAGTTGTACAGTGGGGCTATTGAAACCAAACGTCAATGGCGCATCTGAATCACAATGACTATTGTCACTGCTGACGTGTTATACTGGTGACGTCATGGCGCATCCGACCACGTTTTTAGGACGTATGTGATCTGCATGAGGAACGATATGTCTGCTGTGTTAAGGCGTTAATGTCCAAAAGCCATGCACTACAGAACGATTTCAATAACCAATTCACATATCGTTAGCGGCAACGAGTTTTATATGCTGACATATCACTTTAGTGGTATAAAATAGGTAAATAAAGAAACAAGCAAGGTTATTTCAGACGCCAAAGTCGGAATATAGCATATCATATTTCTTCATTACTCAGCAGGTGGCAGTCAGGGCGATATAACCTCAACATTACCACAGCACATGTCACGCTCGACTCTAAGTCACATCCTTTTTCGTAGACACAAATATCGCACAAAGTTGACCTTGTTATGTGGCACTGTGTACAGCTTCTGAATGGACAGTCTAGGTAGACAGCCATGTGTTGCTGTCTCAATGACGCCATAGTGTGAAGTATTGTTAAGCTCACTTAACAGGGCCATTCCTATGTGAAAGCACGTGGCTAACAAAGAAACCGGGTTCAATGAAGCGGTTTCAAGTAAAAGCAATCCCTAATTGAATGTCGTTTGTATGTACGAGAACAACAGCTTCTTAAATACTGAAATTAGAATTGGCGATGTCGAAATGACATGACTGCCTTACCAAACCATCAGAGCAGATAGTGCGTTTATTCTATTGGAAATATATAGCGCTGACTGCATTAATGATGTGCAGCGCAGTTCCAACTAACAAAAGACCTCATCGACACGTACTACGCTTGAAGCATCATCTGCAAGTAACACTGCCTGTCTAAAAATCACGATCGCAGAGAAGGAAAATAAACGCAGATCGGGATTATGCTCCATAGCGCAATGTTCTCTTGAGAATGAAATAAGTTGCGCATAGCCTCAGCTGCGCTCTCTAACTGGTTAACATCACCCGAGGCAATACAAAGATCTACTTGCAGCATGCGCACGCTACACCTTTGTATCTATAGCAGCAGATGTCCAGTGACTGCTAGTGTTCTTTATAAACACCTAGATATATATATATATATATATATATATATATATATATATATATATATATATATATATATATATATATATATATATATATATATATATATATATATATATATATATATATATATATATACATACATATATATATATATATATATATATATATATATATATATATATATATATATATATATATATATATATATATATATATATATATATATATATATATATATATGTATATACATATATATATGTATATATATATATATGTATATATGTATATATATGCGTATATATATACATATTTATATATATATATATGTATGTATATATGCATAATTATATGTGTATATATATGTGTAGTATATATATGTATATATATATATATATATATATATATATGTGTGTGTGTGTGTGTGTGTGTGTGTGTGTGTGTGTGTGTGTGTGTGTGTGTGTGTGTGTGTGTGTGTGTGTGTGTGTGTGTGTGTGTGTGTGTGTGTGTGTGTGTGTTTGTGTGTGTGTGTGTGTACATATGTCAAAATATGTCCAACGCCTGCGGGCATTGGGGAGAGTCTAAACGAATGACACATTATGCATCAATATATGCAATATGTATGCGTCATAAATTCGTTCTGTCCTGTTAATTACGTCATCAATATGACTACCAACACTGCTCCAACACTAATCCATGATCCAACATTAGCAGTCTCTACTCAAGGAAGCAGTTGATGAATTAATTCTTATTTCAGTGAATGTACACGTTTTCATCGTTGGACGAATGAGAAGCAACCAGACTTGCACGGGCACATAAGCTTTAGATCTCAGGATAAAAACGGAATAGACAATTGAATTCGATAACCTGACTGTTTCCGCTGGCTTTGGGGTGACTTATTATGCCTCACAAAAGTAACTTGATCCCCATGATAATGTATAGATAACACATGGACAGTCCAATCCACGTCAGTAATTCCATTCCACAAGTTATACACAAATTCGGTTTGCTGCCCGCTCGAGAGTATTTTAAGATTTGATCAGCCCGCGTAAAATTCAGGTATCAATGGTCTGTTGACCCATATTTTAGATACACAAACCACATTCAAAGTTTCACAGTACATCACGGTCGTAGTACTGTGAGTATACAGCTGTAAATGACGAGATGTGGATGCTGCGATGTCGACGTGTTGCGGTTGTTGTGGTGAGCTAGCTGATTTGTCGATATTAAACAATCGATTCGTCACTAGGGATGCAATGATATGGATATTGTACTGAGGGTGTTGACTTTTTGATTCCAAATCGTATCATTTAGGGGTTATTTGATGAAGCAAGCATTCTGAAGTGCAACAGAGATCAGAATGACTCTTACAGTTATTGAATCGAGGATATAGCTCAAGATTTACACGGAGTACTTTACAAAGGAAACGGTATTCAACGTGCAGTCGGAGGTCACGTGACGGAAGTAGACAGACAAGGTAGTCCGTGATTTGTAATGCAGAAGAAAACATAAGCCTGATGTGATTTGGTAACAAGAGCAAACAATAGCGAACAACGGTGGTCCTATGACGTCATTCAGAGAGACATTCCAAACAGCGCCTGCGTCCCAGCGACGTTTACCAGGATAGCTGCATAAACAAATGGGTTATATCGGTCACGTCACCAGCATTAACAGCAATGACGTCATAGCTTATCCGACAGCATTTCCGACCGCCTATAAGCTAAAGCAATGACTTCTCGCAGATGCGTTAGTAACGCTTACGGTGAAAGGCAGTGTCATTGTTAGCTCCTGCAATATCAGTTTCAGAATCATGACAGGGGTTCGGCAGTGGTTTAAGCAAGCCTTTACATCCGTAACAAGCGATATTAACAAATTAAACAATATCAATTACAGGTGGTATTTATGGAGTGTATGATCAGAATATGGTATGAACTAGATAATCTCCATATTCAAGAATGAAGATACAAGTGCTCAGATGTGGATTCAGCGGCTTTTACTTGACAACATTCAATATACTACATGAAGACACTGTATCTGATAGGTGAGTTAATCATATGTTAATCATAAAACTTCGGAAGGGTACCAGGAAATCCGTCTGCGTTACAGGCTGCATTATTTAGAGTAACATGGAATAAGAAATGATAGTGATGTTGATGAAGGGAGGTGATCTTATCACACCCAATGTCAAGACACCGCTCCATTGTTCTGACGAAGTTTGGTTGTTAAAGTAGTATGAGGTCCACGCGTTAGACAAAAACCCGCAATCGATAAATCTTATTGAGGTTTTGTTTAGAATTTACTTCGCCGTTTGGCACTGAGACATAATTATGCGATCTGAAAAGTGTTCAAGTATATCTTCTTGTAATTTGTCATTTCTCTCATGATACTGAAATTAATTTTGATTTCTGCTCTTTGCAATCATGTTCTTCGTTCTTTTTACTCACCAGAAGTTGATATAAGAAACTCTGATACACATAAGTTTGTAAAGAATGTCTTCATTGGTGTTCGCAATGGTGGCAATGAACTTGTTTAGTGCTGTCAGCCAGCTATGTGCAATTAGTAATTCCACGTTGCCAATCATATAAGGTGGGTATTGAGCATTATCACTTGTAATATTGGAGTGATTTGTAGCAAAAATATAGATTTTAACCAGTTTATTGTGCTGTTTATAATACCTGTAACATGCGTACGAAAAAACAATAATTATTCTAGCGCTATAACAATATGCATCCATTTGTAAATTATACTCTAAGATTATAGCATGGACCATTCCAGCACAGCTAGCATCAGCACCAACATTGACAAGCACTAAAGGCGCCTTTCCTGCCCTTCGCTTATGTGATTTTCGGTAATTGGGTCATGATGATAATGATTAACACAAAAAGGATTTAAAATGATAATGTGTCTGTGCTTGCGATGCCACCATTACAGATCATAACAAAAACGTCTTCTTTGAATCTAACAGCAATTATTGACTTCATTATACGACCGTCAATATACTGCAAACACATGTCTTCGGGCTAAGCAGCATACAATGCTCGGGCCTCTTCTTTGGATAATGTGAACATTATCCGGGATTACTTTTCCTCCTAATGACTTTATGCTTGCTAGTTTGCATAATTGCGATTCTTAAAAGCAGTTAAATCGTTTTCTCTTCCGTTATGTCGCATTCGATTCTCAGTTTGCTTCATCAGCCCCACGAGAGTTAATTCCCAAGTCGTGTCCGTTCTTCCAGTCTAGCCAATTCAACCTTGGGGCATGGAAATAGCATAACCTTACCGTACAGACACCTACAGAACAGTTACCATGATGTCACAAACAGAGAGCTGCTACGACACTGTCATAAACAGAAACCTAAACAACAGCTACGCCTCTGTCACAAACCGAAAGCCAGGTAACAGCTAAGACACTGTCACAATCAGAAAGCTAGATAACAACTACGCCACTGTCACAATATGAAAGCTAGATAACAACTAAGACATTGTCACAAACTGAAATCTAGATAACAACTACACAATTGTCACAATCAGAAAGCCAGATTACAGCTGCGACACTGTCACAAACAGAAATCTAGATAACAACTACACCACTGTCACAATCAGAAAGCCAGATTACAGCTGCGACACTGTCACAAACAGAAATATAAATAACAGATACGCCACTGTCACAATCAGAAATCTATATAATAGCTACGACACTGTCACAAACAGAAAAACAGATCAAAGCTGCGGCACTGTCACAAACAGAAAGCCAGATGACAGCTACGGCACAGTCACAATCCGAGAGCGAGGTAACAGCTGCGGCACAGTCACGAGCCGAGAGCGAGGTAACAGCTGCGGCACAGTCACAAGCCGAGAGCGAGGTAACAGCTGCGGCACAGTCACAAGCCGAGAGCGAGGTAACAGCTGTGGCACAGTCACAAGCCAAGAGCGAGGTAACAGCTGTGGCACTGCCATAAGCAGAAGAAAAGATAACAGTAACGGTACTGTCACAGGCAGACAACTAGATAACAGTAGCGGCAATGTGATAAGCTTCAGTCCTAGATAGCAGCGGCAGTTTTACAACTGATGCACGTGTAAGCACGACCAATGGATGCATCAACCATCAGATAAGAGCGACTTTGGGTTCGCAACTCGGTGTATGCGAATGTTCCGAGCGACGATAGCGTGGGAAGTATTTTCTTGAGTCAAATAAGTTCAGATGCTGTAAACATAACGTTTCATCAACGCAGCCGCAAATTCGACGCGTGGTTGCATCAAAGAGCCACCTACGAGCGCTCTGATCGCAAGTTCCGTCAGTGTTGTAGACGACATCATACAGGGCTCTCCGGTCATAACGGTCTCGGCTACAGATAATCAACCTGGCCAGCCTGTGGGCATTTACCGATGCCAGCTACCTGTGATATCCACTACCTGACAACCACCTCAACATACTTTAAATAGTCTTTAAATCTTTTATTATTTGTTCACTGTCTTATTATTGCACCTTGTTCTAGCGCATATCTGGTTTTGTTTTCTTCATTTATCTTCAGCTACCTAATCCTCAGTTGTCATCCATATATATTTCATTTCATTTTCATTATTTCAAATGAATCTGCATGGAGGACACTCTCCATAGCAAATCTTCAATCTCACACTGACTTACACCCCATGGCCCTTTCTCAGGGCAGATCATTCTCCTCGTGTTATTCTACTCCTGATGACCTATTTGAAGATTCTTCATCTGTCAGCTCATATCATGCAACCCCAGTCACAAAAGGACGTCGGTCACCTTCCCTATCCCAAAACTTTCAAAACCAAGCCATCATCCATGAAGTTGTTAAAATAAACATCTCTTGTCCTCGAGTGAACATTGCTGAGTTGAATCCCATCATAATTCACACAGAAATCACCTCCCTCATTGGTCCATCTTTCAAAATAGCCAAAACCGGATCTTCGATGACACTTTATGTTTCAAAAGCTCAAGCTCCCTTCCTCAAGTCTCTCCAAAAGCTCTGCAATCCTCCGGTCAACACCAAAGTCGTCTCGTCCAAAGCAAAAGAAACCAAAGGTATCATCCATGGTGTATCAAAAGATACTACTTGAAGTCTTCAAACAATACAACATCGCAGCCATCCACAGACGAGGCAAAGTCAATTCCATTGAGTCAGTTGCACTCTCCTTCTCCACATCCCAGATGCCTTCCAAAGTTCAAATAGGTTATCAATTCCATAACATCAAAGTTTACACCCCCCCCCCCCCTCCAATAAGATGTTTCAAGTGCAATCAGCTATACAGTAACCTACTGTCCTAATACAACCTCTTGTCCCAATTGTGGGAAACACCATCATTATTCGGAATGTTCCACACCAATCAAAATGTGCTCCAATTGTGGTGAATCTTATAGTGCTGCCTTCAAAGACTGCAAAGCATACGCCCAGGCCAAAACTGTCACCAATATCAAAACAACTAAGCAAATAACATATGCACAGGCAGTCTCTCTAGTCCCCCCTCCCCTCCTCTCCAGCCCTTTGCCCTTACGCCTCTTCCGCCTTCGAGGCCTAATCTCAACCTCGTGCTCAACCCCTCCCTCCAGCCACTCCTCTTACCTCATCATCCATCTCAACCTCGGACCTGCCCAAACAAGTGTCTTCAATCTCATCCCCTCCTCATCACATAATCCCCTCTTCATCCCCTCCTCGTCACATCATCCCCTCTTCATCCCCTCCTCATCACTCTACCCCCTCTTCATCCTCTCCTTCATCCTCCCCTCAATCCCTCTCACCCCCTCTTCATCCCCTCCTCGTCACTCTACCCCCTCTTCATCCCCTCCTCGTCACTCTACCCCCTCTTCATCCCCTCCTCATCACTCTACCCCTCTTCATCCCCTCCTCATCACTCTACCCCCTCTTCATCCCCTCCTCGTCACTCTACCCCCTCTCATCCCCCTCCTCCCCTCACTCACCCCCCATCTTCACTCTACCCCCTCTTCATCTCCCCTTTCAGCTAACATTCCTCCAACACAACAACAACCTCTTGCCATCATTGCTTTTGAACTCCTTCAAGTCTTCATTGCCTTACACAATTGCTTATTCCATAAATCATCAACTCAAGTCATCAGTCAATTACACCAAATCATCGAACATTCCTCTTCTCAGTAGATCTAATTCACTTCTTATCGTACTTTTACCAACCTGGCTCTTTTCACATTCACCGTACATTACTATTCTTACATCCCTAATCCTAGCCTTCATGGTCAGTTCCCTTCATCTTTCGCAATCCACCCAACCGTCCCGTATTTCAGACCCAGTTATCAATCATCACTTAACCATATGGTCATGGAATTGCTCTCAATAAAGTGAATTCTCTTATTTTCTTATTAAAATAAATCCCAAACCTAATGTTATTTGTCTAAAAGAACATTTTCTTAAGCCAACTTCTTACTTTAACCTTCCCAATTATTTTACCACTAGAAATGATCGTCTCTCTTCAGATCATGGAGGCCTAGCTATGCTAATCCATCAAGATATCCCCTTTTCCATTATTAATCTACCATCAGTCCTTGAACATGAAACCATTAAAATCAACATTTCTAACCAAACATATCACATCTCCAATATTTATGACAGTTATCCAGCTATTGATCCCAACAAATATTATCCTATTTTTGACCTCCCTCATACTATAATAACGGGAGACTTCAATGCCCATCATTCCTTCTGGCACCACTCTTCCTCTAATTGCAAAAGTAACTCTCTTTACAAAATCATTCAGGATAGCAACCTTACCCTCCATAATGATAACACTCCCACTCACTTCTATCAATATAGTGCAAATATATCAGATTTATTTCTCTTGTCTGATGGTATTTCCCACAAATTCTCTTTTCTTAATTACCTCAACACAAAAGGGAGTGATCACTCTACAATCTCAATGTCTGATAATATCCCTAACTCAGGACAATCCATCACTTAACAAATCTCTGGTGCTTGATTTCATTGGCAACCTACCAGCTAATTCCACCCACATCTTTACAGATGGTTCCTAAAATAATGTCAGTACTTCTTTTGCTCTATTCCGTCCATTCAATACACCAAATCTACCCAAATTCAGTCCTTCTTTTCTATCTTCACAGCTATAAATTTGAATCAACAACAACGGGCATCTACCCCAATGATCCTATCACATCACCCAAACGAATTGGGCCCCCGAGAGCAGTGATATTGCCAGTTTACAACATTTCGAGTTATCAAAACTAGTCCACAAAACATGTAATTGTTGTGTCTGTATTGTTCAGTTTGATTCTGGATGCCAATGCATAACAGTTATATACAGAGGCCACATCTTAACAATTATTATGGTTGAGGCCTTAATTATTATATCTAATGAATGGGAAAAAAAAAAAATAAGAAGTATTAATTTTTATTATAATATAGAACAATAATCATCCATTAAATCAAAACAAATTAATGAAACAGCTACAACATGAAGACAAGTATTCACCCAAAACAGAATACTGGTATTAATACCTGGGTTTAGCAGTTATAGAACAACAAACAATTGAAATGTAAGAAGTAATCAAAACATGGTGACAATTGACCAAAAGGGTTTAGCTGGTAAAACTTTGTGATATATAACGTTATGATAAATTAATACAGTTGCCAAGCTCTGTCAGCCTATGGCGAGTGATGTGGATGCTTGGTGTGACTTAATCTGATGCGATATTGCCGATCAGGTTGAAAGCCAAAGATATGCAACTTCCAAGCAGCGTAACGAGTCCCAGGTAACCAAATGCTCCCTGATTCCTCTTCTCTGGAACTAAACATGGCAGCCACACATAACACTCATTATCCCATTCAGTATGATCATAATGTACTACCAGTCATTGTGGAGACAGAGCTAATAATATCACATCACTTACTGCCCGAGTAATAGCCCATGGCATACACTATCCTCCCCACTAGGTAGATTACACCAGCCAGAGCACAGAGTCGCTGAAAACAACAACACATCAGTCTTATAAAAGGGGTAGACCATGACGGGTGTTTTATTAAATACCCCAAGAACCTGGCACACATCACAAATCTTCAGTGTTTTCCTGACATCGGTCCAAAGACTCCAACATATCTTTAAATGATATAAGCACATTGGGAATATTAAGTGCATGAGAAGTGAGAGGATCTACCGGGTACTGAAGTCCACCCAACAGCAGAAGCATCAGGAAAGTTGAGTAGTTCTCCAACCTGAAATCGTTCACAAACACAGATAGCACCCTCTAACTGGAAATAGTTTTTTCTAAAATGGCTTAAAGAAAGCCTGCAAATACTCAGTTTAAAGACAACAAAGGCAAGCTGGTCTTTTGACCCAAACAGGTCAAGCGATTAACAGAGGTTATATGAGTTCAGCCATGGTGACAGGTTAAGTATTGGTACCTACATGTTTTGATGGGCACGCTGGATACAGTTGAACATAATGTTGGTGTCATGGTACATTGTGGGGTACTGGAAACACACCAGCATACTTCATACACATAACCACTGACATAACCATGCCAACTTATGCCCTATTTCATGTCCTGCACTTCGCATGACATTCCCATCACAACCCTGATTAAATATTTTTCAATTTAGCAACATACAAACTCAATCGTTTCAAGGAGTTACATATACATATGTATATGTAACTCTTTGATTGACTACACTAGAGATTGAGTAGCCCTACAGGACGTCTGAGTACACGTTCTACGAAGCTCTTTTGAACCAAGTGGACAGGGATGCCAACAGGTTTTTGGAAAAAAAAGAGGAAAATTTGCCGAAAAAGGAAAAGCCCCGCCCCCCACCGCAATTTTTCTCCTCGGATTTGCATTGAACTCAAAAATGGTCCTGACGGCCACGAAATCCGCGGATTTCCGCGGAAAATTGGCGTCCCTGGTGGAGCTTGCGCTCCCCCAACAAGGGAGTACCCTATCGACTGTTGGTCTGGTCTTATATGTTCAATCCAAAATCAGTGCACAAATTCACAATTCAAATCAGTTCATCAATATATCACCGTCTGACCGGGGCTAAGAACGAAGCTGTGGAAAGGATGTATTTTACATTGCTTGAAGGTTTGATCTAGTCTCTCGCAGGTTTCATGATGATGAACATTGTTCAGATGTTCTAGAAGT
Source organism: Urechis unicinctus (assembly GCA_034190875.2). Taxonomy (NCBI): domain Eukaryota; kingdom Metazoa; phylum Annelida; class Polychaeta; order Xenopneusta; family Urechidae; genus Urechis; species Urechis unicinctus. The sequence goes on from CM067358.1 coordinate 35,857,696, forward strand.
AGAAATAACCATTTTTATGAATGTGAAAGTAAAGTGAGGTACACAACTTTAGTCGCATTGATCCCGACTAGGTAAGTCTCAAGTTACTCGCACACGATCACCACAAATACATCGTTTACTTATCAACTATTCGTCAGTGATGACGAGGCACTTTACCAGCTTCAGTTTCACCTGTTTATCCAGTTCACTGCCAAACCGTCTTCATACACTTACCTTCACGTCGTATCGCTTTCTAGCTCTCCCGACATTGATTCCCATCCACATGACGACGAATACCGACGCAACCGCCACTACAACAACATAGCCGTATTCGGGATAAACTTGTAACATGGTCATTTTGCTGCCTTTAGTTAAAATTCTACAGAACTCAGTCTACCAATCCGAATTTTGACAGTAAGCGTTGGGTCCACTGTTCATGGGTCAAGGTTAGACCGTTATGACCGATACGTTGTGATTACATTCCATACCAGCCAAAGCCTTTTGCAGATGCGTGTTCAACTGTCATACACTTAATGTTTGATCACCTTCATCATGGTTAAAAAAATACATCTGAAAGTAAGCATGGCCTAACTTACACAGGCATTGAGTAATAAGATTAGATCATCTGTTGTCCAATTGTCAAGCTATCAGTAAAATTCCGGTTTGTTGTGGAGAAGAAAGATGCACTTCGAGTGAGTTTTGATTGCATCCGAACTCAATCTGCTAATATGATGAAACATCCACTCCCCCATATGACATTTTTTTACTCCAACCAAGAGTCTCCCACTCTATCCAGGTGACATCCACTCCAACCAGGTGACTTTCACTTCACCCAGGTGACACTACAACCAGGGGCCATCCAGTCTATCCAGGTGACTTTCACTTCACCCACGTGACACTACAACCAGGGGCTATCCATTCTATCCAGGTGACTTTCACTTCACCCACGTGACACTACAACCAGGGGCTATCCATTCTATCCAGGTGACTTTCACTTCACCCACGTGACACTACAACCAGGGGCTATCCATTCTATCCAGGTGACTTTCACTCCATCAAGTACAGACATTTTCCATGCAGGTGACATCCATTCAATACAAACCACTTCCACTCCACTCATGGAATCGCCTTTTGACACATGCTGGCCAAGAAGCTCTACCACAGAACCACCGCTTTTATCAGTGTGCCAAACCTGCTTCAGCTAAGTAGATTTTCAATGAGAAAGTTCAGTATATGTGCTAGCAGTGTGTTTAGGATCTATCATAGATTGCCTCACTCGTTAATAACCCAGTACATGCGTGTCTGATGTGTCTAAATTTGGCCAGATATCAGAGTGATTCAAGTCGTGTTTAATGTCTGTGGACCAACCAATCCTACATCAGTCGGCCTCCGCATTCGTCCCCATGATGTATTGCAGGTGTGGCACATACGAGTAAATAGGGCGACAGAAGTGAAGATCTTCTCTAAATCATCCAAGAGAAAGAAGGTTTCACCTAATTCATGCACTGATATAATGTCTACGATGCAAACGTCAATACTTGGATCCACCTTGTGGGGACATTGTCATACATGTCTCTTTGCCATCTAGCTTCACTCATGATCAATTTAGCTCTCGAATAGTAGCATCCCAAATTGATGAATAGCTCTTATGGGGGCCTATCTATGGCTTCCTATGCCAGTCTAGGGACTAAATACCAGGCAAGGTTAATACTGATAGGAAAAGCTTAACATGCACCCTGGTCTTTAGCCACTTATATAAGAAGACAATATGAGAAATGTGGCAAAGGTTCTCTAGCTCGACAAAAAACAAACAAATCAACAAACAGTTATGGATTCTATATTATTCTCTGTGTAATATGCACACACTCTAAGTGTTTCTGTTGAGACATAAAAATACACTTTGTACATAGTAATAAAAAAACAAACAATTCCATCTGATACAATAGATTCAATGAATTTTTACAAACATAAACCGAAATACGTGTTGATATGTACAGATTAACCATGTAAATCGACCAGGCAATCCAGATATTACCGCCCATCCCATGAGAATAGTCTCAACGCAAGCGCGAGTAAGAAACTCCATTCCAACATAAATAAACCCACGTGTCAACGTGATATCACACGACATACAGAGACTTCTGCAGACAGTCCAACCAACAACAATCACAACAACAACACCACCTGACTGCAAAGTCCACGTGTACCACAACATTTCAAGACAAGACAAGTTTCCATGGAGATAATTACTCCAAACATATGATTGTTTTAGCAAATAAGAAACAGACATAAGCCAGTACCATCAGCATTATACACAGCAGAACGCCGGGATACCAACCCAAGCATCAACCAGACTCCCAGAAGCCAACATAATCCCCAACTAGAAGTGACAATTGTCTGCCATCTAATCAGTGCACATGGTTTAGTTCAGTAACAACAAACAATGAGATGAATTTCAACAAGATTTCTGTGGTACCATTGAAATCCAGCCGAGAGCATCAATCTGTGCCAAACTGCCTCACAACTTGATATTTCACATTACCAACAAGTCACATCAATTGTTGGCAAATCAATGCCCGTAGTTCAAGAATGCAGTGCACACTCAAAGCACTCACACTGTTTCTGACAAACATACACACCAGTTATCTACATAGCTGCTGCCTCAAGAGCCGAGATAAATCACAAGCAGCCACGTGGGCTGTCGTCTCCGCACCCTCCGTCTCTAGTCTACATCAACGTCTCGTCAACTCTCAGTACTCCATCCCTCTCATAGGCAACTGACTCCTGATCCAACTGCGCCTCACAGGAATTCAATCCCATATGGCCATTATAACATAATACCAGTCCATTATAACATCTAGTACAATCAAGTGCTGAGAAACAGCTGTTGAGAAAGCAAACCACCCTAAAAGCTGACAACACACACATATACCTAACATCATCAAATAAACCAGTTCTCTTAAATTATAATCCGTCAATTAATTACCCACTGCATAGTCATCTTGAGTTTATAAACATGCTCGCCCTGGCTGAGTATCAATCTGCACAAAGATAAGGGGGTGTGGCTCACTGAACACAGCCAACACGGCGCCGTCAGTGTGTTAGCACTCACACATACAGACACGACAAAAAAGACATAAATTAAGACACACACACTATATATACAGATCATATACTATAATTGTACATATGTACACATCTATAAAATCCAGTAACAGTATGCCAAAACTGTACATGGGCACACAATTTATAATGAACACAATTGGACGGGTTTCTGTAGTGAACACAACAATTGTTTCCATGGTAACCCATTAATACCAACATGAACACTAGATGCCAATACATGATGGCTTATTGAGCAGCTGCTAAGACACAGGGATTGGATGAAGAGATGTAAATCCTATTCATTAAACACCACTGGTTTCCTGTGAACTAACACCCCTCCTGATGCAACTGCTGGAATGGAGTGCTTGGTCTGTTATTGAAATAAACGATGACTAGCATGAATTGTATCAGACTGGTGACCACTGATCGTTAACATTTAGCATCTCTACAATCAAACAATACAATTTGGCAACTCCATAGATTTTTTAGGCAAAGATTACCTGATATAAAACCACACATAAGCAACACAACTTACTAGTCCTGAATGATATTCTGGACAAAAATAGCTAGAAAAATAGAAACTCTCCTCCACACACAAGGAAGTCCTCAAGATGCTGCCCTACCTAGTGTTGCACATAAAATTTTGATTAAAATATATTTATAAAAAAAAGTTGCTTCAGAGATAGTGTTGAAATGACATTATTTCTAAGGATAGATAAATCTGTTATTGATTTTCAGCAGTATTATGACAACTGACTTTAGCAGAAACTGCATTATTTTGACACGAGATCAGATGAAAAGCATATCTGTACTTTATCATTCATTCCAAATATATATACACACACACAATATTAATACAGAGGAAAAACCATAGATGTCCCCCTGACACAGGAGAGAGAATAAACTCCCTTATATTACCCACCATGACTACTCTCAATTATTCAATCATCTCTATAACAATATCTCTGATACTAGGTGGTCATAGAATGCCAGGAGAGCATGGTCCACGACCACAACTGTATGCTGCATAGATTTGTTGCCTTGAATGGACATTATCAGGTTTGAGCAGAGATGGTCCTGGTGACAGAGCCTAGAGGTGATGGGGAAGAGACTGTATGACCTTTGACACCAGAGCCAGGAGCGGATGTGAGCAGGCTGATGAGGGGAGAGGAAGTGGAGCTGCCAGCTGGAGAAACCAAACAACAGCAGATGCTTACTGAGGTCAACAGTGGTTGGTTATTAGAGCCAACAACCAATGAACATTCATTATTAGACAAGAAACAAGAGAGCCCTATGCATAAAGATTGACATATTATGTGAAATAGACAAGGTGAGAATGTGGACTTACATGCAGCTTGTGCTGGGGTTGATAGCCCATTTGTCAATGTAGCAATGTTAAATCCCGGACCAGACAGCATGGGGAAGTCGTCAAAGTTAATTATGTCAGTTGACAGGTCATCCCAAATGGAGTGCTGAAAAGAGATTTGGTTAGCTTGATGCTGGACTGATTGCCATACATTCAGAAGGATGACTTACTGACAAATTGACCAGTGTTAACAAATGGAACCCCACAACAATAAAATAATTACCTGCATATTGATGTCATTGAGGTTGGGGTCAAGGTTCAAGGCTGTATCGATGATGGCCAGGTCATCACTACTCAAGCCCTCCTCCATCTTGATCACTTCCTGTTTGATGGGCATGTGGGCGGAGTTCGCCTGTGTGTGGGCGGGGTCAGCAGGCGTGATCTCGACCATGCTAATCTGGATATCAGATGGGGAGGCACACTGGGCAGCTGTGATCGTTTTTAACGGCGAGGCAATGTTAGCTGAAGTGATACCATTGGTGATGTGTATGGTTGAAGGCACAACAGTCTTGTTAGCAATGTTCTGCACTCGTACGACCCCTGACGGCAATGTTTGTCCAGCCTGCTTCTGACGGACTGGTATGTTGTGGGAGCCAATATTACCCTTCTCCAGCAGTTCTAGCACTTCTGTATTCAACAAAAAACACACTTTCCTGATATAACCCTCAGTAAGATCCCATATTGGCAAGGTGAATATACATAGTACCTCCATTAATCCAAGTGAATGGTTAACATCACAAGAAAAGAGTTCACTGCATCATAACATCTTGTGGAAAGGGATATATCATCCTGACGTAATCAGCAAGGTCAACCCACCTGGTTTAGCCATACTCCTCTTGATCGCCAGTGGATCCTTCTTCCTCCATTTGGCTATCTCCTCATCCATCTTCTCGATCTTCTCGGGGTTGAGCCCCCACAGACAGCCTTTACGAGTATTGCCATTAGACCTTGGATTCTCTATCTTCTCAAAGCACTTGTTCAAGGACAAATTGTGACGAACAGAATTCTGCAAGCAAATGGGACATTTCTTTTCATTAAAAATGTAAATATTGTAGTACGACTAAAAGCCACACTAAATCCATTGCCACTTGGAGATGAATAACTTCATTAAAAAACAAAGAGCTTTGGCTCAAGGAGCGCTTTTCATGTTTCCATTAAATTCCATCATAGAATAATACATTTAGAGATCAAATGGATAATAAAACAGGAAGATTCAAGCTTATTAGCACCATGAACAGCACTATCTTTCAAAAATGCTTTGTTCCTTCATGAAGAATCTATCTTGGTAACCCATCTGAACAAGAGTTGTGAGTCAGTAAAGTGGTGGTACTTCCGCGCAGATTCGGTTCACCACTACTCGTGACATGGCCCTTAATGTAAGCTCATTTTTCTGATCCAGGTTAGTGGGGTTGGGGCTGCACATTTTGCTTATGGTTCAGAATATAAGAAGTAATTATGTCAAAGTTGTCAAGTATTTGTGTTAATCTTTTTAACTAACATCAGATGGACTATTAGTTACTATTAGATTTTTCCTTGATTATGATGTCATATTGTGAGGTACTATCAAAGATTTTACAGCTTCGCTTAGTGTTCACTCAAGCCTCCACCCAAAACATGTGAAAACGCCACCTGTGTTGCTTAGTAATAGCGTTATTCAAAACCACATGGAATTCTCTGGTTCATTCAGGAGGCGTGGTCGCCTCTGCCAATCAGATGACTCCATATCTTTAATAGACACCATGCCATGATCAACAGTCCCATGTCCCTTGTTTATTTCATGGTATCATCGCCAGATAACAGGTGTGTATTTGATGTAATTTCATGATCATCGCGGAGCTTGACGAACTAAACCTTTTTGGGCAGCAAACTGTTTGATGAAAGGTCAAGGATGGTAAACGGCACGGACGCTGCCAGAAGCAAACTGTTTTCCATCGTTCTACACCAGACCAGACAATTCATCAAGCTGGCATTTATCAAATAGTGTACTTGTTATAGTCGCTCATTTTATCCTTATTGTGCAACGTGTTTTGGCAGCAGAAAGTCTGTGCAAAAGACATTTCTTTCTCTCACATCAATCGCAGTGACATTAGCCCTGTATTCCCATGGGCTTTTGTTTATCTCACGGTAACACCAACTAACGATGGTTGTGTATATAATAAGGGAAAGCGATCAGCGCGGAGCCACTCGTAATGAACCTTCTTAATGAATCTATTAACTGTATGGTAGAGACCCGGCCCGGGTGTACTCCTCGCAATATTAGTAATATTGCAAGTAGCACACCCGGGCGGGGCCAAACAAAGACACGCGGTCTGCTCATTATCCCAACGACAGCTGCATATGGTCTTCATTCATAGCCATATATACTTAGACCGTGACACGGGCCTAACCACAATGAACCGGGAAGATCACTGGCAACTTGCCAAAGGGTATCAGCCCCCACCCCCCCACTTAAAATAATTCATCAAGCATTGACCGCATTATCGGTCAGCGCACGACCATTATGGCCAGACCCATTGTTGACACGAACAAGAGCTTGTGGGGGGAGGGGGGTTGAATAATCAAGGTAGTGGCAGGTGCTAATGACGGGGTGACGTCACAACGGAGTCTGAAGCGTGATTTCGCGGACAACAGCCAAATCAGTCAACATACTTATTAAAAAGAGGCAGGTGGTAGGTAGTATGATGCATGGCGGGTAATAATCCGTTCTTATGTCACCAAATAGTCACGAAAAGAACTGATGGATTCAAGATACAAACCGCACTCGTTTGTTGGGATATTTTTTACATTCAGAAATTCAGAAATTAACATTGAAGGAAAACCGTAGCGCATATCAAACACCAATGGCTTTAAACTTAGTTCATAGGTTAAATCACAATGTATTGCCAAAAAATCAATTATTGCCCGTTAAAAACCCTAACTCCTCGTGCTTTAATTATATACTTTTGGGGATCGATCTACAAACTTGCGCACAACGCAAATAACCAAGAGCAGAGAAATCCCTAGTTTCTTATCAGCCAATTAACACGGCCAAATGCTTGGAAAGTTTATTTTCGGTAAAAACCAATAAACCATGGTCAATAACTTCGAGTCTGGATGAATGCAGTACTCATAAGTGGGCGTGTAATGTCTCGCATCCCTAGGACCGACTGGTAGATAGGTAAATATTGGTTAATAAATTCGTACTTAATGTATACTTGATGGATAAGATCGGAGTGGCATGTTCTGCGATCAATACACATCGAGCAAAATGTCTACCCCTGACAATTCGCCGTCAGTAGCGAAAATTCATCACGAACATGTTTGAGCTCATATAGTCCACTTCAAACATGTCATCATAAGACCTACCACACATTTTATTCATTGTAACAACATCGCGCCCTCTACCAAGTACGTCCCCAAGGATAGATTACAGACAAGTTATCACATGCACCACCAGGGCCGCACGTGGCTGGGTGCATATATAACAGTGGTTGAGGGGCCCTCATGTGAAAAAAAATAAGTATAAGAGAACACACACACGGGCAGTGGATCATGAGCGAGTGCAAAGTCCTCCACGCCCATGCGCGTGCGTTATTGATTTTCATGTCAGACAAGGCCTGCGTTTCCAGAAAATCGATAGTAAAAACCTGGCACTCAGCCAGTACACGCACTGCGCTCTCTGTGGAGCGCTAGAAGTGTATGAGATAGTAAATATCCTGTTTTAAATTATGGATGTCAACGGGAAAATGAGCACTACGTAATGTGTAACACTTCGCATGGCGCACACCAGGCAATGACATGCAGCTTGGCAAATATACTTGTTCTTTGTTTGCAAAGATATATTTTGAGTCAGCACAGTATTCCAACCAATAGCAACTCATACAAATTGCCATCATGAATCCCTCAAAACACAACTCAATGTATCCATCGCCTTCTTGCAAAGGTAAGCAATGTAAAGGCAGGCCATAGTTGAAGTAAAAAATTAATAAAAAATCATTTCAGGCGAGGTTAGAAACTTAGATTTGATAAAGCAGACCAAATTTTATCCGTCACCCTCTCGACTGGTCAACTTCAGAAAATGCTTGATTACAACATACCTTCCATCCGTCAGGTGCTGTCTTGAAGTAGGGAAAATTCTCACTGAAATATGACAATTAATTTAAATTAACTTGTCAAGACAAATTCATAAAACCATATAGAAAGTGCTGAGATTGTTAATGTGATACACAATGCTATGGCACCAGTAATGTTGTAATAATTTCCGAGGTATACTCACGTCATAAAGCTATATATTTCGCTGACAGGAAGAGCACCATTTTCGCTGTTTTTCAACGCCATTGCAATAAGACAACTATAGGAATACACAGGTTTAGGGAACACCTTGGTATTCAATCTTCCATTCTCAATACGAGCACCTTTTTTATTCGCATTAGTTGTGAGCAGCTGAGTGGTCAATGATGGTTGAGTTTGTACAGAGACTATCTGCCTTGTGTGTGTATTCTGGATAGCTTGGAGAGGTGGTGAAGACAAGGCTAAAGAGATGGTGGTTGGACTATTGAATGTTGGCTGAACAGTCTGAGCAGGCACCTGGGATGACATCACAGTCTGTTGGAGTACAGGTGACATAGGTGTTGGCGACATAGGCGAAACTGGAGATGCTTGCGACTTGATATGTACAATTTGAGGTTGGTGAATGGTTGTAACCCCGGCTGCATCCTCGGCACGGTTAGATGTGATGAGGACGGCAGTGGAGCGTGGAGTAGGCAAGCCAGTCTGAGGATTCACAAGCAAATTAGGGTCTGTGTTTTCAGGCTTGATAGCTGTCAGGTTAACGGTTTGTAGCCAGCTTAAGTCACCAAGTTTATGACAGTCTATACCTGATGCCGCTCCTAAATCGCTGCTTTCGGTCGAGGCCTCACTCGGGAAGGAGAACACTGGCTCTGGTGCATTGAACACATCGAAATCGCCTGATGTTCCCTTCATCAAATGGTCCTCAAAATCTGATTTTATGTCGCTTTCAATCATGTCTTGAAGGGAGAAATTGTCAGTCTCCCCACTGGTGAAATATTCCATCATCATAATGTTTGTTTTCCCACAATCCATGCGCGAAACAGGGAGATTCAAATTTAAATGTCCGAAGAGCCGTTCACGATTCCATTGATATTATCCACACAAATTTTCGTTTCCCCAAGAGGTTGATGCGTAGAACTTTCCGAGCAACAGTTGCACAAATATTCGGTTAACGAAACGTTTCGTTAATTCCAAATGGAAAGCAAATCTAAAGGCTTATTCCGAAAATATTTTTTCTTGCAGTACATTCTACTAGACTACTACCGTAGTAAAATCGTTGGTGACCCTGGACAAAGAAATAAAGACAACGTTTGAATGACGACATGCTATTGGTCCGTTTGGACGAAGCGCTGATAAAAGCTGTGCTGTCATTGGAGGAGAGCCTACTTTCATATTCACGACCTCCTTATTTGGAACGGGCACCTGTCATGGAACTTGCCTGTCTTGTTCCCCACAAAGTATCAGGAAATTCCCCATCTTATTTGAGACTGTACCATCAGGGGTGGCATTGTACCATTCACACATTCATAACACACATCTAGCTTCAGTTTTTAAATGTATATATAGGATGTAGTGTGAATTGAAACTATGATGAAGCGTACCGTTGGGACGAACGAATATCTGCTCGGCGCCTCCTAGCGTGTTAATAACAACAAAATGGACGTTCTGATGTGTATTGACGTTCTGATGTGTATTGCGCTGGCGTGTCAGACCAGTCTGATCGTTATGAGCTGCCAGCCCATGGCATAATGTTCTTAACTCCAGCGCGATCAGGTGGTCTTATGCCATATGCCTTACCATGATTTATGTGCGGGTTGTATTTCTAGAACATTCTGTGTATGACAACAGCAAATTGGTATTTCATGGCAAAAAGCATCATTAGTGCCGATCGAATCAATTCTTCAGCCTCACAATACCGAGCTGCAAATCTTGACATGGTCAAGACTGCCATGTCGGCGGGTTGGGCTACACAATACACGCAAGTCGTTGAACAAATAAGATTCGTTTAAGTACAACGCATGAGATTTCGGAATTTTTATGTGACCTACCTCATCCTGCAGAAGTCTTGTTTGATTCACGAAGCCTTTTCATTGAAAAAAATACCTTGCATGTGTGTATATTTTCATAATAAACACTGAGGGGTTGTCACTCCCCAAGGCGAGCTCTGTGATACGTTATGATACAAGCCTCTCCGAAACCGACTACGGGTAATCATCATAACGTCGATGATAGGGTAACGTTATTTGCTGTACGAACAACGCATACCCTATTAAAAAAAGGCCATACATGTCAGTCAAACGAAACTAAAATATAGATGGACTAGCTCTGTTGCTAAGTCCACAAACCTTGTTCAGCTGATACATTGAATGCAGAAGCATTCGTTAATCATTGGGACTTGGAAAATATGTGCTAAAGCCGATGAATTTGCCGAGCAATGAAGAGCCACCGTGATAAGGTGAACAACGCATACCCTAATAAAAAAAGGCCATACATGTCAGTCAAACGAAACTAAAATATAGATTGACTAGCTCTGTTGCTATTTCTACAAACCTTGTTCAGCTGATACATTGAATGCAGGAGCATTCGTTAATCATTGGGACTTGGATAATATGTGCTAAAGCCGATGAATTTGCCGAGCAATGAAGATCCACCGTGATAAAGTCTGCTGGAAATAATTGATACGGTACAAAGTTGTTGATGCCACCTCATTCAGAAGTTGTTCCGATGAATGTCCGTACAATGAGAAAATCCATTTGTTTGAGAAAATCGATTACTCCACAATATAAGCATGATTGTTTATTCCATTTCAGTAAATCAATTAAGTTGGAAGACTGCGTTGACATCTTATACCATCGTTGCGCTAAGCTTAATTGACTAAAATCGTATGCTTGTATTCATAAAAATACTCCGTATGTAATATTTGAAAGACAGAAGGTTGCGAGGTCACACAGCACAGATATGCAAACTGGTAAATTCAGCTGTACTCGTGTTCTCGATGGGTCACTCGTCATCGACGTCAAAATGAACGCCGATTTGTTTGCGTATTTCGTCCATGACACCCATGATCCAGAGACTGTCAGCGTGTGTGACCAAGGAATTCTCAAGCTCTCCTACGACATATCAAGATACTCCGTGCAGGGATTGCTACATAATACTCTCCGAGTATATATTGGGACGTTCATACAAACCCATGCGTATGAATCGAGAATTTCGAACTATATACAAGACAATGTTTGGATCTGTTTACCTTTGAGGAGACTGTTTCGTACGGCCTGTACTTCATACTGTATTCCCTCGCCGTTTCCGTGATTCAAACTGTACCTGCTAGTGGGCAGTGGGATCTTGTAAACCCCAGATGGAGTAAATAGCTCAGTTGGACACCAGAACATCGGCATCTGCCCCAAATCACATCAAAACCAGTTAGGTTAATAATAAAAAAGATAACTACAAATACCAATTGTAATTGACAATTATAGTTAAAGTCTAATTTTCATTGCGTTATTACTGTTTGGATCGTTGGAATGAATGTTTCAGTCATTTGGGTCAGTTGTAACCGACATCAACCTAGTTTTCCTTTGATGGTATTTTTACCTTCAGGTATTTGCCGTTCGTTCCACAGATTGTCATCTCGTTGTCCAATTTACATGTTGTGGTGATGAGCAGCTGAGCCACACGGCCCTGATCGAAATATAGCGTGGCCGCCACAAAGGTGTCCACTCCTGTAACAACGTTTCTCCATTCATCACAAAGCGCACACCCCACACGTAGCTCAAATGAGACGTAGAAAGTAAGTGTTCTCAATCAGTACTGTAGTTCATATCCACATGCAAAATTCCAAGACCACATTGTTACGATTTACTCAAAACAATAACTGGTTGAGCGGCATTCGGGATCAGACGTACCGGTATCAGCCAGCGTACCACTAGCCACTACCCTCTCCAACGTAGCACCTGGAAATACTATCCTGGCGAGCAGGACATTGTAGCATCCCAGATCCAGCAGCCCTCCACCGCCCAACTCTTTCTGAATCAACCTTTCTCTCGCCACGCTATCCTGACCGAAGTTCACAGTGAGAACGCGCGGCTCTCCAATTGATTTCTTAGATAACTCCTCGCGAAGTTGGCCAATAATCGGAAAGAAACTCGTCCAAAAGCCCTGCACGATGAAACGTAAATAACAAATAGAATGCGTCAGACAATGACTACACATAATATATGCAGTATCCGAGCTCAATACTATATGATATTCATGGATATCATAGCCCTACTTTGTCGGCATCATACCTCCATGAAGAACACTTTCTTTTCTTTAGCTATTTTAAAAAGCTCCTGACTTTGTTTGACATTCAGCGTGAGGGGCTTTTCGCAAATGACACGCTTTCCAGCGTTTATCATTATCTTGCACACCATGGCGTGACATGTGTTGATAGTGCCAACATACACAATGTCTGAAAGGCAACAAAGACACATTAAACATTCGCGTGCTAAACGATCGCCTCAGTATGCGATAAGTGCAACATGAAAACCAGACGATACAATGAATCACAAGACAAAGCAGAACAAACCTATCTCAGAATCCTGGGCTATTTGCTCATAAGAGCCGTAACATTTCTTTATGTTGAATTTTTTGCCGAAGTCCAAAGCACTTTGCAATTTTCTAGCTCCCACGGCAGTGATCTAAGTACGTTTCATGAATGCTCAATATGCATTTGATGTTGATTTTCGTCATAAGCATAGTAATGAAATTATTTTGTCCCCTTGATTTTGCTTGGTTTATTGTACACATGGTCACAACACATATGAATCGATACAAACAAACAATTACACAAGGGCTTCATGACGCGCCTGTGTATGGCACCTACTTCATGCTGCGTGGGGTCACATGACCTGATGGCTGCAGCGAAGTCGTACGAGATCGCACCTGTACTCACGATGCCCCACCTGGTAGCTGATACAAATAATGCATTCATCAGCTAACGAGAAAAATTATTGCAGCAAGAGTAGAAAAAGAAACTGTAAAATCTTTACCCGCCATCGTTCAGTGACTGCACTGGAGAGATCTAGCACTGATTGGGTAGAAAACGAAGCACTGTGAGAAAACACACATTGACAGAATAACACATCTCAGAGATATCTCGCCAGCAGCAATAACGAACAACCTGGACACAAGACAGCCGTCATATAGTGTACAATAACCTGGGAATAGGTCATGTATCACACAGCCTCCAATTAAAAAGACCGTGGTCATATAGTGTACGGAAACCTGGGAATAGGTCACGTATCACACAGCCTGCAATAACAAGACAGCCGTCAAATATTTCACAGTTACCAAGGAACAAGACCGCGGTCAGATATTTCACATCTACCGAGGAACAAGACGGCGGTCAGATATAACACAGTTACCCAGTAACAAGACAGCGGTCAGATATTACACAGTTACCCAGGAACAAGACAGCGGTCAGATATTACACAGTTACCCAGGAACAAGACCGTGGTCAGACATTACACAGTTACCAAGGAACAAGACCGTGGTCAGACATTACACAGTTACCTAGGAACAAGACAGCGGTCAGATATTACACAGTAACCCAGTAACAAGACAGCGGTCAGATATTACACAGTTACCCAGGAACAAGACAGCGGTCAGATATTACACAGTTACCCAGGAACAAGACCGTGGTCAGACATTACACAGTTACCTAGGAACAAGACAGCGGTCAGATATTAAACAGTAACCCAGGAACAAGACCGTGGTCAGATATTAAACAGTTACCCAGGAACAAGACAGCGTCAGATATTGCGCAACCAGTACGTGGCCTCTAGTTGCCGAACTGCTTTACCTTCA
>CM067358.1:35877039-36239539 GCA_034190875.2 Urechis unicinctus
TAATTAAATTTTGTCCTTCTCGAAAGAACTTTTTTTTTCTATCCATACTTGCAAAAACGCCGGTTAATATTTCAGTTGCAGCGCCCTGGGTGCACAGTTTGCACAGAGACGCGTCGGTGATATCAACGAGGTAGATATAGGTTATAAGTATACATTAGGCTCGAAATTTACTGCGCATTGGTTATTTTCTAGCTATCGAATAAATCGCTGCCTAGGCCCTGATGGTCACGGGTTAATGTAAAACGTATGATGTCATATCAAAAAGTCTCCCCGTGAACGAGGAAACCTGAAAATTAATTGGCTGGTTTTTATATTTTCCATAACAGCGAGCACCTTCGGCAGCCTTTTAACAGATAATTTTGTAAAATATGACCCACTCATAAAAGTAATTTTGAGTCTCACTTTTATAAAGACAATGCGCACATGAAATTGCCATACTAGCAACCGAAGCTAACAAAATTTGTCCACCATTCAGAAAGCGCGTTTTGTCACTTTCAGTTAGACGGGTATGATGTAGTGGTGAACTGTACAGGACTCGGCGCGCGACAGCTGGCTCGGGATGATCTGGTTGAGCCAATCAAGGGACAAGTTATAAGAGTAAATTTCCTATTGTTGAAAATTACGCATATTGTCTGGAAATTGCAGCATTACACTGTGTAAGGTTATTCATATGAACGCAATATTCGACCTTTGGAGGCATTCGTTGGTGATGGCATTTGGTAATCATAAAACAATGAAGTTACAAAAGTAATGCCGTCACCAGGCAAAAGCTCCCTGGATCAAGTTCTTCCTCAACGCGGATGAAGATGACTTATACATGTTATTGGGGTGAGTAACATCGCGGGGAAATCCTAGGGATCACCGAGAAGCAGAAAGTCTTAAGTTAAAGATCCTACACTTGCGCCAATGTTTGAAATTAAACTGAGCTGTATCGAGCCTTCAGATATATAGCGGTCACTCTATTCATACATATATGGCGTTATACAGATCCGACAATATTGTATTGGGTGGCACTCATGTTAATGGTGAATGGAGCACCGACGTGGACGCGTGCCAGTCGAAGCGTATCTGGGAGGGGATGAGTCGACTCGTGCCTTCCTTACAGGTGAATGTTATCACCTTTTGCTATTATTACTGTTATATGGGTCGCTGCCATATTGCATTGTTAAATTACGTCATTTCCCCAACAATCATAACGACAGCAGCTGAATAGCTTTATCACAGGTGCCCGGTTGCCGATACCAAGATTCCGAGCGCCGATTCCGGGGCGCCGAACCGCTTCTCTATAAGTTGTTATAAATAGATGTTACGGTTCGGCGCTCGGAAGCTTTGCATCGGGAACTAAGCGTCTGTGGGCTTAGCTAAGATCATTGTCACCTTGTCAGCGAGCCGAGAAGGTGAGCGAGTGGGCGGGACTAAGACCAGGGAGGCCCTCAGTCAGACTCGAAAAGCAACTCATTAATGGACCTAAGCCAATCCAGGTAATGACATCTAAATGTATATTTCCCTTTGGATTTTCCGTTTTCATTCTAGTTACACGTTTTCATTTGCTGTAAAAAATGTATAGGGCTTATCACAGGCCAGAATCAATACTTAAGGTGGGTTTTATCCACATTAGCAACATGTATATCATGCAAGCTTCGTTCGTCTTTGTTATTTCAGGTAGTCCATAACTATGGCCATGGAGGTGGAGGAATCACCCTACACTGGGGATGTGCTGGGGAAGCTGTCAATCTAGTGTTACAGTCATTACAACCCAAACACAAGCTGTGACACAATTATTATGTAGACTTGACAAGAAAGTTTCCTATGTTGTCCTGATGCAGTATAAACACTTTCCAAATGATAAAGCTTGTTTTTGTCAAATAAAGAATCCTCCCCGCTGTTTTAGTCTATTCAACCACCAATGGAATTATCCTCTATCATTGGCTTTCAAGTCCATGCAAACCAAGTTATATTAGATGTAATCAAGATGATATACAGAACAGTCATTACAACTAGATCTATACAGCATCATTTATTTACAAAAGCAATTAATATACATTTAGTGATGATATTTATGCCGATTTCAACACATTCAACTGGGGAAGCTTCACACAGGCACATGACAAGTATCTTGTACTGCTGGTAAACATGGTGTACACATGCCTCCATGTTAGTGAACAAGATAGTGTGGCCTTGAAATTTAGTTAAGAATCTATGAATGACATTGAACTACCAGCACACAATTAATGTTAGCACTGTGATAGCACTGTATGACTTGATAAACAGACAGCAACAGATAAGGAAACACTTGGTGATTCAGATGTCATGATAAGAAGAGGATGCTGAAGGCCATGGCAATGCAACACACAGCTACATAAGGACTCTTCCTTTCACCTGCAAGATGCAATATACAGACAGCTCATCAATTGTATTGCTACGTATTCCAAGAATTTTTACACATTTAACAATAACTCATTAAAACAAAGTGTATGATGAAGACAACCTTAGAAAATATTTCCCTCACCTATCCTGGCACATTTCCAGAAAATACCCAGAAGGCTGAATGGAGAGAGATATGCATTAGTTAATATTGATCCATTGATTGTCAACAATAGGACACTAAGAACTCTTGAATTCAATACATTATACAGAAGATAAATAGTACATGCATAAATGACACACAAAGTGAAATAGGGATTTATAATCAAATGAACCAACCCTTCCTTGTTTTTATCTAAGAGACGAGGTGCTATAGATCGGATATAGGCACATGTACAAATGAGCAGGAGGACGACTGTCAGTAAACTCTGGAAGTTGAAGAGTGCCGACTGAAAGAACCATGAAGATGATCGTTAACATCCATAGACTACTTATCTAAAAGCATGAAATACATATTGAGTGAATGCTGACAGAAAATGTAAGGTACAGGATTTAGTCAGTAAAGAAACACCATCATTATTAACACAAATCCCCATCCCCTCGCACAACACCATCATTGCTATGTCATAGTCTTATTGTGTGACTAATGAACGGATATAGTGGCACAGCACAAACAAATATCACCAAACTTACTGCCAAACTGACAAGCAGAAAGCCCCCGCTGTATCCAAACGACCAACATGAACTGATAGATAGACATTGCACCTTTCATACTATAAATATATACCCAGATCTCCTGTGCCTGTTACATTTTAATACTAGGGGTGTCAGCCGAACCTCGCCGCGGACGGCCGCGCTAGTGCCTCAATGCAGTAGCACTTGGAACTGTATTAATAATACAGTTCCAAGTGCTACTGCATGAATGCAAGAAGGTTGACGTTTCGTAGAATGTCTGACCCAATATAATTATATAAAGGAAGGCCTTAAAGTCATCCTCAATAATTGCATCAACCCCAATAATTGGACATGAAGATACCAACCATGACAGCACTTCAGCTATACCTAACAAGTAAACATCTGATCAACTGTCAACTGGCCACATCAACCGGATGTGTCCGCACTCAGTAGCATTTGTAAGGAGTTCGTTCATTGGCTAATCAATGCAGGCCATATCCATGTGCCATTATTTACATCATGGGGTCCCAAGATGCCAAGAAAGTTGGAAGCTTCGCCTTGTACTCCCGAATTCTAGTAATATTAATGCAGGTAATGATCGCTGTATGATTTATTGCACCGTTTTTTTACTGGGACCCTCACACGGCGTTGAAAAAAGTACCATTTATGTCCCAATCGCTTTCAATCTCGCCGACAGAATAACACGAAATAAGTCGAAATGTAAACAGCCAGAAGACGTCCGACTCCGAGTAGATGTATATATTTATATTGCCGTTTATCCAAATGATATACTTATATCAGCCATTATTTTGCTTTCCAGGCATTCTTCAATTATTTGATGCCAGACCATAAAGCAGATGTGTTTAACCCTCCAAGTCCACACCCAATGACATTCTGGGATGACATAACCAGACTTTTGTTGGAAGGATTCAGACGATGGGACGGCATCTACTTCATCCACATTGCCGAGTATGGCTATACTTACGAGAACACTTTGGCATTTTTTCCCCTATTCCCTATGATCATTGCTATTTTGGCAAACACAGTTTTCTTTCCGTTGCAATATATCATGAACTACCAAAGTGTCCTGATGATAGCTGCTGCTGTTATGAATGTGATTATATTTGTACAATCAGCCAAGATACTTTACTATTTAGGACTGAAAGTGCTTGGTGACGAAACTCTGGCTTATAAAGCAGTGCAACTCTACTGCATCAATCCCGCCAGCATATTCTTTTCTGCTGCATATTCAGAGTCCACTTTTGCTTTGTTGAGTTTCTGTGGAATGTCATATGTTGAGGATGGGAGTTTACTTAAAGCAGCGCTTGTGTTTGGCCTAAGTTCTGGAACTCGCTCTAATGGTATAGCCAATGCAGGTTTTGTTCTGTACAAAAAGTTCACTGTTTTTTTTGAAAGACTTGGTGCCCTGCAGAAATCTCAGAACAATGACCTCAAGATGTTGGCTGCCTCACTGCTTACATTAGTAATGTCCATGTTATGGTCATCATTGTTTTTATTGACAGCTTGCATATTGCCTTTTGTGGTTTATCAATTCATCTCATTTGAACTTTACTGCCAACATGGAGCTGGATCCTTGCCAGAACATGTGATCCGCTATGGGAATGAACAAAAGTACAGAATGCCCCTCAGTGGGACTCCATCTTGGTGTTATCAGACATTGCCTTTTTCCTACTTCCATATACAGAGTGGGCATTGGGGAAATGGATTCTTAAAATACTATGAGATGAAACAGATACCCAATTTTCTCCTCGCCACTCCCATGGTGGCCATATGTCTGTTTGGAGCAGCTATGTATATCGGAAGGAACACCAAGTATTGTATTACATTAGGACTCAGTGATCCCAGGGACTCTGCCCATAAGAAGTCGGATGAATTTCTAGAGCAGGGTGAAGGTGATCACATTGAAGTGGGATTCTTCAACAAGAAGTGCTACATATACACCATGCACATGTTGTGTATGGTTGTCATCGGCATCTTATTCATGCATGTTCAGGTAGGATCAAGTTGTTATTTAACCTCGTTACTCCTTATTGTTACCCGTACTACATCAATAAAGCATTCAGAAATAATAATCAACGGTGCTATGCAACTCATCTGCACAATAAGCAGATTTAAACACAGTTATATTGATTCATTTCAGGATGTTAAGTTGATTTTTAAGTCATGATAATCCAAATTATATATCAATGGCAATGTTCATTGATGTTATGGCATTCTCAGAGTTTGCAAGCTGCTTGAATGTGTTATGTTGCCAGGTGATAACACGGATGATAGCCTCCTCCTGCCCAGTTCTCTACTGGTTTATTGCTCACATAGGCATTTCACAGGAACAGCTACAAGCTCTCCGACAAAAGGCTTGTCATCCAGTAGATGAATCTGATCAGTCACCTCCACAGGAAGCCAATAGAAGTCATGATGACCTGTCAGAGTGGGACAACCACTGCCTTGTCAAGGCTATCTTCATATACTTCCATCTTTATCTATTTGTTGGAGTGGCAGCATTTTCTAATTTTCTGCCTTGGACTTAAGTATCTGGCAACAGTACCTTTTTGTTATATTGCCACTGATGCCAGTATTATACTGTTTGTGTTACTCTTATTCCATTTCAAGGATCATGGAACATAGAGATATATTGTAAAAGAGGATTTCTTTTCACCAAAGCACATTGTGTGAAGCAAGGCATTACTTATGTCTCAAAGAGTTATTGAGCACAATTATATTTAATCGCACATTGTATGAGCATGCTGTGAGTGTGATGTTTACAATGTTCATGTTACAGCTATGTGTGTAAGACAGTTAGGTTGAAACTTAAATGATCTCAGATGGCCCCATAAAGCCGGTAACTCAATCTCTGCCTTGTTCATTTCCAACAATTTTGACTTTATATCTCTTTCTGGGGTTATTTAGAGCATCGCAATGTTATTATTGTCTGTAAAAGCTTGTTTCGTCATATTTAAGTCTGAGGTTGTATTTTTGGTAAAAAAAGTGGGTATTTTACAAATATGAGCTCATCACCATCATATTTATATTAAGGTGTTATTGTTGTTTAGACTTGATATCAGCTTATTTTTCTGATGATACTTTTTGTTCAGAAACACCACATTTGGCTTATGTGGCACATTACCATATAAAGTTTATAAAGATTGTTATTGGTCACATATCATTTGCATTCATTATATTTTCAGGAGATTTCAAGGCAGTAATACAACCAAATAAAGATGTATGATCAAAGTGAATAAGTCATTTAATGAAGTATTTAAGGTGGTAGTTTTACCAGCCCTAACCTGGTAGCTTATTTCTATGTAACTTATGCTGGCTTAGTTTTATTATAATTATCTCCGACATCATCTCTTCGATGAAAATGTTTCATTTCATATCCCCATTTCACACCACAGAAACTTCTGGATAACCAATTTCAGTTTCAACTATTTCTGGATTCTCTTTGAAGAATTATGTCTTATCTATTAACTTCTGAAGAAGAGAGGACTTGCCTCCTTCAGACTGTCTAAATTAGATAATGGATGATAACCTCTCCCTCCATTGCTGCTTAGTATTGCTGGGTCTTTCACAAGATGTTCCAACGTGCATTAACAACTTCCAGCTTGATCCTTTAGCTAAAAATCAGAGAGGTTATTAGTGTTGCTGTGTTTATTTATGATCTACCAATTGTCTGACCTGATTTTCACATAACCTGTCAGGCAAGTGACCCAACCAACTCCTAGTATTCACTGATACACCAGCTTTATCAATGTGTATCATGTATAAATGAAGTCCAAGCTACAAATGTAACATTTATTAACCCCATTTGACATACATGATCACCACTCCTCACAGCTTCAACATAATATACAAAGCTTCTTGGGTGACAAAGATTTAATGGGCTATAAAATTCATGATCACTCTGGGATTAAGCACAGCATTAATTCCTAAGAGAAACCCTCATTCACCATCACATACAAATATTCTCACTTCCTCATACATGCCACATTCAGTATTGGCTAAAGAAATTAGCTTAATATAGTTCTGACCACTTCACCAGGTATATGCATATGACTGATCTTTTTGGAAAACAACACAGTTTAAGATCATTATTAAAATTGTGTAAGTGCTTTACAATTAATACAGAGTGTCTGGAAAATAAATATGCATATATACACAGAACACAAGAGGGAATAAATGGAGGTCAATAAGACTGACTGCCAGGAAGAAGGCTCCTAGCTATGAGGCACAACTCCGAGGTATCTAGGTCTCCTCGTGTTGTTATCATTCATGCTAAGTGTTACACAGACTATGTTAATGGGATTACATGAAGACCAGGCTCTAATGTGGTGTCATCATTCTGGATCAGTACGGGAGGCACACTATGGTCATGAAGTGCAAAACTGGACTCCTCGGTGAGTCTGTCCATGAAAGACATGACACTGTATTAAGTAACTGTCAGATAGGTGAGCACAGGAAAGCATCCTATATGGCCCCAGGCACAACCGAGGGAACTGTGGAGCCAGCAGTTGCGCTCTTGGCTCGACTGGAACCGGACTTGGAACTCAACAAACGTTCTACCATAGTGCGACCATAGCGTACCCGGCTAGCCAGCTCCTTAGAGCAGCCCATCTTCTCTATCTGTGGCAGTCTATAGGTGCGGAATTCCTTCTTCTCATCAATGTACGACACAGCACCCATCAGCGGACACAAAATGATCTTTGTGTGGTCCTGGAAGAAGTTGATCTGCAACAAAACACAGGCTTTTCAAAACCAGGCACATGATGTCCCATACAATGAAGACAATGTTATCCTGAGGTGTGTAATCAGTAACATGGAAAGGCAAGCAACCTGGAGCGTGCCGTTACTCAGGTGCAGTACAATGGCACTGCGAGTTCTGAACCAGGTACGCAGGAATGGCAGGCGAGTCATTTCTTCTCCCTCTCGAGGTTGCATGTTTGCTCCAGCCTGTTTAACAGCCATCCGGAATAGCTCAATTCAGATAATTACAAAAATAAAGGCAAATTTAAGCTTGGTTTTGGCCATCGAATCTGCATTTGATGAAAAAATTTAAATTAGGCAGAGGGATAGCCATACCGAGTAGCATGCACAAACTTTGACACTAAATATCATTTATGCTATAAACCACCACTTATGCACAGTACCTTGAGAAGATGTTCACTCATGTAATTGCGGAAGTATTTAAGGAGGGTCATCTTCTTTGTAAGAGTGTCTGGGAATGCCTTCAAAGTGTGGAAATGTTCGGTGCCATCCCTCTCAATATATTGTACATTCCTAAATGAGAAAAGTACAAAAGCCCACACTTAACAAGAAGACAACCACAACGTCAATGACTTAATCAGCCAAAGGGCTGATACGATACATTATAATGACTTGTTTAGAATGTTGATCAAACCTTGAGAAATTACCGGAAATGCTGGTTTACCCCCTTACCACGGAAGGAGCAGTTTGTTAGAAAGAACAGGAATCATGCACTTACTCTCCATTGGTGGTGAGAATGAGGCGGGTAGAGTCGTTGAACAGCACCCCCACGCTGTTATCTGAGAGCTGATAGCCCAGGCCATACTTGTCAGAGTAGTCCACCCACTTGGCCACCCAGAACACAGGTACAGAGGCTGGGTCTTCTGCATCCTCTGTGGACACACACAGCAGCAACTCGTGTCAGAATGAATAGATCAATCAGTTATCTCTGCAATAGTTTACCATGCCAAATTGACCAAGCCTCTGAGGCATATGCTTAATTACCCATCAATATGGCTGGTTTTTCTGCCGGTTTTGAGTTGAGAACGGAGGTGAGTTGAGTGAGCAGGTCAGACAGGTAGCAGTCGACGGGCTCATCACCTGGTCACACAGTACCAGCACTGCATCATGATCCATGCAAGACACACTGCTGCAGGGTGCAATGCTCATAAGACCATGATGGTAACACACAATATTGTCATGTATAAAATTAATTGATACATAAATGTAGAATGTGTCCTATCATTAAATATGATTCAAACACTATTAAAGCATGCCACTTAGATTGCCTCTGAAATTGTAGAGGCCAAGTGACAATTTGAAAAACAACAGAGTGAAGCCTTACTGTCAGAGCATTTGTTCATGCCATCAGGTCTTGACAAGCCCTCGCCAGCTTTGGAGATAGCTGTCTGTGGACGTTGTTTTCCAGCATCTGGATGTACATATTACTCGGGCATGAATGACTGGAGCGCAGAAAACAAGTAGAAACATGTCTACCGATAAACTACACGAGGAAGAACTTGCCATTGATCTCTTGCAGCGGCCGCCTCAGATCAGCTTGCTTCAGGGTATCAAATCGAGGGGCAATGGTCAGGGAACTTGTAGGTAGTCCAGCTGGCAAGAACCCTGGTATTAAAAAAATCACTTATTACTTGGTGATAAAGTTATATTTGGGAATAGAGAAAAATGGTTCATGCTGCCAGGCAAAAACCTAACGTAATGACAGATTCACAGTGTGTACCATTTGTGAAGAACTCGTCATCGAGCACAGATTGCATGGAAGGTCTTTGTGTGGGATCAGCTTGTAGCAATCGCTGGATCAAACTCTTGGCAGACGGGGCCACACGAGCGGACGGGATGTGATATTCATTCCTCTTGATACGCATGTATGTGTCCTTCAGACATGAAGTCTCAAAGGGAGGTTTCCCAACCAATAATGTATATCTAAAAGGAATACAAATAAACTTGGTTTTGTTTTATCCAGTTAACGGCATACAAGAATGATTTGATACATTTTTTTATTTGATACATACACAATGCAGCCCAATGACCAGGCATCCACTTCAAAACTGTGACCCTTTTTACCTAGCACCTCTGGAGCTATATAATTTGGAGTCCCACAAAGTGTCCTGAAATCAACCAGGTAAATTGAACAACAGATGAAGATAAAGTATTCAAATTACACAACAGAATAAGGGAAAGTTATCTACCACTCTTAATACACAGCCGAAATGTCTTATTTGCATCACAATCACCCAGAGTTATCATAAGACACAAATCAATAGGCACTCACTTCTTCCTCTCTCCCTCGTAATCCACGCGGGTCGCCAGCCCAAAGTCGCCAATTTTGATCTCCATCTCATCATTGAGGAAGAGGTTGCCAAGCTTGAGGTCCCTGTGTATGATGTTGTTTTGGTGGAGGTAATCACAGGCCATGACGATCTGATGAACGAAGTAGCGGCACTCTGGCTCTGTGACGGCACGTCTACGCTTGTGCAGCTCCATCAACGACTGATCAACAAACAACAGGTAGCTTGTTATTGACAAACTTCTATCCATTATATGAAAACGGAGAGGGGTAAGTAAGGGTGCACTCACTCGTCTACGACAGAGCTCCAACAGGATGTAGACATTGTCCTTGTCCTCGAAAAAGCCATAGAACCGCACTATGTGCTTGTGGGAAACAGCCCTCTGGATGTTTATCTCTTGTGTTAGCTGAAACATTGCCCATCTTAATATGAAGAGGACAGGACTTATATATATGCCAATTCAAGATAAGGACATATGATTTAAAGCATTTTCAACAAGACCTTAATTTGTGACAGATAAAATGCATGACTCACCTTTTCTCGTTGATGGGGTTTTGTTAGCTGTGCCTTTGCCACTACTTTACCAGCATAAATTTGCTTTGTGTCAACATCTGTGAGCTCATAACACTTAGCAAAGCCACCCTGGAAGACCAAAATGTATGTGGTACATTATTGAACAGCGTCATATAGTACCATAAAAACTTGTAACTACCCAGTATAGGTTGCATCCCCTCCTTAACATTAAAATGTGGTCCTATATTTCCAACAGGATGTCTCCTAAAAAAAGGTATCTAGGTGTCAGTGCCCTAGTCCTGTGAACTGTGTCGGAGATCACAAGACGTGATGTGATGAGCATAGATCAACATGCAGGTTGATGCGTACTTCTCCTGATCAAGCAGACAACCATTGCTGAGAAAACAAACCCCCTCGCCTATGAAATAATCTCAATCAGGTCTAGTTGGGGGAAATATGCTCCCTCCACTGACACCCCACAATCTGGTGGTTGACCGAGGTTGGACATCACCTAATTTGGAAAAAAAACTGTGATCCATAACAGCACTGAACAACCAGTCTTTTCCAGCTTGCCAAATCATTGGATATCACACAAACTATGCATGTTTGTGTTATGCCATAATGCCTATGGGATAAGGGATTGTAAATTGTCGCATCATAAAATGTATGTTAAAACGGGCCAATCAGGACAGACCTAAATTTGCATCCCTTGTCAGCGTAGTGTCAAACAACCCAGCAATGGAGAGTGGCCCCTATAGCCTCCCTGGGTAACACACATCACCTTATCACAATAAGAAGCAAGCGGTAACACTAAGCTGTGCTTAAGTTACCAGTAGTAAGATACCATGTGTGTTCATTTGTATTAGCGTGTAAATATTAGTTTAATAAGTGCCAGGGGAATAATGTAAGCAGAATACAAGGAATCTAATGTTGGTAGGGAAAGTGTGACAGCACAAGATGGTTACTTGACTACTGTTCTTGTAGCATCTGCGACCTCCCCTGGCCACCAGCCATGCCCATTGTAACCTCACCCCATAATTTCTAATGGTCTGTCGGCCCAATGTACCTGGTCAAACAGGATTTCTACCGATCACAGTCAATTGGACCAGCATTAATTTCCAACCTTTATCATAGAATTCTTGGGGACAACAGAGCGCTTCTCAAAGCGAATCTTGTTTTGTCTACTTCGGCTACGACATTATACATTGATTATGCGATAGAAATTAGGATAGATTCATTAAGGTGTGATGACGATTTCGATGTCAATGATTCATTTGAAACAGTCAAAAAATGTGATTGTGTATGGGTCGAAATCTACCAATGATGGGTATATGGTTGGACTGGGAATAGTTGTCATCTGTACATAGAGGCAGTACTCCTGAAGCTCGTTATCAATAGGTATGTGTATATCTCCTGATAAGCGGCGGACATTTCCCGTCGCTGACGGCGTGACGCTGCGATCGGGAATTCCACTATAGGTATTTCCACGTCTCACAAGAATCGCTCTAATTAACTGGCGAAGTGGGATTCTGAGGAATCCCTTTGACCACATACTCGGGGATGATGTATCCACCACGTCGTTTTTGAAATTTTTAATTCCGTCAATTTGTTCATTTTCCGTCAATTTGTTCATATGTACAGCCTAGTTAAAAATTTCGTCCAATTTCAAAGCACCCAAACCACTTGAAATATAATTTCTACGAAACTGAAGGTAGGATATACGTCATTTATAGGTATCCTTCTTTCTCAATTTGTAGCAAATTTGACGGCGATCTGTTGCGTCCAACATAGTTAAATTGGAAGATGAATTCGGGTAACCCTGTCAACAAATCGGCAAAAATCCATCATCGGTGGCAGATATCTTTTCTCAATTTGTAGCAAATTTGACGACGATCTGTTGCAAATCCAACTTTAAAATAGTCTTCCCAAATTGGAAGATGAATTCGGGTAATAACAAAACATTTGTCAAACAAATCGGCAAAAAGATCCATCATCGGCCGGCGATGGCCAGAAACCGAACAATATGCGCTTGCGCGAGGGATTTCCGCAGGGTTCCGCGATTGTGACTGCTCGTCGCCAAGCGCAAAATGAATTTTCTGTCCCCAGATACACCGATATCCCGAGTTTATCAATGTGCCTTATATAAGCTGCGACAACAAATATTCAAACATGAAATGTCATTCACAAAACAGTATCCTTTATTAGAATTTAACTTCAAAATTAAATTTCGAAAGAAAATTTCAGAAAGGGTTTTTCAGGTCTTTATGATGATCATCATTTATTTTGAAACCCCATAATACATAAATCTAAAAGAACTATTAATACATAAGCAGCAGTCTAAATTAAACTTCTCCAATTTAAAAGATGATCAACGTTGTAGAATCCGATGACTTGAATTTAAATATTCAACCAATTCAACACACAGCCAATGACATGCCATATCCTAATGATCACCATCTGATATCCGGAATTCTCATTCGTAAACATATTTGTGTTAAACTGATTAGTTTGTTGCAGCTGAGATATCCTGTTAATTCAAACTGCATTACATCATTACCAGTGCGGGACAAAATTTCGAACGTAAAAAATCATAGCCAACCAACCTTGCCAAGGAATCTTCCCTTTTGGTATCGCTTTTTAGTTGCTGGATCGATAACAATATCGGGTATGTCCTTGACACGCAGGTCTTCCTTTCTCGAAGCCATTTTGAAGTTATTATACAAATAATGGATTCACGTTATAAGAGACCAAGGGTCATTCCATCGACTATTTCAAATGTGACCCGATACTGCCTGTCCTCTTGGATCTGGGGTATTTCAAATCTGCTGCGAGTGGTGTCGTATGTACGACACACGCTCATTGGATAAACTCTTTTAGAGCTCGGCGTTCATTGGTCAGTAGTTGTTGTGAGTGTAGCGCCACCTACGGAAAAATACAAAGGGAGCGAGTGCGTGAAATAAAATACTCCACTGGACGAAAAACAATGTTTTTAACAAATCGAAGCTTACACTTAAATGACTTGGATACCTTTCTCCATACAGTTGAAATAAATGACACTTTTAACATTATTCTACCTTATTAGTGAGAGACTTGTTTCTGCACGTTGTTGCCATTTAGCTGTAACCACGCACCAAGCGCCATCTATATCCCTTTTTACGTAATGATCAACCATGCTTGCCGAACCTAAACGTAAACAGAAGATTTCTGTGGATCCTCGCGGTCTTAATTGGTCCAATGGTGAGCTACCATGAACTTTATGATATTACTACTATTCATGAATTTATATTATTGCGTTATTCGTTCGAAAAATGTTGATCGACTGTAAAACATGCACTCTATTTCGATTATCGCCCACTATTCAGTATTCACTTAATCAGGTAGGGGACGACCGCCGATTGAAGTGATATACGTCGATCGAAGGAAAACCCTTAGATCGAAGTGACTCTTGTCATAAAGTGAGCACCATACAGCGGTTGAATATTTAATCTGCGATTGAAAACGAAACACAATACATGCTTTTTATCAGTAAATATATGATTATTCGTAATATTCAACATGAAACCACTTTTTTCCTGATCAGAATAGGCATTCAATCTGACTATCTTCCCATAACGTAAAGTGCAACAACAGTCATACTCCTTAAAGAATCGACGACCAATTTTAGTCCAGGGGCTGGTATAAAAAACATAAGCGATATCCGTATTAACGAAATATGTTATGTTGCACTTGGAAGTCGGCCATGTCGAGTTTTTGAACAATGTTTCAAATTTATTCAAAACAGAACAATTAGACAAAACTACAGTATAATAAAAAGTCCTCGCATTTTGTGATATAATCAGAAAATTGTTTTGCTTGGAGGGCAGGAAAAAAGTTATTCCTGAAAGTCCGAAATTTCAGCAGTTCGCCTCTACAGTTGTAAATAACGAGGCGCTGTCACAGTATAGATCAAATAAGCATTCAAACTATGCTAATGTACAGTCAAGGAAAAACTGACCAATAGCCAGGGGTGGTATAAAAACCACCGATTGAGGACTCCTTTTTGTCAAATCAAACAAAAACGCATCCCCGCATGTACAGAAATAACAGGAAAAACCTGAAACATTGGACAGGTGGCCTTTTCAAGAGCGACACAAATAAACAAATCACTGTGGAAGTCATCTTCCTCACCATCACTCTCCTCATCAGTGTCTCCTTTCCCCTCCATGAACATGTCATTTAGGGCGGTTGTATTGAGGCTGGAGCGCCAGTCACTCTTGATAAGCCCCATTGAGCTGAAACCACGCTCACATTCTGCAGTAGAGGCAGGGAGAGTTAGGAGAAGATCCACCAAGAGGAACAGGTTCACACATTCTTCACCTTACTGTCTGTTCACTTGGGGCCAGCTGTTCATGGCCCTGTGAACGTTCATGTTCTTTGATGCTTTCGAGCTTGAAATTCCCAGTGCCCTTGTAAAAAGGACTTTTTTTAAATTGCTCTCTGGTTGCAAGTGCTCTGCATTGTTTACAATTAATTGAACTTATTTCATGGTCAAATACTAGCCACTCCCTTATCTTCCCCGAATCGTCTCGCATCCACTTCTCCTTGAACTTCGTTGTTCTATGATCTCTTTCGTAGGCTCTTGCGTTACCTTTGTTCCTCTCAGACAAGTGCAAGGTTGACAGTTGATGCCCCAACAACCCATCGTCATAACTGACATGTTAAGCTGGGTAGAATATGAGGTAGCCGAGAAGGGACATACGCCCAGCGTTCATAAGCTTAACGGTGACGCACCGTTTATCCACGTCGTAAGGCTCGAATGAGGTGTTTCGCACTGCGAAAGCTGTCGGTTTTATTTGCTACGAATCAGATAACAACTCTATCTCTTACACCCAGCTTACAGTGTTATCCTACTGGATGTGATAAATTTTTATCACTAATGTTTAATCTTTTGATGACGTTCACCAGTAATTGGCTGGTTGATACTAAAAGCAAACAGCGCAAACAATGCGAGATTGGCGTGATCATTTCCATAGTCAGGCGCTGACCAGCGATCGGCTGTCTGTTATGATTTTTATTAATTATTCATGAGGTGAGGCGCAAACGCCAGGCTGCCGCTTGCTGCGGCCCAACTCAAACAGTGGCAGCATACAAACAAATCCTGAGGCGAGGTTTTGCCATGGGAAAAATCTACTCGCCAGCTGGACGACTGAATTGGGTACCGCCACTCGCCCAAGCCTGATTTTACTCGCCATTGGCAGGCGGGCGAGTGCTAATTTCCACCCCTGCAAAGCTATGCGGTCCCTGGTGTCATTGGTGGGGCTGGTGTAGGCAGGTAGGAGCAAGGTAGCCGTGCACGACAGTAATATAAATATATACACGTCATGCACAGCTAGGGGCAGGGTTGGTACAAGGCATTATATCAAGTCCTTGGTTGGTGGTTCTCTTCTAAGTAGTTACATATGTTTTATTACTTTAAGATTTGGCTAAGAATTTAATAAAACATATTGCCCAAATCCCAACACCAGAAGGCAGTTTCCCTATTCAGACTTTGGCAAGTCTGTGCTAGTAAAGGATCTCTAAGGTATAAAAAGTTACGCAAAAGTATTTGCATGGTATTAAAATGAACTGGCAAACATTTCATATTTCTAAAAGTTACATCACCTGTCGGTTGATCCAACTAAGGTGTCATTAATCTTAAGACGGAATTCCTTCTTTTCTTTTGAAAGGTATGATAAATATCGTGATTGTTTCTTTTGACGTAACTGCTTTAGTGATGTTTCGCATGTTTGCAGGCATGGCTAGTTGAAGCACCACTATGATTGTAACTCAATTGATATCAAAGAACAATGTCCAAAGCAAGAGCATCAAGAAGGAATGATGCTAGCAATTATTTTGTTGATTTTGCTAACTTCACCTGTGCAAACAATGATGAGTTTGGAGTAAGATTAGCCATAGACAGAGCATGACTATTGGTACATCAACAAAGTGCATAAGAGACCTGTCCAAATAAAGATCACACACCCTAAGACACAGCTAATGATTCGGCCCATACTGCACCGAAGAGAAAGATAGGTAGGCTACGAATATTGCAAATTCTTAATTAATATATGTATATATATATTGGTAGTAGGTATTAGATGTCTGTTGTGGACAGGCAACACATACTACCATTAATTCAAATAGTGGTCTTGACGGAATGTCTGGCCTACAAGCTGACCTCCTGAAAACTGAGCCATGGAAAGGTGCTGTTGTAGACCAATATAGCTGATATATATATATATATATATATATATATATATATATATATATATATATATATATATATATATATATATATATATATATATATATATATATAATACACATGTTCATGATTATATTCATAGAGTAGAGGTAAAGGGTATCACCTAAATCAGGTGTTACCTGGTCACTTTATATCCCAGGGCACATTGAACTTAATTATTCTGTTTTCAAATGAATTTGTATAAATCTATAAAATTTCAATGATAATATCATAATTATCAAACAACAAAAGATAAGAATATATCTCTATGAATTAGTTCCGATCGAGCAACATTATGATCAATGAGTCATCTGGGTTTTGAGATGGTGCCTCATTAGAATGAATGATATCTTGGTAATAGGGTGGTAGATTTTAATTTAGGTCGGTAAAGTTACAGATTAATTCCTCGCCTTTAGGATAAAAGTAGTCCCAACTCAGACCGACGATTTGCTAGATTTCCAGAGATGATAGAAAGTAAGGATCCCGCATTCGGTGAGGCTTTCAGGCATGAATTTAGCCTCTTCACTTCGATTAAAAGGCTGTTTGTTCGCTCTAAGCACATGCTTTTGCGATTTTGTGTTTATACCTCTCAACCAATCGAAAACATGATAACATATGCACTGAAGGGTATTTTATAACAGATGGGGTGATTTGCTGGTGTAATGAGTTCTGTGTTGTAAGAGTCACTTCGATCTAAGGGTTTTCCATCGATTGACATATATCACTTCAATCGGCGGTCATCCCCTACTTAATGTATATGACACTATCACAGTATCAGTATCACTATGTACTGTAGCCCCTGCGTCAATACTTAGTCATATGTCTTCACTTACCGCGATCACTGGCAAATTTGCCATATTGGTTTTTCGAATGCACCGCTGGATTTACCATTTGTAACAACATATCTGCATATATCAATTAAGGTATGAAATGATCCAGGATGTAATCCCACTATCCTCCTGCATGTCGTAAGAAGCGACTAATTGGGGGCAACCTGTTGGCAGTGGGTTGCGTCTCGTGTCTGTGGACAATGGGATCCTGGGGGTTGAGTGTCCAAAGAGGTTCTTGCGAAGGCCATATCTGCAACAAACTACTTTGGGCCAGATTTCACCCTAGACGGTAGGCTGGAATGGCCTAGTCCAGTCAATCGGCTGGTGGTGACATGCCCTTGGATAATCGTGTGCATTTTGATCTTTTTCGTCATCATCCACATCTATTTCCCCTTTTTTTCCATTTATTCTTGCAGGCGACTGCTCAGTCAGGTCAATATCTGCCTATTTATCTCAACTTTTGAGGCACCATATAACAGTATTGGGGTGCCTTTTAGCCCTATACTTAACTAAAAATGAAAGGATCCGTCTGCACAGCCCCCCTGTGGGTCCGGGTGTAGAATAGGCCCACTGTATCCCCCTGCATCTTGTAAGAGGCGACTAATAGGGGGCAACCTGTTGGTCGTGGGTTGCGACTCGTGTCGGTGAACAATGGGATCCATGTGGTTGAGTGGAGCGGTCCTTTTTAGGGCCATATCTGCAACACACTACTCTGGCCCGGATTTCGCCTAGACGAGAGGCTGGAATGGCCTGGTCCAGTCAATTGGCTGGTGGTGACATGCCCTAGGATACTATTTGCATTTTTATCTTTTTCAACATCATCCACTTGTATGTCCCTCTTTTTTCCATTTATCTTAGAAGGCGGCTGCTTAATCAGGTCAAACTTATCTATTAACCTTTCTAGGCGCCATATAACAGATACGTGTTGGTGTGCCGTTAAACCCTATTCTCACTCACTCACTGTTGCACTAATTAGCACTGTCAGCAAGGCACAGTTCTTCGATAGCGATAATTTACCACTGGTTGGAGATATTTTTTCGGATTGCGATGATATTTCCTCCCGATTACGTGAAAAATGTCCACTGAGAGAGTCCACTCGATTGGATGAATTTTTCACAAAAACCACCCCGATCACCTGATCTGGTTCTAACAATGATGTTCATTACTTTCTTATATTTTACATTGAAGGAAGATAACTTTGGTTTATCCCTATTCTCCTGATTTAAACTATAATTCTGCACACCTCAGGAAATTGCTGCTTAGATATAACTCCTGGTTTTAGAACATATTTCACTTAAAGCTTAGGATAAAAAGCAGTTCCATTCATCAATGCAAAATATTTGCCTCTGGTGTAAAAAACATCTATCAAATTCTGCTCTGAGGTAGACAAATGTTGAAATATTATATTAATTAAAGCAGAATGTAATAGTGACTTGTCTGTGACAAAAATTAAAAAAACCTTAACAAAGTATGTAGTATTATGTAAGTGGAGAGGAAGAATGAACTGTTTTTCATGCAAAGGTCAGATGATTCTAACATAGAAAAATGTTTTATTCTATTGGGATGTCTGTTTTTGTGTTCAATGAAAAAACCTTTTTGATTCATAAATATATATATATATATATATATATATATATATATATATATATATATATATATATATATATCACTCCAGTACAATCTGACAATATCCATGTGTATTAATTTATAAGTGGTGATGCTTATTTGTCAGATGACAGTAAATTTGGACAGAAGATGTTGGAGAAGATGGGCTGGAGTAAAGGGAAAGGTCTTGGTGCTAATGAGGATGGAAATGTGGATCATATTGCGAACTCAGTGAAGTCAGACAAGAAAGGTCAGTAGCTACAGTGTTCTTAGTCAAACACCTTGTTGATAGAATTATTATCAACAAGGCATTGTTATCAGATAGTGAGTATTCATCTCATTGAGAGGACATTCTCCAAATATTTAGTTTTGTGACATTCCAATAATTTATAGTCAGTTCTGGACGAGAAACAAAATATTGGAGTCATATTTCTCATTCATAGCATTGACGCTAGTTTCGTTGATCTCACCTGCACTGTTTTCAATGGGTTTTCCCTTTGAAAGGAGTTGGATGCAGTAAGAGTCAGGTGGACAACTGGATTGCTCACCAGGATGATTTCAACGCCCTTCTGTCACAGCTTCATACTGACAATGGTACTGGGCCAGATACTGATTCCAAAGCAGAAGAAAAAGTCCAAAGTCTCGAAGCAAAGTCAAAGACTGCCAAAGGAAGGGTGCAGTGAGTATAGTACTATTTACAGCTTCGTTAATTTACAGTAGTTTACATAATATGGAAATTGCTAACTGCTGCATCACAATTTCCAATTCGCAGCTAAGTTGTTTCTTTTATATAGTTTGTAAGATGTGGAAATTGTTGCTGACATTTCTTATGTTTACATCTTTTGTTGCTATCAGTTACAAGAAGTTTACAAAGGGAAAAGATTTGTCTGGGGCTAAAAAGGAAGACCTTGACTGCATATTTGGCAGCAGGAAGACAAAATCTGCCCCAGTGACTCCTCAAAATCACTCGGAGGTGAGTTGTTGTGAATGCATGTTGACATTCTGATTGTCATCTGATGGAGTGCATATTGCCACAGTTGCTGGATTCACCTCATCAGAAATCTCTCCTTATGCCCATGGTGTCTATGTACGACACCCAGGCATCAGTTACACTGTGACTACCTGGTGTATTGCCTTTTTCATCACTCGTGTGAAACAGAGGCGTTGTTATTCATATTTATTCCGGGATAGGAAGTAATTTGGTGTGGCTAAGAGCTTATTATTAATTACAAAAATATGCATTCTTTAATCATCGAGCGCCCTAATTTTGTGGAACTAAGTATTTCATCCAATGTCCTACATACCTATTTCTTTATTCTGGTGTTATTCTGTTCTTTCACTTTGATTATAGTGACCATTGAAACTCTAAAAATGATCTCCTTTTTGGATAAATTCTCTGATCTAAAATTGAGAGGTCAGCATGCTATTGATTGATTGCTTAATTTTGTGGTAAGGGATACAACTGCTTGCAAAATGCTTTTTATTTTGTGCTATATAAGAGGGGAACTGATATTATTCCTGGTTCTAGTTGCGAGGCATATGGTGACTCTAGTTGCGAGGCATATGGTGACAAAAGCAATGTTTGCCTTCTGCTTAATGATAAGGGGAAACAAATTTCATCTGAACATCTTAGGGATCATTTTGTTAATACTTAACTACGTTAACACAGACATAGATAATGCCATCTTTTAATTTGTGCTGCAAAGTTGATATAAAAGCATGCTGATAAATTTTCAACATTATTTGACTAGAAATAGTACAAATCTGTTTTATCTAGTTCCATTGATAACAGTGCCTCCCTAAAACCTTCACCCAGCCGAATGTTAGCTGTAAATGTTACTTGGGTTACTTAATGCAGATTTCCTCATATCTCCACTCAAGACCGACGAGCGGGAAGGGTTATTTCAGACAACAAAAAAAGCTTCAGCCGAAGTAAGGATCTATTTTCAGAGACCTCAGTGCCACGTAGCACCTGAAAACTTTAAACGTTTGGTTTCCAAGGTGCAGTTGTCAAGCAGCTTGCTATAGGCAAGCTCGTTACAAATAAGTGGCTGAACAGTCTCTTTAACATACTTATTATATTACATGTTGATATCTGTGGTGGCCAAATATTCGGTTAAAACAAGGTACTGCAATATGAAATTAAGGATGGCATCACATTTGATGAGAGTAAACAATCATGTGACATCTGGTCTGGTTCAGGATGGTTGATACCCCCTGCTCATTTTCTATCACACCTCATGATTCACACCAGCCATAGTTGTTGGTGACAGGTATGTGTCTGTTTGTCAGACCCATGCCAATATTTTAGTAATGTGCCTAACAATGTGCAACTGAACAGTTGACACAGAAACAGATTTTCCTATGCATTATGTTTGCTTACATTCCAGGTAAATTCTGATGCTGATGATGCCATCGACAAACCTAAAGCTACGTCTGAATTGACGACTGTCACTAGTTCTACTAGCATCACTGACTACTTCGCCAAAAAAATGGCTGACCTTCAGAAATCTCGAAATAAACTATCTCAGGTGTCAAAGCCTGCCACTGATGATGACCAATCGGAGGAAGAGGGTTTCAGGCCATCGTTCGCATCATTTAGCTTGGGAGACCCAAATGAAGACACTGTCATAGACAACGCTAAGGATGTGGAGGAACTTCCAGTGGTTGAAAAGTCGAAGAAAAAGAAGAAAAAGTCCAAAAAAGATTCTGATACCCAAGAACCTGATAATTTGATAGTGCATTCTCCTGTTTGTGAGAACAATGAGGATCCATGTTTGAAGAAGAAAAGAAGAATAAGAAAAAGAGAAAGCTTGAGGGACATGTTGATGAATCAGCCCAGGTAGACCTAGGTGAGACGGAAACTGCTGACTTGCCTGTCCCTGTTAAGAGGTCAAAAAAGCATAAAAGCTCTACAGATGAAGGTAACGAGGTATGTAATACGGAAGACCAACTAGATCAGAGTGCCTGCATCAGTTCACATACGGAAAATAAAAAATCCAAGAAAAGGAAGACGGAAATATGTGAAGAGATTCCTGATGTCCCTATGGAAAACAACAATAAAACACTTGTTAAAAAGAGCAAGAAAAAGAGGAGAAAGAGGAAGAAAAAGAAGCCGACTCTTGTTGGGGAAGATGCCTTTTTCAACGGATCCAATTTTGGTAAAATTACAGGATATGCTAATGGGATCACCCTGAAACGGTTGCAGTGATTTAGGAATTCCCTTGAAAATTATCCATGATATATGTAAATTATAACAAGAATTGATGAACCATCGATAATCTCACTGTGCATCTATCTGTATGATCATTCATCACCTTGGAATTTGGTTAACTCTTGATCCAGATTGACATCAAACGTTTACCTGTTCAGCTGGCGCTTAAATGATGAATAGTGTCCTGGGAATTTTGACAATGAACTGATGAAGGGCACTACTTGGAAGACAAGTGTAGTGAATTTATTGTGAGATTGGGAAAAAATAAATGTCAGTCCATTGCTTGTGGTGAATTTATTGTGAGATGGGGTTAAATTAAATGTCAGTCCATTGCTCACAGGGTATATGGAGGGTACATTATGATTTTAATGCATTAAGATATATCTTTATTGACATGATGATTTGAAACAAGTACTGATTACGCTAACTCCTTGATGGGCAATTTAATCGATACTCGTGAGGAGTACAGTTATAGAGGGTGTCTATGTACAAACAAGTACGACTAGTTACATCATTATGTTGAGCTGAGCTCTGCTATATCCAGTTCTAGCAAAATTCTTGTTACTTGATCAAATCTACTTGAATTATTTCTAATTTAATTCTATTACATCTGGACACCCTTATCCTGTGCATATGGTTATGTAATTAGCACTGAGGCACTCGAATGTTGTATCCTATACGGGACCCTTATCATAAATCTCTTGACACCGATTATTGTGTGTTTTCAGCATATGGATACGTTGAGTTCTTATGTATGTGCTACCAGAACTAAAATTGTGAATAGCAAATATAAATTTATTTATGTTAAAACATGACTCGAAGACATTGACTGACAGCCATCTGGTGATATATACAGTAAAGACCACAGAATATTTCACTATATGTACCTTTGTATAGCATGTTAGTCTTCTAACATAACTCAAGTTTCATCAACAAACATAAAAAAAATGAACTGCACCCCTTTCAAATGGTCAACAACAGGACTGTAGAGTCGAGAGATGAACTAACTTGGTAACAATGATGAATACTGGACGAATGAGTGATCCTGTTTGGCAGCTGATCCTACTTGTCAGTGCCCATGATTCCACGAGATTTACCAAAGGTCATACCAGCCTGGCTTGCCCCCTCATTAGTTCCCATCTGAAGACCAATAACACTCTGACCCTCTTTGCTGGCATCATCACATTTGATGTCTGCAATGTGACGAGAGTTTCCAAACGACATGCCCTTCTGGGAGGCTAACTTATTTGTGCCCATTTGCAAGCCAATGACATTCTGGCCCGCTGCTAGTTGCTCCTGGGAGAAGTCGCGTTTGTTGGCGGTCGCCTCGCGGGGACCAAGTACTGGGCCTGCATAACCATTTGCTTGGGCCTGCAACATAACAGTACAACAGTAAAATACAATCCTTGTGAATTATATTACATAGTTATTTACTTTATTTTTGCACGTTTGCCGACGCAATAATTAAAGGTCAGATTTATATTCTGGCAGTCTCCCGTTTATTTACTAAAAACATAACCGAGTGCAAAATGTATGATTGCTATGTCCACATGTTAGGGTGACTTAGGAAATAGATCCAATGAAACTTTCACAATAGAAATGCTTCATTCAAAGGGATTTGTGTAGCTTTTGCCTCTAACTGGAGAAAAAGCTGGCCAGTACAAGCAAGTAATGGATGACCAAGAGGGCCATCAACACACACAACATGGCATTCTGATCCGCTAACCATACCAGCCATACTACCAGGTGTGGACAGAGCATTTGGGATGACAAAATGGAGAAGGTGAAGGATGTCTGGGCTGGTTTTAAGACAGTCTGCCAATGAATACGATGCATTAGACCAGGACGTAGAGGAGAGAGTATCACCCTGCTGTATCTACTGATGCTTACCACGTGATCAGGATGAGAAATCCAGAACTATCTAACAATTAAAATGAGTAGTCATTATCATCCTTTTTATATGAAACATTTTATGCGAATAAACTTAAATATAATTTACTATCTAAATTATTGTACTTAGTTTTTTTGTGAACTCCAATCAAAAACTAATGGCATTTAATATGACCCATTTATATGTCTGATCTTGCCAAAGGCCATCCCTGATTGGTTAGCGCCTGTCCGCGACCCCTGGCCTTGGCGGCTAAGCATGTTTTTCCCCGCACTGAGTTGTTCTTCTGTGAACTGACGTGGGTTTGCTACAGCTT
Organism: Urechis unicinctus; assembly: GCA_034190875.2. Classification (NCBI taxonomy): domain Eukaryota; kingdom Metazoa; phylum Annelida; class Polychaeta; order Xenopneusta; family Urechidae; genus Urechis; species Urechis unicinctus. The sequence continues at coordinate 35,901,777 of CM067358.1, forward strand.
CTCGTGGCCCCAGTCGAGGCCCGTAATAAGCATTAGCTTGAGCCTGGCCAAGATCCAGTCAAAAAGTGTCAATATTTAACTAACATGCTCTCACGTGTAACGAAATACAGAATTACATGGTTGTAAAAAAACCATTTAGTGTCCACAGCAGGAGAGAAGAGTTTGAAGTGTGCTTACCTTCCTTCCCAAAGCCATGATGGTGCAGACAACTTGCCACATGTTCTGATTCTCATACAGGTCAACTGTCTGAAAGAGATCTGCTTTGTGCATACCATAATTCTCACAAGCAGAGAGGAATTTAGTGATGTTCTCCATCTGCTTGAAGGCCATTTTGGAGGCGTTGTACTTAATTGTGTTACCTGTTATGGCTGACATGAGTCTGTAACAAAAACAGAGTCATTGTGAATAGAGATGAATGATATATACTCATTATATGCATTCATGACTTTCTGATGTAAGATTAATTTTGGTTGGAGTTTAACCATCTACCACTCACTGGCATAGGTAGGTACCATCCTTCAAAGCCTCGTGGAACTTCTGGGCTCCTAATGGTTCACCTGGTGAAGAGGACTGCACACAAATAACCGACCTCAATCTCGGGCTATGTTAAATAATGTGTTAGAGCAGTTATCACAGGCAACCCTTTGATAGGACCGTGAGTTTAGTGATGCATGCTGCCGTATGGGGGCGTGTCAGATGACAGACAGGTGACGTATGTTGTAATAGGGAGACAACTCACGCCAGGCAGGGCCTCCCCAGTCACAGCTTCCATCCAAACCCGGCATTCCTGTTCCTTCTCTACGTCATATTTGGCTGCGATCTGGTGTCAAATAAGATCCCGTCAACTTAATGTCTTCCATTTGAACGCGGGTTGATACGGTAGAAATCACAAAACAAAAATGGCACCCACCTTTCCCTTGACCTCGGCAGTCAGTCCAAATCCACGTGGTCTGTTGGCCATTTTGTTCTGAGATCACATATTGTGCATCATTGTTAGAGACAAAGAGATATAAAGATATAACTGTCACCTTCATGATTTAAGTGTTGTATAAATATGATACATAGCCGAGTAGGAACATGCCAGGGTGCCGTGTATTAATGTGTAAATGCAGACTAGTGCACAAACGTCAACACCCAAGCGCTGACAGAGAACAGTATCTGCGCAGCATTTCAATTAAATCGCGTTGGTATTGCACACAATCACGACCTTCGTCACGTTTATCGCAATAACAACAGCGAGAGGAAATACCACAAGCTCACAATGCGTTGCCCGTGGACGCGCTGGTAACAAGGCGGCAATATGCTAAAACAAATGGATTTGTACACGTGCTTTTTGACTGGTTAGGCGTGGTGCATTTCTGCTATACGAATAACTCAAGAGAAGGGTTCAACAATCACACCGGCAGATCTCACTATTCGCAGTATGATGACATCAATCTTGATGCTATTCGGGTAACCATTAGCTTCGGTATGCAGTTTGAGAATGAATTCAACACGGATTGGCATCGGTATACGATACAACATCAGACAACAATCTTAAGGTTATTTGGGCAACTATTAACATCGGTATGCTGTAAACTATCGTGGAGTGAATTTAATATGGTTTGGCGCCGGTATACGTTACAACAACAGACAATATTTTGGCGAAATCTGAATTGGCAACGCTGTGTTGTCATAATTCATATCTGTCGTCGTTGACACCCGTGCTTTAGTCCCATGTAAAGCGAAAAGCGGCTTCTTTGTGTCACTGAAATAGTTTATAAAACAACGCGTCCCGGGTGAACCAAGTACATCTGGTAAACACGTCGCCCTTCATAAGCGTATTTGTGGGGAATGTCACCTGGGGACATGTTATTCTGGGCCAATAGCGAGCGCACTGTCTATTCAACAAACACCGCTGTGTTTTGGATAGTGGCCACTGAAGGGTTTTACTGACAACATTTCGGTTTAATATTGATGATCCATAACGACCACTGATTATGATTTTACCGCCCAGACAGACTCAATCACTTGCATCTGTTAAGCCATGATAAACATTAATTATTTACTGAAGTCGTATTTGCATTGGTGATGTACGTTATTGATTTTATGCAAACGCGTCATAAGCAATTAATCGCTGCTGATTCCCTGTGAATGCCGTTCCTTGTGAATGCCGTTCCCTCTGATGCGTTACCTTCTGTAGATAATAGGTTTTATCAAATTATGCACAACCGTTTTGGAAATCCCTAATCATAAAGACTATTTGACACCATACCAATGTACATAGCATAAGCTGATAAGTATTTGAATGGGAAATCTACGTGGCATACAGACGCTGTTCGATCACAGGCTCATGTCATGCTAGCCACGAGGAGGAACAGCTTGTTGCGGAGCCACCTGCTTTTCTACTTACAGGCACTCATTTACCCGTCCTCAAAGGACGTCTTGGGTCTAGACACCAGACTCTTGTTTACCAGATATAAGCGCATGCGACGACAGCAGTTGAAGGATAGCTCAGACCATATGCGTGGCTGATGTAAAGTGTGTAAGGAGTAGATTTTATAACTGATCAACAATGCGGTATTCATAACCATTACATATCCTGTTTGTGATGGACCAATGAGGATGCCGGTGGTATACGATGTCAACGCCCGCTCCTGGCAGTTTCGGATTCCCGAAGCTATTACCAAGACCTTTCTCTGTGTGATATTTGCACACAAGCAGTTTGTATGCCATTAGGCCTCTTATGACCCGGAGTTCTGTCTCTTTATTTTCAAATACCAATCGAGCACAATAGACTATATGCAAATGACTATTTGTAGAAATACATATTGCATCTTCGTGAATCGTAAACCAAGAAGGCGAGCATGCATTACTGTTGACCATTGTCCATAATGGATTAGTTTCAATCAGCTTCTGTATAAGTTATTTCCACTGGAAATTTCCACCACCGTTCTTGTGTGTTTTTGCCGTCACCCGTTGACCCCGGACTGGGTTACCGGGTTACCAAACACCATGTGTGTGACCGTACATCAAACAACCGGAATCCGACCAGCTGCAAGCGAGCTCATACATCAGTTGCCTAAGTCAACTCATGCTCCTTTTTATCATGCCTTTATCCTCCTATGCTGTTGCCCAAATCTGGACTATCGCTTTGCTATCGAAAATACTGTTACATTTAAACGAAACAGCATTGGTTGGGAGACATCAAAGGACAAAAAATAGTGGGTTTAATCAAGGGGAAGTACTTATCGCGCGTGTGGTGGCAAACTGGCAGTTAGGTCGGATTAATTGGAGTAGAGGTAACATTTGGTCCATGGCAATACGAGCGTTTTTCCCATCAAAGCGTTCCGTAAAGGATTTTTTTTTTTGATTGACCCAAAAGATCCCGTATCATTTGTGAATACGCCCATGATCTCAACCAAAAGCACCTTGCCCTTACACCTAATATCCTGCCACAATTACCATCAGCTCACCACGAAACTCAACTCTTACAATAGACATTGTCTCTCTACATCAACACCTATCACAATTAATATGCATCCATAACTAGCACAACCACAAGGGTTACCACCATCACCACCTGCGCTTCCGCTTTCACCACCTGCTCTCCCATCTTCACCACCTCTCTGCATCAAACCCTACTGCGCTTCCATCATAACCAAAAGCCCTCAAATCAAAACCACCTGCTCCCCCATCATAATCACATGTGCTTTCTCCTTACCACCTGTTCTCCTTCGTAACCACATGTGCTTTCTCCTTACCACCTGCTCTCCAATCATAACCACCTGCTCTCCAATCATAACCACCTGCTCTCCATCATAACCACCTGCTCTCCTTCATAACCACATGCTCTCCTTCATAACCACATGTGCTTTCTCCTTACCACCTGCTCTCCAATCATAACCACCTGCTCTCCCATGATAACCTCCCCCACCCCTTTGCGTCTGTACAGTGTCGTGGTACTTGTGTGCCGTGGAGACAAGGCACGGGGAAGAAGTTCCACCACTCAACTGCCACTCAACCGCCTCTCTGCTGCCACTCAGTCGCCAAGTGATATTACAACATGTCTCCAGGGTTAATAAATCATTCAGAGGCGTGCCATTGACACATATTGCCAGAATATGCAAGCGTCAACCCTTAGACATACGAGTTAAGTGTGTGGTGACGTCCGGAACAATCCTCTTGAACCCAACTTCTCACAATATTTAAATATTGAGACAAAATGACGTCACACTTCGTGAGGAATTGGGCGGGGATCGCAACATAAGAAATTTAACCAAGTCACTTGGTTGTTTTCGTCTCAAATAAATATAAAGGTGCAGTAAAAATGCCAAAGCTCGCACCAACGCCCACACCCTATATCGCAGAGACATTGAGAAAAAAACTCATTCAGAAACAGCCACTAATCCCCTGCTCTATTGTTGTCCTTACGCAAACACATCGACCCACACACGTCATCAAGGTAGACTTGCATGTAATCCAAATATAGTATTTATACCCCAGTCTAGACTAACGGCACTCCGGTGAACGCAGTAGCGACGAGCACGTGCGCCCAGCACCCACACCCCCTCCACAATCCCCGAGCCCCTCTCCTGCTTCCCACCCCACAAACAGTGATAATAAGTGATAGCTAATCTTAGAGCCATGCCTGGACAAGGCTTAATCTACACGAAATAGTTTCCAGGGTTTTAACATTAGACAACTGACCAAACTGAAGCATTAAAGCCTTGTACCCTGGTATCGATGTCGTGTAATCAGTTATCACTTGGAGTTCACAGACATTTGATACCAGATTTCATTATACAAGTTAGGTTCTCATGCATGCGACTGTACACTTATTATCAAGTCCAGGGTGGCTCGAGGGTATAGGGGTAATCTCGCGCAATCAGACTCAGGTTTACCAACCTCGATTAACCCCGAGGTGTAATAGGAGCAAGAGAGAAGCGGGCGGCAGAAATCAACGCACGCTACCGTTGTGAATTCTAAGTGGTGGCCCCACTCCCACATAAAGCCGGCTAACCCCAATCGAATCATTCTCATAATACTGAGGTCAGTACATGTCTGAGTAAGTATGGGAATTTTGTGGTAAACAAATCAATACATCACCACTGAGGTATCGATCGGCTCGCATTATTGTAAGAACGCCAACTGTGGGTGCTTAGTCCTACACTGAGCTAGTGGTAATTGCGGTTTATATACGAACCAGTTTAGTAATTCCAATACATTTTTGACGACACAAGTCATCAAATTATGTTATTTTCAAATTTGTCAAGAGAAACATAAACATTTAAGGAAACATACACATTTAAAGAAACAATGTTACTGTTATCCATATACGTTGAACAAAACTAACTCACAATATGTAGTTGATATGCGTCCTCACAATAAGCACCTTAGTCCCTTGGCTGGCGGAAACTTGAATAACTCTATTCGAGGAGACGCCACAGCTTTATAACAACCGCTCTCAAAGGCTGGTGACAATGCGTTAAGCACGCTAGGAATTCCAAAATTGGCGAATGCTTTCCTCTCTCAGACTTGAGACACCTCCCCTTCCGAGCCTTTGCGTGACGTCATTAGTTTAGCAGCCAACCGGAAGCAAGACTCAGTCTGTGTGACAGATCACCTCGCTCGCAACACAGAGGGGTTACTTTTAAAAGCCAAAAGATACCGCTACTTATTATATTGGAAAGTACCTGACGGCAAAAGCACCTTATTTAGGTGTTACAAGTTACCACAAACTACATAAATCGTAAAAAGAAATCACAACTACTGAACGGATCGGCACGGAGAGAGAGAGATAGAGAGAAGGGAGAGAGAAGGGAGAGAGAGAGAGAGGAGAGAGAGAAGGAGAGAGAGAGAGAGAGAGAGAGAGAGAGAAGGAGAGAGAGAGAGAGAGAGAGAGAGAGAGAGAGAGAGAGAGAGAAGAGAGAGAGAGAGAGAGAGAGAGAGAGAGAGAGAGAGAGAGAGAGAGAGAGAGAGAGAGAGAGAGAGAGAGAGAGAGAGAGAGAGAGAGAGAGAGAGAGAGAGAGAGAGAGAGAGAGAGAGAGAGAAGGCCGGGAGAGAAGGGAGAGAAAGAGAGAGAGAGAGGGGGGGGGGGGGAGGTCGAGTTATAGCGTCCACGGTAACTTCGTTGTTATAAAGCACTCATCAGAAGCCATTTTATGAACACGCAACATATGTAAATGTAGAACATGACAACATTAGAATGTGTAACCCCACCGGTTTTTATACATACGCCACTGTGCATTCTCAATCGGTGATCAATAATAACCGAGTTTAAAAGAATTGAATACGACGATACTTTTTCTTGCTACCGCTTGACAACTCATGAACCCGGATTATTCGAATCTTACATGACTCAAACTGCATTACAACTTGAAAGTTTTCTATTATCGTATATAATCGAAACAATAATGGGAGTGGGTGGGGTCACTTGGTGTATAAACACGCGCAAGGAAGCGGAAAGTCGAAAGAAAATACCAATGAACATAGTTTAGTGTGGCGAATCTCTAACACATACCATACATCGCCACTTTCAGTTAAGATAAACAAAACACAAATATTACTCTTGCTAGGACTGTCATGTCTATAAACAAGACGCTTGTGCAGGGATCTCATGTATTAGATAATAAAAGTGAAGATTCGGTTATTTTTAGTTACAAAGTCCAGGAACTTCATGGCTCTGGGTACATCTCTGTAATGGGCCAGGAAAGAGCGGAGAATTAAGAAACTGCTTTTCCCATCTACCTAATGTCACAGTTAACAGCCAAGATGGTTTCAGTAAGCTCACTGATCTCTTACAAACCCAGCTCGATGTGTTTCTCAATGACAATGTTTTATAAGCAAAATTTTAACCAGACTGTATGGTATGAGACTGCGTTGATTATGTGGATAATTGTTCATAATTGGACCACACGCTCCTTTCGCCCCGGTCACCAATCTCTTTACGGACTTAGTGGACCATCTTTGCAAATCGCTGTAAATCTTATACGTAAAGTAGCGAAAATATACTGATTCGTTTCAATTATTGACTGCACATTTATGTTGAGGTGAATTGATATACTACAATGTTATACTTGGGTACAAGATCAGCAGCGTCATGGATGGATTAAAAACCGACGAAGGAGTACTAATTACTAGTGACACTCATTTTATGATTAATAGAAGAACCTGAATTATCTTTTGTATCAAGCTTTATTCCTGACAGAACAGGTGAGCCGGACAGCTTCTGATGTTCGTGGTATTATTGTGGTGTTCATTGTGAAGGCAGGGTTTTCTATTGTAGAAACCATTTGCGCAAAAATCCTGTTTGTAGGCTGTACGCATCATGTCAATAGCAGGGGCGTAGCTGGGCCTATTACGAAGTATAGGCCCACTTGGTATGGGGGGTTCGGGGGACCTCCCCCGAGATTTTTGTAAACTATAGATCCAATATGGTGCGATTCATTTTTGGAAACGATGTGTAGGCCCGGGCCTACCGTGCCTATTGGAGCTACGCCGATGAATAGGATTGAAATCAATAACACAGTCTACTAATTATGTGGATATAGTGTATGTACGGAAAATCACGCCAATAGCAGTACATATCGGCACCTTCCTAGTCCATGCCTACATAAATTGCAATAACAAGGAATGTAAATTCGACACGCAACTGAGCATGGGTATGTACTCTTCGAGTTGTTAATAAAAAGGCATCTTTGGCTTAGTAGGTGACTGAGATGGAAAATTGATTTGGTCGCATAAAACCTGTCGGGAATTATGAGATCTGTTAATGGTATAATAAAACATAGCTTGCCTGTTCTTTTCCATGGATGATGATATCAATGGATATTTTACTGGTTCTTATCATCTGTCATCGCAGCCACCAGACTCAGGAATAGATTGGAAGTGAACAGCTGAGGCTGTATAATTTACAAATGTGAAAGACTTGTAGGAGCGGTTTAAGAGTCCCAGGGAAACTTTAGGAATTTAAGTGGCGGTATTCGAATTACATCGGAGGTGTGTGAAATGCAAGTGGAGGTTTAAGAATAGCAGGGGCACATTATGAACTGAAACGGTGGAAAAAGAAATACAGGGGCGGTATGTAGATTGTTAGAGGTGAGGTTGTTAATGGAAAAAAAAGATGTTTTCAATCACAATGGCGGCATATATGCGTACACTCTGACGTCTCTTTTAATAACGTCTTACGGGAAGATCAACCTATGGATTTGTTGACTGCACACGACACAATAGATGTATAACGTCAGCTGCCTGGAGCCGCGAACGTATACGATCCTAAGATATGAACATGATATCATCATCATCGTCGTCGTCATCATCATCATCGTCATCATCATCCTCGTCGTCTTCATCATTATCATCCTCATTTATCGTCACCTTTTTCTACTATCATCCAGAATTGAAAGCATTCCCGCACGCTGCAGTGTTCAATGGGACTCAAATACCTAGGTGATACAGACACCATACTTGCGTGGTTATTGTCAAGAAAACATAAAAAGAACAAAACAACTACACTTCCGTGTGTCTTTGAGCAAACAACATCCAAAGATTAACGGTATTTCTCCTTGGGTCATGTCTACGTACATTATGCGCCTATTCACTGAAGTGTATTCACATTGTCAGCGTCAAAGAGCAATGCAAAGGGATAATGGCAAATATCATCAATCTTAAGTGTCGCTAAATGTCCGAAATAATACAAATACAAACTCTTTCCGGTCGCTCTTAGACCAGTGGGATTAGAGTTTAATGGCCATATATTTCGAGATTCCCTTTGTTAGAAGTACAATCCAAACAGGATCGTCTGTTGCACACAGGGAGGACCAAGAAAAAAAGAAAGGCCAGTGTTCATTAGAAACGAAATACAAGACAGCAAAAGTTACCGAGCTTTGACCATCATGCAAAAATAGCAGTAGCAAAATATACGATTGATATCTCCGATGTGATTCTGAGAGAGGGAGGCGGATATCATAACCTCAGTCGTAAGGTTTACTATTACTGTGGCAGAGCGTAGGGACAAAGTCCGTCCCAAACCATCGCTGCCAGAATTCTTTGGCAATGACAATGTCACTATTTTTATAACCCGCCGGTTATTTTCAGCGCTTATATAAATAAAAACCAAGTATGAAAAAGCCAAGAAGAATATGATGTAAACAAACACCACCCAACGTGAGCTAATTGAAAAGTACTGTTCTTGGCTTATGGTGTCATGTTATGATGTGAGAGGGTTTTTTTAGGGACAGGGCTGATATTTAATCAGCGTTTACTCAAACGCTGAAAAAATTAATTATTATCACTTCGATATCTTTAGATTCGGAATACAGCTTGGTTACCCAAAGGGCATTAGTGTGCAGATAGTCCGTCTGAGGACCGCGTGCCCTGATCTACACATACGTCATGCGCAAATCTCAACATACATCGTCCCCCACAAATATTACCAATCCCAACAAACTTGATTTCCTCTGATCCCAACTCATTCACCCGTTCCCTACATCCCCAGCCTTATCATAACTTACCCTCTACACGCCGCCGTGTACATATACCATCGAACAGTTAGTCTTTGAAGAATTGACACCCGTAAGAGCCGCTAAATTACATTTGGACAAGATCTTGGTCTTGCTGAAGTATCTACCAAAACAAAGTCACCCTACTAGCCCTTTTACACCTGAAATTGTCCCAGCTGAAACTACATGAAGCGCTTATCATAATGCATTACCTCGCGTTTATTAATTTGCGGTTCGACATTGTATTTGGTTTTTCGGAAATTTTCTTCTTCATCACAGGAATAGGTGTTTTTCAGTACCACAGAGGACAATATTCCTCGAATCTCTGCAGCTTTTGACCACAAGGATTTGTATTGACGGGCCGGCCGCTATCTTCTATGTATAAATATAGCGTCCGGCCAATGCAGATCCCTGTGCTTGACAAGAGATTCATACAAACGTTTATGACACGACTTGATCATAACGTTTGTACATTAACATTGTATTCGGTGGTCCACTGAGTCCTCACAGAGTCAAATTATTGCACCACATAATATGCTACCAGATAATCCTTATTTCATGGTTTGACCTTGGAAATGATGTCGAGGTCAGGGATGCCCTCTCTAATTCTATATTTTGGCTTGAAAGAAATTACGAGAGGTCTTGTGATTGCTTATTAACAGCAGTTAAAATTCCCCATTAGATTTACATTGTACAAGAGATTTTCCAGTAAAAACCTAGAGGTAAAAGGTGATGAATGGCTTTTTTTTAACTTTACAGAGAGCGGTCAATATAAGAGGGGCTGTGTGTAATTGCCTTACAGAACTTGTTCCTCATTGGTTTTATATGGTAATAGATATTTCACAATAACTCAGGGGTCAAAGGTCATGCAGGGCTGATTTTAAGTCAACAATAACATAAGTGGGGTCTGTGTGTAGTTTTGGACAGCTAGCTATCTTTGTTTGACAACATACAATCAATTTTATAGCTTCATACATTTCTTATTAGTGATTGACCTTTGAAATAAGGTAAAAGAAACAGATGACCTCTATCCTATAAGGTCTAATCATACTCTAAGGTGCAAGCAAGTACATCTATAACATCATACAAACCGTATAGACACAATTGCCACTGGAATGTATCAAATTCAAAGATCCATTATTTGTTGCAGTGACCTTGAAAAAAGGCTCAAGGTCATTGATAACCTTTCTTTTTAAAGATCAGAAATAGCTGTAGGTTTACTGATTGCTAAACCAGCACGCTAAATTCCCCATTGCGTTAACACAGAACAGGAGATTTCCATAAGTCAAACAAAGCTGATGTTTAGTTTACAAAGAGATATGGACATAAGAGTTACATCAATGATAAGGGACTACCAGCCTGCTTTGTAAGAAAGTGTGCCATTGAAGTTCAAGCACAGACAGGCTGATTATGGAGCTGTGGTATATGATCAGCAGAGCTAATAATAGCCTTGGAATAAAATATTGCTCTGGACTATGAAACACTCACCCAAAACTGCTACTGTAACAAACAGCTTTATTGAGATATGTCATGTGACAAAATGATCACAGATGAGGCAAGAGGCAGTTTCATGTTGTCGATAACAACATCATTCCACATAAATTAACATTCACAACATTAGTGTAAAACTCATATCATATTAATCTCTCACTCTCCACTTAATGTCACACTTGTAGAATCAGCCTTCAAACCAGGCGCTGCTGATAGAGTGTTATCATAACACGATGATGCAATAACAAGCAGGGGTTTAGATGGGTCCCCTCCGACGACTTCTCTTTGACCATCCTGGGAGGGCAGAGTAAGAATTTGAGTTTCTCCTGCTTTGAGACCACCTTGAAGCTAAAACAAAACAAATAATAACAGATTTGATGCCTCATCTCCAGTATAAAGCAAGAGGCTGGCTACACCACCACATAACTGAACTTATCTACATCAATGAAACAACCTGCATGATGGCATGATGACAGCTTATGGGTTGAATATGAAGTAATAGATGTTTGTACCTGGAACATTTCTAGCTGGGATGGGTCGTTAAGAACAATAATCTGTTGGCCGGCCAGATCGTTGCCAGCTATGGTGAAGGTGGATTCCGATGAGAGGAGACCTTGGCTAACCATTTGAGCTGGTGCTTCACTCTGGGGGACTTCTATACCACTTAGCATGCCGCCCAGTTTGTCGGAGGGAACAAGGGTCATCTGCGGTACAAAGTGTCAGTCTCAACATTGACAAGCATCAGGTATCTCAGGCGCTTAACACTCTGTAATACACTGAGTCAACAGTATATCAAAATGTACTTCTTAAGTAAATCACAATTAAGGGCGTATTTACAGGGATGCCAACAGGATTTTGTAAAAAAAGAAGGAAAATTTGCCTGGGGCCATGGGGCCGCTAAGGCCCCCTGCAGATTAATGGATCCCAATGGACCCTGGCGGCCACGTAATCCGCGGATTTCCGCCGATCCGCAGAAAATTGGCATCCCTCATTTATCAATGAACGTTTTGTGTGTCATCTGTATTTCATTGTGAGAAAAAACCTTCAACAAACAGCACAAGTGAAGCTAGTAAGCTTAGCTGTCAGTAATGTGGTGTAGCTACCTGGTTGGGCTGTGTGGTACTGATGACAAGTGTCCCCTCAGCATCTTCCACCATCTCCTCCTCCCCTTCCCCACCCACCTGTCTCATCCTTGTTCCCTCAGCTTCCTCGTGACTCACTGCAACACCAACACGCAGGGTACCACAACATTACAACAAACAGCATTACAAATAGTCTCTCACATAAAAAAACATGTCACTCTGCATACTGCATACAATAACATCACATGGCCTGATAACCTGCCAGAATTCCATGCTGTACTTCCTTCAGCATTAACTTGAAACTAACCCAGAACCCCACATTACACAATCTCTACATGACCTTTAAACCCCATGTTGTGCATGACCTTTGAACTCACCCAGAACCCCATGTTGAACTATCTCCAACATGGCCTCTTCACTGGTTGCTCCGTCCTCCCCGTGAGCCATGCGACGATGCATGGCCAGGGTGGACGTCTGGCGGTAGTTCTTACCACACGTTGTACAGATGTAAGGTTTGGCATGTGTATGGACAACATGGTGCTTGTAGAGACTGGAATATTCTGTGAACCGTTTGCCACAGCCCTGTACTGTACATACGTAGGGCTTCTCCCCTGTAAGCAAGGTGAAAATGATATCATCTCACAAGATGAACCCTAATAGTGTTGTCCTACATTACTGCTCATGAGAAGCAGTAATGGCTGATCCAACATTAATGATGTGGCTTTACACTAAACATCATAAACTGATACTAGGCAACATGTTTAAGTTCTATGGATACATATAAAAGTAAATGGAAGTAACCCATCAGAACAAAAGTGCACCTGTGTGAATACGAATGTGGTTCTTGTAGTTGGTGGCACTCGAGAATGCCTTATTACACCCCTTTTCCATACAGACAAATGGTCTCTCTCCTGTATGAGTGCGAATGTGAACTTTACGAATGTTAGATGTGGTGAATGAACGCTCACAACCTTCAAATGGGCACTTGAATGGTCGTTCACCTGCAAAGTCAACATGACATACTGTACAGCTACAGAGCAGCAACAGGGAAGAATAAATGACATCACTTGGATAGATGAAAGTGCTCACCAGTATGAGTGCGGACATGTTTCATGAGATCACCGGAAGTCTTGAATGCTTTTTTACAAGTCTCAGCAGGACATTTATAGGGTTTTTCTCCAGTATGAACACGTGTATGACTTTTGAGCCCATAGCTGGTGGCAAATGCTTTATTGCAGCCAGCGAATTCACATCTGAAGGGTCTGTCTCCAGTGTGTGATCGCTCATGGACCTTGAGGTGGTGCATGGTGGTGTAGAGGCGACCACAGCCCTGGTACGTACACTGGAACGCCTTGTCTCCAAGTGTAAGACTCTTCTCTGTCTTGATGGAGGAGTTTGTCACCAAGTTGTTCTGCATACAGGAATGTAGTGAAAAGTCAATCCTGGCTTTCTAGTTTTATAATTCGGTTAATGTTCATCATTCAAGTGACAAACTAAGGAGTTAAGTGAGGATCCAAGGCATTTGGACAGCAGTACAGAAGCCCCACACAGAGATCAGGAATTTAAGGATAAAACGGGGCAATCCAAATGAAATTGACACTCATCTCACCATGATACCACTGCCTTGTTCTGTATTGAGAGCTGTTGGATCGGATGTTTCTGTTTTAGGTGAATTAGCCATTTGCTTCTCCATGGACGCTTGTCTCATGAATATCTGCGAGTTGGACGGGATGGAACTACTGGCAGCACTGTTCTCAAGTGATAACATGACATTCTGTTCACTACTGGTTATCTTGTGAAGAGAGAGGGTCTCATTGTTATCACCCTGGAGATGACCACACTGCACAGGCAAAGCAAAAATAACCACAGCCATTACAGTATTGTGTGAGTTTTTAAACTCCTAGCTCAATCCATGCAGAAAGGGTAGTTCATTATACCCCACCAGCCATTAGCACATATGTTTCTTAAGTAAAAGAGAACATCTACTTGTGCTGTGACAGACTGTAGCGATGCATTGGATGGGTCCAGACTGGCCCAGTCAGCCCCGAGTGAGGATGAGGTGAGGAATGCCGTGGACCCATCTCCCAGCTGAACAGCTTGGAATGCCTCTGTACCAATCAGTCATAAGATACGATATAAGGCTTAACATAGTGGACCATTTGAGCCAATCTGAAGACATCAACTACTGCAAACATAAAACCAATGCTATATAATGAACATTAAATGATGAAGACCATTTTGATGGAGTCATCTTTCGGACATGAGTATTGAACCAACCATTCAGCCATCAAAGAATGGCCCCTCCCCCCAAATCTAACTTCAATGGAACTTAGTCATGAGGCACTTACCTCCCTTTACTAGACTAGCAGGCAATAGTGCAGTGCTTCCATCTTCCAACTGAATTGTCTGCCCTTCTAAAATCTGGTCACCTGGTGATGAGAGTATACAACTGAGGTACAACCTTAACAATTGTTTAGTGTGAAATGAATAACGCCTTTATGATTTCTCCTTTACCTTTGGAAACAGAATCTCCTTGTATGACAGCCACTGTACCATCTGACAAAGTGAATGTCTGCATGGCTGAATCATCAGAGCTGGTCATGGCCTGTAACACAGCTGACTGGTCATCAGAGCAGACCATGCCCCCAGCAGGCAGCACATGGAACAATGTCCCGTCTCGACCCACTTGAGATCCAACAGCCGAGCCCAGAGCAGTGTTTCCGGACAACAAGCCAATCCTATCGTCCAGACTGTTACCATCATCATCTGTATCCTCTTCAATTTCACCACTGTCATTGTCTATTTCACATCCCAGGCCTCCAGTCTCAATCCTCTCAGCTTGACTATTGGCTGAGGTGACAATGGTGAGAAGCTGGGAGTCTTCATTATGACTGTCACTGGCATCTTCTTCATCTTCATCATCATCTTGCAGCTCAATGTGCTGACTACAATGGGAGTCACTATCCTGTTGACAAGAGCACAAAAAGTACATGGCGATTAGAAATTGGATGGGGAAAAGTATGTAGAAAGTTAAACAATAGGATAAGTGGTGAAAACAAGGAGTTACACAGCATTGCAAACAATGTTACAATTGTGAAACAACTTTCTAGATGAATAATAACATTCCTTACCACATCCATCAGGAGTTGGATAACATCCTGGCTGGAGGATGCTGATTGCTCAGAATTTGTAGATTGGTTCATATTATACTGTTGTAAAATATCTGAAACAAAAGGGAGCATTTTTAGTAGCATGTGACTATATGTCATCAGGTATATCACTCACATTTTCTTGAAATGCCCGTTGATAAACCACATATTTTCTCCGAAACTAGGCAAGATGGGAGGGAGGGCATTTTACTAGGCGTAAATCGTTTCACTAGCTTTACAGTTGGTCTGAATCACATGACTGGGTCAAGATGATCAGTAATTGTAACTGCTCAAAACAAAACCAACCACCTTGTTCCACACATCGAATGGGAGATGGCATAAATACATATGCAACCTGGTGG
This sequence comes from Urechis unicinctus, assembly GCA_034190875.2. Classification (NCBI taxonomy): domain Eukaryota; kingdom Metazoa; phylum Annelida; class Polychaeta; order Xenopneusta; family Urechidae; genus Urechis; species Urechis unicinctus. Next base: position 35,917,343 of record CM067358.1, read on the forward strand.
TATCTTAAGACTGTGTCAATGTACTCATCATTTCTCTGTCAGTTTTATCAAATGAATCTAATGGGTTAGGAGTCTTGAGCTAGCCATGTGCAGACACATTTTTCATTATAACGTAGATGTCCTGTGTGTCGTGTCTAAGTAAAAGTGTATTGTGTTTGTTTTAAATGAAGCATCAAATAGTGATTTAGCAATTATAAGGTCTATGCTTGTCCGTCATTTTATAATGGATTATATAACCGGACTAATTTTCTTTCAAATTGTCATCATTTGAACAAAAATTGGTGTATTAAAGTCCAGGTTCTTACACATAGGAATTTAACAAAGTGTCACAGATTGCCACAGGAGGCGCTATCTCAGTATCTCAGCTCTACGCGTAATTCGAATCATGGAAAGGGGAGAATATCCCTTACATGAACCTCTCTTGAAAAAGAAATTTAATCTGTCATGCCGGTTTCACTTTCACAATGAATATTTTGCTGTTCCGGACAAAATAAATGACAAAATAATATATTTGTTACACATAAATGAACGAGAAAGGCCACCATTTTGGAAACATAATCTCGTTCGATATGGAAATATATAACGGCATTTCTTCTATATCTCGCGAATATGCCATCATCCCACGATAAACAGTTGTGCTGGGGTCGATGGGCAACAAGATGGTACATATTCATACATGGATTCCACTGTTTATTGCAGAGGAACACTGGGAAGACTTACCCAAAATGCTCAACGACCGCCATGCACCTCGCGCTCTGACGTCAAGAAAGAAGTTCGAAGCACATTGCTTCGCTGGTACCCGGCCGGGCTGAGCACAAATTACATCGGGACCTGACGCTTGTTTTCACCAGCGAATGGAAGACTATCGTACTATCGCGATATAGTTATTTTGAACACAGAATGCACCCCAGACTATAAAAAAATTCGCCTCTGACAACAGACGAACTGTTTATGAAATTCGATTTCTTATGTCTTCGCTGTAGTATATGTCAATTCTAGATTGTTCAACCATTGATTAAGGGGCGAAGTAATTTGCTCAACTACACCTCTGCTTGGTTTCGATGCGAAAGGAAATAGCAAGAGTACAATGAAACGAGCAACAATGTGCAGATAGGTCTATGAAGACATCAGAGAAAGTAACCCTGCCTTTTATACGTGTTAATATATCAAATGCAATCAACCAGTTAACTTATCATGCCAGTGCATTTAAATATCTGGAATCTACCACTATTTGAAACTGCTATGGTATACTCGATTGGTATTGACTATTGTACTTCCGTCGCATTCCATCCGCTTGACAACGAATGACGCTAGATCGGAAATATTAGTTGATTAATGGTGGCGTTAACAGTATTAATCCAAATAAGATATACCGTGTGTGCATGTACTTAAATCTTTTACAGCTGGATTCTTAAGACCTTATACGTTGCATACAGACTGATCATTAGCCGGAATGGACGGCTATGGGGCGATAACATGGTGGGGATTCAGTCCTGCATGTGATCTGCAAGAGGAAGGAAGAGGTACTGAAAATAACTAGATTGAAAGAACACCCTACACAAAGAGCTTGTCTCATCTCAGTCATGTTCTCGAATTTTTGCTCACATTGGTAGCTTTTATTTAAATCCTTTGCTTGGAGATGTCAAACAATCTATACCATTATATTGACTTCAGATATATCAACCCACTTGAAAAATTTGGATTTCAACGATAAGAATTCAGGTATTTTATGACCTTTGTCTGTTATGTTATAAAAATGAGAAATAATGAAGTCTGGTTGCCTAAGATTACAATTATGGATACATTATTTGGGTTTGCTATTCCACATCCATTGTTTTGTAAAGATATGATACATTTACATAAATTTTCATGTAACTATAGGACCTTTGAATATTCTTTTGGTTGGAGCTGGTGATTTACGTCATGTTTTAATGACAATGGCAAGAGCTCATCGATACCCAAGCAAACCAATTCATGTAAGTTTTGTCAATCACATGAATCATGTTTATTGAATGTGTGTGCTGAATATCATCAACTGCCCCACTCTCCTTGTCATTGCACAGCATGTTATTAACAAATACACTTACTCAATCTATTTCATTTTCTGACAACAAGTACACGTTTTGGCAAAGGCAAATATGCCCTTCATCAACAGAAAAAAAACCATTGGTTTGATTACGGACTGATATAACTTATTCATTATTCTGTCACAGTTTTATATCATTGAAAGTAATCTGGAGCTGTATGCCAGAGATCTACTGTTTATGACACTTGCTTTGGAACAGAAGAATAGAATGGGCCTGCAAGGTATGACTTTGTGAAATAGTAAACTGCACTTCTTAGTTGTTAATTTTACCTGCTGGTATTGCATGACAAATATATGTTTGTTTCAGAGAAGACTGAATTCTTTTTGGAACTCTTTGGAAATTTGTTAGTCAGAAAACAAAGTGTTGAATATGTGCAGAGAATGGCTTCAATGTTCATTAAGTATGTTGTTCATGTGAATAGATCCTCCCATGTGTAATTAATAATTACTTTTCAACTAATCTGTAATATAACTTGAACATAGTCAGAAGATAATGGCTCATGTATTGGAAATGCATGCCTGTGCTACTACTAAACCCAATTCACAATTATTACCACTCATTTAATGGTTATTGTTCTAGAAATTAGATAGCATTGTGATAAATATCTCAATTACAGTAGTGATATATTTATTGGAATCTTTAGGTAATTGATATTGTTGTTCTCTATGGTTTACTAAGGAAATTTCCATTACTTTTGCTGACATATTTCAGTTGACTTCAGTAGAATATATAAAGTGATATTTAATTATTCAAATTACTTACAAATTTATATATCATTATGATGTTTTTTGCAGAATGGTGACAGACTTTGATTTTATGGAGACAAAAATGCCAATTTTTGATATGTCTAATTTGAAGGTTAGTTTCAGCAAGGACACCCAAAAATAACATCTAATTAATAAAGAAACCTCACCAAGTTCAGACAAAGTAGATGTTTTATGCTTATATTATTGATTTCATCTTCAGTCATGAATATTTTGAGGTTCATATAGTTTATTTTGTTGCAGTTCAAAGAAAGAGATATGATGGAGGCCATATTCAAGTTCTGGAGAAGCTCTGACTTGTCAACATATGATGCAGAAAAGTGTTGGTAAATACATCTTTTACTGCATAGTTTGGAAGAGTGATTCAAGTCAATGTTAAAATGCATTGTTTTTAGGTGTTTGTGTCAATACTATGAAATTGTATTTCAGGGATCTTCGGTTGCGTCAGTATCTTGGTGTGAGATTTGATGCGATTCCTAATGTCTTTGATTGGGACTACAGCATGAAGCTATCAGAGAGAGGAGTGAGTTTCCACGCTTTACCTGTCAAATTTCTTAGAAAAGCTTTTGAAGTTCATGTTTACTCAACTGATCTTATTAATTTTGAAATAATCAAATCATATTATTTGAAAAAAAATTTCACATGATTTGCATTTAGTGGCATTTTTGGGTGGTTTGGTTACAGGCTGCGGTGATTGGTGGACGCAATTATGCCACCTGGAGGCATAAAGGAGCAGCATTTGAAATTAGAGAAGGCACATATGACACCCCTAACAGGACACTGACATCAGGAATGGTGTTCAAGAAGGTATAAAAATGGATTCAGACGGTTTCTCTATATATAATGGTTGTATTGCCCATTTTATATAATGACCTGACATTTATAAAAAAAAACATTTTTTGACTTTTGACCTATGATGTGTAGGAGGGGGAGAGGCACCCTCGCCGTGGTTACTGGGGAGATATTGTTGTCAGTCCATTCATTGCATATGGTATCCGAAGTGATAACACCAGCTTTTTCAAAAAGCAAAACAACCAGTACACAAAGGTATAGGTCTTTCTTCATCCCTTCATAGGCAAATACTCCTTGGGTATTGCAATAAAACTGATGAATGATTACATCTTGCTTTGTAATTTCCAGTCTTCCCAGGACATATCAGAGTATAATGTGCTGTCCATGCTTTATGAATTGACAAATAAGGAGAAATATTCTCCTCCTGAGACAACCACGCAGGCAGAGACATCGGAAGGTGCCACCCTTACAGGTAGCCCACACACGCCCCAGTTGTTTCCTCTTGCTCAGATATTAACACTCATTGTATACTCTGATATCTACTTCTAGTTAAAATAGATGGCCTGTTACCATCTGTAGTTATTTGTGGATATGTTTAGCATTTGAGTTTTTGAATGGAATGATAAATACAGAGATCACAGAGGTGGAGGAAGAGGTTACAGATGATGCACAAGAGGAGACCAATCCATTGGACCTGGAATATGGTAGGCAATTACAGCAGCTTTATTTAACTGTCATCAAACCATTGCTTGGTTTTCATGGAGTTCAATAACGTTATATATTGCAGAACCACTACCCATCGACAACATAAAAGTTGTATTCCTGCCTATATCTTCTCTCTCTGAGCTTCACAAGAAGTCCAAGTACCAGAGCTTTTTCAACATTGCTTACTTCTCAAATAGGTAATCTTTAGACATTTAATTATGGAATGACTGTTTGTCCTAGCTTATTTTTATTGTCATGCTGTTTATCTCTTAAAAGATTGCATGGGGTTTTCCACTATCTAAATAAGTATGTCGTGCAATCTGTGGAATATTACAGCCTTGTCCACGGCCTGAATGCTGACCTCAGTTCAACGTTCTCTGATGAAGCCGCTGTTCTTATTGAGACTGCAAAGTAAGTTGTGTTTGGATGCTGATTTGTGCATCAACATTTCATGCAATAACTTGAGACTGACTTGTTTTTGTTGTTTTTCCAGGTTTATGATTACATTAAATGATCAACAAACTGAAGAATATGTCAAGAAAATCATAGCACTAGCAAGCAACGTCGGCTGCAAAGTACTTAATTGCATTCTGCATCCACTTTGCTACTATCATACACCCTGTATTATAACTGCATCAAGGAACAGAGTATATACAAGATGTTATTCATTGTTATAAATTTATGTTTTCTGTTTGACATTGATGCATAACAGGCAGAGGAAGGATATGATATCTCATCTGATGCAGTGGCCCGCTTCAAGTTCTCAAGGTCCTGACACCAGCCACCTTCCAGAGATCATTTAGTTTTAGAAATCACTACTGCCAAGAGATCCTAGAGATCATCCTTTCACATGGATCATATTTACCCAATGATCCCACTCTGCCAGTGACAATAAGGATTTGATCTCAGGGTGCTGTAGTTAGATTGTGATGTAGTGGTGATATATGACATACAATCAATCACGGTTTTCCGTGTCATATCCTTTTTGTGTGGCTTTTTCGTAATCGTGCATTGACAGCAGCATACTGCTGTACTACAATTCAGTTTTGTTCACATGAATTGCAAGAAATAAACTTCTATTTCTCAGATATCTTGAAAAGAAACACACAAAGTAATCTATCCAACAGTAAAGTTAAGAGGTGAAAGATCCCTCATTTACACACAATGTAAAACCTTGTCTGATATAGCTTCCTTGAAATAATGTACCACGTATTGGCTAGGAAATTGCACTCCATTGTTTGAGGCATACTATCATAAATACTGACATTTAATAGCAGTTTATTACATACATTGCATACTAGATATCTTAAAATGGATTGTGCAGAAAAAGATATTTTCATTTCAAATATCAACCCATTTATGTTCAGCAACAGCTTATTGAAAATTATGGAGAACAGAAACAATGCCACTATCTATCCCTCTGAATAAGTAGACAATCAAATTGGATATAAATGTTACATGCCATTACATTTGCTAAAAATTATCAGAAAAGGAAATTTTGATTACATTTTAGATATTAAAAAGTAACTAAATGAAATAATTAAGTTTTGTTGCATTGTGGTGATCTGCAAAATTTGTCATTGATTAATGTCAGAATGACTACAGCTGCTTAAACAATATATAACAAGCGTAAATAATGATTTGGTGTCCACAGTAACAATTCTGTCAAAGCACCACTTTGCTATGTTTAAATAAAGATTAACAGAACAACTTCACCCTGAACGATATATGCACAAATCATATTCACAAAATATCTATGTCTAACATAAATAGTCAACGAACCAACAGTCCGACAATAAGGCAAATTGCAGAAATATCAATAACAATATATACAAATGGACCAATTATACATAATCAAGGCTTATTTGTTAAGTGCTTAGGGAATATAGGGAAAGGGGAATAAGAAGACAAGGAGAGGGTATTATCACAGCAGGTTGACTTGAAAGACATACATACAAAAGCAATATCAGTCAGCTATAAACAGTGCAAGTATAAAACCATTAAACAATTAGTTACAACAAACAACGGTCGATACCAATATTTCTATACTACCTGATTAAACAAGCTCACATTGAAGCTAAGAAGACAATATTCAGAGAGACTAAAATATTTGTAATATTCAGCTTGCTGCTTAACCTTATGTTAACGTGAATCACATATGTTTACATTTATAAATATTGCCCAAACAGCCCAGTCAACTCAAAAACAAAATTTTCTCAAGCATTCAATCACAGAAGAAGATTGGATGATATACACAGAGAACTCGGACTGCAAGATTCACGATGTAAGCCTTAACATATATTATCTTGAGAGATCTATGTTGTGGATTCTGTAAGAAAAACATTGCCATCTTCTTTCTCTTCACAGAAACTCTCACCTACAATAATGCCTCCATCCGTTGTTGTTGTGTCATTGCTAACACTGTCTACTGAAGGGGGGTCAGCTTCAACCACTTCAGTACCATCTGGAGTCTCATTAGCATCTGCATCTGGTATTTCATCTTCACCATCATCTGTTTTAACTGATTCCTTGCCATCCCCTTCTTCCTCATCAGCTGGTTCTATCTCCACTGGCTTCTCAGCAAAATGAACGTGTTTTGCTTCTTTCTTACTTCTGTCAGTTTGATCTCCTTCGTCACCGTGTTGCTCCTCAGTATCATCTGCTGATTCAAGCATTTGCAAAGCCACATCATCAGCTGTTTCAGTTGCAGCAGGTGTTTCTGCAATTTCATCTTCTATGGTTCCATCCCTCTCTCTAGTTTGTCCCGTTGTGTCTTCAACATGAGCTTCTGACTCCTCATTATCCTCTGCATCTTCACAACCCCCCTCATCAACTGCATCTTCACGACTCCCCTCAACACCTGCATCTTCACGACCCCCCTCAACATCTGCATCTTCACGACCCCCCTCATCATCTGCATCTTCACGACCCCCCTCAACATCTGCATCTTCACGACCCCTCTCAACATCTGCATCTTCACGACCCCCCTCAACATCTGCATCTTCACGACCCCCCTCAACATCAGCATTGTCTTCCTGATCTTCTTGGACGTCCTCCTCTGTTTCTTCTTCAGTTGTCAAAGTGGCACTCCCTGACACAGAGTCCTCTGAAATAGCCTCATCTAGAGGATTGCCTCCCATCTCAGATCCTGCAGAGTCAACTTGATTATCTGAAGGTGATTCAGAGCCCTGTGGTTCTGGTCTCTGTGATTCATCTGCCTTGTCTGCATCATCCTCCTCCCCATTCAACTTCTCCCAAATATGATCTGAGAACTCATCCCATGAGTTTTGCTGGTGCTTGATATCTTTGTATGGCTTGCTTGGTTTACCAGTAGGCTTTGGGGGTGACTTTGATCGCTTTTTTGAAGGAGCTGGGTAGCTCAAAGATAGGGTCTTCTTGGCCACTGTCTTGGCCGAGGCTGGTCGCTGTTTGACAGAGGGCTGTGGACCAGAAGTTACTGGCTGGGCACTTTGTGGTCTTGGTGGGCTTGTGGTTCCATCCTTACCTATAGGGCGTAAGCTTGCAGCTTCATCAATTTCTGTTACTCCAGAATCTATGTTCTTTTTGCCTCTTCTGATATTGTCAATGCGGCTCTTTGCTACATCAGAAACAATTTGGTCTGAGTCAGCCATTTTTCGTCTCTCAACCTCTTTCTCAAGTTTCCTTCTTTCTTCCTCATCACCTCTTTTTGTTTTCAGCCATTGGTCATAGGACCGTCTGTTCTGCTCAGAAACTGAATCGTCAGTGTTCATTGGCTTGTTTTTTGAGGGTGATTGGCCTCTTGTCTTTGAGTTTGTCGGATTTTGGGAATCAGAAAGTTTCTTGGCTAACCTAGCAGAAGTTACTCGCTGTCTTTCTAGCATCCTCTTTTGTCTCTCAAGTTCCTCTTTAAGTTTAAGTGTGTCCACCATTCCACATTTGCACTCTTTGTGTTCCTCCTTGCGTTTCTCAATTCCTTGTGCATTATTTTGACTCGTAGTGCGTTCCTGTGATTCTGTGGCTCCTTTTTCTGGGTTTTGTAGATCTATTGTTTCTTCTGTAACAAGTTTATTATCATCAATGTTTACTGCTTGTTTTTTATCCATCCGTGCCCTTTGTTTGAGGAGACGTTCTTCTTTGCGTTTATGGAGCATCCATTGACGAACTTTCTTCTCTGACTTTTCTTGGTTCTCAAGTTGCTTTTTTTCTTCTGACATTTTCTTCTTTCTTTCCTCTCTCCTTCTCTTTTTGTCTTCAATTTTTTGTTTTCTGATTAATTTATTTTTCTTCTTTAACCACTCAAGCAAAGCTGGATTATCAGTGGTTTTCAATTGAAAGTTAGATCTTTCTCGTGACCTGCTACGGCTTCTTGACCTAGAAACTGAACTAGATGACACAGAGGATGAACGCGATGACTTTCTATTTCTCCAGGAACCCTTTCTGTCAAATTCATTTGATGTGGAGCGACTTCTGTTACCAATCAAAGGAGTTGATGAATTGGGAGAGGTCTTATTGCATGCACTTTGAGGCCTCTTGGTTATGGTAGTGGGTTTGTTTGGTCTTGTAGTTGCACTTCTAATCCTATTACGTCCACGATTTCCATTCCTCATATGAGCACTGGCAGGGTTTGAATTTAGGACTGTGTTTGCATCTGTGAATGAGACAAGCTTTGTTGTGCCTTTGTTGCCTTCAGTTGTGTCAATGAGAATGATGCTGTCTTGATCTGAACCGACACACAAGAGAGCAAGATGCATAATAGCAAAGAATGTAAAGGTGCAGAGGCCTTCTGTGATATGAAAATTTGTCAAAGTAAAACATACCATCTGCATCTTGCAAACCATCACTGTTAGTGGGTGTGATCATTGTCTGGATAGGTCTTCTTACTGCAGGTGGTCTTCCACTAGGTGGCCTCACTGCAGCCTGTTTACATGCTTTTGTGGCTTGCCTTTGTAGTATTCTCATATCCTCACTGATTTTGCCTTTTTGAGCTTCAAATTGGTCTTGCAATAAAATATAAAGTTCACTATACTTCTCTTGCAATAACATCTCATTATCAACAACCTCAAGTGGTTGTGTCACTTTCTTTGGCCTTGTTCTCTTTTTGGTATGTTTCTTTTTCTCCTTCACATCATCTAAATGAAGAACAACTTTCTGGGGTGGCTCCCTTAAAACACTTAGTGTCTGATGTTTTTCTGATGGTCCAACAGATTCATTCTCATTTGACTTGTCATCATAAAAGTCACTGGAATATTGACCATCATCAGTCTTGCCATCCGAACTCAAAATAGACTTGATTAATGACAGATCTCTGGTGTTAGACACCGAACCTTGTTCAGACATTTCGCCAAGGACTGAAATCTATACACACAGAAAACAACATCATAAACAGAAGCAGATAAGTTGTTCAACCCAAAAACAAAGAATTGTAGTCATATTAAAAAGAACCAGCCATTAAGTGATTTTTCCATTGGGGGTCTCAGATGGTGGCACAGGAATGGCTCACATTTGTGCCACAACACTATTTGTCTATCAGATATTAAGGTTTGCAAATGATGATTGGTGATTTCGTGAAGGCAAGTCACCAGATATAGGGCAGGATTATTTTTAACATTTTGAGATCCTTGCAATATGATGTGGTCTTGCTGTGCCTGTTCCACTCCATTGTAATGTATGCTCACATGGTCAATTGCCAGTTTCCAATCTTAAAACCAATTTTTTGTTCATATGTTCAGAAAAAGGATTTCCCCCCATAATGTAAAGCTAGAATTTCTTAGCTTTTCTTGCTTATGCACGCTCTTTGTTATAGTACTGTTACTCACTGCCTGTAGTTGCTGGAGTGGGGACTAATCAGAGGAAATTAACGCGAGTCCTGAAGTAGAGTTGCTTATTTTGTTTATTTATATTTCAACAATGAAGCTCCCTGGAATCTCGCGGTCCGAATCGTTTCTCTGACTAGATGAATCTCTCCGTGACTGACCCCTCTGTGGACCCTATAAAGGGTCCACATGATAGGCCAGGCTAAAACAATCCCCACGTGACACGACGAGTCCACTTGGAGGGTGAACTCGCTTGCTGTGAGGACTGCTGAAATCAGGGTTACACACCTCCCAAAGAGTGGTGTGATGTAACCCGGACTCTCGTGCTGATAATTAAAGGGGAGGCTTTTTAAGAACGTATGAGCCAAAATAGTATTATAACATCCTCCCCAACCATAATAAAGTTGAACTTCCACTGTTCAATAAATTTAGAATATACCCTTAAATTTTGAAAATTGACTTTGTTAAAATAATTGAAGGTTGATGAAATGGAATTTGGAATATGAGTTATAAAGTAAAGGGACAGCACGGCACGAGCCCAATATTATTAGATTTTGAATTTTGAGTGATCCCAGGATAGCTTGGACATGCGCCAATACTGTTTGACATTGGCACATATCCATAACAAAATAGGTAATTATGTAAGTTTACAATAATTTTTCAAATGATCTAATTTTGCTAGCCTAAATGGTATTAAAATAAATATATTACAATAAAATGTAAAGTATTAAAATATGGAATAATATAGCCGTTATGACATTAATTACATTTTCACAGTATTACTCCGCACTAAAAAACCCAGTGGGAAAAAAAAGCGATGAGCCTATACTTGACAGTCGTGAAAATAGTAAAATAACCTATTGTAGCTAATTCATTATTAATTTTGAAAGTATTTAACTAATGTCATGAAAATTAAATATACAAGAACAATGGACTAATGCCATGCAAGTGAAATTTGTGGATTTCTTTGGATGCTTTATAATACTATTTTGGCTCATACGTTCTTAAAAAGCCTCCCCTTTAATTATCAGCACGAGAGTCCGGGTTACATCACACCACTCTTTGGGAGGTGTGTAACCCTGATTCTCGTGCTGATAATTAAAGGGGGAGGCTTTTTAAGAACGTATGAGCCAAAATAGTATTATAACAATATATAAGAGCAGTGTAAAGCCGGTTTCTACCACACCTCCTTCAATACAATTCAATGACAACAAACATGGACTTCATCATCAGATATATTGAAAATAACCAGGTCAACATGATTGCAGGGGATGCGTTGGATATCAATGCAAGCTGGCTGTGTAGCTTTGGCACAAGACACCCTCACATGTCCAACTTCATACCTCCTAGCCCTACAGGAAGCCTGAGTAGACAGTATATCACCGTCCGACTGGGGCTACATACAAAATAGATTTTGAAACCATTCAAACAGACAACACAATTAAATATGCTTGACAGCTTTAAAAATCGAACCCTTAATTAAATGGTAATATTTCATTTAGTTGATCAAGTTTTGATTATTCAGTGATATTATGGTATATATAATTATCACCATCTGACCAGGGCTATCCAGTGATTTGCCTGGCCCTGGTCGGACGTCTTTGTTGAAGTCCTGCATCGTCACATTCCGCGCCCATTTATGAATGTTTTTGACTGTCTTGTTGACTATCTAGCTTGATTTTGCATCTAGTAAACAACATATATCAGGAGCCTTGTACTATGGGGTTTGCTTTTTGCCTTTTTCACCTTTTACGACGGGTAAGTCCCGCCGCACACCCCTACTCAGGACAAGGCCAAGTACACCTACCCGGGACTCTGACGTCCTGTAGGCCGTAGGGCTTTATTTAGCCGTGCACGACGTTTTATTGGTGTATATTTATATTACCGTCGTGCGTGGCTTTATGTGTCTCACCAGTTAGCTCTACGTATTACGCAAGTTATCCGCCCTTGGTGTTCGATCTGATGCTATCTCCAAATACCTGCATACAAGGCTGACGAGGCGAAGTTTCTTTGCGACCCCATATTATAACTGACGAAAAATACCACAAGAACATCTCAAAGAAAAATAAGACTGCCAAGTCTGATTGAGCGATAATACTCGACATATTTTCTTGCTTTACCATGATAACAATCAAAGAAGCTTCAACACGATATGTACTTACCCCTTCACCTGAGCTTAAAGATTAATTATCATTGGTACTTTTATCAAAGAAGTTTTATAATCCAAAAGTCACAAAACTCATTATAAAGATGATGTAGATATTTTCACTTGACAGCCGTTTGCAAAGTTGTTGATAGCAACCATGACGGAATAAACAACTACATTTACACCACCTGCTTATTATAATTTGTTGCATACAAATTTGCATTTATGGATAAAAATTGTCATAAAAGACAACGATAATTTAGTAAAATAATTTTTAAAAATTTATAACAACTGTAATATACAACACATGCGTGATATAATACAGATGTAGGCTTGATGTACAGCATTCATTATGGGGAAGTTGATTACTTGGAACAGCGCAGGTGCCCGTGTTGAATCGGGTCCGTGGGTGTGAAAGAAGTGTAGGTTGGCACGGGAACCAGAATGTGTCAAAATGGCGTGAGTCGACTGTGAATGTTGGAACAGGAAAAACGCCGTCATCAAGATTATGTTCCAAGAAGCAACAACGTGGATAGATTAATCATACTAGATAAATAAAGGTTTGTGATATGGTAATGTCTTTGCAGTTCAGCTGAAAATTACGTCTTTGAGTCTGATAACAGCTACGCAGTCTGTGTCACTGGTGGTGACTCCTGATTGCAGTCTACGATAGTATCCATAGTATATGCTATTACTGTTGACTATTGCCATAGTAGGTAGGTGGGGTGGGGGGGGGGGGGGGTTAGGGGGTAGTTTGTGATCATGAAAATCCATGTGCAGTTTAAACGGCCCCATACCGGTGATGTATACATATGATATTCTGGCCACTTGTGCAATAGCAAGAAAAATACTCTGCCAAAAGCAATGAGGAAGCTGATGGAGTCAACAAGAAAGCCATATATAAGCAGTCATTCACTGAGAATCAGGAGAGCCTACAGTGATAGAGATGGGCCCTGGGCTTGGAATGGAGGGTCATAGGTTAGCTTGAGCAAACATACTTAATTGGCTACACAAACTTGTAGTACTAGTTAATTGATACTAGTTATTGCCAAATGTGTTGGCAATATTGACTATGGCACCATGCCTATCTTGACCCCAACTATATATATACCCCCCCCCCCCCCACACACACACACACTGATTCCCAAGCCTTTCAAGAAGTATATTCCTTTATTGTTTGTGTAGGTTTCTATAGATTAGTGTGATTATGATGAAACTAACTGACTGACTGACTTTATTATCTGGTACAGTTTACATCTGATATCACGTCATATGATATTATCTGACTATTCCACAACAATTGTATGAAATAAATAAGGTTCCAGTTAGTGTCCTTGTTCTAGTCACAAGCCTTAGTGCATCGATCCATACTTTAAATTGTCAATGGTTCAATGATAATGATAATGATGTGTACAGCTTTGCTAGCAGCATTTGTTCAAGATGCACACATTTCATATTTGTAAGAAACATTAATATGTAGGTGTGTGTGTTTTAGTCTGACCATGGAGGAGGATGACTTTGAAAAACAGCCCATCGAGGAGAGGGAGCTCCTCATGAAGCCTTCTGAAACTCGTCTCTCAGGCTTCTACCCCAGACAAGTACAAAAACTTGCTACAAAACGCAAACCACGCACAATCCTCAACATAGAATGTAACCATTTCCTCCGGAGTGGTGGCACTGAAGCAGCCCATGGTCATTCTCCCCTGCAGTATAGACTATGGATGGAAGCTGGCAAACATCAGCCACCTTTTCCTGAGCGACCTGATCCTAATTACAACAGCAACATCTGGCGCAATTTCAGACAGCAATATGGATTTCATAGTTCCTCTGAGGGACAAAAAGTGGATGAAATGATAGCCTCTATGTATCCAATGAATGTGCCTGCACCATCGTCCATCAAGGAGTACAATTATGCCAAATTCCTCACAGAAACACCCCTCATCAAGAATGAGAAACTGAAAAAATTGGCTATCGAGCAAACTACAAAAGATATCCTTGAGTTCAAGAGGATGCGTTTAAGGAGTGAATCAAGAAACCCACCACTTGACGAGCAGGGTATGTCTTCAACATGTCATGTCTGAGTATGCATTAAACATGAAGGCTTTAAACGACCTAGTGCAAATGCACGATTGCATTCTGATTTTCCATTGTTATGCAATTGGTTTTTGTCATTGACCCCTTCAATAGATTTTTTAATCCATTGCTTCCAGGGCACATCATGCCACCTGTGACCTTCAAGAAGCATGCCCACCGCTTTGTGCCACCAGACATTGAAACAGACTCTATGGCCCAGCCATCAATCTACCAGGGAGAGACGCGTATTGATATGTTTGGAAGGGAAGTTCCTAAAACCAAACCAAAACCACCATTTCTCTGGAAACTCTCTTACAAGTTGAACAACCCTGAATATAAGAAGGTGAAGGAAGAGATGAAAAAGAAGAGTATGCAGCCGCAAGCACAATCTTTTTCTTTAACCAGCATCAATGCCCGCTAACAACACATACATGGAGAGGTGAAGCATTGTAAGCAGACTGTAAGTTGGCGCTTTATGCAATCAACCAAATTTGTCAAAATCCTTGTTAAGGGGATACAGGGTACAGGATTATGATATTATGTTATGTTATATCAATCAGCTAACATATCTTTCTGTAAGTTTTGTGAGTGTGGTGTGGTATAAAATATAAGACTGGTATATCCAATATGAACACAAATTGAAGATTTTAAATGGGAGCTGATCAACAAAGCATGGATGTGATATAACAATTTGTTCTGGTGAGATGTGATGAATATGCCAAGCAACCAATATGGGAGAAAGCTTAGCATATTCTGATTTCAATTTGCTCCTAGGATTTTCATGCAAGGTTGTGAAACGGGAATAATTAATCCTTTGATTATTATAAAAATTGCTAACAAGACTACATATGTGTGACAATATTTGGAATTAATGTATTATTGTTATCTGTTCAGTCTGATACTGACCCTGCCCAGAGATCATCATGTTAGCCAATTTCAACTTTTATATCATAAGCTGCATTTGATTTCTGATGGTCTATTATAGTTATTTTGCCGTTACTTGTAAGCATTCCTGTGATAGCTAATCAATGGTATGATTGCTACTCTACCATGGCTACCCACTGTTCATGAGATGGATTGACTCATTGCTTCCCGACTGCAGTGGGGTGAATTGCATGGGTATTGATTTTCCCAGGCAGTTTGGAGGGGATTTATATTGGTTTGCTTCTCACAAGTCACACAAGTTTGTGTGTCTCCATCAAGCTCTGGGACAGTTCTATCCATCACACGTGGGAACGTTACATGAATTGATAGGTGGTACATGGATAAATGATGGATTATACATTTGTCATTAACAATTTTTATGGCTTTTACCAATTCATGACATTGATATCATCAAAACATTGATTTTCATTACATTGTTGAATATAGGGAATGGCAATTCGTGCATCACAGATGAGTGACCTTAATATTCAACTAACTAAGTTTTTATTGCACTGCACCTGCTTAAGAAGAAACAACACTATCAACGTTTTTTGATTATTTGCATTGGATGAAATTGTATTTGCTGCACAATTTCAGAATCTTTGCTGACATTGAAATCAAGTGTTTACTGTTGTTCTGTTTGAGATCTTGCTGTGATTGGGTTTACCATATTATAGTATTACCATTTACTCAGTAGTATCAGGGAAGAACCTAACAGTATTTCTTGTTCCTCTGGGATACAAACATCCTTCATATGCTACTATTCCTATTGATGACTGAATCCAAATATTTAACATAACCTGGATCTGTCAAATCTTGCGAAAGGCAATAAAAGATACTTATGTCTCCCTTTTGTGTGTTAGTGGTTTAAGGTGAATTAACTGTTACTGTAAAAATATGAAGTAGATATCTTTCACACAGTTTGGGTTTTGTGAAAGGACCCAATAGTCCGTAGAAATCCTATAATCTAAAGTAACTCATGGCAATTGGTTATAAACATGTAAATCACCATTTATATACAATGGATTCCATTGATATTGCGAGCCATTTTTCACAGACAAATTTATTTACAACCTGGTTATACACATGAATAAAGGTAGGATTCCAAACTTAAAGGATAGTTGTTGGCTTGAGTCTTGTTGCAGAATTATGTAGCTTATCAAGCTCATCTTTATAGGCAATGCACTTCCTCACAGAGTTGTTTTCAAGACGAATTTTTCCATTTAACTTCATATTTTCATGAGTAAGATGCTGGACATTTTGCTTGAGTTGTGTATTTTCTGCTAACAAGTCATCATACTTCTTCCCAGTATATCTGAAAAAGTAATGATTCTTTAAATTATTCAATATATATGCAGAGACAAAGCCCAAAATAAATCATAATACTTAAGCTAGAGGCATAACATGACCTTGGATGAGTATTAAATACAAGCAGTTGCCTCACTTGGAGAGTTCATCAACCAGCTGCCCATTGGCTGCATGTGCCTTCAGAAGCTGGTGCCTCAAAATGGCTACTTCTTTGTCCCTAGCCTCCAACTCAGCCTGGGATCGCACCAGCTCCTGTGCTGTTGATGTGAAGCTCGAGGATACACATTCTGTACTTGGTCTCTCCCATTTAAATCCTGCTTCTCTGAAATCAGGCATACAGGCTGG
Organism: Urechis unicinctus; assembly: GCA_034190875.2. Taxonomy (NCBI): domain Eukaryota; kingdom Metazoa; phylum Annelida; class Polychaeta; order Xenopneusta; family Urechidae; genus Urechis; species Urechis unicinctus. Next base: position 35,934,282 of record CM067358.1, read on the forward strand.
TCTTGAGCAAAACATCATTGCCTGATAAATCATAACGTTGAAAAGCTGATTCTTGTGTGGATGATTTTCACTCATCACACCATGTTGCCTGCTACACATTACAACTGTCACTCAAGCAACAAAGAACAATTAAAAGATGACATTACTTAGATGGATAGTTAAACCAATGGCACCGATGCACATCATCTGACAGATGAAGTGGGCTATTTATTAAGACTATTACAAATATCACCGTGAATGACACAATGATGTAGGTGAATCAATTCTACATCATTAAACTTTTGGCAGATAATATATATCTCAAAATGTTCTGCTTTGATTGCATGGGTACGAGCAGCAAACTCGTCACGGAGATTGCTGTTCTTTGTCTCTTCAATAACTTGATATCTGAACATTTGTAGTCACAACCACCATCATGACATCACAATGGTTATCACGGTGTCCATGGCTGCAGTCAATGCATCCGTCATGGTGATGTCAATGCAACAAGGAACAAAGCAAATCATGCATAAGAAATATTCTCACTTTTTCTCTGATGTTCTTGCAGGTGCGTTCCATGCAGCGTTTTTGACCATCGCCTCATGCGCATCAAATGGTTTCAGGATGACTGATTCTCCAAGATCAAACTCCTGAAGATTTGAGAAGTTTACAGCATAATTTTTCTGAATGTAAAAATATAACTATAAATTTTGGGTGTAACACATTCAATTCAATACTCACTCTGGAAACTGAATCATCTGCCACATCATCTTCTTCCTCACAGTTTATGATGGTGGAATCACCACCTTCCAATTCTAACCTCTAAAAACATTAAGCTTTATGAACAACAGAGGAAAGAAAAATACACCTTCACTCAGTATATGCATTGTATATGAATTAGACATTACACTTGTGTGGTGTCTTAGTTTTATTTCTGCTTGTTTCTGTAGCTGTTTTTCTCTTTTCTTTGCCATGATTGTTTCCTGTTTGGGAATGAAGACAATACAACTCAATATGTATTCATCCACAAATTAATAATTCATTATTTTGGAAATAAATTAATCATGAATTTACTTTAAGTGTGAGAGTGTTGTCAGGTTGTGGGCCTCTCCATCCTTTGTGAGTAGGGTCATATTTGTAGCTTCCAATAACTTCATTATGCTATTTCAACAGAAATAAGTTATAATGAATAACCAACTGCAAGAGATACCATCAATGATATTGCTGATGTGGATTAGTTCAATAGGAAAGAAGGACCGTTACCACAGAAGGGGCAACCACCCTATTACCATCCTTTCCTCCACTGGGACCCATAATATTCTGGAACAAGAACAATCAATATATTCCACATGCTATCTTTACTTTCTTAAATTAAAATTTTATCTATTCTTCACTTAATGTAAGTTGATGAAATGTTGATCTTTTGTATCCATGCAAACAGCTTAGAGCAGAAGAAGAAAGCCGCATCTAAAAAGGGATTTTTATTGCATAGGCAAAAAAGTAATAGGCTTGTAATAACACAGACACACACAAATACTTTCTTCACTTAATGTAAGTTGATGAAATGTTGATCTTTCATTTCCATGCAAACAGCTAATCTTAGAGCAGAAGAAAGTCATGACGTACACATTTAAAAAGGGATTTTTATTTCATACGCAAAAAAAGTACCTGACGTATTGCTTGAATTAACACAGACACACACAAATACAGACAGACAGACACACATACCCACTTGTGCCATGAGCCCGATAAGCTTACGCAAGTGGGAAACACCCACCCACCCCCACAAAAAAAAAACCAATGCACTCAACAAGCACTCCTGACATTAGGTTAAGTGGCTCACTAGCTAATCCCCATACAGGCTGATGGTCGTCGATTGACAAATAGCCCCGGTCGGACGGTAGTATATATAAGACGTCGTGTACGGCTAATTGACAAAAATGCCATGACAATGTACGTTGTACAAAATAATGACATGCCAGTCCTTGCCCGGAACAAGACCTAAATAAAATGACTTTCCATTAACAGGTAAATTTGCAGGTCAGTTTTAATTCCACAGCAATCGCCGATCGATGTAGCCCGATACCAGACCTAACCACCATTGACTTTCTGCTACACCCCTACTGCATATCATAGCGGACGACCATCGATGGTGAAGGCCTGGTCCGAGAAACGCTATCCTGCGATTGACACAGCTGACTATCGTATCTTTAAGTTGTTACTTTTACATTCTAGAGGGACGTAAGCATCAAATCATTAAATCAACAAACGAAAAATCGGTTCAATACTTAATGAATATCGGGTGCGAGAAAACGCAACCAGCTACCACCTATTTTGATTGACAGCTCGTTTGTTTACATGTTGCCGAGGGATGTTGGTCGTTCAATTGGGGTGACTGCGCGAAGAAAAAATAGTTTCTTAATGTTTACTTATTATAGAAAACAATTAATTCAAACAGCAAAAATTTTTAGTTGGTGAACCGTTGTTTTAATTGATCATCAGTCTTTCTGAGAATTACGTCGAAAAAATTATTAGTGACTAAGGTACGGACTACAATGTGTTCGTGCGCTAGCAGACGAAATCTGTTAGAATAACTTCCTTCATCAAAACATACATTTTTGTAAAAAAAATTTTGTAGTAAGTGGAGTACATTGCTGCGTTCACAACAATACTATCAAACAATAGCTTCATTTCCTTTTTAGGAAACAGAAGTTGTGACAATTTAAATTTCATTTCACATTAACAGTAGAATACTAAGACATTGTTGGTTGTCCCCATAGACTCATTCGCCGATATATCCATATCGATGTGCCCGGTTGGCTTTAGTACCACCCTGAAGCGAATATGTACAAAGCATTTGAGTGAGGAATAAGCAGGATCGGAGGTCAGCTATGTAATATATTATCTGCTCGAGTAAATGGGACGAATACACAGCATAAAAGAAGTTTGGCTATGTGTTTTTAGAATACGCACACTAATTGACCGAATCAAGATCAGTTAGCAATATCGAAAAACTATAATTTAATCAATTATAATTACATTACGTGGTCAAATGTTTATCCTGAACTATGGTGAGCCTGTGGTAGAAGAAGAAGTGGCCAATTTTATTGAGCATGTTTCTGTTTTCCGAAAAAAATGTAAACCATAAAAAATACTTCAACCTGGTCTTCATGGAGTGTGTGCAAGTCATTTCGCCCCGGATGATTTTTAGGCGAACGGAATTATATTTGACAACAATGATTAGCGCTGGCGGTGACGAAGCGAAGTTCTTTCACCTTCTGTTGTCACAGACTGACTAACTTTCTTATGATAAAACATCATCAATTGATCTTGATTGAAAATCCATGGTGCTTGCATATATGATTGACCGAATCCTCATCCATCGTTGTCATATTCGGTGTTTTCGCACCCTGAGCAAGGGACCATTATCTGCCAGAACTACGCACGCAAACCGTTTAATTGTTGTTGTAGTTATTTCAGGTATAGCAGTTTAGCAACTAGAGGCCACGTACTGCTTTAACCAGTAACAGTGTTATATCCATATCCCCCAATGCCGATCTCCTGCGCATCGGCTTCTGCGCAGGCTGGGATTCGCATATGTTAGCGAAGCGTCAAACATGTCTGCCATGGAGAGTGCCCCAATGCATCTCGTGCAACATCGCGCACATGCGCAATTAATATTTAGGAAGGCGTCATTGGGTTTGTCACCATCAATGGTATCCTATGTCACACCAGAATGACGCTGTTTATTTCAGTTTAATGAAACAAAATTCCGATTGAACAAAAAGTGTCAATGGTAAGCAATATTGAATACGCGACAGCAATATAAAAGGAAATGATTTGAGAATAGCTAGAACCAACATATTTTCAACTCAAATGTCTGTCATTAAACACTTACATGGTTGGCAGTTAAACACACATATCTTCAAAAAATGAAGATTGCAAATCAGTGATGAGCCAATACCACTGACGTTTATGCATTGCAAAAGATGGATTTTTCAGCTATGCACATGGAGTCATGAGTCAATATGGATATTGGAAAATGGAAGTACCACGTTTAAGCATATATTGCAGTTTAAACGCAATCAGAATCGTCTAGTCTATGAGAAATATCCACTCATGCTAAGGACGATCCGCTCATATTAATTCTATCGTGGTTGAAACCATGAATTGATGAAAACCTTCCAGCGCAAGCTACACATTTTAGTCAAGGAAGCAATATGTCATAGGAGACTCACATTGGCCTCGTTCTAAACCCCGGAACTGCCATATTGGTGCACTGGTGGGGAGGTGCCAATAGGAAGTCAAATTAATATTTTCTTCTTGTAACAGTGTTAGACCTATAATCTTCAACATGGCAGGGAGGTTACCTGCAGTTGTTATCGACAATGGCACCGGGTAAGTTTCGTGAAATGTTGATCGATACTTTTACCAGAATTTGAAAGATTATTCGTGGCCGGTTGGGTTCAGGAAGGGCCCAAGGCCTGTGATTGTTAAGTCTACTATCTGTCAACAGCAGAAAGTATCATTTAGAATGATCATGATTCATGGTTCATGAATCATGTATCTCATAGTAATTAGTCCGTGACATTTCCCAATTTTTGTATGCATGGTAAAATAGAACATGGCTCTATGTCCTAACCCATTGTATTGTCAATTATTTAATTTTTACCTCCTGGATTTATGATGGCAATGAACTTTTGAGCAGTTGTACATTGGAACGTGGGGTTCTGCATCTAGAGACCAACTTATATCTCATGGTAGTGACAATATATCATGTTATGCTCAACGCTTGTTAAAACATCCACACTTGTTGTTTGTTGGGGTTGAAAAAAGACGCGCAAAATAAATCTGGGTCTCATCTTCAAAGATTTTGCTTCTGCTGTTGGAGGCATTATTTATTGAGAGGCTCTCAATGGGTGCTTTATTACCAAAACTTGCCCTAAGTACAATATTCTATGTTGATTAAGCGCTGTACCCAATTAAAGCATCCCCTTCCCACTCTACTGGCGTACTTGTTGCCCCATTCCAACTTCGGCTATGTGCTGGTAATGCACCAAGTTACAAGACTTATCAAGATAAGAGATTTAGTGGCATTTGCTGCCGTAGTCAGTAGACACCTGCTAGCCCCACTGGGAATCATTGACACTGCTCTCATCTGTGTCATGGAGGGCTAGTGGTGTTTGAATGGCGTCGACCAATGTTCCATTGATATCTTCATTGGCAAATTGTTTGGTTGTTGAACGCTTTCTTGGAAGTAAAAGGTCTTCCACAGTTGTGAGAAATCCAATTAGCTTTGCCACCTGCTGGCATCACCCTCTCGGTGCAATCCCTCAGTGTCGCACCATGTTGTTTTCATGGTTGCGTATACCTTAGACCTGGACTCCTGCCCCCTGTTGTGTCATGGTAGCGCTGTTTGATATATTGCAGTAGTTTGACGTATGCGCTCAATATCACCGATGTCACACAAAATAAGCGCCCCCTAGCCTTTGCTTTGGCACCTGTCACTTATTCAAGGTGGAATAAGTTGTTAAGACTTGGTGTCACTGCTCAAAGTAAGCAGTAATGTTTCACAGCACATATATTTCACTTTCTTGAAGTTAACTAGATAACTAGTTGAATTTTACAACCCATCTCTGTCATCAAAGCTATCAACCTAGTTGTATTTCCAGTTCTTTCTTTTTTAAATAATGGGCAACAATGGTTCATTGGAGCTCTTGAGATGAATATTTGGATGCATGTAACTTTTTAATACACTGGAAAATCAGTTGCTGAGTTGAAACCCCACTGTGTTTTTCAAAGGGTCATGTGCAGGGGTGGAAACTAACTTTTTCAGCTACTGGCAACCCGGTACCTAAAAAAAGTTACCGGCCCGCCTATAAACTTACCGGCCCAAAAAATGTGTAAGGACTTTCTGCTCCCAGAGTGTCGAATTTATTCGAACAAAAATGCATATACAGAACAAAAACGCATATACAGAAATAACAAACAAAAAACTGAAACCTCAGCATTTAGTTGACAGGTGGTCACTGTATTTCAAATACAACTGCTCATACAAAAACCTAAATAAACAAATCACAGATTAGAGGTCCTTTGGCTCCTCACCATAGGCAAATGTTTGGAGCCTTTCAACAGCGACACACACAGTGGAAGTGTCATCTTCCTCACCATCACTCTCCTAATCAGTGTCTCCTTTCCCCTCCATGAACATGACTCACTTCTTTATAGAGCCATTGATTGAAGCATTATTGTCATGAGATCATTTAGGGTGGTTGTATTGATGCTGGAGTGCCAGTCACTCTTGATGAGCCCCATTGAGCTGAAACCACACTCACATTCTGCAGTAGAGGCAGGGAGAGTTAGGAGAAGATCCACCAAGAGGAACAGGTTCACACATACTTCACCATATAGTCTGTTCATGTGGGGCCAACTGTTCATGGCCTTGTAAACGTTCTCTGATGCTTTCGAGCTTGAAATTTCAAGTGTCCTTGTAAAAAGGACCTTTTTTAAGTTGCTCTTTGGTTGTGAGTACTCTGCATTGTTTGCAATGCATTAATTTTTTTCCCAGCCACTCCCTTATCTTCCTCGAATCGTCTCGCATCCACCTCTCGTTGAACTTCCTTGTCCTGCGATCTCTTTTGTAGGTTCTTGCCGTTTCCTTCTATTCCTTTCAGAAGAGCCCAAGGTAGACAGTTGACGCCCCAACATATTGTTGTAACTGACATGTTAAGCTGAGTAGAATATGAGGAAGCCGAGAACGGACCGGAGCATCGACATTCATAAGATTAACGGTGACGCACCGGTTATCTACGTCGCAAGGCTCGAATGAGGTGTTTCTCACTACGATAGCTGTTGGTTTTATTTGCTATGGATCAGATAACAACTCTTACACCCAACTTACAGTGTCGTCCTACTGGGTGTGATAAATTTGCATCACCAAAGTTTAATCTTTTGATGACGTTCATGAGTAATTGGCTGGTTGATACTAAAAGCAAATAGCGCTATCAATGCGAGATTGGCGTGATCATTCTTTCATAGTCGCGCTCCCCCTGTGGGTCCGGGGGTAGAATAGGTCCACTGTATCTTTCTGCATGTCGTAAGAGGCGACTAATAGGGGGCAACCTGTTGGCCGTGGGGTTGCGACTCGTGTCGGTGGACAATGGGATCCAGGTGGTTGAGTGGAGTGGTTCTTTTGAGGGCCATATCTGCAACATACCACTCTGGCCCGGATTTCGCCTAGACGAGAGACTGGAATGGCCTGGTCCAGTCAATCGGCTTGTGGTGACTGGCCCTAGGATAATCGTTTCCATTTTTATCTTTTCCATCTCCATTTTCATTTATCCTAGAAGGCGGATGCTTAATCAGGTCAATCTTATCTATTAACCTTTCTTGGCACCATATAACACATACGTGTTGGTGTGCCGTTAAACCCTATTCTCACTCACTCACTCATTCATAGTCGCGCACTGACCAATGATTGGCTGTCTGTTACTAATTTTATTAATTGTTCATGAGATTACGTGCGGACGACAGGCTGCCGCTTGCTGCAGCCAACCTCAAACGGAGGCAGCATACAAAAAAATCGTGAGGCGAGGTTTTGCTATGGACAGCCAGACGACTGTGTTGGTTATCGCCACTCGCCTGAGCCTGATTTTAGTCGCCATTGGCGGGCAGGCGAGTGCTAATTTCCACCCCTGGTCATGTGGTTTTAAACATGTCTGAATGTCGAATAAGTGACCAACATTACTTTGAAGATAAACATGTGCTCAGTAATATCTCTGGCTTGACTGCTGATCAGTATTACCCCTCATTATGCTGATGATTGTGCTATTTTGTTTTCTTCACTGAAGTTTATATAAAACTACCTCTTTTCTTTCAAGAAACAATTCATGGAAATCTATAACAAGTATCCATATCCACCATTTTGAATCAGATTTAAAATTAGTGTGTTAATATTCAATAAGTGGCAAACAACATAGTAAGGCACATATTTAGCAGCTAGTAATTTCTGCGGATCTGTTCACAAATTTTAGTTAATTCATTTTCCAGGTACACAAAAATGGGTTATGCTGGGAACACGGAGCCTCAGTTCATTGTCCCATCATGCATTGCTGTGAAAGAAAGTGCCAGTGTGTCTGACAAGGCGACAAGTCGGCTTGGTAGCAAGATGGAAGACCTGGACTTTTTCATTGGAGATGAAGCCACAGAGGTTCCCAATTACACAGTCAAGGTATGAGAACCTATTTCACTTTGACTGATATTGGGTTATCCTATACAAATAGACTGAAGCAGTGTCTAAATATATGAAACAATGTTTGTTAAATATACTGTTGTCCCCTTTAAATTTGAGAAAAATGTTGTGTTTTCATTCCCCCCAAAAATTGAAGATTCTTCGAGGTATTGATATGGATAGCAAGTTTGATCCCCCAACCATTTTATGAAATCTATCAATATAAGCATAAACACATTTAAAATTAAATCCCTTTTGAGCCAATCACTTACAACCCATCGTTCATCCTCACCCATCTGTGGTCCCTCAAAACTCTAGCACCATCTCTCCTCACCTTACATTCCAAGGCCCATCCCTACACTACAGCCACCATCCCTACACTACAGCCACCATCCCTACACTACAGCCACCATCCCTATACTACAGCCACCATCCCTACACTACAGCCACCATCCCTATACTACAGCCATTACCATGATTTCACCATTGCTGTCGCAATACACTGAAGGTGTGGCCTTCACATTTCACATTGCTTGGTGAATATACAAAATTTGATAGAATCAGTGAGGTTACTGGTGTTTGAATTCATCAGAATTTTGCCTTTGTTGGAAAAAAATTGCACATTTTGCATTACACATATAAGGTACCTGACTTTCCTCGGTGGTTTCAGTGGCCCATCCGTCATGGTATTGTGGAAGACTGGGACTTGATGGAGCGCTTTATGGAACAAGCGATATTCAAATATCTCCGAGCAGAGCCTGAGGATCATTATTTTCTATTGGTAATAGATTAATTAAAGTGTTCTGATTAATTGGGCAGGTAAAATATGTAGATCGCTTCCTTAACATACATTCATATTTGCCTTTTTGAACCTTGTGTCTGTGCATAGACTGAGCCTCCCCTCAATACTCCAGAGAATCGAGAGTACACAGCAGAGATCATGTTTGAATCATTCAATGTGCCCGGCTTATATATAGCAGTCCAGGTAAACACATTAAAGTGTGTGTCTGAACCTTACAGTTGGTAATCAGCTATAGCATTTGATTTGTAATCCTTGAAATAGTTATAAAGTGTGTCTTGTTCAGGCGGTCTTGGCATTAGCTGCTTCCTGGACGTCAAGACAAGTTGGAGACCGTACCCTCACTGGAACTGTCATCGATTCTGGTGATGGTGTCACTCATATCATACCTGTGGTAAAAATCTTTTCTTTATGTTATTTGATAGATAAATCCTACTTTCATCATGGTTTTCTTGTCATTTATATCAATTTAATCTACTGGATAATTGTTTGATAATATGTTCTATTTAGCTTATATTTGACATTGAATTTGCACCAATACTCTTGCTCTATGTGTCTTCAGGCAGAGGGTTATGTGATTGGCAGCTGCATCAAACACATCCCAATCGCAGGTCGTGACATCACATACTTCATACAGCAGCTGTTGAGGGAACGTGAAGTAGGAATCCCTCCCGAGCAATCTCTGGACACTGCCAAAGCCATTAAGGTCTAAATCACCTGCATTATAGTAGCTATCTGGATCTTCTTTACAGATCAAATCCATTGCTATATGTATAGTTATGTATTAAATAGAATTCATCTACTTTTTAATGAAGCAGCCATGAAAAAATTTGATTTCTCTGTTGAGCTACTTACAGCACTTAGACCTAATATGTAAAGTATGACTGACTAGTTACAGTCAGCTAAAAGCAGTTCTACTCAATGTATCCATCAGGCTAAAGGCATGATTATTAGCAAATTTATCTTGTACAGGCCGCTGCAGAAAAATCTGTCACATCACTAGTATATTGTATCTAGAAGTTCTAGGTTCTTTAGCATCTGAAATGTGACTGGATTTTGCAGGAGCGTTTTTGCTATGTTTGCCCCGACATTGTGAAAGAATTCAACCGTTATGACAGTGATCCAGACAGATGGATAAAAAAATACCAGAGTGTCAATAGCATCACAAAACAACCATTCTCTGTTGATGTTGGATATGAGAGGTTCCTTGGACCTGAAATCTTCTTCCATCCCGAGGTGATCTTGTACTCTTATCCATGGATGGTATTTAATAGGCTTTTCATTTGGCCTTGGTAGCAAACAAAATCAAATCCACTGAAAGGGTATATACAATCTTCCGAATTGCCACCATTTAACAAATTGGTTTCATTTCATTTGATTAAAGTCAATGTTCTTACTGGTAGTTAACAGTTTATTGGTCTACAAGTGAAATTTTTAGTCAAATATCTTTTTGCTCAAGTTTATGATTAACCATGCAAGCTATTTGTGTTGTTTATTAGTTTGCCAACGCCGATTTCACCACTCCTGTGTCAGAGTCAGTTGATGATGTCATCCAGAATTGCCCTATAGATGTGCGCCGTGGGCTTTATAAGGTAATACATCGGATATTTCTGCTAAACTTTGTTGACCATTGCAACTAGTATACTAATTTTTCGTTTGATAATGTGACTTAATTCTGATAGAATGGTATGTTCTATCATTATCTCAGATGTGTGCTGGTATTTGTGTGTGGTGGCAGAATATTGTCCTCTCTGGTGGTTCAACCATGTTCCGTGACTTCGGTAGGAAGCTGTCAAGGGATGTAAAGAGGCAAGTGGATGCCCGCCTCAAGATGAGTGAAGAACTAAGTGGAGGTCGACTCAAGGTTTGTTATTGAACTCTCTATAATACGTAAAATATGCCTTTTGGATGTTAAGAAATGATGACTGGTCAGAATAGCTATTGGTTGTAAAAGATGACAATCGATTGATTATATATAGACTTAAGTTTACATCATCCTGCTGCAGCCCAAACCCATAGATGTGAATGTGATCACTCACCACATGCAGCGCTATGCAGTCTGGTTTGGCGGCAGTATGCTGGCATCTACGGTAAGCATGAAACTTGCCCATTTGTATAACTTCTTTTGGCTAGAATATGGACATTCAGTCAGAAGTTTTTGTTTGTAAATGTCACACTGTGTTTATTGGAAGAGTTACACGCTCATCTACATCATATCGTTATTTGCCCGTTAATATACTTGCTTATAGTTTGCTGCAGTAACATGAGTTGGGTGATCTACTGTATTAATTAATTTTGTTGGTGATTAAAGTCATAATCGTACAGTAAATTTATAAAATTATTTGTAATGGTTTGTAATTATGTTATAAGGAGTAATTTAACTTTCAGCCAGAATTTTACGAAGTTTCCCACAACAAAGCTGACTATGAGGAATATGGGCCAGCCATTTTCCGCCATAACCCACTTTTTGGTCTCATGTCCTAGAAGTGGTCTCATCTCTGTGATAATACAAACAATACATGTAACATCTCCCCTCCACAGAGATTACCTCTTGCTGCCGTAATACAATGTGCTAAGCTGCCATATCTTCCACTTGATTATACTGGTCTGAGACTAACACATAATGAGCTCTCCCCAAGTCTTCTCTATGCTTTGGACTTGAAAATTTCTTCTTCCGTGATGAGGACAAATGTCCTGTGGTGCAAAACATATTATGTGCTAATATTCATGTTTGCTTATGTTCCATTATTGTAAGAATTGTTGTGGCAGTTATCCACCCCCATATGTTGGTTCCCTGGTGAGTGGTGATGTCCAGTTATCCCATTTATTGTAAAGCCCACCAACGGTGTACCATGGAAGGATAGTTTTATGTTTATTTTTTACTTTCATATCTTTCTTCACTCTATGTGATTGCTCTGGTTTCTTTGATTTGCTTTTAGGTCATTAGATTTAGTAATTATATGTTTAATTTTTTTTTTAGATCTTAGTGTTCATGGGTTTCCTAGTTGGGGGGGGGGGGGGGGTGGTTGGAGAAGCAGGGTTTGCATTCTTTAGTTTCCCAAGTGTACTGAATTCTTAAGTGGGATTAATTATCCTCTCTATACTCATGTCGAGGTGGAATTGGAAAAGTTTGTTTTTTTTGCCTCCGCTCTTAGCCCCCTTTGTACTTAAGATAAACAAAAATGGTACACATGGTGACCAGTAGCACATTAGAAGATTGGAAGAACAATTTTCTGACCGCTCTTCTCTTTCATTAATTAAGCAATCATTGATCATGAGTAGTTTTATCTTACAGGTATTGATTCAAGATAAGAACCAACCCAAACAGACAATAGCTGGCCTCAAGTCTATTTGAATTGGCTTATTCCTGTAATATTGACTCCTGCTCAATCTGTTATAATTGTTTACTGTTGCAGCCTGAATTTTATCAAGTGTGCCACACTAAGGCTGATTATGATGAGCATGGTCCCTCCATCTGCCGCCACAACCCCGTCTTTGGCGCTATGTCGTAATCATCATCTTTTCTTGCTAAGGGATTACACGTTTTCCATGATGATGCAGCTAGGGATTTCTGCATTAGGGATCCTTGGAAATAATTCTAGTTCCAATTCAATAATTCAATATATGATGCAAAGCTGGATGCATGCATCAATTCTAGAAGGTATCATTATTTGTCTGGTTATTTTAGTTGTCCTTGTATGATTTTGTACAATTTGTCTTTGTTTTCGTTCTGTCCAGTCTTAAGTTGATTTTGGTGTGTTGGTTTTTGTATGTTGTAAGCTCAACTGAACCCAGTATATCTAGATAATGTTAGACTTGCACAAATGCAGATTTGCCTCACACTAGATATGTAAATTCTGTTAAACACATTGCTATATGATGGTATGACTGTGCCGTTAGAGTAAACATGGTTGATTCTGTTGAATATACTGTTTGTTTTAAGAGGATAAATGATGAAACCACCTAATGTTAACCTGGTCTCTCGATGGTTCTTTTGTTATGCTGGATTAAATGATTTTATGGTTACCATCTGCGTCAGATCAGTAAAGCGATGGTTCATATGTTGGCAACTCGCTCACACAGGCATTGTACTTTGGTATAAGTTGATTGATTCTGCCCAGAACAATCTTGACAAATTTGAGTTCAATGCATCTGGTACATTTGCCCATGTAGTACAATTGGAACAGGGATGCATTGTATAATGCAACCATTCAAAATTAACTAATTGATAAAACAAACTTATTCAATTGTAGTCCTTTTACATATTTTGACCAAGGAAGAATCATGATTCAGATTGATATCAATGTTGCATACAAGAACTTGACATTGACCACTGCTTTGGGTTGTCATCAATCAATATATACTAGTAGTGTGATGAGTGGAAGAAAAGCTAAAACATTCCTGTAGCCTAATGTAATGATATTTTTCCTTGTCAGAATGTATGTTGGTATATGAAAAGAATAGCCTTTTCCGGGCAATGGGTGTATATAGAAGTGAGCGAAAATAAGGTGATTAGAGCTGAAAAATGAAAAAGTCTACAGCACCCGGTATTCCCAGGCGGTCACCCATCCAAGTACTAACCGGGCCCGACGTTGCTTAACTTCAGTGATCGGACGAGAACTGGTGTTTTCAACGTGGTATGGCCGTAGTGGTATGGCCGTAGACATTGGGTGTCCGTCTCTAATGCAATACATACATGCGACACATGTACATAGTCTGCCCACGTGTTTGGGGTGATTATTAGAAGATGACCTCATGTTGTGACAAGGAAGACTGGACGTGTCGTGGCAAGATATATTGTCCATATCATAAAGGTATTATTGTGCATAGGGATGAAAGAGATGGGCAGTTAAGTTTCATCTGCAGACCTTGTTAAAAGGGGATACTGGTATGTACATGGCTCAGCTGTTTGAGCGCTGAATAAAGAATAAGAATGAAAGGTGAAGAATAGCCTTTTCCGGGCAATGGGTGTATATAGAAGTGAGCGAAAATAAGGTGATTAGAGCTGAAAAATGAAAAAGTCTACAGCACCCGGTATTCCCAGGCGGTCACCCATCCAAGTACTAACCGGGCCCGACGTTGCTTAACTTCAGTGATCGGACGAGAACTGGTGTTTTCAACGTGGTATGGCCGTAGACATTGGGAACTGGTGTTTTCCGTGGTATGGCTCTAATGCAATCTAATGCAATACATACATGCGACACATGTACATAGTCTGCCCACGTGTTTGGGGTCATTATGAGAAGATTACCTCATGTTGTGACAAGGAAGACTGGACCTGTGTCCTGGGAAGATATATTGTCCATATCATAATGGTATCATTGTGCATAGGGATGAAAGAGATGGGCAGTTAAGTTTCATCTGCAGACCTTGTTAAAAGGGGATACTGGTATGTACATTGCTCAGCTGTTTGATACTGAGAATAAAGAAAGAATAAAGAATGAAAGGAAAGAAGAAAGAGCCTTTTCCGGGCAATGGGTGTATATAGAAGTGAGCGAAAATAAGGTGATTAGAGCTGAAAAATGAAAAAGTCTACAGCACCCGGTATTCCCAGGCGGTCACCCATCCAAGTACTACGTTGCTTAACTTCAGTGATCGGAAAGAACTGGTGTTTTCAACGTGGTAAATAGATTGGGTGTCCGTCTCTAATGCAATATACATACGACACATGTACATAGTCTGCCCACGTGTTTGGGGTGATTAAAGATTGTTTTGACATAACACTGGACCGTTCAGTGGAATTGTGTATAATGGTATCACTGTGTGTGGTATGTACATGTGTGTAGATCGTGCAGACGTTGTGTCATGGGATGTATGGTGTCAGTGCATATGCATACACATACATTGACATAAAGAATACAGTGTACATAGTCTGCCCATGCGTGTTTGGGGTTTGATGAATATAATGAAAGAAAGGTGAAGAATAGCCTTTTCCGGGCATGGGTGTACATAGGAAGGACTGGTGTGGGAAGATATATTGTCCATCTATCAGCAAAAATATTCCCATTGTAGCATAGGGATGAAAGGGGATGATTGCTTTGCTTCAATGATGGACAGACCTGGTTAAACGGGGATACTGGTAGACACATGGTGTCTGTCTGATGCGCTGATACATGCGACACATGTAATAGTCTGAAGTGTTTGGGGGTGATTATTAGAAGATGACCTCATGTTGTGAAAAGAAGAAAATACGGTCGTGGCAAGAGATATTGTCCATATCATAAAGGTATATTGCACCCGGGGATGAAAGAGATGGGCAGTTAAGTTTCATCTGCAGACCTTGTTAAAAGGGGATACTGGTATGTAAAAAATGAGCTGTTTGATCGCTGAATAAAGAATAAGAATGAAAGGTGAAGAATAGCCTTTTCCGGGCAATGGGTGTATATAGAAGTGAGCGAAAATAAGGTGATTAGAGCGAAAAATGAAAAAGTGCAGTATTCCCAGGCGGTGTACTAACCGGGCCCGACGTTGCTTAACTTCAGTGATCGGACGGTACTGGTGTTTTCAACGTGGTATGGCCGAACTGGTGGGTTCAACGTGGTCCGTCTCTGTCCGTCTGCAATACATACATGCGACACATGTACATAGTCTGCCCACGTGTTTGGGTGATATTAGAAGATGACCTCATGTTGTGACAAGGAAGACTGGACGTGTCGTGGCAAGATATATGTCCATCATCATGGTATTATTGTGCATAGGGATGAAAGAGATGGGCAGTTAAGTTTCATCTGCAGACCTTGTTAAAAGGGGATACTGGTATGTACATGGCTCAGCTGTTTGAGCTGCTGAATAAAAGAATAAGAATGAAGGTGAAGAATGCCTTTTCCGGAAATGGGGGTAATATAGAAGTGAATTAAATAAGTGATGAGAGAAAAAAATGAAAAAGTCTAAGAGCACCCGGTATTATTGAGGCGGTCACCCATCCAAGTATTACTAACCGGGCCCGACGTTGCTTAACTTCAGTGATCGGACGAGAACTGGTGTTTTCACCCGGTTTCCCAACGTGGTATGGCCGTAGTGACGGACGAGAACTGGGTGTCCAACGTGGTAATGCAATTGGGTGTCCGTCTCTAATGCAATACATACATGCGACACATGTACATAGTCTGCCCACGTGTTTGGGGTCATTATGAGAAGATTACCTCATGTTGTGACAAGGAAGACTGGACCTGTGTCCTGGGAAGATATATTGTCCATATCATAATGGTATCATTGTGCATAGGGATGAAAGAGATGGGCAGTTAAGTTTCATCTGCAGACCTTGTTAAAAGGGGATACTGGTATGTACATTGCTCAGCTGTTTGACCGCTGAATAAAGAATAAGAATGAAAGGTGAAGAATAGCCTTTTCCGGGCAATGGGTGTATATAGAAGTGAGCGAAAATAAGGTGATTAGAGCTGAAAAATGAAAAAGTCTACAGCACCCGGTATTCCCAGGCGGTCACCCATCCAAGTACTAACCGGGCCCGACGTTGCTTAACTTCAGTGATCGGACGAGAACTGGTGTTTTCAACGTGGTATGGCCGTAGACATTGGGTGTCCGTCTCTAATGCAATACATACATGCGACACATGTACATAGTCTGCCCACGTGTTTGGGGTCATTATTAGAAGATGACCTCATGTTGTGACAAGGAAGACTGGACTGTGTCCTGGGAAGATATATTGTCCATATCATAATGGTATCATTGTGCATAGGGATGAAAGAGATGGGCAGTTAAGTTTCATCTGCAGACCTTGTTAAAAGGGGATACTGGTATGTACATTGCTCAGCTGTTTGACCGCTGAATAAAGAATAAGAATGAAAGGTGAAGAATAGCCTTTTCCGGGCAATGGGTGTATATAGAAGTGAGCGAAAATAAGGTGATTAGAGCTGAAAAATGAAAAAGTCTACAGCACCCGGTATTCCCAGGCGGTCACCCATCCAAGTACTAACCGGGCCCGACGTTGCTTAACTTCAGTGATCGGACGAGAACTGGTGTTTTCAACGTGGTATGGCCGTAGACATTGGGTGTCCGTCTCTAATGCGGTATAGGGGGGAACTCAATGGATGCCTGGAGAGAGATACGTATAGAGCGAAATGTGTTAGTGATGGCTCTGAGAGCAGCTGAGTGTGCAGTTTCTAGTTTGTGAATGTTTGTTTTAGATGCAGTGATTATGGCTGGGGCTCCATAAAGAATGTATTTAAGTTAGTGCAACGAGTGTATTTTGCGAGATATATGTTTGTTTGAACCCCAAGAAGTGCCACTAATATATCTGATGAAGTTAGTGAGTTTGTGGCACTCAGTTATCGGTGGGTGAGATGTGTTCTCTTCAGGTTAGTCCTATATCTAAAATAACTCCAAGGAACTTAGTAGAGGTTTGGTTAGAGTTCCAATCGTCCATTATCCTTTTGATGACGCCGAGGGCATTGTAATGACTGATGTGGCTCTTTTCGCAATGGATGAAATCACGACCAGGCTATAACATTCATATTTTTTCTTTTGCGTCTCCTTGCTGCTCGGAATTATACAAACATTAAACACAAGCAGACACACAACAGCATTCATTACAGCCGTCTATCCATTTATTAAGCATTTTTTCCAACAGTCAGAAATTGGAATAGTTTGGTATGTATTGGTCAGGTATTTTGATGCCATAAAACAATCTTATGTAATCAAATGTACACAATGTCCCAAGTAATTCATTTTGAAAAGTTAATTCCTTAAGTTTGTAATGCTTTAAAATTGAGGATATTTCTAAAGGTGCCACAGAAACATGTTGCAAATGATTTAACTGGATTCACTAGAAGATTTTTAAAATGACTCAGCAGGCATTGTAAGTCAACGTCATTCAAAGGCAAAAGGGGTAGATTCACGATATTGAACAGGCAATTTACTAATCATATCCCTGCACCATGTTCAAAATAACCGTGCATTTTGTAATTGGGCTTAATTGATGTATGTAATCTTTAGCGTTTCCAACCAAAATGGAACTCACGTGAGTTTCTTTTACCGTTTGTCCGTCATATTTAGCTGACAATAATGACATTCCGATTGACAGAATAGCTGTGTATAAATCGGTCCACGTGGTTGGCAGGAGTAACTTAAGAGATGCCACAACTCGCGAAACACAGTGGGTTGCAAATCAACTACATCCAAATGCTGCAATCTGATTTGTGACTATGTGAGTCCCTGGTTAATTCGGGGTTTGGGTCCGGCACGACTCCTCAAAGCTCGTTTACCACAACTGTCAATATCACAGAGCGCTGTCAGAGGTTTTAGAAGCGATTGATCCTGTTGCTAAGTTGAGTAGCGACCTCTGTTGAATATCTCGGGGTTAACTCCAACAGCCTTCAAGCAATTGCAATTTATTTTCGGGTTTGACATATTCGATCAGAATTTTTTCGCGTTTATCCTTGTCCATTTCCAGCCAACGCAGCTTATTAACGAATCCCAGCTAAATTGGAAGGAAATCTAGTTTCAGCGTATTTCTTCACGCTGCTAACCATTCTATATGCATGGTGTCAACTTTGGATCGTTTGGTCGGAGGTTCGTCATCGGACACCGTCGTCTTCAGTAACCTTTATCTGTGACGTCATCAGCAGAGAAAGTATCATATGCAGCGTTTAATTCTTGTACAATGGAAGCAAGGGCAGCTGTCAGTGTGGTTATAATGACTGTTTAATAATAGCCCAAAAGACCAACGTCAGGTTCTATTTATCACCAGCTCCCGCTGGTCAGTTTCCGTTGCCTCGCCGCCATGTTGCCAAGTTGGGTTCAGATATAGCGTTTGGTGTGTTTTAGCCCAAAATACTTATTCACAGGATACTGTTGTTGCTGAAATTCAGCTTCTGGTCCAATAAATGTTCGGTGAGTTGATTTAATTAGCTAAAACTAGGTAAAGCAGCGGAACTCGTGATGATTCCGTTGAATTACGCAGGCTAGATAGCGTTGGACGCCAGAACTAAGAGGGAGTGCATGCAGCACTACCCGTACTTAGTTCGAAAGAGCTATTTAATAATGTCAATATCAGAAAGGGGCGCGGGATTTGGCTGGGGCGATTTCTAAGTTCTTTGAAGGTTCTTCAATTAAACTTACTTCGGAGCGCAGTGGATTTTGTAGTTTCTTATATGGTGGAATCAAATAATTTCTGCGACCACGACAAGACCGCCACAATGCTCCCCACTAAATGACTTCCATTGGAGGGAACGTCTTACCTTTCAGTTGCAATGATGTCAAAAGTCTAGCCGCGCACGACGGTAATATAAATATATACCGTCGTGATTGAGGATATGTGGGTCGTGTGGCAATTTTTGTATTTCGCGTGCATATAGCTTCTCATCAATGTGGTGTACTTACGTAAATATATATGTCGACAAATGAGATGAATATCCGCTGAACCTGACTATTTTGGTTATCCACTGTCTCGTGATTATTAAGCAATTGTCAAATGAACTTTTAGAATCACAACTTTCGTTCACGGCAGCCCCAGTTTTGGAGATATGACGTCACATTACGCAGTTTCATTTTCACTCGCCATGTGGCTGCAGGTCCCGGGGGAGGGGGCACTTAAGTATATAGAGGTAGTATACATGTGTCGGGGTAGGTTTTTTTCGGCCTCCCAACGGGTTTTGTTGACCTCATAATTGTAGGATGGGGTATGCTCTTGCCATTTTTACCTTGTATGACGGGTACAGGTTTTTGAGATCCCGGGGCACATCCCTATGCAGGACAAGGCCAAGTGCCCCCTCCAGACTGCGGGAATCAATAAGTGTTATCTTTTTTTAAATGTCAATGTGATATCGTTGAATACATATCACCCTTCAAAGTAGATATTTCCAAAAGATAATCATTGACAAAATGACATATATACTTTAATAAACGTCGTGCACGGCTATCAAAAGTCCAGAAAAACCAATCATTTGTTTAGTTTGGGTATAGAGTACGATCAAAGTTAAATATTTGTATATTGCAACAAGGCAGAGAGTATCGCTTTATGCTGCTTCAAAACAAACACTGGCACTTTTGTAATCACAATACCAACTGTAGGCGAGGCGCCATTTTTTATATCCACAAAAGGCAGTTAGATATCCGACCAAATAAACTACGTGTGAATTCATCAACTGACACAAACAACGAGCTTCTTACGCACATGGTCTCGATATGTAAATGAGGAGGGAATCATAATGGCTAACAAGCTTTACCGCCTGTAAGGCATTTCTCTCACACCGTGTCATGTCATCACGATCGCCGTCAAGTACGCGTTTCTATCAGTATGATGCATTAATAAAGTACTCGTTAGCCATCTGTAAGGTATGATCTAAAATTCTAGAATATATACTTGAATGTGATTCTGTGTTCCTACATATGGAAATTCAAACCATGAGACAGACAATTTAAATAAACTGTTGTACCCTTGAGTAAGTCTATCAGGATTAAACATCACTTTAATATCTTGTTTGGTGAGACTGATCTGCAGGGTTTATATGAATAAGTCGTTCTCATAGCCAAACATAACCAAGAGTTGTTCTTAGTAAATATTACAACAAACTTCTACCTGGTTTCACTTGATATCACATAGCAAACATATGCCACTAACAGGTAATCACAGAGCAAACATATGCCACTAACAGTAATCACATAGCAAACATATGCCACTAACAGTTAATCACAACAAAGAAGTAACATGAATAATTAGTGAGTTTATAATTATCAACAATATAATTATGACAACACCATGAACAAACTGCAGTCTGTATTGGAGTAGTATCATGAGCCAAAGTGATCATCTTCACAGCCGTGTCACTCTCGTAAATGCCAACAGAACAATCATCGGGCTTACGGACTTAGTCAGAGGAAAAAAATTGGTAGCAGTCGGCCTCTTTTCCCAAAGAATCTACCACCGAGCATTACAGATGGCAAGGTCGTCGCCTTCAATGCCAATGCAATAAACATAGCGCAAAACCATTTCATTTCTGTATCAGCCGGAATAGGGGTCACGGCGTGCGTAAGATGAAGGTCACAGTGAGCAATAAGGTGGGGGTCATGGCGTGATCAGTGTGAGGTCATAACACCGTTTCGTCCAAAAATAGTAATTACTGTTAGATAATTATACGCAGAAGATAGCAAAATCGTATGATTGATATATGTTTTATTGATTGACAAACATTGAAAGGCAGAAGAATGCTAAACCGTAAGCCTTTAACATGGAAGACAAAATTATGATATGCAAGTCGATTGACTTTTATATGGAATGTATGCGTTAAAAATATATTAAATTTAACATCTCCTTCCCCAGTGTCACATAATATAATATAATATCAGACAAACTATACAAGTAAAGGAAGACAAACTTTCCATTGAAGTAATTGATGGATGGAAGCTAAATATAACCTGAATGATAACAATGAGTTAACAATTTCAATTGACTGCACAGAAAAATTGAACAGAGACAGGTGTTACCAATACAAAGGTAATAAAATAAGTGGTGCAAGCAGTCCTGATTAAGTACCAGCAATATCACCCCCCCCCCCCTCCCCCCCCCCCCCACCCCACCAGCTCCCTTACATAATTGAATCCTAAACAGACAATTAGATATCTGACTAGACAGGAATTCAGTCCAGAACAATCCACTTTTTCACCCCTGCAATATACAAACACTCAATTGCCAGACAAAACCTGGTGGACTTGTTTGCCAAAAGGCCAAGGTACCAAATACATATTCCATATGTTACTGGTTAACATTGAATCAAGTTATTATATCAATCTAGCTCACTATGGTGGAATAGTGCCGTGGTAGCTTAGCTAATATAATAAGCTGTTATGATGATGACTTTAACAAACATATCCAAACAATGACAAAACAATGTCATGATAACAACAATGTTGATGATAACAAGTGGTTATAACAACATGATTACAACAGTGTGGATGATTACAACAATAGTGATAACAACAACAACAATGGTGATGACAACACTGATAACATTAAAAGATAATAACAAAAAAAACATGAATTAAGTTGACATTGGTTAAGACAGTGATCCCCTTCTAGTTAGTCATAAACAGGTCAGGCAAGGTCATATTACCAGCTATATTATAGCTAGCTGTATATTGTTTTGTGCACACAAATATTTGTTGAATCTATTAGGTCTGCCCATTTACCAAAGCACACATTATCTTATATGAAGACTATACAAATAATATGAAATGAAATAGAACCCCATTCCATAACCCCACACACTGGGAATGTCTTCTTTTTGCATCAATCATTTATTGATGAATATCTTTTATTATTGCACATTATCTCACAAAATGGGACTTTCATAAAGGAAAATATCATAAACAGCTGCAGACTATGAGGCAACTATCAAGCACAAACCTCTTGTAAACATCTGCAGGCTATTATATATTTAATATAATAAATAAAAAGCCCAAACAGGACAAATCCAGCATTTTAAAACAATTATTGATACAATAACTTATAAAGGCAGTTGATAGGTGAGTTAATACCCCAGAATGCTTCTTCCATCTACGAGCAGCATCCCCGTTTCTTGCCAGCATCTTCTTCCAGATTGAGAGCCTTTTCCATCTCCCTGTCTTCCCTCTCACTCAAGACACTGAACACAAGACGGACATTCATAACCTGATCAACATCAGCTGATAGACTAGACCCCAATGCCATACAAATATGTGTTTCCTAGACAGATACTATATTATATTGTACTATATGGTTTGATGAAATGTCTGTACAAATCTGTTAACCTGGCCATGGCTTCCATGCACTCAATGACGCAGAGCCCTGTCTTGGAACTGGTCTCGTAGAAGAGAGCCCCATAATCCTGACCGCATACCCAAGATCAAAGAAGTCAGTGAGAATTAAGAACAGTCACTTCATGCTCAGCAGAGCATGCAAACAAATGATAAGGCTATTCACTATATAAGTAAAAATATATAGGATAAATGGGAACAGCAAAAAGCTAGCCATATAATTTGTTCTTGTTTCTAAAATGCTCCACAAACACATACATCAGCCAGTCTTATCCCGTCTTTGGTTTTGACAACACGACTTTCTTCATCATCAACCAGGTCCATCTTGTTACCAGCCAGCAGCAGTACCGTTCCATCCTCAGTGCCCTCCTACCAACAATAAATAGTCTCAAATGAAATCTATCATCAGTACCTTATTTGCAAAAAACACATAGAACAATTACATTGATTGTATGCAAGTGATTTGATATTAATAAACCGACTTAATGTGAATGATTTTTACAGCGGTCTTGACTGTAAGCACTCACCTGCACGCTGACCATCCAGTTAGCGACATTCTTGTACGACGTCTCTGATGTGACGTCATACATAATAAAGACACCATCTGCCTTCCTGAAGTATTGTTTGGTAATGCTTCGAAACCTGCACCACAGCACAACAAACTCATCTGCTTCAGAGACTAAGCTCCTGGTGATCAGATATCAGAAAGCTTGTTTATATCATTCACCCTACACTGGGCACGTTGAGTTCTTACCTCTCCTGGCCTGCAGTGTCCCACAGCTGCAATGCTATTATATGGTTTTCCACTTTGATGTTCTTGATTTGGAAATCAACACCTGTGAGAAAGTAAAACCATAAATCATAAATTCCTAGAACTACAAATATGTTATTATGCCCGAAAAGCAGATTTAATCAACATGAATATGAGTGAAGATAATAAGGGGTGATTACAAGGTGAGGCTACCTATTGTTGCACTGAACGTGGCCTTGAAGCTGTTGCTGCAGAATCTGTGGATGAAGCTGCTCTTCCCTACACCCGAGTCTCCCACAAACACCACCTTAAAGACACGCTCAGGGGAGGCACCCTCTATCTCCTAATGTAGTTACACATACTGAACTTCATTAAATATAGTGCAAACACAGCAAAACTGCATAGGAGGGTATAATTATTATATTATCTAATCCCTCAAGCCAATTGTCATTTGTGTCAGACATATCTAGCAGTGTTCAATTATTTTTCAGGTGTTGATGTGGGTTGTGAGGTAAACAAGCACACCTTTGTAATCAAAGTGTGGTCATGAGCCTCAGGTGAGCTGTTAGCCCCTAGAGGCTGTTCACGGGATGTACTGGGTAGAAGTTCCATCTCTGGTTCATACAACAATTCACTAGCATTTCTGTAATGCAGGCCCAACAAACATGTATTAGATTCACTCAAGTAAAGTAATGGAACACAATATATGTGTTGTTACTGAAAATATTATATTTCATACAGAAGTCTACCAAAATACATTTTGTGATTATAGCAGGCATTATTGAGTGGTGTGTGGTGGTGTACTGTACCTGGGAGCGGGGGTGGAGCGGAGGTGTGAAGCATGCATCATGGTGACCCCGACATCCATCTCATCTGCTGCCCTGCACATACAAACAATTGATCAAAGGTTATAGAGACTTGTATAGCAACCAAATATGGTTACTTCCAGATTAGATTAAAATGAAACATAGCTGAAGATAGGCTGAGAGAAATTAAGTGGGAGGAATACAAAGTGTTAGGAACGATGATAGACTAATGTCATATCAGAGAACAACACAGTTTGACCCAAAGATCACCCAAAGCAATATACGTTTTAAGCGGTTAACCAAGAATCAATTTGGTGACAATAAATAAGTTGATGCATGGAATCAACTGACAGACAAACAAGAAGACAAGGGACAAGGCATGTAAGCTATCTACAAAGCTCAATAAGGATGAGAAATATTCTTGGATCATCTGAAAACTGACCCAAAATCAGATGCAAGACTATCTGTTGCCACAGAAGCATGCGTGCCATAGTAACTGGTGCCATGGTGATTGACATCGGCAACCTCAATGTGCATGTCATCTTCTTCAGGGTCATCCAGGTTAAGAAGCAACGAGTTACGTCTAGCAGAGGAGAGGTCAAGGTCATGATTATAAGGTGTAACAACAATTCAAGCGTGGGTGACAACAAGCTAAATATAAGTATCTACCAGGCTGGCTTCAACACAGTGAGCCCTATGTAAGGGCCATCATTCATAGCTCCAACGAGGATAGAACATAACATGCTGGGCTCTGGTGACATTATCTGGATCACAACACTGAGTAAGGTAGCTCCAGGTAGTATAAGTGCAGATTTGGGTGAGGGAGCTGTAGAATATGAGTGTAATGGCCCATTAGGGCCCACTGGTTT
This sequence comes from Urechis unicinctus, assembly GCA_034190875.2. Lineage (NCBI taxonomy): Eukaryota > Metazoa > Annelida > Polychaeta > Xenopneusta > Urechidae > Urechis > Urechis unicinctus. Next base: position 35,959,465 of record CM067358.1, read on the forward strand.
GATTTGGGTGAGGGAGCTGTAGGGTATGAGTGTAATGGCCCATTAGGGCCCACTGGGTTGATTTGGGTGAGGGAGCTTAGGGTATGAGTGTAATGGCCCATTAGGGCCCACTGGGTTGATTTGGGTGAGAGAGCTTGGGTATGATGTAATGGCCCATTAGGGCCCACTGGGTTGATTTGGGTGAGAGAGCTGTAGGGTATGAGTGTAATGGCCCATTAGGGCCCACTGGGTTGATTTGGGTGAGGGAGCCGTAGGGTATGAGTGTAATGGCCCATTAGGGCCCACTGGGTTGATTTGGGTGAGGGAGCTGTAGGGTATGAGTGCAATGGCCCATTAGGGCCCACTGGGTTGATTTGGGTGAGGGAGCTGTAGGGTATGAGTGTAATGGCCCATTAGGGCCCACTGGGTTGATTGGCTGGCTCAGGAAGCAGCAAGCTGGCTATCAGTGTATGAACAAATAGTTTATTATGCATCATCTAACAGCTGTGGTTATCTATTCAATGGGATCAACATAATTAGATGGATAATATGACAGCACAATACTGGACCAAATATATACAAAATACATCTCATTTCATTTAAGCAAATTCATTAATACAATAGATTCATAATTTCAGAGCAATCGACTTGATTGATTCAATTGGCAATATTCATTCCGTGACAGATCCTATCAGCACTGATACAAGAAGTCCAGACTACCTGCTGCTGCTGTTACTGCCGCTGAAGTAACTTGACATGATGGACCCTTGCTTGGCCATCTGTTTCTTGCGTCGTATGGATGATGAAGTGCTCCGCCCACTACTTCGTGGAGCCCCGCCCCTTTTGAATGATCCTGGTGTGTTGTCTGTGTCATCGACATCTTCATCCTTGTCACAGCTGTCATCGCGGTACATGGCGGGAGCAGTCTCTCCTCCGTACGCCTGAAGTGATACAGGTTAGTGACATCACATGCACATCAGGTAGGTATCTGGTGAAGGTGAGTGGGTTGTTAATTCAATCAAACAAAAATTGGATTAAATAACGTAACACTGACCAGCAATCAATTCTAATTCATGATTATCACAATTGTATGAATGCAATGCTAAATATGTTACAAATCATACCTTTTCACGTACAGTGGCATCATGAATATTCATTATAGCAAAGTAACAACAGTTGAGAACATAATATTGCTCTGTCTGGCCACGAAGTAGTAAATGATATGGTATGGATGCAGTCATAATTGACACTATCAATGAGCCATACACCCATGTCACAGCCTACCACAAAGCAAACTATACATTCTGCTTAACTCTACACCTTATCAAACACCGGGCCTTGGATAAGAGCGTGTAACAGTCACCTTTCCTAACACCACATGATCATCTCAACAATAACAGAGTAGGAGAAATGATTCCTCAACACAGCAGCTGAGAACACCCATGACAACGCCATCAAGTGTGATCTGTGATTGCAGAAGGTCTCTTGGCACAACACCATCATCTCAGGTGAGGACTAACTAGGGTGCATCTACTGATCACACCAGGCTCGTGTAGCACTTCCTCAGTACCTGGCCATTCAATCAGTTGCAAGTTTGCAAAAACACCAGCATTCTAACACCAATGCACCCTCACTGCAGTCATCTTACCTCAATGTCATCTTACCTCAATGCAACTATACACACCTCCACCAGGCTTACATAGTATTGAGGAGATCACATAATGCTCCTATAATATACAAGCATGGGGAGCACCATTGATCCGTGAGCAGGCATGATCAATTCATAGCAGGTGCCTGTTGGGGATGGGTATCTAGCAATCAGGAGGCAGAGGAGCCCAGTATCTAACATCCCAGAGCGTCGCATCAATCTACATAAGCTTAAGGTAAGCTGTTAAGTGAAGAAGAGCATAAGATACCTCAATGAGTTCTTGGTCCAGACTTCCCTGGCAGTGACAAAGGTCAGAGGTCAATTGAATATCTGTGGTTTTTCTGTTGATGCAAATGGTTGTGGCCAAATGGCAAGGAACAGATAGATTCAAGGAAAGAAAGGTTGAGATGAGATGAGAGAAGGTGAGCATGAGAGCAGAGAAACAGAAGCAAAGACAGACATACAGGCAGGAGTCATAGGCAGAGAGATTAGAAGGCAATGGGACACATGGTCAAAGACAAGGACAAACAATAAACACAGTGAGACAGGGTGAGAGAAAGACGGACAGACAAAGGTACACCATGGACAGTAATAGGGAGAGACAATATAGGCAACAGATGATATAGAGGGACAGAACAAAAGGTGGATGAGCAAGTGGAAGAGACAGATGTAGATGTGACAGAGACAGAAACTGTTACAGACAATAAAAACAGCAACAGAGACATAAGCCTGGACAATGGGACTGACAAACACATAGACAAGTGAATGCACATGAAAGAAAAAGAGGGATAGTCAAAGGTTCATATTGAGGGCCGGACAAAATCAAACAGAGGGACAGACATAGGATCAAATAGAGGGACAGGCCAAGGAAAACACAAAGGGACAGATAATCAGATAGAGGGGAACATACAGAGGATGAAATAGATAGGTGACAGAGAATAACATAGAGGGGAACATACAGAGGATGAAATAGATAGGTGACAGAGAATAACATAGAGGGGCAGACAGAATCAGAATGAGAGACAGGGAGTGGCAGATTGAATCAGAATGAGAGACAGGGAGTGGCAGACAGAATCAGAATGAGAGACAGGGAGTGGCAGACAGAATCAGAATGAGAGACAGGGAGTGGCAGACAGAATCAGAATGAGAGACAGGGAGTGGCAGACAGAATCAGAATGAGAGACAGGGAGTGGCAGACAGATAATCATACACAGAGCGGGACAGTAGATGAGATAAAGAGACAGAAAGAGGATCACATAGAGGATACAGACAAAAGAACAGGTTATCAGATAGCAGGGTGAGAGAATCAGAAAGAGGGAGAGACAGAGGTTTGGATAGCGTGACAGACAGAATCAGACGGACAACAGAGGATTGGATAGAGGGGTTGAGAGTACCGGAGAATGGTACAGACAGAGGATTGGATAGAGGGGTTGAGAGTACAGAGAATGGGACAGAGGATTGGATAGAGGGGTTGAGAGTACAGAGAATGGGACAGACAGAGGATTGGATAGAGGGGTTGAGAGTATCAGAGAATGGGACATACAGAGGATTGGATAGAGGGGTTGAGAGTATTGGAGAATGGGACAGACAGGGGAGGGGACAGACAGAGGAGGGGACTTAATCACAAAGAGGGAAATACAGTGGGATACATGGTTGGACAGGTAGAGGGAAGCAGGGGCAGAAATAGACGAACTATACAGGTGAGGAGGAAGAGACAGAAATGACAGAAAAAGGGATGGAGATAGAGATGGACAGGGCTGAAAGAGGGGACACCAGGTCATGGACCAAGGGATAGACAATCAGATTGACAAAAGGAGGAGTGATCACACTGAGTGATTACAGTAGGTATGGACAGGGATGAAAGGCCAGGGGGTGGGACCAGATGAAGGAAGAGTGGGATCCGCAAGAGATGGTTATTGATGGCTCTGGTGGGAGGTAGAGAGGCTGAAGTGGACCATTGTGGAAATGTGACATTATGCAGGAATAAGATGCAGCAAAACAGCGTTTGAGTAAGCAATGTGAATTCATTATGATGGGGAATGGGAAATGAAAGCAGACATTGCATTATATGAAAGTTGTTTGGTGATAAGTGTAAATTGATCAAAGGAAACGTGTTGGATCATCCACACATGCATGTAATTATAAGGAATTTTACCTGGTATATGATTGACAAGCAATAGTTTATTGGATGCCTCATTAATTAAAGTGGATAAACAAGCATAAATATATTTTATTTCTGATCTGGGAATCATGTTTTATGTACATATATATATTGTTATCACATACATGTGTAAATACATAAACCATTTTGTCTATATATATCATTTAACATGATATTTTTGTAATACACAAATCTGTTGGCTTACATACTTAGACAAATTCATAATAATGCCTTCATGCAAAATATCAATAAAAACAAATATGCCACCATTTCCATAACACATGCGTCATAGTAAAATCATGCTACCTTAGCCGTGCGCTCTTGAATTATCTGACCGCGTATGACAAAACATAAGTGAACATGTAACAAGGTTGACATGCACAACAGGTGCAAGATGACAACAAGACAATAATGGACTACATTTATATCGCACTGAGACCAGTGAATCTACACAAACAAGTGGGGCAAGTACGGCTTCACAGATGTTTGTTTCCAACAGGATGCAACAAAAACAGATTTAAAAAATAAAAATGGTGATAGTAATTCGATGAAAAATAAACATAAACTTAAATATAAACAGACGAGAGAGCAGGAAATTAACATTTAACATAAATCAAAGGTCACAGCACAGGAAATTATGACACGAGTTTATTTGAACATGACTAATACTGCTGCATATGTAAGATGATGCCCTGTACAGACAGGGCCACTTACACAAGAGATCACCCAGGACCAGTAAACTGTTCTTGTCACCCATAATATATTATATATATTATGAGAGATGTTGATTGATACACAGCGACCTTCACTTTAATGTCTCCATGACCTTGGTAAACCTTACAACTTGCTAAGGACTTACTTTGAGGACATAATGAGAAATGTGGTACTACACAACGCACACAAACAACAGCACATAAAGCCAGTAAGTATTACAACAAGTGGGTATATCAAAACTATAAAATGATGAGAAATAATATCGGGTGTACTAAATGGGAACAGATAACATAAACACCTGTAGCAAGGCTCTAATACACTACCACAAGCATGAGATAAGGTTAACACCGAATTACCATACACTTCCCATACCGCCACCAGCTTAACCAGAGACACAAACAAACCATCAACAACAGTTATCTCATCCTGCCCAGCTTTGTTACACGTGTAGCTGTGTAGGCCTGCAGTATATTGCGGCATTATTTGTAGTATGGAACCGTTATGGAAGCTAAATGAAAATCTGAGGTGAGAAAATTGGACCTCCACCTAAGTAGAATGAGGTAGACTAGAAGGAGGGTTACTCCTTACCCTCCGCAAATCTGCTTCGTCGCGATCATCCCTCAACTTCTTGTTCACATCCCTAAAACACAGAGAACAAACTTGATGCTGAATAATGCATAGAATGGGTGACCGTACACAGGGTGTTGTGCCTACATCCCCACAGGCCATCTATAATGGACAAGTACCATGCGTTCACCATGTAAAGACGAACCCCTCAAGTTGATTACACTAATGTTGACTACTCACCGTAGCATGTCCAGTTGTTTGACTAAACTTTCACGTTCCAGTGCGATCCCCTCACTTATCTGAAGGGCAGCCCTGAGACCCCAAACAATGCACCACATTAAATGCTGCATCAAATCTACTCCAAATCATGAAACAGAATTGACAAGCATCACACTAGATCGATTTGATACAGCCCTCCAGCAGACAGGGAGATTTAAGGACAACTCACAGCGCCCTCTCTCGCTTGTCGTCGCGCTGCTGCTGTCGGAGCTGACCGATGTAGCCCCGACTCTCGTCCAACTCTTGTTGAGAATCATTCAACATCACCTCCAGCTCCTCACGTTCCTACAGGTCAAGGTCAACACAACAAAGGTCAAAAGTAGACCCCTCATACATCATGATGAAGAATATACGAATATTGAAACTGAGCCTGTAGTGAAAAGTCTTGTAGTGTACAATATGTCAACTCTAGAGCACCATATGAATGATATTTCTCATTAATTTATACAAGTACATTAGAAGACCCCTAGCAAACCCTTCAATCAACAATTGTTGCAGCCCTCCTGGGATATATACAAGGCTGGAAATCATTAATCACCTTGGTAAGTAGTTCATTTTCTTGTTTTGTTTCTGATTCCTGTGCATTAAGTATTTCAAGTTTCCTCTCCATCTGAGAACAAATTTATTCATTAGATTTCACCAGATACCATGTTAAAACAACATCAAGAACTGACAGTCAATAATGAGTGAATTATGATAACATCAGCCAGGATCCCACCTCTATGTGTTTATTGAGGATTTCTTGGATCTGACGATCCTTCTCCTGGAGTTCTCTCTCTAGGTCTTCTTTGATCTGTCTCTCCCTAGCTTTCTCCTGTACACAGCCGTACAAATACAAATTTATGAAATACCATAAATACAGAATATACAAAGATCAAACATAGATCACTGGTGAGTGGTTACAAAAAATGAAAAAGAGATTATTCCAGCAAAGCACTATTATATCTGCAAGGGAAGTTATAATAGTGATTTTTTTTTGCTTAAGAAGCTTTATATACAGTCTAATATATATGACTATGCCTAACCTATTCAAAATACAATATATGATGTAAAGCTACTCATTATCAAGAAGCATAAGTCAGCATTTTAACGCCACATAATGCAAGTCCTCGTTCCAGCCTCACATGACGCAACACATGACTGTATTGCAGCATAACACAAGGCTTCTATCAAGGTTCTATAATTCCAGGAACATATCTAACTCTTGCCTTCTACTCACAGACAGAAACCCGTTCCCAATCACAGGGGGGATTCGAATCATGTTATGCAACAAAAGCTGCTCTATTCATTATTTCAGAGAAAATCAAATTGGAAAACTGGGTAAAAAAATACTAATAAGTTAAATACCATTCCATACTAAGTAGTAAGATTATTAAGTTCATTAATATCGAGTGAATGGGGCATTATCTGTGAAGCCTGGCTTAATCATGCATAAGCTATATAATAAAACCCATTAGAATATACAGATTATATAATTTTGCCTCTAAATTGTTGAATAAGAATCTGATCAATATTTTAAAACTAGATTAGGGAATATTGTTTCCTCTTGCAGTTTAGCCACATTTGCTTCACAATTATCAACCATTCTGCAAAATGCAGCAAGAGCAGACAGCCGCTGGTTGAGTATACCAAGCCCTCATTAAGTCAGCAGCAAGAAGCCCTACATAGAACTATGTTAAACAGCATGGCATTGACCCTACAGCATTATATTAACCCTTCTGCACAGAAGGCATCATCTCAACATTATTGAATGCATGTGATGTGTTAGGGAGGGTGTAGGCCCAGGGATATGAAGACTCACCATATGATGGTGTAATTCTGTGGCATCACCATAGAGAAGGTGCATCTGTACCATTAATGGTGGTATATTTGACACATGACTGCTAGAAAATTCATGAGGTAACATTTCCTATTTCCAGTGGCAGATGAATTATGAGTATTTGTAGCTCTAGGTTATTGCCTCAGCTCTAAGTACATATAAACTTCCTGATATCATACAAACTCTTATCTGAATCAATCCAAAACTTTAAAAATTTTATCCGAGCCGAATGACTTCTTGATCCACCAATTTTGTCCCGCAGCAACCCCTCTGTGCATTTATTCACTCAGAAGATAACTCAATGTCCCCTCTGTTAAAGCTAATCTGGGATGGAATCACTACAACTGCAAGCAAAATGAAAGCCTGTCCGACATGTCCGTGCTTCATGACACCTACCTCCGATGTTGCGCGGTCTTTCTCCAGACGAATTTGATGTTCCATCTCATCATAGAGCCTGTGCACTTCTTCGTCGTGGGCGGAACTTTTTCTGTACCGAGAAAATAAAACCCGCTACACCATCTCGTTACCATATATAGAACCCATAAGCTTCCCAAATGCACGACTGGATAATAGTCTTACGGTAATCTTTGTGAAGATAAAGTAATTATGAGTCTGATATATTGCTCTATGAGACATGCAAGGGCTCTGAACAACCACAGGCAATGAGAGCGTAAGCTGATACGAGCACTGTCAACTAATCAGGTCACACAATTCATCGATGCGGTAATTAGCTTGGCAACGGCATTTCAAGAACGGATTAATGCTACAACAAATGTCTTCAGTTGACACATAAGGAGATGGTGCGACCACTGGACGACATTTGTTGTCACATGGATTATAACAGGGTGCAACCGAATTCTCGTATTCACAAAATTATGAGAGAAATATCATACCCACCAGTACCACAACTAGCATTGCGATGCGTCTTTAAGACCATTTCATGCTGATTTTTATTAAGAGACTCTATCGCAGTGTCTCACTGATATAGCAAACGTTTTAAATAACCTATGTATAAACGTACACGGTACATAAAAATGAGTCGCTTTAGATCGTCATTCTGTAAGTGGATGATACCACAGTGCGCATTCCTGACATTCCTGGACAACTCCCCTTACACAGCTCTTGCTCACAAGTCGTCCGCTTACAACAGGTTCATATCAGATGAGATTTATAGTCCGAACTTGTCCTCCGATCCGTGCGGAGATTCAGGTAGCGATGTCGGTGTGTGGCGGGATGAGAGTCTGTAAGGATCGTCCCATCAGTAAGTTACGGGGACGAGAACGCGAGACAGACAACGACGTAACGCTCTTCCATCAAATGTCACACATTTTATCCACACACTATCAACACACTATCAACTTGACGTATGGAATGCCGACTCTATTATTAAGGCTACACTCCCATGACCACAACCTAAGCTGCCGTCTTAAGATGAACAGGCTTTGCGAATAAATTGGCCAAGTCCATTAAGAAGCTCACACCGTACGGGATTAAGATTTCTGGATGCCGGAGAAGTAACAAAGTTACCGCCTCGATAATGACGAGTTGTTCGTCACTGGGTGATCACTACAACGACTTGAAGCCGAATATGGGGATATCATAGCTGAAATAAATGAGGAGATTATAACAGGACGTTCTAAAGTCGGACGCTGATAGCAGTGGGAAAGGGATGGGGGGCGGGGGGAGTTCCAGAAGGAGTTGAAGCGGCGGATTTACTCTTTACAAACAACATCGTTCGAAACGGATGTCGGCCTTGCAATGATTGAAAAGAAATTAGAAATAAGATTGGTAAGCAAGTGAAGGTTCACGATCAAAGGACGTGAGGTTGTCTCAGGTGGGGTGGCGGGGTATTGGTGTGGTGTGGATGCTCATGGGTTGAGGCGTAAGGGTCATGGATGACACGAGGTCGTCATAATTACCACAAGCATGACTGGAACACCTGGTCATCAAGCGAGAGGGGCCAGTGATGGGATGTAAGGTGGAGAGAGGAGCGAGTAGTGTGGTGCAAAGTGAGGAGAGAGCCAAGTGGCGGGGTACTAAGTGGAGAGAGGAGCGAGTGGTGTGGTGCAAAGTGAGGAGAGAGCCAAGTGGCGGGGTACTAAGTGGGTTCTAATCAAGGAGAGGGGCGGGTGATGGGGTACTAATTGAGGAGAGGGGCGGGTGATGAGGTGCAAATCGGACAAGAGAAGCAACTGATGGGGTGCAAAGTGGGCAGCGATGAAAGTGCTGGTTGAAGTGAGGCAGATTTGTTGGAGCATGGAAGTTATGAGTGAACGATCATATGAAAGAAAGTCAAGTGTGTTGTTGTTATTACCACAGCACATTCAACCCTGGAGGGTAACTTGCAACTTAACTGCCTATTTGCCGCGGCATTCTGGATCTTTGATCCCCTAAGCTCCTGGCAGATAATCAGATTGTCCCTGTATCATGAGGGACCAGGGGCGATATCAAAGACGGCTTTTAAATGCTATATAATCTTTAAAGCTTGGTCAGGGATTTAGTTGACAGTATATGTCCCAACCACGCCAAAAGCTCATGGTATACGGGGAAACGGAAGTTCTTGCTATAACCACAAGGTTGAGAAAATGTCAAAGTATAACCACATGGTTGATACAAGTTCATGGAATAGCCACAAGTTTGACCCAAATACATAGAATAATCATAAGATTGACCCAATTTTATAGTATAACCAAACAGCTTATAGCCACGCTGAGAGGGCTCACTCTCACACCCGCCTAACAAAATGTGCGAAAATACCGCTTGCATTCAGCGAGTTGCTTGTCATAGCGTCTGTCTAAAAATCTTCGTATCTTCAACATAAGCCGCAAGGCAAAGATCCTCGAGTCACTGGATCTACATTCCCATGTGCTTTGGTTGATTGTATGGTAGTGCCACCTGACGTTGAGCATGTTGTTCACTCATTAGCATACTTACCGATTAGCTAGTCGGAGTGAGCCCTCTTGGCGAAGCTATAAGCTCTATGGTTTAACCATAGCTGACACAAGTTCATGGTATATTCACCAGGTTGACGTGAGTTCAAAGAATAAAATGTTTATATAAAGACATCTAAAATACACAAGTTTCAGGATCTGTGACTTAACCAAACACACCACCGAGACTCATTCCCTCTCGCGTTGGCTGAAGTTAACATCGACAAGGCTGACGCTGTGTAGAGCAACGTATACAAACCGCTGTTTTTGGTTGTTGTAAAACCCATATATAGCAGTGTTTGAGAGCACATCCCATCAACCAACTTCGATATTCTCGGGACCCCGTCTCAATCGTTCATACGCCCGTCGTTTGCTAGAATGAATACATCTTTACCCTATGTTATCCAACACTCCTGATATCACTACAATCACAGCACCGCTCCCCCAAAACAACCCCATAGAACCCCACCCTTCCCCCCAACATATCTCCATCCTACCCCCGCCCCGAACATATCGCCTACTAACCTGGAAGACTTACGCCTCTTACCTGGAAGACTTACGCCTCTTTCCTTTTGGTGATTTCCAAAAACAATTCATGACTCTGGGTGAAAAATACACAAATTAAACTTACAACAGAAAACGAGTTTAGATTAAAGTTTCCGTTGTTACTCAGCGCCGAGTGAACCGTCATGCAATGAATCCAGCAGAGCAAAACGCAGGTGGAGGTGTGTGTGTGTGTACATAAGGTGACGCAAAATACCTCACCAACACAGCGACGATCAGCCTGATTTGCGGAGAAATGTTGGTAGATCAACACGCGAGAAGGAATACAGCGTGAAGTGGATCAATGGTGAACGGCCGCGACTCCTAGACGGGGCTAGAATGAGCGCTAACGACCAGTCATTGCGATCTCAAATAGCCGCGTCAACTTTGAATGGGATAAATGATTTACTCTATATAAGCCGGCAATCGATAGTCTGGTGTGGTGGTGGTGACGGTGGTGGTGACGGTGGTGGTGGTGGTGGTGGTGGTGGTGGTGGTGACGGTAGGTGGTGGTGGTGACGGTAGTGGTGGTGGTGGTGGTGACGGTGGTGGTGACGGTGGTGGTGGTGGTGGTGGTGGTGGTGACGGTGGTGGTGGTGACGGTGGTGGTGGTGGTGGTGACGGTGGTGGTGGTGGTGGTGACGGTGGTGGTGGTGGGTGGTGACGGTGGTGGTGACGGTGGTGGTGGTGACGATGATGGTGACGGTGGTGGTGGTGATGATGGTGCTGAAACTGGTGGTGGTGGTGGTAGTGACGTTGGTGGTGATGATGATGGTGGTAGTGGTGGTGGCGAGATTAGGGATTATAGAAATTACATCATTTATGTGAGAATCTAATACAATATAAATAAACAAACGTAAAACATTTCTGGAGACGATTGGACAAAGAAACATAAATGAACATTATACGTATTGAACCACAAATCAAGCTTCTAGATACAATTGTGATTGGGACAACAGGGGACAGGGTGTTCCTGGATGGGGAGTAAGATCTCAGCTTGTGTGTTCTCAAATAGTTCATGATTGAGTGGGCCAGTCTTATAATAGCACCGTGTGTCACACTTAATATTGGAACCTCAGTAACTAGAAAAAAATCAGCCCCATACACACACAGACACATAAAATTATCATTTCCTACAATGATCATTTCCTACATGATCATGATCATTTCCTACATGATCATTTCTTCATGATCATTTCCTACATGATCATTTCCTACATGATCTTTTCATACATGTTCATTTCCTACGCTAGATGATGGTATCGCACCCGCCACCGTTATACTTAGTATACACGGTACTCACGTGCGGAGTGCCGACTCGAGATTCTCGTAGTCAGCGTGACGTCGCTTTAGCTCCACGGTGACTTTGGACAGGAACTCCTCAAACGTTCCCAGTAACTCGGGCTCGTCTTTCCTCAGCCTGCCCCACATCGACTTCACCACATTCATGCTGTAACCACCACGACACGGCATGAGTACACACGGTTACAGCGGGATACAGAGGCGTTCATGAGGAGACATCGCGCGGGGACTTACTCGTCGAGCACGTCATGAGCGCCCAGATGGTCGACGAGCTCGTTAAAGTGTTCCTCCTCGTCTGCCGAGTCAACTGACTGCTCGTTCACGTAGACCCGCTCGGATCCACTGCCACCTGAGCTGTCGACAGACGTCTGCTTCTCGATGGTAGTTGGCGTGAACCCCAGGAAGCTCCCTGATCACAACAGGTGAAGGAAGCGGTGGTTATTGGGAAGTAATGGAGGTGGTGGTTATGAAGAGATGATGAAGGTGGTGGTTATTGAGAGATGATGAAGGTGGTGGTTATTGAGAGATGATGAAGGTGGTGGTTATTGAGATGATGAAGGTGGCTATTGAGGTTATGATGGTGGCGGTTATCGAGTGGTGAAGGTGGGGAAGGTTACTTAGAGGTGATGAAGGTGGTTGTAATTATGAGGTGATGATGGTTGTGGTTTTTGAGTGGTGATGAAAGTGGTGGTTATTGACAGGAGGTGGTGGTTACTGCGAGGAGACGGAGGTTGTGGTTTACAGAGATGGTGATACAGCAGGGGTTTTTAAGAGGTTATGAAGGTTGTGGTTATTTGACTGATGAACCTTTGATTATTAGCAATTGTTGGAATCGGCGTTTTCAAAGGAGATAGGGGAAGAGGTCAATACAATGAGGCAGTGGTAATATAGGTGAGATAATGGTTGTAGTCGTTCAGGTAAATCAGGGCTCGCTCCGTAAAGCTGCTGGTCATGAACAAATGAGGAATGATGTCAGAGGTGGATTTTGAGAGGTGGCGAAAGTAGTTGTTATTTGGGACTGATGAATGAGATCGTGACGTAGCAAGTAGCCGTTGGTTGTAGTGAACCCAAGAGATCAGTGTTGTGCAGATGTAAGACAGACAGACAGACAGACAGACAGACAGACAGACAGACAGACAGACAGACAGACAGACAGACAGACAGACAGACAGACAGACAGACAGACAACTAGCCCAGTACCTACCCTGCCCTTGGAACTTGTGCATAAGTGAGATTATGAAGACCGTACTGAGACACAGGGCGACAACTGCCAGACTCACTGGGTACCATAGCAACGCCACAACACCACCGGAACCCTCCATCACTATAAGGTGTATCCAGAGAACCCCGGATGAGTCCTGGGTAACAAACAGTACAACGCCTCTCGAAACAGATATCGACGCAAATAGTACAACACCTCCCGTAACAGCTATTGATTAAATGAAAGTTGCATACAACTATCCGAAACTGGTACAACACTTCCTACGTCAGCTATCAGCCGCCAACACCACAGCTACCACAGGTCGCTGCTAATCGACGGGTTTGTTTCTCCAAATACAAAAAAAATTAGATCCAATTTCAATATAGTCTGTCGAAAGCGGTATACTCCGTAAACGGCTTGAGCCTCTGTCATCAAGTCGTGGTTGTTAAATGATGCGACATAATCGAATCCAGGGTTATGATTAGAATACAACGTTGAATACAACGCGAGCGCCAAATGCGAACAAACAGGCGAGAAATGACAAGAAGCGTTCAGCCTATGGCGGTTCGAGTTCTCAGGACGCCTGTTTCTGTGTGACAGTACGGTAGTCAACGTCGCTCCGCTATACAGAGGGATACATTTAATCCGAGAAGAAGGGTTTATCACATGATACGGTGTACGTCATCGTGATTAGTGATAATAAATGATAAGGTTATCAGTTAATATCAATATGTACGCTACCACACACACTCATTCCAGATGGAATGTTGAAAGTTGTACAATCAGATGTTCAAGTATAGATCAGGTCCATGGAGGTTTACATGAAAGAATGTCAACAATGTGACCTCCAAGTGGAATCACGATTCCAAACCCCGAAAAAAATCAATCGCTTTAAGAATACGCACATTGCCCTTTGTCATAACGCACGCAATGGACACTGGTTACGTAACGATCAACAGTATGTGACACTTGTCAACCCTACCACCCCAACCACCCTCGCTCGCACCTCATCCTCATCCCACCCCCGCTACACCCTTGACATATATCATCCTTACTTGAGTCGCTCAGTAAGGAGCAAGTGCAAGGTTATTGTGCAAGGTGAACTATATATGTATGTCCGCAAATCATCCGCACCCAGAGAAGTTTACCGTACGAGTCCCCCTCTTCGATAACCTCTACCGAGTAACAGCTTCACCACTTAAGCGTGTCCAAAGCATTCCATCCACCATCCACGTTAGCTTAATCAAATGTCATGAATTTGAAACAAGTGTGTTCTTCGTCTGTTCAAAATTCCAAACCCCGGAAAAAATCAGTCGCTTTGGGAATGAACGCACGTTGCCCTACGTCATAACGCATAGTGTTTCAGGCCGGATCAAGTTTGGAGCGGGGTGAAATAGAGGAGTGGAGCAGAATGGCGTGGAAGGGCAAGAGCCTGGTAGACGCGTATGTATAACATCATAACGCTACCACCCCATGAAAGGACACAAACATAACGTGACTCCCTGAAGGACTTTGCAATTGTCTTAGCAGATCTCATTTCGGTAAAATTGACACCAGGCCAAACCGTGTTGTTTACTTTGCTGGGTTAATTTTCCCAAGGCGAAAGATGATACTGCATAGCTAAAGTGTGTCAACGTATTATCCCTGTATTATAGTATTACGTGCAAGGCACAATTTGAACGCGTTCAACTCCTCGTCAAAGGCTTCCCCGTGTTATGTCACAAATACTTTTTTCAGCATCGTGTGAAATCTGAGACTAGCGCCTTATGAATGACAGCCGTCCGCCCATCCCTGGTAGTGGGTGGGTTTATTGAGTACAAAGTAACTGACAGGTTGTATGAGTTTCGCTCCAGACTGAGCAGTTCGCAGAGCCCAACACTGGAGACATCGGATGGAGCACACCATCACGAATACCTACCCCATATTGACAGGGCACCTCGATTTCTCACTAAGACACCTTAGTCTAACAGAGACACCTTATAAGGAGTTCTGGCACAGAAGCACATGCAGTCTCGGAAGACACTACCTGTCACACTCAACTGTCATAGAAAACAGTTAACCGTCACACAAGACAAGTTAATAATTAATAGTCGCTTAACTGTCACAGGGACGCCTTCATGTCACAAGACAATTTACTGTCACACAAGACAATGAACTGTAACTCAAGACCAGGGACATCTTAATGTCACATAAGACACTTTACAGTCAAACGTATAACACAAGACTGTCACACGGACTGTCACACGGACGCCGAACAGTCACAGAAAACACATCTACTGTCACATAAGACAGCTGTTTGTCACATGGACACCTTACAGAAACACAGAAACCTTGCAATGAAACAAACCTCAGTCTCAGGGACACATCATCGTCATACAGATTACGATCGTACAGACACCTTACACACTCACCAAACCTTCACACAGTATTTCACGCCGGGTAATGGACACATTTAGTCATATAAGTCATGATTTCCTCAGAATACAGGGTGAACCTAACACAAAATCAACACTATGAGGTTATGTCAATGACAGCTAAGGGCTGAAGGGGGTGCATGAGGTGATGTGTGTAGGGACTGAAGGGGGTGCATGAGGTGATGTGTGTAGGGACTGAACGTTGTGCATGTGGTGATGTGTGTAGGGGCTGAATGGGGTGCATGAGATGATGTGTGTAGGGGCTGAAGGGGGTAATGAGGTGATGTGTGTAGGGGCTGAAGGGGGTGCATGAGGTGATGTGTGAAGGGGCTGAATGGGGTGTATGAGGTGATGTGTGTAGGGGCTGAAGGGGGTAAGGAGGTGAGGTGTGTGTGTAGGGGCTGAAGGGGGTGTATGAGGTGATGTGTGTAGGGGCTGAAGGGGGTGTGTAGGGGCTGAGGTGATGTGTGTAGGGGCTGAAGGGGGTGTATGAGGTGATGTGTGTAGGGGCTGAAGGGGGTGTGCATGAAGTGATGTGTGTAGGGGCTGAATGGGGTGCATGAGGGGATGTGTGTGTAGGGGAAGGGGGTGAAGGTGGTGTATGAGGTGATGTGTGTGTAGGGGCTGAAGTGGGTGTATGAGGTGCATGAGGTGATGTGTGTAGGGGCTGGGCTGAAGGGGGTGCATGAGGTGATGTGTGCAGGGGCTGAAGGGGGTGTATGAGGTGGTGCATGTGTGTAGGGGCTGAAGGGGTGTGTATGAGGTGATGATGTGTGTAGGGGCTGAAGGGGGTATGAGGGTATGTGAGGGGCTGAAGGGGGTGTGGTGATGTGTGTGAGGGGCTGAAGGGGGTGGGTATGAGGTGATGTGTGTAAGGGCTGAAGGGGGTGTATGAGGTGGTGTGTGTAGGGGCTGAAGGGGGTGTATGAGGTGATGTGTGTAGGGGCTGAGGGGGTGATGAAGGGGGTGTGTATGAGGTGATGTGTGTAGGGGCTGAAGGGGGTAATGAGGTGATGTATGTAGGGGCTGAAGTGGGTATGAGGTGATGTGTGTAGGGGCTGAAGGGGGTAATGAGGTGATGTGTGTAGGGACTGAATGGGGTGCATGAGGTGGTGCGTTATGGGTCATTCAATTATAACAGGATGTTGACAACCTATCCATAAGTAGTGCCACTCACCGAATCCTTCAGTGAACTCCTCGAGCGTAAGGAAGCCGTTGCCATCATCATCGAGTGAGTCGAAGACATCCTCGAGTTGTTCAGGGCTGAGTGGCAGCTCTTGTTGTAACCTCTGCATATCGCGCTTCGTGATGAAGCCCTTCTGTTCGCGGTCACACAGCGTGAATAGCTCCGTGGCTTTCTCCACCATGAGACTCTTAATGTCATCACTAGAAGCATCCTGCTCCAGCATCTGGTCCGTGTAGGTTGCCATGACAAAACCTGGGCAACGAGGTTCACCAATGACAGAGATATTTATCACATCCCTAAGTGAGATATCAGTGGTTGTTTTTCGCTGCTTGAAGTACTTTGTGCGTTGTTGTAAGTTCCCTGAGATTCACGTGTAAGATGTGAAATATCCCACAATAAAGGCCGTTACACGTTGGACGAGTCAATCAATGGGTTCCGTAGGCCTGGAGAGACCAGCGTTGTGCTGCGTTACTGATGTACTGGGTACATGTAGCTCTCTGAGGTAACATATAACATGACCAAACACTCAGCGTGTTTGGTTTGACAACACCGTCAATGCAGTATTCGTAGAGAATATGCGAGCGTGTAGTGTCCACGCGCAGGCGCGTTAGCGGTGAGCTGGGTATACTTGAGACACGGCCAGTAATCTGACAGTACCTGTTAACTCCAATCGTAAGTAGCTCCTCACAACGCCACAATAGAGTACACACGCGGGGGCGTGCGTGGGTGGCGATCTAAATGGACTTATTAAAGTCGCATATACACCGCGTGAAGTACTTGATTCCCAAACTGCAGTCACGCCTGAAATCAAATCACCACATGATATGTGAGCGTGGGCTACGCGTACAATACGTGCTGGGTAAGGTTGTACAAAGTGACGCGGCAGATAAGAGGAGGATATTGTACAGACAAGGCGGGTGTTATATCACCCTGTCAAAGCTTGCATGACTTGGAGGGGGGTGATCGGTTATTGTACAATTGATAATATGATAAAGCGGTGTTGTCATAAGGAGTCACACACAGCATAGAAACCTTAACAGCACAGACCAATATGACCCAGCCACCATGATCACCTGCTATTTTCATTCAGCAGTATAAATTTTTGCGATCTTAAAGAGGCCGTTCCGTCCCATAGCGGGCACTCAGGGATCATGTTGTTGATACATTACTACGTTCAACGCAGACACAAATAATGCCATCTTTTAATTTGTACCGCAAATTTCAAATGATCAACATTATTATTAATTGAATTGAAATATTCATGTACTGTAGAAATGTTTTATTTAGTTGTGTCGTTCCATCGATAACGATGCCTCCCTTAAACTATGAAGCACCCGAATGTTAACAGTGAATCATTACGCGTTGTATAACTTTCTCGCTATCGATGAGTATACTTCCGTATGAGTTACAAAATGTAGATTTCATCAAATCTTCACTTATTAATGCGCAAAAACTAGACCGACGAGCAGGAAGAGTAATTTCCGATAACAATATTGGCGACAGCCGAAATGAGGATCTATTTTCAGATACCGCAGCGCCGCGTAGCGAATGAAAGTCTGAAAACTTTTGGTTTCCAAGGTGCGGTTGCCAAGCAGCTTGCTAGGCAACCTCGTTACTAATTTGGGGCTGAACAGTCTCTTTTACGGTGGGATGATAATGATCTTGCCAATGAGCTTGTGCATGATAGGCCCACATTATATTGACCGTAATTCAGAAGATTATTTGGCGAGCTGTGTTAGAGCGGGTGCGGGGTGGGAAGTAAGGTCATTCGAGTGTACGCCAACAAACTAATTAATGATACTCATACCTACACCATCAATCATGGCACTAACGTCACCTGGAACAGCTTCGTAATTACAGGTGTGTAGATAACGCCCTCGTTAATCGGCAGCAGTTCTGACAGCTTACCGAACGATGGTAAAAAAAAACGCAACAGGCCCAGCATAACGACCTCAGCATCAGCAGCAGCAGTCACACGTGGCATCCCATACCCCGGGGCATACGTCCCGAAGTGCTCAGTAAAAGGCGTTGTTTGTGGATAAATAAGACATAATTAGTGTGGGGACGATTGTGAGGGGGCGGGGCTTGAGGTGCAAATATCTTAATGAACGCTGAAAGAAACTTTTATCCAAATGCAACAGCTGCAACAAATTCAGGATACTGAGTTTGGGGGACTTTTTCAGCTGCCATCCCACTTTTTGAAAGTTAAAATAATGGTCACTGTGAACAGCGGAGGTTCGCGCCAGGTGCCTGGTTTCGAGACCCCCCCCCCCCCCCCCCCCCCAACCGACATTGGGTTCCGGGGAAGAACATTAATGATAGGGTAGATTTTGACATGTACACCTCCCCTGTGGCGCGATTGGACGTGTTATACCTTACTCTGAAAATACCTAATGTGATATATTCAGCAAGGGATAATGAGACTTGCCTGATGAATTATTAAAATCTAGGATCGCATTTATCAACAGACGGGCTGTGTGGTTTCGTTGATACACTACTTGTGGGGTGTTTATTAAGAGGTTACAGCCATCATGAATAAACCTGGGGTGGAAACGGGTATTTGTGCCAATATGGTGATGCGTGGGTCCTCATTTGCATATAAATATTCCGCAAATATCAATGTGGATTACTATCGGCAATGTGCTTTGGCGGCAAGTAGATTTTGATGCAGCTTTTATGATTGACAGCGCGTGAAGCAATGATTGACGCAACATG
This sequence comes from Urechis unicinctus, assembly GCA_034190875.2. Lineage (NCBI taxonomy): Eukaryota > Metazoa > Annelida > Polychaeta > Xenopneusta > Urechidae > Urechis > Urechis unicinctus. The sequence continues at coordinate 35,978,923 of CM067358.1, forward strand.
GCGCGTGCTTCACAGTGGGTTGGGGTGGGGGGGGTTGACCAATATTGAGTGCCTTCGCGTAGTACATGACGGGTTGGGAATAGAGGCGTGTCGGACGGCGTGAGGTGTTTGGATGGGCGATGTTAGATTGACACGTAGCATATTGATCAATATGTTCCCTTCCAAAAGTGAAATCATGCGACATCAAAACCGAAAAGCCAGAGCATTAGCCGTGTAAGATTTTACTCACAGACATGATGCCGAGCCGCGCGCTCGTAAACACAGCGGGTGAACCGATATACAATCTTCAGCAAACTGAAATATCCAAATTAGAATAATTCTGAACTATCAACCGTGATTTCACGGTGCTCTCAGGACATATGCCATGTAACCAGTCAAGTGGATCCTACCTGCGCGAACGGAGACGAAGCTGGATTGACCAGGTGAGTTCCTGCTTCTGAGGCCGTCCCTGGCATACAACTCGATCGTACAACCAATATGCAACCCGAGATCGATACGTATATGATGTGAGCAAGGGAACAGCTGGCGACGTCGCTCGGCTGGAGATGCGCGTCATGGCATCGCGGGCCCCCACAACCCCGCTCTATCCAGCCCACACGCGGACTCGGGAACGAACAGGCGTTACGAGAACTCACGAAGTCGTAACCAGTGTATCAGAATGCTACAGCAACGGAAACGGAAACCGTTACCGACCAAACGCAACAAGTGACGTAATCAAACTAAGTAACAGACTTTTGCCCACAGAGGGGCGTAGGGTCGGGGTAGGGGTAATCGGGGTGGGGATCGGCTGAGCGTCCCAATAGAGAACCCAACACATGAAACGAGCGCAGTAAACCATAAAACTTCCAGCAAAAGAACAGCAGGGGGTAAGTCTGCGTCCCAGACTCCAGGGGTTCCGCTACGCTTCTCGCCCTAGAGTCTACGACAAGACAAGGTCTTAACTGGCGCGTCCGAATATTCATTAGACACGTTCGTTAATCTTCGTGACCAATCAACGCAAAGGTTGTGACCCGGATTGACCTTAATTGCGCGTGTCTGGGCTCATGAAACTGGCTTGCGATACGCCCCCTCGGTTTTATGTGCCGTCATATACATTGTTGTTGGCGGCGTCCAATGAGAACACATTGAATGTCTTCTGGAATTATGGGGCGTCTCAAAAGTTCAAATTGGCACCACAACAAGCGCTTTAATCGCTTAGCTGCATGATAGTATGTTTACGTGTCGGTTAAAAAGAACCAGTTGTGTGTCTGCTTCTCTCACCGACTGTGTGATTAACAGTGCCACTCAGCGTGAAACAACAAATTGGGGTGTTGTAGAATGTGTGCCCGGCTCATAAAAATCACTTGTCCGGTTGGACAAGTTGACTTGACAAGTCACTTGTCCGACATGACAAATCACTTGTCCCGGCAAGCAGGACAACCATTGGTGTTGAACCCTGACACATTCCAAGCATTGCATCGAGAGCAGTAGCTAACAACGTGTAGCAAAATGTTTCTCCGTTCCAGTCACGACCCATCAAACAGTCACGACCCATCAAGCAGCCGAGCGAACAAGTCTTTCAAACGGAGCGTACCAAAACAAATATGGCGCCGAATCTTCGGAAAATGTAGAACTGACCAATGAGAGACAGCGACTTAAAAGTACCCGAGAGTGACCGAGAGACACGGCCTGTGATTGGAGCATCCCAAATCTGGGATGCTAGTCCAGTTCAAGACGTTACCGTGTCCTAGACTGATGGCGTGACTATTGAATATCAGTAACATGTAAGCAGGACCCGCAGCCAACAGGCTAGGGGACCTTGACTAGCAGGGGGTAGCTGAGGACTAAAGACTGAGCGTAATCCGCTGAGTACATATATTCCGGTTTTCTATTTGAGCTCCTATTATCACAGAAATTTCATGCCCACGAAATTCAAGACTTGGTTCAAGATAGGCGATTATGAAAAAAAATCATCGATTTAACAATTTCATATTGAGAAAACCGCAGGTGATTTAATCAGAACCAGGTAGTTATGCTCCATAGCGGCGTGCTCATGACGAGCGAGAAATACCCCCGCCCCCCACTGTATATGGGATTAGGTTCAGCAGCCGCAGATCAATATGAACCCACGATGCCCCCGTTTAACGCCAACATCAGGTGACACAGTTTGCAGCTTCCTCCCTGAATCCTGGATTCACACAGAATGTCACCCTAACCTTGGCAGGGAGCGTGTATTCGTCACCACCAGGGGGACCTTGTATTGTACTGCGCAATAACATCCCACTTTCTCCTTAGATATAATGTTAGTGTTGACAAAACGAACCCTATTTGATATTCCGTTAACACGAATGACGGGTGCACTGTACAGCTAACGTCAGAACAGGAATTGTAATCAGGATAATTAAGGATGTTTTGGCCAGCTTGCCATTATTTCACCTCATATTTGGTCAGCTTTTGAAACACGCGCTCCGCCTGCGCGGATGTATGGCTGGGTCCCTTGAGAACACACTACATCCCTTGGTAGGTTAGCTTGGTTTAAGTGTCAAGTTTATTTTCGTGCAATGAGTACCACACTTTAATATGTCTCACATTGATGGGTACCGTACTTTCAATGTCCACGATAAATGTAATTAATCTAAGTAATGATGAAGCAATCACAAGAATCGTCCACATCACTGAACACTGGGTTCATTAATTGCCACAACGTGACATGGGTAGGCGACAACGTCGATCCGCAGGAAATTGGTAGTAGCATGCGCGTTATGATGTTCGCCATCAAAGTAGGAAACAAAACTGACCCACCTGATCTGATTGTGGTGTTTGCTTCCGCGAATGTTCAAGATCACAGAAATACACACAGGAGGCGCCAGACAGACGCAGGTCGTTACTAAAAATGGCCCGTTATAGCTTTACGGTTAAAGCGCGAAGCTCAACTAAAGCCTGATATAATATCGAGCGGCCTTGAAGAGAGGGTCGGGTGAAAAGACCTGTAGAACCTGGATGATTTGACCCACGTTATACCATTCTAGTTGAGTATCTTTAAAGACCGCCAATGAATCGTTGCGCCTGGAGGGCGACAACATCCGTCCACGCAGCATGATGTCGGTCGATGCCAACCTGGTCACCATCAAGAGCCAGTTTACGGATCGGCGTAGCCCCGGTTGGACTTAAATACCCAGACGCCCTGCACGGCTAGGATCGACGTAAATATGAGAAGGGTCCATGAAGTTTTGATTGTGACCGGTATTTTGACCTGCAATTTGTTTACGCCATATGAGAAATATTAGGATATGATTCAGCAGGTTGGCTGTAGGGGTGGAGGGGTTGGGTGGGGGTGAAGGGGGATGGGGGGGTGTGTGATTGTAGTAGTGTGAGTAGGAGCAGGCTCAGGATCACCTGGCGTTAGCTAACCACAGCAAGACATGAATTCACACTGTTTCCTTCTAAGTCATAAGAAGGCTCAATCGGAGTTTTATCATGGAGTTATAAGTAAGTATTATTTCATTAAGGTATTGTACAACCTGTCAGGGAGCATTGATTGATGTACTTTGCTGATATCTGGGCGTTACTGACCCATTCACTGCGACAGCCTCGTTTTTCTGCCAGCTACCTAGGTACCATGTCACAGACCGAGAACCGAGGGTAGCACCAACAGTGCTTCTCGTTGACAGAAAAAAACTCGACAAATCGATACATTCAGCAGTTATGTACACCTTAACAAATAGGACCATGAAATATCCATTGTAACAAAACTATGTGATAAGCAAGAAAATTCCACATATATCACCTTAATTATTCCTCAGCTACCCCGCGGCCGCGAGCAAGTGTGCAACGCTTAGTGAATTGAATATCGTCGATAACGCAATCATTCAACCATGTACCTGGTTGTTCGGAGTTCGACACAGCTGTACATACACATCCTGCTATATTCACTTATCCAATACTTCTGAGGGCCAAGCCCAGCCATGTATCATGGTTTAAGCGCCAGCTGGTTTTAGGTTAAGGTCCGAGCACGTCCAGCTCAAAACTCTTACAGGTTGTTGTGTTGCGTCACCACGAGAGAAACCAGCGAGAATTGGAACATTATGATATCTACCTATATCGGCTCCTATTTCATAAATCATAATGTTTATGGTCTCGCACTCTTTTGAAACTTTTCTTCAGGGAATGCTCATTGTTCACATTCACATGCTGGGCTATGGTTGGCGGAGCGGTAGGTTTTTTTCGACACCTCAAGTGGGGAGGGTCATCTTTCAAATGTGGCTTATACGGGGAGTTTCATAAAAAGTCACAGATGGTGTTTTTTCGCGTCTGTCAAACAAAGCTGATAATTCGAATAAACTAAGAAGCAGGCTAAACATCTTTTTTAAATTCTATATGCGATCCGAGTGATAATTAATCATTTTTTTTTCAATGATGCAAAAGTACAGGTTAAATTTAATATGCGGTCAGACAAAGAGGTGAAACTGCATCATGTGTGACCAAGGAAAACGAAATGGGAGAAACCTGTATGGGGTGTGGGGGTGGAGGACAATCACTGTCAAACTAACGAGTGGGAATAATTTAACTCTTGATATATTCTTTATGGCGATATTGATATCGCCTGTAATTTGAAGGCTCAGTTTCAAATGTTGCGCTCTTTCCTCGTTGAAAACTGCTTCAATGCTACTATCAATTTCGGTCTAGCGTTATTATTTATGATGGCGATCGCCGTGACATGTGTGAAGCGACATGCTTTTTACCGTCAACATGACCTCAATTACCACAATAACGACCTAACCATCAAAATAAAAAACATAGACTGCATGTTGAAAAAGTCTGTGTTCGTTTATTTTTTGGGCGAGATGGACGTGTATTTATTGAACAACTGACGACTTCACAGATTTATTACAAGGCATTCAATGTAGCCTCTTGGCAATCTTGAACTTTTAATAAACGGAGCGACTTGACGCTTAAGCACCATTCTACAGAATATCAATCATTATGATTGAGTTAGTGTTTGCCCCATATCTATTTGTCATCATGGTGGGGTTTTCTTCTGATGTTTCCTTCATCATGTTAAACTACGTTAGTCAGTTTTGATAACGCTGAAAAGTTAAGGAACGTTGGTAATCAATGGCTTCTGTAAATGTGTCACGACCCAACTTGAAATCCGGTCAATTTTATAATTGTCCTGACCCAACTTGAAATTTCAAGTTGGGTTGACCCATTTTAAAATTGGACAGCCGAATGCCTTGAATGCGTCAGTGGAAGAAATGCCGAATGCACACGGCCCATTTTCTTTGTAATCATTATTTCACTTATATTCACGTTCTTGCCACCTCAGCCTATTCTGACAATCCGGTTTTTCCATTCTAATAATACACGTAAAGTCGCGATTTCCCCATGGTGAAGCGTGTATGGAGTACCGCGGTAGTCCTTAACTACATAATCATTTGGAAAGGGAACTAAGTGTGTGTATGCGTCTAATTTAATTATTTATTCTTCTAAAATACTAATCATATATCAAAGGTGGTTGTTACCTTAAATAAAGCTCTTAAAATGCAAATAATTTATCCTAACCAATCACAATATGCCGATATATATTGCACAGACTTAAGTTGGGTCAGCCATTTACTTGCCCCAACATTTAAAAAAAAACGGTCAAGGTCAGAGATCAAACATCGCTCCGCGAGGCGGGTTAGAGAGAGCAATGGAGTGCTATTGAGATTGATTTATTTCTCTATTGCATTCGTCCTTGTTACATGACCATTGATCCCTGAAGGCTTCATGAAAATCCATTCGTAACTTTTCGATATATCTTTGCTAACAGACAAACAAACAGACAGACATCGGATGAAGTCATATTTCTACTGGGCGAAGGTAAATTCCGCCTGCATTAATGCATTGCGATATACCTTGGCGCAACAAGCCGCTTTCCATATCAGTCGTGCCTGCCGACCCGCCGTCCAATTTTAAAATGGGTCAACCCAACTTGAAATTTCAAGTTGGGTCAGGACAATTTTAAAATTGACCGGATTTCAAGTTGGATCGTAACAAATGCCCCCAAACCGGAAATGTGTATAACCGATTTTTGACGGCATTACACATTATCCAGATGAATGTTTCATTCATGTTAGATTGTCCGACGCACCATGACGCAATAAACACCTGAAATTAACAATCATAATACAGTATCACTTTCGCTTATCGTTTCCACATTAAGTAGTGTTCGACGTATTTAAAGATGCGTTTTTCGGCAATTTTGCGCAATTTTTATTTTGCCTCCATTTTGGTGTAGTTGCTACAATGAATCGTTATTATTCTTACGTGTATCTTGAAACAGCAAATCGTTGATAATAAATCGATTAAGGTGCACTGAAAACAGCCTCCGAACTTCGTTTACAAAAATATTCAAATGAATAGCGATATGAACCAGTAACTTCACATGCGTAAAACTCCCATTTTCTGGTATTTTCGTTCTAACTCCGCCCGTTTTCGTCCTCCGATGTATTGTAGAGTCCATCGTGTGCCATTTTTGGGTTAAAATTCACGTTCCGTCAAAAATAAGAAATCGAACTTTACAAAGGCCATAAACATAGCTGGGTTCACTGATTAGATTCGAGTTCATGGATATCATTACTAAACCTAGTAGTGAATCAATCGACGATTTGTTTTCAGAACAGAATTGCGATGATATTTGATGAAATGAACCTTTAATGCTGCTAGTCAAACTGTTTTCCGAAAAAAGCGTGTTGGGACAGGCTAACGAATGACAATCACAGTTCGCATGTTGAGGGAGAATACAGTGATCACACATATCTTCTCTCGTGAGGTTCTGGCTGTGTCAGCGATCAGAAATAATGCGGCATTTCCAGCAGACGGCACTGATTCTTCAGTCAGTCGTCAAAGGAGGGGGGCGGGCGATAGATTCTCATCGGGACGCCTATCCAGAAGATTAGTGTCAAGTCGCTATGCTGCGTGAGACACGAAGAAGCGTGAGAGGCGCGTGCGTGTTGTCGGATTAGACCGTGTCATTGTTCCGTGCTGGCAGAAGGGCGTGTTACCCCCTGCTCATACTGGCTACCATTGCTTTGAAACTTGCATATGGAAATTTCCCCAACAATTTCAGTCCTTTTTCATCGATAATCCCACATAAGTGATCCACCCATAGGTTGATTGGGACTGCATGTCATGATTATATTTGAATCATTTGACGATAATTATTGACTGAATAAGAAGTGTAATCTGTCATTAAGAAGAGCTTGTAGACAGGTGTGTGTTGGGGATCACCAGCCTCCTGTGGATACTAGAGAGCGTCTCAACGCCGACAATATATCCGGTCACCAATGCTACCCTCACTTGAGGCACACATTGAGCCCGAGGCTGTCTCATGACAGCTGAGGAACTTACCTACACGTCCTGTCTGGTGTCCGTGTTATGTTCCCGAGAGTTACCCACGAGGACATGAAAGGCGTCCTTATAGAGAAAGGGGCTGTTAGGGCGAATTTATTGATCATTTATATTCATTATCAGTCTGTAATGTGAGCCGAATGTCTGTCTGATCAATGTGATACGAGTGCAGCCGCCGGGATGATGATACAGGTTGCACAAGAATGGCCGTATTACGGAATCCCCGGCAACAGTTCGCCATCATGATATGAAGTCGTCAGACTCAACAATACCAAAATGATTACAAAGTAACAACTTCTGATAAAGTTATTTCTAGCGTCGCCTCTCATTCCCGCAGTACTAAACACAAACCGCTGCTTTCTTATTCTCACCAGAAGCATCGTAAAAGGTGCCATGGATAATATTTCCATACCCCAACCCCGACAACTCCTAACTCATCAACGCCATCTACGCTCAAGGAAGCATCAAATAACACGCCTGGACGCCTCACTCAAAGGAACAACTGACCCTTCTTAATCAAGTGATTCACGAGTGACCACAATGAGGGACAAATAGGGAGAGCGCGGGAGAATTCCTCACCCGGCCTCCTCCCTCCGCCCGCATGCTAACAAACGCCTCTTCGTCCAGCTCATCACCAATTCCAACCAACAAAGGAGGTGATATTTGCTGTTGATTCAAGCCGATGAGGATATTGTCAAAGTGTCAAGTAATGTGTCAGAAAATGTCGACAAGCGTATGTCAGATGGCAAATGTTTTGCTGATCCTCCTTGTTGAAAGTGAGCTCTGAGGTAGGTCGGCGAGAAATAGTCCATTTGACTTTCATTAATCGCCAAACAAACTCACTGGTGTCGTGTCAAGCTGACCAGCTCCGAGCTGCCACCTGGTGGTGACCAGATAGGAACATGCGTGATGGAGTCTACATACTTGTACGCTTCTCAGCCGCCAAATTCAGCGATCGAACAGGGCTGCACTTTTTAAAACAGTTTAGCCAATGGTCAAACTTTGTCGATGAATTAGCCGACGTCCAGTTGAGGTAAGTATGTAGCGGGTTTAACGACACCCTAACACTCTAAACCATGTCACACTGTCACAAAATCACGGTCATCATATCTGTGTCAAGGATACCTTTACCGAAGGCAGCCATCCGTCCACATGTGTTCAACGTCACATCTATCGACAATCATGTTATCGAATACATTAGACACCTCATTTGCATAATTTACCCATTATGTCACTGCCGTGAGTCTGGTTAACACGCTAAAAGCAGCACTTGAATGTGCCATTATATTTGAATTTATTTTGAAACCCACAAACTGCTGTCAGCTATTGTTACCTTTGCATAGCCGATCAAAGCAACGAGGCACCTGGGAAGGCTGACCGATAAATAGAAATCTCTGACAGAGCAAAGAGTAAACACTCGACGTTTGTCTAGTTCTCTCCGATCTACAGCCGACTACACCCGCCTGCTGACCTCTGATTGACTTCTTCATGGATGTGCATACTAAGCCCTGGATATAGATGTAGACTTGGCGGTAAAATCTACTGTGATTGTGTATGGCGACACCTGGTGTATGACCTATGTATCAATAAGGCGCGTGTCAACTAGGCAATCACACATTTATGATGAATCAGCAGACAGATAAAACCGGACCTTCTTGCCGCGCCAATCATTGACGCTTCCCTCTTTTTGTTCCGCCATTATTTAACTCCGAAGTATCTAGTAAATCTCACTGCGTCCACTCATTTTGCAGCACATTCATTTCTGACCTTCAAGTTACATCTCACCACAAAGTCATATCTCACCATCAAGTCATATCTCACCTTCAAGTCATATCTCATCAAGTCACATCACCAGTCATATCTCGTCATATATCACCTTCAAGTCATATCTCACCTTCAAGTCATATCTCACCTTCAAGTCATATCTCACATTCAAGTCATATCTCACCTTCAAGTCATATCTAACCTTCAAGTCATATCTCACCTTCAACTCTATATCACCTTCAAGTCATATCTCAAGTCATATCAAGTCATATCTCACTTGCATCTCTCACCTTCAAGTCATATCTCACCTTCAAGTCATATCTATATCACCTTCAAGTCATATATCACCTTCAAGTCATATCTCACACTTCAAGTCATATCTAACCTTCAAGTCATCTCACTTGTAAGTCATATCTAACCTTCAACCTCATATATCATATCTCACCTCACTTTCAAGTCATATCTCACTTGTAAGTCATATCTAACCTTCAAGTCATATATTACCTTCAAGTCATATCTCACCTTCAAGTCATATCTCACCTTCAACTCATATCTCACCTTCAAGTCATATCTCACTTTCAAGTCATATCTCACTTGTAAGTCATATCTAACCTTCAAGTCATATCTAACCTTCAAGTCATATCTCACCTCATATCTCACCTTCAAGTCATATCTCACCTTCAAGTCATATCTCACCTTCAAGTCATATCTCACTTCAAGTCATATCTCACCTTCAAGTCATATCTCACCTTCAAGTCATATCTAACCTTCAAGTCATATCTCACCTTCAAGTCATATCTCACTTTCAAGTCATATCTAACCTTCAAGTCATATCTAACCTTCAAGTCATATCTCACCTTCAAGTCATATCTCACCTTCAAGTCATATCTCACCTTCAAGTCATATCTCTTTCACCTCTCAAGTCATATCTAACCTTCAAGTCATATCTCACCTTCAACCTCTCATATCTCACCTTCAAGTCATATCTCACCTTCAACTCATATCTCACCTTCAAGTCATATCTTCAAGTCATTCATCATATCTAACCTTCAAGTCATATCTCACCTTCAAGTCATATCTAACCTTCAAGTCATATCTCACCTTCAAGTCATATCTAACCTTCAAGTCATATCTAACCTTCAAGTCATATCTAACCTTCAAGTCATATCTAACCTTCAAGTCATATCTCACCTTTCAACTCATATCTCACCTTCAAGTCATATCTCACTTTCAAGTCATATCTCATTTGTAAGTCATATCTAACCTTCAAGTCATATCTAACCTTCAAGTCATATCTCACCTTCAAGTCATATCTCACCTTCAAGTCATATCTCACTTGTAAGTCATATCTAACCTTCAAGTCATATCTCACCTTCAAGTCATATCTCACCTTCAACTCATATATCACCTTCAAGTCATATCTCACTTGCAAGTCATATCTCAATATCTAACCTTCAAGTCATATCTAACCTTCAAGTCATATCTAACCTTCAAGTCATATCTCACTTCAAGTCATATCTAACCTTCAAGTCATATCTAACCTTCAAGTCATATCTAACCTTCAACTCATATCTCACCTTCAACTCATATCTCACCTTCAAGTCATATCTCAATTTCAAGTCATATCTCATTTGTAAGTCATATCTAACCTTCAAGTCATATCTCACTTGTAAGTCATATCTAACCTTCAAGCCATATCTCACTTTCAAGTCATATCTCCTTCAAGTCATATCTATTCAAGTCATATCAAGTCATATCTAACCTTCAAGTCATATCTCATCATATCTCACTTCACATATCTCACTTTCAAGTCATCTAACCTTCAAGTCATATCTAACCTTCAAGTCATATCTTTCAAGTCATATCTCACCTTCAAGTCATATCTCACTTTCAAGTATCTCACCTTCATATCTAAAGTCATATCTCACTTCAAGTCATATCTCACCTTCAAGTCATATCTCACCTTCAAGTCATATCTCACCTTCAAGTCATATCTTTCAAGTCATATCTCACTTGCAAGTCATATCTTTCAAGTCATATCACCTTCAAGTCATATCACTTTCAAGTCATATCTCACTTTCAAGTCATATCTCACTTGTAAGTCATATCTCACCTTCAAGTCATATCTCACCTTCAAGTCATATCTCATCTTCAAGTCATATATCACCATCAAGTCTTGTCTCACCATCAACTCATATCTCGCCATCTTTTGCCTCCATTTTGTGTAGTTGTTATAATAACTCGTTTATAATCTTTTCATATTATTGGGAACACCATATCATCGATAATCAATCGATATAGGCGCACAGCCTTCCATCTTTGTCTACAAAAATATAACGACCTGTACCAGTAACTACGTATGCGCAACTCCGTTTTTAGCTTCGGATGCATTGTAGCGTCTAGCGTGTGTCATATTCGGGTTAAAATTCACGTCCCATCAAAAATAAGAACTCGAAACTTACGAAGGTTTTGAACAATGCTGGGATCATCGATTGGACTGGAGGTTTTGGATGTCATTATTAAACGTAGCAGGGAATAGGTCGATGTATTTGTATTTCAAAAGAGAATGTTGATGATTTTTGATGAATTGCACCTTTGTATATGAGGTTGCACCCAATCTGAGATCGTCGCTATATGCAAGTTGAAGAAGCTTTTCAGCTTTGTTTGGTAATACGTAATTCTAGTTTTTTTTACGCTATTAAAAGCGTTTAATACTAACTCTTGATGGAAATATTGCGTGACAACATTAAGGCCGTGCAACCTCATTTGTATACGAGTTATCACATTCGGTAGCGGTCGTGGTGTAGGTGATGACAGGAAATAATTTAATGCCGTGTAATTTATATCTATCATGTAACTATTAATACCGCCCTCAATTTGACATAACTATAACTAAGTAGTGATGGATTTATCCTGTTGAAATCATTAAAATGGTATTTAACTTGTGTAAAAATTGGGCGTGTATATGGGTAATAATACAATATATATAATTTGTATTTCAGGCGTAACATTTGTGTTTCTCACTGGTGCGTTCAAGAAGCCGAAGGGTATAGTTTTGAGAGCGGTTCTAAAGGCTCTTAGCTCTAGGAAACATTCCCGTTGTTGTGGAGGAGATATTTCTACCATTCATATTTCGCTATTCCTTTTCTTACTCATGCACCCGTATCTAGTACTAGTGTAAGTTATCTGTGAAGCTGGTATTTTCTTTCTTTTTTATAGTTGAATGATTGAAAAGTACACTGGGAAGTTGTCGTATATAATCTCTGTTGTATGTCATTCACAATAGAGCACTATACAGTCTATATTGCAGAGCGTATTAGATTATAACGGAAGAACACATATTGACTTCAGCTAGGACATCGCCATCAGTCGCACTATCTTGGTCGTCTTTCACGGAGGATTGACGCAGATTACCTTCCCACGGCTAATTTCCTCTGTGTTACACTCTCACATCGCCAGCCCACGGGTAATTTCCTCTGTGTTACGCTCTCACATAACCAGCCCACGGTTAATTTCCTCTGTGTTACACTCTCACATCACCAGCCCACGGCTAATTCCCTCTGTGTTACACTCTCACATCGCCAGCCCACGGGTAATTTCCTCTGTGTTACGCTCTCACATCACCAGCCCACGGAGAATTTCCTCTGTGTTACACTCTCACATCGCCAGCCCACGGGTAATTTCCTCTGTGTTACGCTCTCACATCACCAGCCCACGGATAATTTCCTCTGTGTTACACTCTCACATCACCAGCCCACGGCTAATTTCCTCTGTGTTACACTCTCACATCACCAGCCCACGGCTAATTTCCTCTGTGTTACACTCTCACATCGCCAGCCCACGGCTAATTCCCTCTGTGTTACACTCTCACATCGCCAGCCCACGGCTAATTCCCTCTGTGTTACACTCTCACATCGCCAGCCCACGGTTAATTCCCCCTGTGTTACACTCTCACATCACCAGCCCACGGCTAATTCCCTCTGTGTTACACTCTCACATCGCCAGCCCACGGCTAATTCCCTCTGTGTTACACTCTCACATCGCCAGCCCACGGTTAATTCCCTCTGTGTTACACTCTCACATTGCCAACCCACGGTTAATTCCCTCTGTGTTACTCTCTCACATCGCCAGCCCATGGTTAATTCCCTATGTGTTACACGCTCACATCGCCAGCCCACGGTTAATTCCCTCTGTGTTACGCTCTTACATCGCCAGCCCACGGCTAATTCCCTCTACGTCACGTTCCACCATCGCCAGCCCACGGCGAATTCCCTCTACGTCACGTTTTTGAATCACCATCCCACGCTGACTTCCCATTGCGTCACGTTTTTGTGTGGCTCATTTAGTGAGGATTTAAGTGTTGAATTGGAGTGATCCAGAATTTCCTGCAAACTGAGATCCACTTTACTGTGAAGTTGGACTGGAAATATTGCCAACAGAAGCTACAACAGTTGGATAGAGTAGGACACAGAGAAATGACCACGCCTACCTTAGGTTCCATGAAGCCAAGTATGCAACAATTACGCTGATGAGCAAACTATATACTACAGCAGGTGTTGTTGGCGTACACGACGAAGGCACCTTTGGTAAGGGTGTCTGACAGTGGTGCCTGCTGTAGGTCCCCCAAGCTACTCTTTATTGATAGCGACTGGCCGAACAGCAGACACCGGATGGGTTAGACCGTGTATAACAGATGGACTCGCAGAATGGGACGAAATATACGCAGATTGGTGAAATAAAATATAACCTATTATATGATCTAGCGAATATGGCTGAAAAACTCAAAGCAGATCAGTCTGGAAATATAGTATACTACGAAGCACGTTATAGTGATGAACCTTCAATGAGAGCTAAATATGGACGGAAGTTTAATTAGTCCACCTGAGCTGGCTGTTTCGCACGGCTTGTGACACTGATACGGAGATCAGAGCATGTATATCCATCGCTCGTGCTGTCACCGGCTAACTTATCATTACACGGAAGTGTAAGGAGATAAGAATCGACATGAAGAAGACCCTGGTTCGCTGTCTCATATGGTGTATTTCCCTTCATGGAAGTGAGAGTTGGACACTGTGGAATAAGAGAAGTAGCGAAAGAGTACTACTGAGTGAGCTCAAACACCAAATAAATGCAGTCACTGGGGTTAGCGGCCGATCAGCTGAACGAATACAGCCACTGGAATAAGTGGCCTATCAGCTGAATGAATACAGCCACTGGAATAAGTGGCCTGTCAGCTGAATGAATACAGCCACTGGAATGAATACAGCCACTGGAATAATATCGAACATTGAAGGCTAAAGGGGATGGAATAGAACCGGGGCAGACGAGAGGGGAGATGGACAGCTAGCATCAGTGAATACATACATGAACGTCTACTTTAAGCTGGGAAGAAAGCAAGAAGACCCTGGGGCTCATAGAAGAAGACACTGGTAAAGGTAACCTGAGGCAGACGTGCTCGCGGGCAGCTCTGCTCTGTCTAGCCAGCACGAGCACGCGATGCGCGCGGATCTGTATTTCACTCCCCTGTGAAGTCACGGTTATTGGAAGTTACGTGCGTCTGGTCATCAACCAATTACTCTCTGTCATGTTAGAATGGGAATCAGCGAGAGACATGTGTGAATCGGGAGTATTGCATGCCCCAGGCCCTGCTCTCAATTCTTAAGATCACAGGGCACGCACCTTTTACCGCCGGGATCAAAGAGTTTTTAGCTTAGATATAAACTCATTCCTCTGATGATCGATTGCCCTCGAGAGCTAAGGCGAAAAAATGCCATTTCTGGAGCTTGACTTATCCAAGCTCCAACCCAACTTGCAGCTGACTATTGAAATCACGTTATCAGTTTGCGTGATAACCATTTAGGGTGTTGCGCCACGTGCTAAGGTACCTGCCGCTACGCATGCGCAAGCGGACCACCCTCACATTTCCCAGGGGTTCATCACCAATAACTAGATAAGTACATACATTGTCGAAGTTTGTCACGCTCGTGGGCGGGCTTCGCTGGCTTTATTGGAGGGATCTGGGGAGGGCGTCAAGCCGTGTGGAATGGAGACCTTTTTCGCACCTTCCCAGGTACTCGGTCGGCCATGAGGCAAGATTCCATTCCTCTAAACAATGTATCAAAAGCGACGATAAGGGCTGGTCATCATGCGAGTGGCCAGCTAACGGGCGAGGGATCACACGTCATGAGATAGATCAAATGTCATGAGAGGGATCACACGTCATGAGATAGATCAATTGTCATGAGAGTTATTGCGCATTTAAGCTGAATGTTTGCCCCCAATGTATTTGTTCACGATTCCCAGTGTGAATAATACTGCAATTTCCATTTGCTACAATTGACTTATATGTTACAGCGCCAGTAAGATGTCCTGCTTACAAACTAACCAACTAAGTAACGGTGATGTGCGGTTTCAAGGTACATGAAGTTTTTACCGTACCGAACTTTAAATTTAATTGTCGATTCCAAATTAGCAAGGGGCTCTTTTTAAGAGATAAAGACTAAAAGCTGGATACAACAGAAGGATAAAGGCCTCACTCCGCGCCTCGCCTCTCCCACCCCGCTTCCGTCCCTCGCCCACACCCATGCTCCACCCCACCCCCTCCCACCTCCTTACTACCCCATAACTACCCTACAACGAATCATACCCCGCCATACTCCTCATGCGACCTCCACCAATCAACCGACAAGTGCCACCAGGTGGCGCTAACAACGGATCGCCTTACAAGCAGACGACTAATGTCGGTGATGTCATCGAGAGCCAGCAATCTCCAAGAGGACCCCTAGAAGCCCTAATCTCCACGGGGACCCCATGTCAAGTAATACCTGGCTTTATTACCTGAGATTCGTTACCTGCGATTGCCGAACAAGTGATGTATTATATGAATGGTTTCCACGCATGTTAACCACTCACAAGTACTTTGAAGGCTTGTTATCACCTGGTATTGTTGGCATGCCATTGTGATACTGATATAAACGGAACTATTCGCTTTCATGTAAGTGAAGCTCCAGATTACGGATCATACCCATATGAACACTATTCCTGTAATATCTAGCTGTTTGCCCAAGTTTTCTCTCAGCAAACCTAGCTCAGTGAACGAACGAATGAGCCGTCCCAAACATTAAAGCTCCAGTTATGTATTTATGGCATAACACAAAGTTCGTCAATGCCATGTACTACCTACCATTCAGGGTATTATCCTTGACTTTTTATTTTTAAAGAGAGATGGTTGTCAACTCGATGTTATCTATTTGGAGACATACAGACGAACTTACATGACCTTGTATTAACAATCTGAGTCAATAGTATGGAGGCGAATGCATAAGCCAAGATCGGAGAGAAGAAGAATTTCTATGAAGAGGCACCATAACTGGTTACCCAATGCTAAACATGCAATTGCATATTATCGATTATCGCTTAAAAAGTATGTTTGAAAAATCAAGCGAGTAGATAGGATATGTGGAGATGACGACGCCCCTCTCACCTTCTGACACCTGGTTTCAATCTGAATGACATTGTTTCCCTGCTAACCTCTGAAGTGATCAGGAGTGCATTTGGCGTAGACGCAGATGTGTCAGTGAACTGTCCACGAGCCTCGTTGTGGCGTTCATGTCAGAAGTCAGTGCCATGTTAGATACCATCAGTTGATCAATATCGATTTGTTATCGAACGAAGAAGACCCATTGGCTTGCTGATTCTTACACTCAATCGCACCAAGGGAATGTTCATCTGCATAGAACCACTTGTTCCTACGTGTAGAAATGTCCTTGCAGTGAGGTGTAAGCATCAGACAATGGAGCTCCCTGACAAGTACCAATGTCAATATGTTTACCATATAATGTTGACAAATGGGTGTCAGCACCTGGATCTAACGATCCAACCCCCCTCACCCCCCCATGTCAAGATGAGGTTACTGGCGCAATGCATGCACACAAGTTGGCAACATCACACTCAACACCAACACCAAATACTACTCCACACCCTAACACCACTTAACGACACTAGTCAACACATTCAATATCAGCACCAAACACAACACAACATACCTACTTCAAACAATCCCACCACATACCGACACTAAACGACACATCACACACCAACACTAAATAACACACCACATACCGATACTAAACGACATATCACACACCAGCACCAACCAACATACCGCAAAGTAATACACCACACACCAACACTAAACAACACACCACACACCAACACTAAACAACACACAACACACACCAACACTAAACAACACACCACACACCAACACTAAAAAACAACACACTACACACCAACACTAAACAACACACCACACACCAACACTAAAAAACAACACACACCACACACACACACGCTCAACACCACACACACACACCCACACAAACACACTACCACACCAAAAAACACCACACACCAATACACACCAACACTAACACCAACACACTACACCAACACACACACACAAACAAAAAACACACCACACACCAACACAAAACAACACACACACCACACACCAACACAACACACCAAAAAACAACACACACACACACACACACACAACACACACACACCCCAACAACACACCACACACACGCAAAACACACCAACACTAAACAACACCACACACACACACACCACAAACACCACACAACACACCACACACACACACCAACACTAAAACAACAAACATAACACCCACACACCAAACTAAAAAACAACACCACCACCACACCAACACTCAAAACACACCACCACCACACACAACACACCACACACCAACACTAAACAACACACACACACACCACACTAAACAAAAACACACACACACACACCAACACAACAAACACACCACACACCTCAACACACACACACCACACACAACAACACACACACACACCACACACACACACACACCAACACACACCACACACCACACCACACCAACAACACACCAACACACCAACACTAAAAAACAAACACCAACACACACACACACACCACACACACCACCACACTAAACACACACACACCAACACACAAACACACCACACAACAACACACACACACCAACACAAAAACAACACACCACACACCAACACAAAAAAAACACACACCACTACAAAAAACAACACACACCAACACCACACACCAACACCAACACACCAACCAAACACACACACCACACACAAACACAACACCACACACCAACACTAACACACACACACACACAACACACCACACACCAAACACCACACTAAAAACACACCACACACCAACAAACACAACACCACACACAACACAAAACCACAACCAACACACACCACACACCAACACTAAACAAACACACACCACACACCACCAACAACCACAACACACACCACACAAAAAACACACAACACCAACACAAAAACAACACACAAACACCACCACAACACACACACAACAACCCACACACAACACACACCAACACTACAACACAACACACACCACACACACCCACACACAAACACCAAAAACACACAACACAAACACACAAAACCACACACACACAACACACACACACACCACACACACACACACCAACAAAAAACACCACACCACACAAAACAACACACACACACACACCAACACACTAAACAACACACACACACCAACAAAAACACACCACACCACCACACCACACACCAACACTAAACAACACACCACACACAAAAAAACACTAAATACACACACACACCACACACACACACCAACACTAAAAAACAACACACTACACACCAACACTAAACAACACACAACACACTAAAACCACACACACCACAACACACACACCACACACCACAACACCACACACACACCAACACTAAACAACACACCACACACCAACACTAAACTAACACACACCACACACAAACACACACACCACACACCACACACCAACACTAAATAACACACCACACACCAACACTAAACAACACACCACACACCAACACTAAATAACACACCACACACCAACAACACACCACACACCAACACTAAACAACACACCACACACCAACACTAAACAACACACCACACACCAACGCTAAATAACACAACGCTCAACAACACACCACACGCTCAGTGTAGTTTTGTAAGATCAGTGCAGTTCTGTCACATGGCAAGCTCAATGAAGTTTATGCACATGGCAAACTCAGTGCAGTTCTGCCACATGGCAAGCTCAATGAAGTTTATGCACATGGCAAACTCAGTGCAGTTCTGCCACATGGCAAGCTCAATGAAGTTTATGCACATGGCAAACTCAGTGCAGTTCTGCCACATGGCAAGCTCAGAGCAGTACATGCTCATTGCAGTTTTTTGCACAAGATCAGTTTAGTTCATTCACTCAGCAAGCTAACAACAGTTCTGACACACAGCAACCTCAGCGCGATTCAGTCTATTAGCATCCTTTGTCAGGGTCATTCGCACGGAAGCCTGGGTCAGTAAGTGTACCGCTTGCGGTCAGTAAAAATCATTCAATGATTCCGTGAGGTCGTTTCGTTTTCCTTGCGTGTTCCATATTTGGATACTACGGGGCGCATAAGAAGCGCTACAAGAAAGCCGGGATTCTATTGAGGTCGGCCTAACACAGCGTCTTACACAAACGAAACCGCCGATTCTTAATATGTCAATATTGGCACCTTACTGGGTGGATTGTCGAGTGCAGCATTTTGAAAAGTTGTGGAATGTCTTATTCGCGTTTGAATAGCATTAGTTTTTGGTGTAGGCCTTGATGTACTATATTTTAGGAAGGCTGATGTCTGACAGGCAATTTTATTTTCTTTGTCCGATTGACACACACAGCATTGGTCATTTTCACCACTCCTGTCTGCGTCTGGTATTTGATAATAAATAATTAAATATACCTTCTAATTGATGTGTATGAATTAGAAGTAGATAAGAAAAAAACCGTCTGCTGACGTCATCACATATCACGTGGCATAGCGCATTCACGCTGGCCTGAACAGACAAAGTACTGTGACATTGTTTACGAACTTAGGTGTTTATTTTCTTATAAAAATATACATCCCCCAACAAAGGAAAATACAAAATGGCGCTCGTTCCGTTTTACATCACGATCTATTGGTGTCCCAATGCGACTGAGACATCTCCAAGGCCACTGACTACTTCACGAGAGGACGCCTCATTTACGACATCATTCAAAAGACATTGTAACTTGACCTTGCCGCATAATCAGATACGCGGGTCACATAATACCATTGCTTTTAACCTCGAACAGAGTTCAAGAACATGGCGGTTATAGTAATTACCATTCTGTCATCAACATTTGTCCACAATAAGGTCATCTTACCAAGAACTGAGATCACAAATAACAATATTTCTTACAGTAAGTACCACGATTCAATACCGAATGCTGCTCGGCCTTCTTTGGGTCTATTAGTAACTGAGATTTTGACATGTCCCCGAAGCAGAAATCCTCCCAACCCCCGCAAGTTTCACGTGCGAGAGAGCATGTCAATGAACGTCCGGTTATACATACTATACATGTATGTATACGGCTAACATAACACAGGCGAAGATCACAGATATTGCACATGAAATCAAGTCTATAATAATAAGGTAGAGCAGCGTTAGTTGACGATGTACAATAACGTAGGTAGCTTGTCATCAACATACAAGTGTCCGTGAGGAGCGGTTGTGTCAAGGCGAATCGGAACAAGCCAATAGGCGTCACCAAAACAGAAGCGAACGCAATCAGGCGCTCACTTACATCATGATGTACCCAGCCACCCATCCTACCATTTTTGTACCATGCAATGTCCACTCTATATTAATTAAGTAAGGGGAAGAATCCTCGAAACTGTATAAATGCAAAATATTCCAAACAAACAAAGGAAATTTGATATCAGCAAAGCATGGAAGGCGAATGTGATGATCTGATGAAGCAGCGTCAATGCAGACTATAACACCGCATTCGGTCGGACATAAATAAAGCCCCAAGCCGTTCAATTAGCCCCCTCTTCCGAGACGCAGCAGAAAAATATAACTGCGCGCGCAGTTCAAGCGGAAGGTGCGCGACAATGCAATAAGTAGCGTCTTCGTTTGGTATCGTAACTTTTCTACGATACGCGTCAAGTGATCAGCAGCAAAATCTCACATATAAACATTCCCTCCAGCTTACTGACCCCAACACCAAACCCCGTCCATTGGGCCATCACCTCACATTTCTTTTCGTATCCAAAATTATCTACATTCACATATGTATAGCACCCTAAACCCCTAAACCTATTATGCTGAACAATACATACATTTGTATAAACAGTTTGACACATTTTGAAATTTCACAACTTCCACTGTAGTTGTCTTCATCAGCAGCAGATCTCCAGATCAGCTGCAGCCGTCCAAGTCACAATCATATCTCCAGATCAGCTGCAGCCGTCCAAGTCACAATCAAAACGTTCTGGCAAAGCGATTGAAGCGAGCAGTGCAATAAGACGAATCGAAGTCGTCAACAGACAATGTCCCGTCACACTTTGACACGTTGCAGGCAAGAGTCAGGCCAGTTATTCTCCATGCTTGGCGCGAGTCTTGTGTAGCCTTTGGTGATAAATCCAATAGTTGTACAAGCTAAACGAAAGGAGACCCATATGGGTGAAATACTTTAAAAAGTCACTGGCTTTATCGCGCGTGAAGAGCATTCTAGCGCAAACGAGATATCGGAAGACATGAGAAAAACTCGATTGCCAGTTGCACCCTTGTCAGTCTTCCGGGAATGACGACGAGAATGTTTTGGCAATGAACACTTTGGTGATCTAATGACATCCCTATGGTCTCTGGGGACAGGTCCGCACCTTGTGAACTCAAACAATCACCGTGGTAACAGCCGCCATTGCTGCGGTATTATGGCGGGAAAATAGCACCATGCGTACGATATGGAATGTGTAACGCCATGAAATGTTGATATCAAATCACCTTTGTAATAAGCGGAATAGCCACCAGGAGAATAAAAGACTCCAATGCAGCCCCGACCAATGGTGCAGACGCTGCCCGCTGTTGCTCGGCTCCAAGCGCGGCTTGGGGTTTTCAGCAATATATGATTTTATAGTAGTGCTTATCGCGCCGTCTGGCGAGTTTTCAATCGCCGTTTCATTGATAGGGGTTTTCGAAGTCGGTCGGGTTGGCGAGTCTGAGGGTGAGTTATGGACGCGAGTCTCTCTGGTTGGTGTCACAGCGCCCTCTGTCCACGTATTCTGTGTCTCGTCCCTGTCCGGACTGTGGAGTTGGCAGTCTGGTTTGTAGTCGAGTTTCAATGTGGATGGGTCTTCAAAGACGCGACGTATGAGGTCGGAGACGTAAGAAGCGCCAGTTTTATTGCAAGTGCTTGTAAACACTTCATCGAAACACATCGTTAACTTATCCAACTCCCTGTAACACACACGATAGCTATATCAGATATTTATGGCACGAAATAAACAGAAACGGGTAAATAGATTCCACCGCTTATGGTCGATTCCTAGTAGAACGGCTAGAACGTGGACTGACCTGCGCAGACCGACCGTATCGGCGTGCGACTCCTGGCAGTAGAACTTATGGGCCGTCATATGATCCATGTACTGCCCCATGTCTTCCCAGGATTCCTCACACATCGTCTGTTTTCCCTCCTCCAGCGTACGGTGGTAACAAGCCAGGTTTCTAGTGTACCCTGGTAATGAACACAAGTCTATCATTCACTCTGAGCTCAAGCAATGGTACTATGAAGAAATGCGGAGACGTTGAACCTCGGTGATTTTACAGACCGTTTAGGGATTGTTAACGTGGTGATGATAACGTTAAAAGATAATTATGACCAAGATACACTGTCCAGCTCGAAGTGGGAATCGAACCAGCAACCTCTCGGTCAAAATGACCACAACGGCCTAACATTACTGCATCAACGTTTGCGATTTTTTTGCTAGGCGATGTAAGGTACTGACCAGAGAGGACCTCGTCGCTACAGATGTAGTCCATCTTGAGCATGTAGACTCGGATGTCACCTTGCCAGTTGAAGACGAGCCGCGCTCCCTCCTCACACCCCCGCTTGGCCTGGCGCAGACACCGCGTGTATTCCTTGTACTTCCTACACAGGTCAAACACGAACGAGGTCGTCAGCGACGTATACCACTCAACAAGGTGCATGGGGACATGATCTTATTTCAGTTACAATAACGTTATTGTTAACGAGTGTCTGGATTCTGGTGTGGTAGATTGTTGTCAGTCGTGCACCAATATGGTAAGCATTGTTTGCTGTTTCTATCAACACGATAAATAAGCGCCTTGTGAATCAATCCCCGTCATCTTCTGCCACTACCCTTTGTTATCTTACCTACAGGCTCTTCTTGGCTCGTTCCTGGCTATAACAATGAGATCGTCCCGGAAAGCCAGGATGCTGTCCTGATCCAGATGCTCAGAGAGACAACGATTGATATCGGGTACTAGATCCTGGCTGCATGCTTCTGTGTACCCAAACACTACACACACATACACACATTGACAGGTGAGCCCTTCAACATGAAAACTGCTGGCACTTAAGTAAGAGATATTGACGTAATTTCCTTGGGACTGCAGCAAAGACAGCATTTTTCATGTAATGATAGATATCTTACGCTCAAAGTTGTGCTCGGTGCGGAATTCACAGACTTTCTCTGTAATCATTTTCTGCGAGGCGAGTCTGAGAGCGTGAAACGCAAAGACACCGGCGTCAGGTCCGCATGCTGACGTCACAAGAGCTTCACGGCACCGGAAGTGGTGGTGGAGGAAACTGAAATGAAACATTTCACCATGGTACAGCAATCTAAGGAGAAGTATTTCGTAATGTTAAACACACAATGGTGGCATGTCGTAATTTCTCAACCCCTAAAATATATATTAACCACATTCCAACAATTAAAGGTGATATTTCAACATGATTCAAAGCCGGGGGGCCCTTTCATTTTATGTAATAAAATTTACATAGTCACATATATGGTGTGTTGTTGCTGCACTCTCATTACTTTGTGCAAAGATGTAATGTGACAAACAACTGCACCTTTTTTGTAAATTTAAGTAGGTTTATTGCTAGCTCGTGTGGAATGCACATTCCACGTGCTGTGGTCACTAACACAAGTACACGTTGTAGCCAATTATTGTAGTAAAACTCGTGAATATGTCACCCATGGAATGCGTTATAAGACAGCCGATGAGTGGCGCAGCAACAAGACGCCATTATCAGACTCGACGTGAGGTACTTACTGACAAGCACCGCGTGTGTTCTGTTTCCGGTTAAAGCGGTAGTAATCCTCGCAGCGCTTGGACATGACGCTAGCCATCTCCTCTTCCACGCAGTACTTCACTCCTGTAGACTCTGGTGACAGATAACATGACTTGATTAGGATATCCAACGAGTGTTGAGCGGGATAGTTCGTGACTTGTAATCTGCATACTCGCACTGGTGAGGTTGTATGCTCAAGGGGTTTGTACAGAAAGCTTGAGCGCTACTCTACACACACACAACTCCCAATGAGATGGAACCCGGGGTAGAATGTGTGGTCGCTGTCGTGCGCTGGGATGTCTGTCCAGAGTTTGCAGCGATATTACGAAATCTGACTCATACACCACGTGATGAAATCTGAATCATACACCACGTTATGAAATCTGAATCATACACCACGTGATGAGTGATGGAAGGATATGCGTAACAGACTGAGACGAGGCAGACGTGCTGGTGAATAGAGAAAGATGAATGATCTCTGAAGTTCTGCAAACATTGGGTAACACTCTGTATGTGTAATGCATGCCCTGGGCACTTATAGACATATGGCTGGACCGAAAAAAACACCACCCCTTAACTATCCCGTGTTTGGTACACCACATAATACGACCACATCCCCACACACCTTTCATATCCGTATACGACAAGCACCCCCAATTCCAGGTCATTCATGTCAGTAGTGCTTTATTTCGGGTGATGCACCCTACATAAAAAACAAGAGACGAGTCACGATGAAGTCATGGGAACTGGTCGAAATTGAGCCCAGCACTCGGTGCAATGGTGCAGTCAGGTGCAACATAATGACGCCGGCGTATGAGCAGTCTTGTTTTCACCTGCCTACTTTTTGCTGGTGCTCGCATGTCAATTACCAAATTGACAGGTATGACTTCATGGGAACTATGGACAAGTCAATACCTTCGTGGAGCAACTCGATGGCTACTTTTACCAGCCTTGGGACGCAGAGAAACTAGATATATTGAACTGTGTGGTTGGTGGCCGTCCTTAATTACATGCTTGTGACGTAGAATTAATGAATTGGTGATTATTTCTGAATTGCCCAGTGATGCGGAAGGTACAGTCTCGTATGTTATGGTAGGATATATGTGTTATATAGGAGTTATACATTTAAAAAATGAAACGTACAATTGAGGAATATATTGACAATTACACCAATAAGGTTACTTCTGACCTATGGACGTGACCTCTAGGCTAAGGTTATGACCTTGTATTAGAGTAGTGTGACGGAGTTACCTGATGACCCATCAATACACGCGCTCTGTAGCAGCTGCAGCACGTGATGCCAATCTGTGTGAAGCTCTTTGATGTTATGGCAAGCTGCGAATAACGGTGACATACAGCTGTGGAACCTCTTGAACTGGTCACTGCAACAATGCAACACACAAACTTATGTACAACCTTCACCACGCTTAATACATCTCTGTCAAACACCTTCACATAGAAGGCGGAGCTCGTGGGAATAAAGGCGCTCGACCTAATGGCACAGACGTCAGTACATTTCGTGTCGCATGAGGGTAAAGACGCGGCGTCGGCGGCCGTTGTCGGTTGGGTATGACATGCGAGTCCTACCTGAGACAGAAGAATGCAACAATCGCTGGCCCCTCCCTCGTCACTTTCATCAAAGCACATTTATCAGAAAGTTTCGTGTCAACACGCTGTGGAGCTACTGGCTCACGGCGCTTGTTCCGACGTTGTGTGGGAGATGACGTCTGGAGGGGGCGCGGGGATGGGTAAGACATGAGGGTTGCGTTTGAACTGATAGGCAATAATCGCCATCATGTCTGACGTAGCATTCCGCTCCAGGCTCTTGTTGTTCCACGGCAGACCGGCGTCTTTCACGTGTCTTACCACTCACTGGTTGTAAGTACGCTAAGTATATACATTCTTTACATACGTTCTGCACTCGTTGACATGATACTCTTGAGGAGCCGCTCCTACTCACAACGACAATGATTATTATTCGCCAAGCAAGCTAGAACCATGGCGATATTGACTTGGTAAATGTATTGCGTATTTGGGTCACCTTGGGCGCCGTTTATCGGTCGTTTCGACTTCAGAGTTCCTAAGTAAACAGCTCAGCTCTCTGTATTGTACTTAACTGCTTAATGAAGCATGGCAGCGAAGCACTCGACTGTAATGGCTAATTTGAGACAGATGGCTTTGGACTTAGCTTGCTCGGGAAACCTATAAACGGAGTTCACTTAACCTGAAACAGCCAGTAAGGTGGCGGCACATTCCCGGCATGCCTCGCTCAACGACAACTTCAAGTCAAGCTTGAAATAGTAAATTAGCTTATATGGGCGAGCTATACCGGAAATATGGCGAACCCACGACGTTTCTAAACTCTTTCTATTTGCCTTTAAAGCAATTTCTGTGTGAGTAGAATGCGAGACGCTCGTTTAGGGAACAATGTTAACAGGGAGGCCAATCAGGAGAAGCATGACGGTAAGCGTGACGGTAAGCGTGATGAGTGCGTAGTTGTCAGCGTGGTAGTAAGCGTGATGAGATTCCCGTAGGTACCGCCTCTGGGGTACCGCCCCTCTCAATTAAAGACATGGTTCTAGGGCGACTTCTTCACAGCCTCTCACTGTGAATCAGCTCCTCCCCTCTCCAAGGAACCGACAGGAACAATGGCAATCAAGCGATCTTCATCCCCATCCACCGTCAATGTTTACCTCAATGCAGTCAATACACGGGCGTTCATTTAAGGGGGCGGTTATTCTTGAGGGAATCTTGGAACGTTCCTGGGTAACTTGACTCCACTAACAGCAATTCCCTGCGGCCCGTGCTAGAAAGCTACACAAGTTGGCGGTCTCTTACGGGTGATGCTTTTCCATCATTGTGACATCTATATCTACCTGTCTGGTTTTATGGAAGAGGTGAACAGGTCAACAGCGTCCACTCTCATGCGTGTCATCCAGGAACACGCGTCAAGTAGCGAACAGGACCTTCAATGGGAATGGACAAGCGAGGGAAATGATCTAGCACTGACTGGCGGAAGTAAAGGGCGATTGGAATTATTGAAGCCACTTTATAATACACAAATTATGTAATGAGAGTATCTAATAGCGCATTGTTGGCCAAAACGAATCCCATCCGACCCCCAATCCCACTCCAACAACCCCATATCCCTCCGCCACCACGCTGGCCCGGACATATAACATATATTAAGCTGACTGAACAAACATAATCAAACCTCACTGTGACTTGTTTCCTCACCCTCTGAAGTCAAGCACCATCATGTAATAATAGGTTACCATGGTAATAGACAGCCACTCGTTAGACAGCAATCACAAGTCTACCTCAGGGTCGTAGGCCCTGCCCTCTTTAGGGTTCAATTTGAGCACAGATGACCTCACCGATAATGTCCACAAGGCTAGGCTAGATGGCGCTCCGTGGCGTGAGTGGCGTGGGGGCAGGCGGGTTAGGGCGGATTGGTGATTTACAGGTGAACATTTGACAGGGCGACTATTACCAGGTAGCTCAGCGTCAATGATTGCAGCGCACCTGAGTGTCAGGTAAGTTGGTAACAGGAATAAGACGAGTAGAAAGGCGTGGTGGAGCAGGGGCAAGGAGGATCAACTCCCTGCTTTATGAGACACGTCCTAGAGCGACCAGCTTTGATCATATTGCGCCGTGGACAACCTACTCAGAGTTTTTGTGACAGAAGGCAAGACAGCCGTAATGTATGCGTATACCTATGAAAGCGACTAGTTCGGACATATAGCAACAACAAAAACCCAAACATCATGGGACATTCCATATATCAACTGAAATCGTTGTTATGGAGATCTGTTCCTGTTCCAACCAGTTGCTGGCTTCGTAATTCTATAATTTTGTTTTCATAATTTTATCATACTTAAATTCTTCGTGTACGAAAAGGCCGTTCTCAAATAGTTGGCCTGTTAGGTACACAAACAAAAACAATCTTTTTTGGATAATATATTGTTTTAGCAACACGAGGAGACTCATTCATTTCCGTTCGTCTTGCTTAATAGATATGTCTTTATCCAGCGCGATGGTTATTACAAAATCCAAAAATATTATTTTTGATTTCTACAATCGAATCTCTTGTAAAGAGAACATATTTGCAACCAATGTAAATTTGAACAATGTATCAGGAATAATGATATATATATATATATGAAAATAGATAAGTTCGATAAAGACCGTCAGTCTTCAAGTAAATAAAGGATTTTGAGTCGGAGCTCTGACCAAGTTTGACTATGTGACTGCGTCCAGGGAATTTTTTGTATAAATGTTGCATTCCCATAAATATACATAAATATATACATATATATGTATATATATATGAACATATTCCCATATAATATAAAAGTATATAAACATATATATATATAAACATGTATATATAGTTATATCTATATGTATATGTATATCTATATATGCATATATATATATATATATATATACCTATATATATACATGTGTAAGTATATATATAGATATATATATATATATATATAGATTATATATATATATACCTATATATATACCTATATATATATATATATATATATATATATATATATATATATATATATATATATATATATATATATATATATATATATATATATATATATATATATATATATATATATATATATATATATATATAGGTATATATATAAGTAAAACTAGACAGATTTATACAGACTGATTAGTTACAATCCTCCCCAATACACACATTACGACAGCACTCAGACATCGTGTTGATTGTGAAGGATGATGTAAAAATGTAATCTTTAACCCGTCATTACCAAACGTGCGGTCGCCTTTTTTATTCCGTGGTTTGGCGCAGTTTTGACTGACAAACT
Source organism: Urechis unicinctus (assembly GCA_034190875.2). Lineage (NCBI taxonomy): Eukaryota > Metazoa > Annelida > Polychaeta > Xenopneusta > Urechidae > Urechis > Urechis unicinctus. The sequence goes on from CM067358.1 coordinate 36,008,203, forward strand.
CAAGGAGTTTGAAAAAGCTCCCTTATAGCCCAGTTCTCCAGACAAGCCAGCCTCAACCACGACCCTGACAAGTCAAGATCGGGCTTCCGGGGTGAAGACCAGCCATAAAAAAAAAAACACATCTAAAGTGTTTGGGGACGAATGATTCACTTGAGGATAGGAGAACTGGTTATTTAGAAGTAGCTGTTTAAGGTATTGTGTCACCTTCCCTAATCTATTCGGGCGTCATTCTGTCCGCTTGACAAAGGTGGCATCCCCGTTATAAAGGGGAGTCGTCGCACACGTTGTACAGGGGCGTCACAGCCAACGTTGTACAGTGGCGTCGTCGCCCCCTCCCCCATCCCCATTCTACTCGGGTATCACTGGCCCCGTACCTAACGGGTGTCTCTGGGCCACTGAGACAACCAACCAACATTTTCACGGAGAAAAATGTATTCCACAATCCGTGGCGACGTTCTTGATCCATCCAATATAAAGTCGCTCAATTTCGGATGAAATAGTAAATCTGTGCTCCAATAAATATTGTTTTTATCTATGAACTAAGTAATGTGAAGGAACTTCCAAGTTGGAAAAAACACTGGCGTAATTAAAGCGAACACGTATTCTGCCAGGCATGACCAGTGTTGAGTAACACAGCATGTAATGCCCGGCGGGGAAGTCTAGGCAATGGTGACGCTAATAGATGTTCCGAATTAAAAGCTCGTTTTCATATTCCAAGCTGTATCGACAACAGATGTATTTTGTAACTAAGAACACATATTTGAAAAAGGGTCTACAGAAAGAGATGCGACGAAGACTGTCGTGTGATGTATGAGTCGCGCCTAGTCAAGCTTCAACTCATTTGATGAATGGTTCAACCCCCAAACAGTCTGCCATATTACGACGAGATTCACAAATTTTAGTTGAACATAAACAACACAAATAAAGTCATTTATCTTCGTAACACTTCTCTGAGTTACATGGAATTCACATGACGCTCTATACAATTAAGTGTAACTTTTTATGCATAGTTATATGTTCGTCTATACAAACGTCCTTACCCGCAGGCGTTGAACATTTTGCCTCGTTTCATTAACTTGACGTAGTCCTCTATGAACGGTTTGCCCATGGCCAGACAGGATGTCAGGTGGGGATTAGTGAGATCTGCATCCAGCATGCAGTTGACAGCAGCGCCTTGTTGGGTGGGATCATCAACAACGACGTCATCCACGACGCCATGATGCGCGTCAGGTCGTGACGTCATCGGCGTCCGTGTGGTTTCCGGTGCCGATGCTACACACAGAAGGGAAGTCATTTAAGAAACCTAACAAGAACAGAATGAGCTTATTTGGATGGGAACAGAATTGCAACATAAGTCCGCAATCTCTTATCCTGCTGTCAGGACGAATTATATTGGATGCTTTTATCCATGGTCTGGTCACTGATTGTAAGGTTGTCTGGCGAGACCTCGAATGTAATATGTTTTCTCATGATCCAGTCAGTAACAGCTGTGATGATTTCAATGCATTGTTGGGTGGAAATATTAGCATAATTTGAACCACACTATACAGGCTGAAAACACGAGAAGTGGGCCAGCTAAAAGTATAACACGCCTGAGTTTTGTGTGTGTGTGTGGGGGGGGGGTCGTCTTCAGAGTGAATGCTGAATCATGTTCAGCAGACGCTTGTATGAACCAGCTCGTATATCGTCTGACCTCCGTAAGTCTGCCCTCCGTAAGTCTGACCCTCCGTAAGTCTGCCCTCCGTAAGTCTGACATCTGATTCTTCTCTGTGCGTCTATCCCTCAGTCTGACATCACTGCATCACCCGTGTAAGCCCCAACATCTCGCGCTCACCCATACCTAACCTCAATCTGGCACATCCGGCCTGTCACCCCACATCCTGTTTACATGCCAAGCACATGTTGATAGTCAGGACATGTGTTCATTGCTCTCACCTGAGGTACTACAAGGTCAGCCAGGCATGTTACTACCTGACTTGCTGAGCTCCGTCCCCTCATATACCAGACAATACTAGAAACCATGTCAAAAAGACGCCCAAACTACCATACAAGGCAACTGCCTACATTCCTCATGGTACACATGGAAACATGCAAATAGCAACTAATAAATGATTTGCCCATATAAGGGGATAACACGTCGGCTTGTAAAAGGGCATACCCATATAAGGGAGATATCGAACAGCCTCGCCAATAATAACTATATTATATGATTTTGACTTCAATATTAATTACTCGTAAAATTGCTGTCTGAAACGTCTGAAGAAAAACGAATAGGTGAAGTTCATCTCAGAGGGCGAGCCAAATTATGACGTGGACTCTCACGCCAATCCACACGCAGTACTTCGCCCTTCTTTTTCTTCGTTGGTTGTTGGATCAAGAAAACCGTAAATCTGACTGAAGACGACTAAGTTGTTCCAACTCATGCTCAGGTAAGATGACATTAATATGGTTACCTGCGTCGACTCCCGCGGTGTCATGTGACTTAAGCTTACGTCGAGGAGAATCCGCGTTGCGACACGAGGGTGTGCGCACGTAATGGCATGGCGTAAGCTGACCCCGCCGTCATGCTAGTGTGACGTAAGGCTGATGTGTTCTATGTATGCACACGGTATGCTACCTTACTAAATCATGTCGTCAGAGAATCACTGGTGGTTGAGGCCAGATTTGGATGACTTAAACTTAAAGGGATCTCTTACAAAACCACTCTGCTCGCCTGCCCTTTAGTAGGTGAGGTAAATAACACCAGCCTCAATGTATCCAGCGTTTAATGCGAGTGATCTGCACTTAACATATGGCCCACCCCGCTACTCTCACCCCGTGAATAGGGCAAAAACAGGGCCGAGTGCATCAAGAGCGATGTCATAAGTAATGCATTCTTGTTCTCCTGACCTCTTCTTGTCGATTATCGCAGCCATTAGCAAAGGTCGGATTTCAAGTAAGAAAACGAAACGAGTATGAGGCGAGTGAAGTGAGGAGGCGCGGTGTTGTGAACACTATCAGGTTGGATCATGAGGGCGGCATCAGGATCAGAGGGATTTGGCAGCGACAGGAGTGGGTGCCCGGACACGACAGCTCTTAGGCATTTAAACTCAACCCAAAGTAAGAGAGTTGAAGGGGTCAATGTTTGTGAGAGAGCTGTGTCCACGCCGGTCTGAGAGTGGTAAACGTTCTCGGGGGTACAGCAGTCACTTTCCTCTTATTCACACTTCGCTAGCGATTATTTCTGGGGCGGGCGACGACCAATTGACAGATTCATACCAATGCAATTTCAACCGCCTTCCGAATTTCAGACGTGTCTATAACTGACAATTATACGCCTGAACTGACCCTTAGTTCAAGACCACGGTCTTTTGGCGAGTTATAAAGAAGTTGTGAACGATCGGAGTTTTGATATGTGACGGAAAATGTCTCGTCGTATGACATGCCAATGAGGACGGCCATTGACGAGGCCCTCTAGCGGTGTAGACGCCTTAAGAACACTCGGTCACATTTTGAATAGCTCACGAGAGGGTTGTCTCGAAGAACGGCGGCAGTTCTTCAACTCACATGGACCGCAATCCAAGGCGTATCTGATATTGCGGGTGTGTGTACGGGCTACTGATGACTGCGATGTGATAATCGGAGTAAAAGGTTGCATTTGATTAAGAAGGAAAGAGTTTATGAAATGTGCATAACAGTCTATCGGTGCGTCATCGTGAAACATATACTCAAATACATGCATACTAACTGACAGTAAAAACACAATAGCAGCGCAGGTCCGCCATAGCTTCCAAAATAAATGTTGACAATCGATCACAAGTTGGCAAATGCGTAGCAAAATAAACAAGGCTCAACATGATCATTGAGCTCGTATGAGCCAGAGAGAGCCGAGTTCTGTTAGAGTTCGTGAGTTGTACGCTATATACAGAACGCCATCCGCGGCCTTGATCTCCACTCAATCGACGTGATTTGTCACCCTTTTCATAGCATTAATATCTCCTGTAATTTCAACATCAAAGTCTTACCTGACACACGCGATGAACTCCGCAATGGACTCGCATTCAATGATTGACAATGGACGTTAACAACGTGATAATAAATGGGTTCGGTTGGACGCAGTAGTTTATAGACACATTTGGAGTATGTTATTGTCGAGGCCTATTCGACGCTGTACGACGAATGACGAATGATGATCACGGTAATGAGGAAAGTGTCATTGAACCTGCAATTAGCGAGATGGATGGACGAACCGTGAGATACTAAGCGGAACATGGCGGACAGGCAGCTGACTCCGTGTTCCTATGAGATGGTGTGGAAAGGTGTGATTAAGCCTACTGATAGCGCGCGTGTGATAGGATGAATGGGTGGCGGGAGTCAAGTCAGAGTAGCGAATGATTATAACCCGCCACTGATGGCTCATTTAGACGATGTAGTGGGTGACGTAGACGACGAGGAGGATCATTTTGACGATGTAGTGGGTGACGTGGACGACGACGAGGATCATTTTGACGATGTAGTGGGTGACGTGGACGACGAGGAGGATCATTTAGACGATGAGGTGAGTGATTTGGACGACTCACTGAATGATTTTGACCATGAGGTAGATAGTGTGGACGACGAGTGGATGTTTGGATGACGTAGATGACGACGTTTGATCAAGAGGTGGATGATTTGGACGACGTAGAAAGTTATTTGGACGACGAGGTGGTGATTTGGACGACGTAGAAAGCAATTTGGACGACGAGGTGGATGATTTGGACGACGTAGAAATTATTTGGACGACGAGGTGGATGATTTGGACGACGTAGAAAGTTATTTGAACGACGAGGTGGTGATTTGGACGAGTAGAAAGCAATTTGGAAGACGAGGTGGATGATTTGGACGACGTAGAAATTATTTGGACGACGAGGTGGATGCTTTGGACGACGTAGAAAGTTATTTGGACGACGAGGTGGTGATTTGGACGACGTAGAAAGTGAATTGGGCGACGAGGTGGTGATTCGGAGGACGTAAAAAGTGATTTGGGCGACGAGGTGGATGGCAGATACGAGGACTGTGAGGTGTCAGAGAGGCTGAGGCAGTAGGGCATTAGCATCTGCGGATAACGTCTGCTTCGACGAGTCATGCCCTATTTAAAAAGCTTGAGAGAGGTGATTTTTGAAAGCATTTTCGATCGAATAAAGGCTTATTCGAAATTACTCTGTAGAAATCTGTTTAACTGATAACATTTGGAACCAGTTTGACCCAACGTGTCAATTCTCTCTCTCGTTCTACCATATGTAACCGACTATGGCGATGGTGGTGTGGTTCCAGCCTCCCGGTCCCATCACCACGGTAACGGATAGAAAAGTGTGGGATGGTAAGGCGCATATTGAGGGGGAAACAGGATCATACATCAAGTTATTCTAGATGGTATCTAATGTGGCGGTATCTACTATTTGGCAGAACATTACATGACGCAACGAACGCTTATCATGACAAAATGCACCAGTAAACACCACACTATCCATCGTTATTCATCATGTCATTTGGCATATCAATACACAACATTCATCACGGCACTATCGCTTATCATGACACTAAACAGCAATAATCATGACACTATTGATCACATATCATGATAATTTGAATCAATGATCATGAGACAATTTATTGATCACCATGCCAGTATGTCACTATGTACCATTTCTCCTGATATCCCATGGATCAGTTATCATAACACTATGTACTATAGTTACGATGACACCATGCGTACGCAGCCACGTAGGGCCGCCATGCGGATGTTGACCACCCAGCTACAAACCAACCTAACCCAAAGCACAACTCCATCCAATCCCACACAGAGACCACATCATACGGGTTCTCATGGAGGAATGTCGGAGAAGACACACACGAGTAACAAAAGCTCCCACATACCAGCCGACCCTTTCACGTCACATTACGCGGGTGCATAGAGTACTCACCCTCACCCCCCCCCCCCCCACCCCCGCGTGTCCACACACGGCTCCACGATATTGACCCCCGTGAAACATACACTTTTCTCTGAGTTGCCCATTGGTCATGTTTCGTTCCATGAAGCTCATTTTACCATCTTCAAATAGTGCAATAGAATGGACACATGAGAATAATCTCGTCAAGATAAAGCCAATGACGCGTAAACTCACGAGTTCACACATTTCTGATCATTATACCCAATTACGACTGACCCGCTATCGTGTCCTATGGTACACCGACATGCACACAGCGCGCCATGCACCAGCCGGCCGATAACGCCTCCATAGCAGGCCAGGCACACTATCCCTGACATACCGATCCCACTGCAATGTGACATCATCTTACGATGTGTTTCTTATCAGGTGGAGCAGCATGAAGACTGCGGAGCTGTGTAAGGAAGGCACGGATTGCTTGTCACAGGTACGTGTCCACACAAGTGGTGTAGGTACATGGGAGGCGAACAGTACCCGGGTACCTGATAAGAATACTTGAAGCGGGTACCTGATACGTGTATATACCACGGGTACATGATACGGGTTCCTAGAACAACCGCTATACTGACCTCTGGGGGTGAATGAGTGTACTACCTACTACGGCGACTAGCGCTCGTACCGATTGACGAAACACCTGTACCCCAGCAGTAATTACAAGCCTGACACACCTGCATTACAATTTAACCTGCTTTTTTAGCCCTATAGCTCGTATGCTAACTCTGTCTTGTCTGGTTACGGCAAGCGAAACACAGTGAACTGCCATGGTAGAAACCAGAAATTTCATGCAATGGCAGTTACTCTCACGAACCATGAGATGCCATGGCGGTTGCTCTCACGAACCATGACATGCCATGGTAGTTGCTCTCACCAGCCGTGACATGCCATGACAGATGCTACTGTTCAACCATGCACGTGCTTTCGCAGCCTGGCCACGAATAACATCGGGTAACGAGTGAAATGGCGATGACGTCGCCGACAAGACGTAGCCAGAGATCGCCATGTGCCCCGCCAAGTACACGGCCGATGGATCTCATAATAACACCTCCCACTGGATCAAAGCAGTACAAAGTTCAATGGGATCAATATGGCATTAAAATGGTCGTCATACATACACTGCTAAAAGAGGTGACATACACTGCTTAAAGAGGTAACCTACCTGCTGCTGTAGTCGGCCACCAGACGGAGCAACACAGGAGCAACAGGACCACGACAGTAGGTACCGCCATTATGCGTCTCTTACAGGCGCGACACGATGTTGGACGCGTCGTCCAGATGGTACGTGTTGCTAGGCGCGTATTAAACAGTCCTTATGAAAGTGCGTTGAGGTGAGGGAGTCGTATTCCGTCAATGACAACAAGTCCAAGGCAATACTACGCCTTACTGTTATATCCCTGGAGCATTAACACTCCAGTCACATCGATATCGTTCAGCTGTCGATCAATCATAATCCATACATAAAAGCACAATTCACCAGAGCTAGCGACGGGCTGTGTCCACCTGCAATCAGTCCACTACTCACTCTCAATCTGCACGTGTTGTGAACGCAGCGCCACAAGAGCGGAAGTTTGAAGTGGAGGGCGGTTGACTAACCTCCCATAAATGAGGCTAAGAAGCCCTGTTTCGAGGACGACTTTAAGCTCAAAAAATACGCGCTCCTCAGCTGGCGATAAGATGAGGTAATGGCGGCAGGGAGAAGGGAGGTAGGGTTCACTGGCTGTCCCTATGTCCTCCGCACGGGGTAGTTCTGTCTCATGCAAGACCCTCCTTCCGTGTCCAAGTTCCGCAATTTGTGATTGAAGTCTCTGATCACACACACACATAAGTTGTCTAGAGCGGTCAGCCTCTACTAGTTACTGCTGTTGACTCGCACCTATACCAGGCGAATTGAGCTCGATATGACGAGCGAGCCAGATCGCGGGTCAGGCCAAGATAAGGCGGGACTTCTGAAAGAAGTCACAAGAGCTTGTGCGGTTGGAAGTCCATCACGGGAGCGATAGGCGGGGCTTAGCGCCAGTCGATCGCAGAGGGGGCGGGGCTTCGCTACCGTAAAGAGAGGCAGAAGAGAAGCGCGGTAAGTTAAAGACGATAAGATGATAGAGATTATCAAGATAATTTGATTTAATCAGTAATATCTTATCACTCCTCTATGCATAGCAAAACTAAACACATGATTATCTTGCAGACTGATGCAAACATTACCGAGTACAGCAACCCAGCCGCAACCACCGTCACAACCACCTTCCCGTCACAACAACCTCTCCGTCACAACCACCTCCCCGTCACAACCACCTCTACGCCACAATCACCTCTCCGTCACAACCACCTCTCCGTCACAATCACCTCTCCGTCACAACCACCTCCCCGTCACAACCATTACCCCGTCACAACCACCTCCCGGTCACAACCACCTATTACAACCACCTTCCCAGTTCAGCCATCTGTTACAAATACTTCCTAAGTTGAACCACCTGCAACAACCACATGTGTTATGAAGGCCTCGCCAGTACGACACCATAATATAACCGCTTGCACAGAGCCACACTTCGTTGCAAGCTACCCTACGATTGCAGCTTACCCTTACAACTGCCTTCCCAACACAACCAGCCCCTTATATCTGCCTTACCATCAAAACCACGCCCTTATAGCTGCCTTATCACCTCAACCACCCTTTACAGCTGCCTTCCAGGTTCAGCCACCCTTTACAACCGCCAGATCAGAAATAATATCAATTCAATTGAAGTCAATCTCGCCCATGTTACGTGAAAATACCATACAGACATCAATAAACATGACCAAGCGAGGCCTGTACATGACATTTCCGAACACATCCAAATGGTATAAAGACAAGTCAACATACGCCCTCCTTTTGCGTAATGCCGATTCCTTGTATCTGTCTGGGTCATGGGTACAGATACACAGACGGTAGGTTGATCATCGTACGGAAGTGATCTGTTCTTTCCATTGCCTCTGATTACACCAAGCAACGAATATACCGGGATGGCCAGCGAGCTCTAATAGGGCTCTATGTTATCCAGCCAAATAGGACTGTTTCATCTCGTCCATCGGATCAATTAGGCCATTTCATCTGATGAAAAAGTACCATGTTATCTAAAATAATAGGGTTGTACCATCTAAAGTAATAGGTCCATGTCATCTACTATTATAGGGCTATGTCATCAAGAGTAATAGGGCCATGTCATCTACTGCTATAGGGCTATGTCATTAAGATTAATAGGGCCATGTCATCTACTGCTATAGGGCTATGTCATCAAGAGTAATAGGGCCATGTCATCTACTGCTATAGGGCTATGTCACCAAGAGTAATAGGGCCTTGTCATCTAGAATAATTGGGCCATGCCATCTAGAGTAATATATCCATGTCATCTGGAGTAATAATTCCTCTTGATTATTGGGGCCATGTCATGTAGAGTAATAGCGCCATTTATACGATATCGTAGTGAAGAGACTTTCGGAGTAATAGGGTAATGTCATCTGAAGTAATAGGACAAAGTCATTCAGATATAAAATGTGCTATGTTGTCAGGAGTAATAGGACAGTGTCATCTAGCCAACTTGGCCATGCGAATTATAGGGCAATGTCCTCAAGAGTGATATAGCCATGTAAGTATTAAGCCTGTTTCTTCTGGAGAAATAGGGCTATGTCATTTGGAGAAACAGGAACATTTCATTTAGTAATAGTGTCATGTCATTTCTATAGTGATAGAGCCGTGTCATATATAGTGATAGAGCCATGTCATCTATAGTGATAGAGCCATGTCATCTATAGTGATAGAGCCATGTGATCTATAGTGATAGTGCCATGTCGTCAGGAGTAATACGACGATGTCATCTGGAGTAATAAACCATGTCATCTGGAGTAATAGGACCTTGTCACCTCGAGAAATAGGAGCTTGTCACCTCGAGAAATAGGACCTTGTCACCTCGAGAAATAGGACCGTGACATCTGGTGTAATAGCGCCATATAATCTGTAGTGATAAGGCTATATCATCTGTAGTAATAGGGCCAATCCATCTGTAGTAATAGGGCCAATCCATCTGTAGAACTAGGGCCATGTCATTTGTAGTATAGGGCCATATTATCTGGAGTAATAGGACCATGTCTGCTGGAGTAATTGGGCTATGTCTTCTGGAATAATAGGGCTAGGTCTTCTCGAGAAATTGGGCTATGTCTTCTGGAGTAATGAGGCCAAATCTTGTAGAGTAACACGGTCGGCCACCACATGGTTCCCTCGAGAAGCCACATCCATACGTAACTAGATATAGCGTATTAAGGGCATGAACGGATGTCTCGAAGATCATAACATGGCAATGCGTGGCGTGACCGCGCTGCTTCGCGGTGATATACGCGCTATTCCATTGCCTTTATATTCCACCTATACATCTAGCGACGTCACGATGGGGGATAAGGGCCCCCGTTCACTAGGACACCACACGTGCTGTAGTCGGTGGACTAGAATGCACGTTCCATTATAATTAGCGATGCTATCGCTGCGATCATGAAATATACCGCGACCACCGAGGTTGGAATGGCTGTACACGTGATGTGGTGTGCTAAGTATGTGGCTAAATTAATGTAATAAATGATTGTATGGCGAGTGCAACCGGTGAGGCTTGTACCAGGCATGCTGTTACAATCATTCGCAGCCAATAGCTTGTTCCACACGAAACAGGCTATAAAAAAATAGTTCCCCATCGTTGATTTACATGTGGTAACTGCTTGATTCAATACAGCACATTAATTATTGCCCTGCCAGGAGCATTATGTATTTTACTAACATTCATTTGAAACGTGATACCAATATTCCGTGCGCGAGCCAAACGGATGTCTTGATTCGGACTGCTCTCTAGTACACAGCATCGAGTTTCGAGTACCTGTTTTTATTGCCACCAGCCACCTGTACCTGTCGCGGCTGTTAACTCTGACTTTTTCATTTGAGAGCATAATAAAGCTTTATGACTTAATTTCTATGGTAATTTATGCAGCATCACTGTGTGCGCAGCCTCCATCTCCGCATATAGCCGCGGACGCCATTAAAATGTTTTGCACAGAGATCATGATCCCCAATGACCTCCGCATGACCTTGACACTACCATGACCTTGTCTTCCGCGTGATTATAATGAAGGTCTGTTGACACGAGGAACTGCACGCCAAACATCCCGCTGGCTCTGTATGAACCGGTGTTGAAAGTTTTAAACGAAGTTTGTGCCATTAGTTACGCGCGGCAACCACATGATAAACGCTAACAGTTCTAGCTGCTGTGGGTGATCCTCAGGAGGCTGCGCGTGCTACTACATCTATTGCATTCCCAGTTCTGATCTCCTGGTCGGCGTTACCAGACACCTGACGGTTAACGAGTCAGAGGCTGCCGGTAAAATGCCGTTTGCTGAACGGAAAAATAATTAGTTGAAATGCCATGCCACCCAACCAAGATCAGCACTTCGTATGCGAGGCAGTCACAATGGGAACATCTCAAATCGTTTGAAGTTCATTATCAGTGATAAACAACGCTCATATGCCCCACCTGCCGTCTTATATACCTCGTCTTTATGTCTTTTTGGTGCCGTCGAAAGGGCCGTCTTTCCGTAACGTTCACACGGTCCCTCGATCTGTCCGCTTCACATTCTTAACGAGACTCCAGGCTAGGTTACGAGTACACTATGTCCACAAACAATGTCACCGCAAATAAGTTACGCGCTCAGGGTGGGATATAAACCGACGCTAAACGTCGAGTTTCTGCCAATTTACCACAACGATAAGCCCCTAGCGGTGAATAGCTTTGTGATGATAATGTAAGGAGTACCAGCATTCCTCGACTTTATGTCTTATCCACCAAAAGCACCCGCCAGTTTATCATAATATCTGCTGGCATTCTCTCCCTTATCACCACCCCGCCCCACGCCTCGTAACGCTACGCCAGTCTCCCTACCCAACATTAACCAACGATGCCAAAGGGACTCGTTGACATTTTTCAGTCCATGAAAATGACCGTTAACGTTCTGCCTCAATGCCAGGCTTGGAATAACAATTCTTCCCCAGACAATGGACAATGGTTTGATAAGAGACAAATCTATTGATAGCGCGGTTCAGCGTTCAGACAGACGAGCTCTTCTCTGGAGGCTCTTCGTTATTGTGGACTTACCGCACACCTACAATGTGCTTACGGAGAATGCATTATTTCAAAGATACGGGCAAGATTGTATCAATATTTCTTGAGAAAGATGGGCCCATATATGGTGTGACTAGAAACGCCTCTTAGAAATACTTAAATGAATCGAGCGGTCATTAGTTAATCCTTAAGGATGCTATATCAACGCGAGGCGAGGGAACAGTCCACGTCGCTGGTACCCCAGCTCAGGAAGTTCAAAACAAAATACAGTTACATCTAACCATCGTAGTTAATAAGCATAAAGCAGGAAGCGTCCCACCCTCCCCGATCGCGTGCTGGTGCCAATTCGCTGGTACGCAGACGTCCTTACTCAGGTTGATTTTCTCCGCAATGCTCACTCACTTAGAACAAGAACCTAATATTCGCCTTGGATTAATTAGTCAAACAGACTAGTTTGAGACAAATTGATTCAAATTGGAGCTGATCAGTTTTTGATTCATTCATCACCCTCGAATTGGCGCCACGAAGCCTCGGTAAGTGTCTTTATACAGTCAGCAGGGGGCGCCTTGGGCCAACAGGAAGATGAACTTATAATACTTCGGTCACTTCCGCTCACGTGATATAAACGCTGCCTGTAATAACGCCGTAATCCCCACGTCAGCAGGTCTGGACTTGTTATCCGCCTCAGGGGCATATTTGAGTGTTTGGAAGAGAACGCCACAGTAGGCGTCTACAGAATATGGTCAATAATGACACAGTCACTGCCGGTCCAGAGTCAGCTGGGGAGGGGCCCAATGAGGTAAGTTCAGCAATCAGGGGACAGAGCGATTGCGTATCAAATAGCCCCACATAATATGTGCACCACAATAGAGTTACGATCTCGACACCTTCGTGTGATGTCAGCCCCCGCAAAGGCCTGCATGTCCGCCCTGACAAGGCATTCACCGAGCTTTACGCGGTAAGGTAAATGCGGCGATTACTCCAACGCGACAACTTCAAGCTATTTATTCCTAACTGTGACTGAAGCCGCCATAAAACAGGGTCTGTATTTCAACAACTGCGACTGGCTATAATTTTGCTGGCATTTTGAGGAACAATTCTGATGCATGGATTAAGTTTCAATGTTGGGCTCAATGTCCGTTAATGCCAATAGAATGAGCAACGGGTCATTCATGCCCACAGAGACGTCATTTGTATATATTAATAACAGAAGTATTACCAAATATGGACCAAAACATTTACAAATGCCAAACTAACTTCGCACTCGTCCATCTACCCCTCCCCGACCTAAACACGAGAGGCTAATTGGTCGAATTCACATGGTGTTTGTCTGATTTATTAGAGAGGAGACAATCTGACTGCTGCATAAAAGATGGGAGACAGTCTGACTGCTGCATAAAAGATGGGAGACAGTCTGACTGCTGCATAAAAGATGGGAGACAGTCTGACTGCTGCATAAAAGATGGGAGACAGTCTGACTGCTGTATAAACGATGGGAGTCAGTCTGACTGCTGCATAAAAGATGGGAGACAGTCTGACTGCTGCATAAAAGATGGGAGACAGTCTGACTGCTGCATAAAAAATGGGAGACAGTCTGACTGCTGCATAAAAGATGAGAGACAGTCTGACTGCTGCATAAAAGATGGGAGACAGTCTGACTGATGTATAAAAGATGGGAGACAGTCTGACTGCTGTATAAAAGATGAGAGACAGTCTGACTGCTGCATAAAAGATGTGAGACAGTCTGACTGCTGTATAAAAGATGGGAGACAGTCCGACTGCTGCATAAGAGAGTAGAGGCAGTCTGACTGCTGAATTAGTGAGGAGAGGCAGTTTGACTGCTGTATTAGAGAGGAGAGGCAGTCTGACTGCTGTATTAGAGAGGAGAGGCAGTCTGACTGTTGTATTATGGAGGAGAGGCAGTCTGACTCCTGTAATAGAGAGAAGAGGCAGTCTGACTGCTGTATTATGGAGGAGAGGCAGTCTGACTGCTGTATTAGAGAGGAAGAGGCAATTTGACTGCTGTATTAGAGAGGAGAGGCAGTCTGACTGCTGTATTAGAGAGAAGAGGCAGTCTGACTGCTGTATTAGAGAAGAGAGGCAATTTGACTGCTGTATTAGAGACGAGAGGCAGTCTGACTGCTGTATTAGAGAGGAGAGGCAGTTTGACTGCTGTAGTAGAGAGGAGAGGCAGTCTGACTGTTGTAGTAGAGAGGAGAGGCAGTCTGACTGCTGTATTAAAGAGGAGAGGCAGTCTGACTGCTGTATTAGAGAGGAGAGGCAGTCTGACTGCTGTATTAGAGAGAAGAGGCTGTTTGACTGCTGTATTAGAGACAAGAGGCAGACTGACTGTTGTATTAGAGAGGAGAGGCAGTTTGACTGCTGTAGTAGAGAGGAGAGGCAGTCTGACTGTTGTAGTAGAGAGGAGAGGCAGTCTGACTGCTGTATTAGAGAGAAGAGGCTGTTTGACTGCTGTATTAGAGACAAGAGGCAGACTGACTGTTGTATTAGAGAGAAGAGGCTGTTTGACTGCTGTATTAGAGACAAGAGGCAGACTGACTGTTGTATTAGAGAGAAGAGGCAGACTGACTGCTGTATTAGAGAGAGAGACAGTCTGACTGCTGTATTAGTGAGGAGAGGCAGTCTGACTGCTGTATTAGAGGGTTAGTTCATCCTGGTGGCTGTATTAGCGAGACGAGGTCTTCTCGTATTGTTTTATATTATATGAACCCAATGACTGGAATAGATGCTCGAATTGCGGCGGTTATGTGGATATATTCACATAATACCTCGTCAGTGTTGGTAGGGAGTCAAGCGAAAGCACATGCAGTGTTACATGACTGGCACGTTACTGCATCTCATTGAACGTCTCAGCAGAAATGCACGAGAGAACCTATATGTGCATAATTTATGAGAAAGCTCCAAAAAATTAACCATCAGTGTGGCTTTGATTTGACATAGTTATTTGAGGCATAGGTATGTTTAAAACTTTAGAAACGTTTATCATTACAGAGACCAATTTCAATTGCCTGCGAGTGCAGCCGAGCACGGACGCCGACAACCTTCACCACGTGACCGTGGGGTGTGTCGCTGCATTCGTTACAATAATTTAGATTTCATAAAGAGCTTTTTCTAAGAAATTATTGGGAGAAACTTTTATTGAGAGCATATTTCCTGCCGTTGGAAGTTATTGAAGTCGGCCTATCACGTGTGATGTGTGGCCATCCAATAGGAAGCGTGGCTGATGAACGACCGAAGCTATTCATGACGAGAGGATACGACCTATGGCGAAACCATTCAGAGAATACTAGTTTGAGGAGTCGCCAAGCTCTCTGAAGACACTGACGGTTATCAGCAACTAGCGGAGGAAGTCCGAAATAAAGACCAGGATGTAGAACACTCAGTAGACACCAGATGGCGCGGTCAAATTCCGTATACGCGTCTCTAATACTTACTATCTCAACTAGCCATCTGCACCTGTGATTGAAATCTCAGGAGAGCAAAAAATCATAAAGATAATTACAGGAGTTGTATGCCTCATTTGGGAAACTCAGACAAGGTGACTTACTGGGATACCCATTCACGCGGTCATTCATTCATTCGCTCATTAACCAGCTCATACGCTCATACGCTCGCACATTCGCTCACCCTCTCGCTCTTTCACTCGCTAAATCACACACTTACGACCTTCCACAAGTGGAATCGTTACAGGTGGGCTCATTAATGGAAGGATCAATACAGGTGGGCTCATTAACGGAAGTATCAATACAGGTGGGCTCATTAATGGAAGGATCAATACAAGTGGGCTCATCAATGGAAGTATCAATACAGGTGGGCTCATTAATGGAAGGATCAATACAAGTGGGCTCATTAATGGAAGGATCAATACAAGTGGGCTCATTAATGGAAGGATCAATACAAGTGGGCTCATTAATGGAAGCATCAATACAGGTGGGCTCATTAATGGAAGCATCAATACAAGTGGGCTCATTAATGGAAGCATCAATATAAGGATCAATACAAGTGGGCTCATTAATGGAAGTATCAATACAGGTGGGCTCATTAATGGAAGGATCAATACAAGTGGGCTCATTAATGGAAGGATCAATACAAGTGGGCTCATTAATGGAAGGATCAATACAGGTGGGCTCATTAATGGAAGCATCAGTACAAGTGGGCTCATTAATGGAAGCATCAATACAGGTGGGCTCATTAATGGAAGCATCTATACAGGTGGGCTCATTAATGGAAGAATCAATACGTGAGCTCAATGATGGACGGATCATTATACGTGAGCTCATTAATGGAAGGATCAGGTGGGCTGATGAATAAAATGATCACTGCTGGTCGGATCATTAATGGAAGAATCATTACAGGTGGACTGAGTACATGTATGCTCATAATTGATAAAATTGTGAAAAGGTGGGGTAAAAAGGACGGGTGGGATTGTGGAAAGGACAGGTGGTGATGGAAAGAGAAAATGGGATTGTGGAAAGGACAGGTGGTGATGGAAAGAGCAAATGGGATTGTGGAAAGGACAGGTGGTGATGGAAAGAGCAAATGGGATTGTGGAACGGACAGGTGGTGATGGAAAGAGCAAATGGGATTGTGGAACGGACAGGTGGTGATGGAAAGAGCAAATGGGATTGTTTAAAGGGTAGACGGGATTGAAGCGTATCAGTATTCGAGCGTGAGAGCAACTTCCACTTAGAGACCTGATTGTCCACAGAGTGAGTTGAATGTCCAACGGTGCCACATTCATGCCGAAAAAGTTCGACAAAAGGCTCACTGTATTGAACTCTAGGTGTTGATAGTGTGAGCGACAGGTCGGCTCCGGGCCGGCCGCTCCGCTTCTCTCCGGGCTGCTCGGCTCGCTTTCACAGACCGTTGACGCCCGCTCGACCAAATATCCTGTGTTTTGTGTCCATTTCACCGACGCAACCAACTCGAATGAATCAACCTCCACAACGTTGCTAATTTACGCGCGGTTGGCATACAGGGTGTCAATGCGCAGGTGTAACGTTTGCAGGCCAGGTTGATTGACGTCTGAACGCCCTCCTACAAGACATTATAAAACTCAAACAAAAAGGTGCGCGGAATACACAGACATAACAAGTTCTATGACAGACAGCCCATAAAACGTCACACATCGTGCACAGAGCACGGGACGTCGTCACCATCAAAGGCCACACACTCAATATCCCTGCGCTCAACCATCATAACTTTAAAACCCCACGCAAACACTAAATTCATATTTGAAAACCCATCATTTCGACAGGAATTTTTTTTCAAAATATAGCCACATCGTAAGTGATCCGTTGAGGTGGAACTCACGATTAATTAGGGCTGTCATGTCGGCGTGTATGTGGCAGTCGATGGGGCGTGGCGGGACCCGGGCATCAAAAAGGCGTCAGGCAAGCTGCGTGGAAGTTTAATGCCATCTGATGGAGTCCAGTAAACACGCCGGGTTTACATGCGCCGCATAAAACATTCGTGGCTATAAATATATCATCCCTGCTATATGAATCGTATTTTTATAAAGTTGGTTTGAACAGCATCTCATTGAATGACGTGACGGCCAGCGTCCCAACAGATGCGTCAGTGTGTGGGGGTGGGAGGGAAGAATAAGGGTGCAGGGGTTGGATGTGGGCTACTGGGTAGAGTGTAAGTGAATGGGGCTGGTAGGCGCATTATATAGGTACTTCAGTAAGGTAGTCTACTGGTAGGTACTTCAGTAAGGTAGTCTACTGGTAGGTACTTCAGTAAGGTAGTCTACTGGTAGGTACTTCAGTAAGGTAGTCTACTGGTAGGTACTTCAGTGAGTGGATCGCCTGGTAGGTGCGTTATAAAGGGGGTCTTCTTATACGTAACTCAGTCAGGTGGTCTTCTGGTATGTACGTTAGTAAGGGGGTCTACAGTTAGCTACGCCAGTAAGGGGGTCTCCGGTTCAATGCGTCTTTGTGGGGATCTCCCGGTCGGTGCGTCAGTAAGAGGGTTTCTAGGTGGTTGCTTAAGAGAGGGGGTCTCCATGTAGTTGCTTCAGTGAGGGGGTCTCCATAGTTGCTTCAGTGAGGGGGTCTCCATGTAGTTGCTTCAGTGAGGGGGTCTCCATGTAGTTGCTTCAGTGAGGGGGTCTCCATGTAGTTGCTTCAGTGAGGGGGTCTCCATGTAGTTGCTTCAGTGAGGGGGTCTCCATGTAGTTGCTTCAGTTAGGGTATCTCCATGTAGTTGCTTCAGTGAGGGGGTCTCCATGTAGTTGCTTCAGTGAGGGGGTCTCCATGTAGTTGCTTCAGTGAGGGGGTCTCCAGTTAGTTGCTTCAGTGTGGGGGTCTCCAAGTAGCTGCTTCAGTGAGGGGGTCTCCATAGTTGCTTCAGTGAGAGGGGTCTCCAGTTAGTTGCTTCAGTGTGGGGGTCTCCAGGTACTTGCTTGAGTGAGGGGGTCTCCAAGTAGTTGCTTCAGTGAGGGGGTCTCCAGGTAGTTGCTTCAGCGAGGGGGTCTCCAAGTAGTTGCTTCAGTGAGGGGGTCTCCATGTAAATGCTTCATTGAGGGGGTCTCCAAGTAGTTGCTTTAGTGAGGGGGGTATCGAGGTAGCTGCTTCAGTGAGGGGGGTCTCCAAGTAGTTGCTTCAGTGAGAGGGTCTCCAGGTAGCTGCTTCAGTTAGGGGGTCTCCATGTTGTTGCTTCAGTGAGAGGGTCTCCAAGTAGCTGCTTCAGTGAGGGGGTCTCCAGGTAGCTGCTTAAGTGAGGGGGTCTCCATGTAGTTACTTCAGTGTGGGGGTCTCCAGGTACTTGCTTCAGTGAGGGGGTCTCCATGTAGTTGCTTCAGTGAGGGGGTCTCCAGTTAATTGCTTCAGTGTGGGGGTCTCCAGGTACGTGCTTCAGTGAGGGGGTCTCCAAGTCGTCATTCTCGTCGCAGCTCTCTTCTGGTGGTCATCATTCTCGTCGCAGCTCTCTTCTGGTGGTCGTCATTCTCGTCGCAGCTCTCTTCTGGTGGTCGTCATTCTCGTCGCAGCTCTCTTCTCGTGGTCGCCATTCCCGTTGAAGCTCTCTTCTCGTGGTCGCCATTATCGTCGCAGCTCTCTTCTCGTGGTCGCCATTCACGTCGCAGCTCTCTTTTGGTGGTCGTCATTCTCGTCGCAGCTCTCTTCTGGTGGTCGCCATTCTCGTCGCAGCTCTCTTCTCGTGGTCGTCATTCTCGTCGCAGCTCTCTTCTGGTGGTCGCCATTCTCGTCGCAGCTCTCTTCTGGTGGTCGCCATTCTCGTCGCAGCTCTCTTCTGGTGGTCGCCATTCTCGTCGCAGCTCTCTTCTCGTGGTCGCCATTCTCGTCGCAGCTCTCTTCTGGTGGTCGCAGCATTCTCGTCGCAGCTCTCTTCTCGTGGTCGCCATTCTCGTCGCATTCTCGTCTCTCTTCTCGTGGTCGCCATTCTCGTCGCAGCTCTCTTCTGGTGGTCGTCATTCTCGTCGCAGCTCTCTTCTCGTGGTCGCCATTCTCGTCGCAGCTCTCTTCTCGTGGTCGTCATTCTCGTCGCAGCTCTCTTCTCGTGGTCGTCATTCTCATCGTAGCTCTCTTCTGGTGGTCGTCATTCTCGTCGCAGCTCTCTTCTCGTGGTCGCTATTCTCGTCGCAGCTCTCTTCTGGTAGTCGAGAAGAATGGAGTTCTGGGGCACATCAACTACACATCGATTCACGAATAATATCCAATAAGACTTGATCAAATGGTCTAACACGGAGACGAGCTCTTTGAAACGCCACCCACGGTTGCTATTTCCATACTAATCCAATCAGGCAAAATATATAGTCCGGGATTTTCTGTCTCTCTTTGTAGCCTTCGGGAATTCGGTACTAAATCAATGGTTCCAGGGATATGTACCCGGACATAACGCTACAGTCATTATAACCGACTCGAACTAATTGACACGATAGTGAGAAGCAATAGATATCTACGGGCGACATACAATTTTTGGAAAAAAAGAATATGCCTAATTTCCCCAGGGTAGCAGCACATGATGCCAGGGGACAGACATGCAGTGATAAAGAATCTAACTACCGGTATGCTACATTGTGGGAAATAGCGCAGTGGTTGATACGATCACAGCGCTACACATTGTTTAGATGTTGCTGCGGGGTGATAGTGGTTAGTTCGTCCTGGAGCAAGGACGATTTGTGAGGAGGTCATGTGACCAACAGAGAGGAATTGAACCGGAAATGGAATACAGTTGATGTTGGACGGAAATAATGTGATTAATTTAGTTGGTGAAAGGAATCATTTAAGGTCAATTTGTTGTTCTTTATTTTATGACGAGCGGATCCTTATAAATAATGTCAAACAACAGCCGCTTGGTATGATGCAGTACAAGGTCCAATGTTCGTCAGCGTGCTGCTGTAAACAGTGTAAATGATGTCAGCAGCTTGCTTGAAAAGGAACAACTGACGCCAGCATGGTGCTGTTAAAGGAACAGCTGACATCAGCATTTTTGCTGCAAAGGGAACAACTGATATTAGCATGTTGCAGCTGACGTCATCATACTGACGTAAACAGTAAAAAACTTACGTCAGCATGTCGCCGTGCATGGAAATGCTTTTACCGATGCTTACAATGGGTATGTATGACACAATCTCCCATATGTTTACCGATGCTTACAATGGGTATGTATGACACAATCTCCCATATGTTTAAGCCTATCTCCTCAGGGAAGGTTGTGTGCAGTAGCGATACTCGTTTTCAACGTGAATCACTTTGTCCTCTTGGGTTTACAAGCGTATACGAGTGGAGGCTGCTTGTCCGCTACTTGAACGACCCCCTGTGTCGTTTTGTTAATCCGCTTGGCTGTTCATTTTTATAACAGCGCAATCGAGTTTAGTGCTTTCGATAAACGATTTTGGGCAGTTGAAAATGATACTTAGATGAAGCCCCCGTGGGCGGCCGATCGGATTGATTGCTGGTAGGACCTCGGCAGCTTACTTTAGTACTGAACGATTAAACATTGCAGCGGCATTAGTGTGGATCGAAGTCGGGGCCTGGTCTTCTGGGAAATGATCATAAAGATGTCATATTGTGGCCGACTATTAGTACAGTTTGTAATGGTGTAGGTGGACTATCCCGTGATCGGCTGAGATCCTAATAAGCAGGACGCTGATAGTATGCACAATGTTGTAAATGACGTAATTGAAAGATTATTTACCTGGAAATACACCGCTCTCCCATGTCCGCCAGGGGTCTACCCTCAATAGACTCACTTCCGGTCACTTTGCTGCCCCGTTCCCGAAACAGCTTCGTTGAAGTGATTAATTGCGCAGGCATTGCGGCCCACTTGACTCCCTAGATCCACTTAGTAAGTTATGGCAAGGGATTGCCCTACATCAAAGGAATGTTAGAAATATCAAAGTGGCTGTTCCACTGCTATTTACAAGAACGTTATATAGAGACCTGTTCAAATAATGCGTGGCTTTAGTGAAAACATCTGGGTTAGGTTTGCTGTTATTCAAAAGTTACTGAGGCAATATGTATTTAATAAGTCACTTGAAAAGGTATTATCAAGACAATTCATGTTGTTGTGGAGTGGACGCGGTGACGATGCTCTCTATTGTCGTGTCGAATCGGCATTAGGGAACACAATGCGGCCACATCCTATGTTCTTAAGTCATTTGAAACTATTTTAGAGTACGTGGGATAGAGGTGCCATGATGTGGGTGACAGAACATTTGTAACGCGGTGTAGGAACAAGGACGAGTTGTGGGTGACGTGGTGTTGGTGACGGATCATTTGTAACGTGATGTAGGAACCAGGACGTGGTGTGGGTGACGTGGTGTGGGTGACGGTACATTTATAACGTGGTGTAGGAACCAGGACGTGGTGTGGGTGACGTGGTGTGGGTGACGGAACATTTGTAGGGAACAATTATGTGATGTTGCTGACGGTACATTTGTGACGGGGAGGAAGAACCAGGACGTGGTGTGGGTGACGTGGTGTGGGTGACGTGGTGTGGGTGACGTGGTGTGGGTGACGGAACATTTGTCGTATAGTGTAGGATATGTTACACGGCGTGGGTGACGTAAGATGGGTGTTAAGTTACAGGTATTCGGTGATGATGACATGAAGTCCATTAAGTGCTGCGATGTGACGTTATGCTCTTTCCCAGGTAGAAAGAGCATTGCTTTAACCGCATGCGAGTTATCGCAAGAGGCACACTCACAGTAACCTACCGCGCCAGACGTGGACGGGATGGACAATCATATCATTTGTATTCCACTCCATGTTGAACAGAGGCCGTCCATAGTCGAGTTTGATCCCCCAAAGTCGGAGCGAGTTCACAATCAAAGTCGACCTCAGCTCTGGTGGGACTCGCCAATCATTCCCGGCTGCTCTCAGAACACCGTTAAACAAGCTGAACTACGAGAGCCCACCAGCACCACCTTTAGGGTACTTCACACAGCTGCTGACTGCCAGTGACGCAGTATATGAAAGCAGGGGAGCTGTTTGATGAGAGCTCTCGTCGCAGTGGTAGCTTTGACAGCGACCTTGGTTTAAGCACATTGGAATATGCAGTGTACGTGTGACAGTCAAATAGCTGAATTGAACAATCATAGAAAATCTAGTAGTGCCAAGTCCAATAGCGCATACTGTAAGCAGTGTCGTCTGACGACTCGAGCATGCACAAGCGGAACAGTGTGCTATGGTCGTCCTTGTGTCGAACTCGACACGATGGTCACAAAATCAACACATCAATGAACGGGAACTAACTCTTTGTTTGATCCTAGGAGTGAGTAGTTGGTTAGTAAGAACGCCAGATTACAATTAAAAGTGGGTTTGTAGGAATGTCACATTATGATTAATGGTGTGAGCAAGCGGGAGAGCGGGAGAACCAGTTTGGTGTGAGCTAGCGGGAGAGCGGGAGAACCAGTATGGTGTTAGCTAGCGGGAGAGCGGGACAACCAGTAATGGTGTGAGCTAGCGGCGGGAGAGCGGGGGACAACCAGTATGTGAGAGCTAGAGCGGGACAACCAGGTGAGCTAGCGGGAGAGCGGGAGAACCAGTATGGTGTGAGCTAGCGGGAGAGCGGGACAACCAGTAATGGTGTGAGCTAGCGGCAGAGCGGGACAACCAGTATGTGAGCTAGCGGGAGAGCGGGAGAAGCAGTTTATATAAAGCTGAATTAACTGAGTGGGTAGGAACGCTATGAATAGTTATGTTTCTGATCAGGGTCGATTAAGAAACAGGAAGCGGAAGTGAAGACCATATTAGCAGTTAACAGTACTATTTTCATCGGGTAAGCCTTGTGCCAGACCCCACACGAAGATGAATAACCGTATTCCTATTCAGGGTCATAAGGGTTCCCGCCAATCCTAATATTGATGTTACGAAACAAATTTCAATTGGCAGTCCTGCAACAATAAATCCCAAAATATCCACATAGAAAACACATGAATTATAACACAAAATAACGAATAATATAAAGTGGTAAGGGGAGACAAATAAAAAACGCAGACATAAGTTGCAAATAAGATGGAACTATGAGCCACAAAAACGAGTCAAATAATATTTATAGCTAAGAAGCAGAGGCATGCTTTATGGCGCGTATACAAATATTCGTTTTTTGCAGGGCTATTGTTAGGATCTTTCAGGACGCCGACAGTGTTACCATGAAAGCGGTACCATGACAGTGCGATCGACTCTGGATGAAGATGACGAGCCACCCAGACTCTCTCCATCCCCACCCAGACTCACTCCATCCCCACCCAGACTCTCTCCATCCCCACCCAGACTCTCTCCATCCCCACCCAGACTCACTCCATCCCCACCCACCTCGTATCCCGCCCCCAATCAGGCCGACTACGCACACATACTGACGCGTAAGTAGGAAGAATGACAGGAGACTTACCTATACACCGCTTTTTTAGTCGAACAGCGTCAAGACTAAGGCCTCCAACAACGCGTTAACGAGACGTCTCGAGACAGGCGTCACTCAACAGGCCGTCACATCAAAGTCACACATCCACGCCGAACACATCCAAAGTGATAGGGCTACATCAGTATGGACGTAATAGAGTCTTGTCGAAGTAATGTTGACGAAACTGTGAATAGAGGGCGGCGTTGTACGGTAATGTAGGAAGGCCAGCGGGGCGTGTTGGTATCTGGTAGCGGTATGGTGTAGATGACGCGGTGTTCCGTAATGGCGCCACTGCTGCCATGGTAATAAAGGCGAGGTAGAGGCGGGCTGGAATCGTGGGCAGAGAAGGAAGGGTCCGAGTATGCAGGACATCAGGACAATAACAATGTACGCAAGACAATGTGTTTGCAGGACAATGTGTTTGTAAGACAATGTGTTTGTAAGACAATGTGTTTGCAGGACAATGTGTTTGTAAGACAATGTGTTTGTAAGACAGTTTGCGATACAGTTTGTTTGCGATACAATGTGTAAGCAAGACTGTGTTGGAAAGACACTGTGTTGGCGAGACATTGTGTTGGCAAGATGATATATTTGAAAGCCAGCGTGTTAGCAAGACAATGTGTTTGCAAGACAGCATGTTTGCAAGACAGCATGTTTGCAAGACAGCATGTTTGCAAGACAGTATGTTTGCAAGACAGCGTGTTTACGTGAGCAATAGGCGTGCCAGAAAATGTGCTTGCAGGATGATGTGTCTGCAAGAAAATGTGCTTGCACCAGCATGTTTTCATGACAGTGAGTGCAAGACAGTGTGTTTGTCTGACAGTGTGATTGAAAGACATTGTTTAGACAAGACGCTTCGCTGGCAAGGCAAAACGTTACCACGATAATATTTGTATGACAGCGTGTAAGCTAAGCTGTTTGTGTGCAATTCAGTGTGTTATCAAGAAAGATTGCTTGCCAGAAAGTGTGTTCCTCTTGTGAGGGAGTACGTGTGCAAGACAGCATATTCGACGAAATCGGTAAGCTCAATGTTCATAGGACTGATGTGAAATTCAATAAGAGACGCTCTTAGTGAATTGAAGATGAAAGCCTTGAATTCAAGGTGGTGAACATCGAGGTATGACTGAATGATCTATGTTTGATTGTGATTGATCACAATGAGCGACGCCTTTTCTGAGGCCACATTAAGCACAACTTAACCAACTCTCTCCTGTCACCGACGTCAATCCATCTGATCGACTACGCCGTCCTAGCTCCACCCCTTCTCCAATCACCGCGTTCCCCGCAACACTCATCGTCGTCACACCCACGCCCCCTAGGAGCCCGAGAAACTTCCTGAGCGATGACCACGTCAGAAAGTTGCGTGATTTCCACGACTTAATACTAGAGCCAAAACAAATTAACTTTGATGGAACGATAACTTAACATTTTTCGCTGAAAGTATTCAAGGTCAGACATCAATGGATATGATAATAACGCCACAATACTGGCACACAACTTGTTGTCATCTCGTCAAATCCGATTCGCTCGTAAATAAGCGGCACAGACGAGAGGTTTGCTGAAGCCATATTACACCGTGTGACTCCCACCAACATCACCGCACGTGTGATATTCCTGGATGATTGGGTTTCCATTCAACCCGTGTATCCGTCAGGACTTTCAATGCTACAACCGATATTAAGATGACAATAGCCACATCATGGCGTCTCCGGGACCGCCGCGTTATTGTATTATATGTTAGAAATGATAACTCCACCAAATCTGACGGCTGCATCAATCTGACGTCAACACGAGCATGACGTCTGCATCAATCAAACTTCTACACAAACAAGACGTCTACACCAATATGACGTCTTCACCAAAATCAAGTCTAGATTCCATCACTTATACACCAACATGACGTCTACACCACCATGACGTCTACACCAACAAAAAGTCTACATTAACAAGACGTGTACACCACCATGACGTGTACACCAACATGATGTCTACACCACTATGACGTCTACACCAACATGACGTCTACACCACCATGACGTCTACACCACCATGACGTCGACACCAACATGACGTCTGCACCACCATGACGTCTACAACAACATGACGTCTACACCACCATGACGTCTACACCACCATGACGTCTACACCAACATGACGTCTACACCACAATGACGTCTACACCAACATGACGTCTACACCAACATGATGTCTACACCAACATGACTTCTACACCACCATGACGTCTACACCACCATGACGTCTACACCACAATGACGTCTACACCACTATAACGTCTACGCCACCAGGACGTCTATACCAACATCAAGTATAGACCAACATGACGTCTACACTACTATGACGTCTACACCACCATGACGTCTACACCACTATGACGTGTACACCACCATTACGTCTACACCAACATCACGTCTAGACCAACATCAAGTCTAGACCAACATGACGTCTGCACTACAATGACGTCTACACCATCATGACGTCTAGACCAACATCAAGTGTAGACCAACATGACGTCTAAACTACTATGACGTCTACATAATCATGACGTCTACACCGACATCAAGTCTACACCAACATGACGTCTACACTACTATGACGTCTATACCATCATGACGTCTACAGCACCATGACGTCTACATCAACAAGACGTCTACACCGACAAGACGCCTAAACCAAGAAGACGTCTTCACCAACATGACGTATACCAAACTAAAGTTGACATTAAAATAACGTCGATAAAAAAACTGACGCCGAAAACAGCAGCATCAAGACAAGTGCAATAACTTGACATTCTCGTTATTACTTACGTATAGCTATCAGATAAATAGCCATGTTTCCTAGCGATATCCACTTCAAAATAGTATACCGTCAGAATAAATAGGATCTCCTGAATCGCGCGGTAACCAAGAGACTGCACTCTGTTCAAGAGGCATTGGAGAGACCTGCGCTATTTTCACTAGGACCGAACCCGGTCCCACTGGTTGACGAAAGACAAGTTTCAACCAACACCGCGCCATGGACACCAAGTGGGACAATATGACAAAAACATGTCTTATTGTGGAGTTGTCGGGTTAAGAATGAATGTAGATCAACACCAAATGTTATCGCAGAGATACATAAGGGCTGGTAGGATAGAAACGACTATAGCGGGCTGGTAGGATAGAAACGACTATAGCGGGCTGGTAGGATAGAAACGACTATACCAGGCTGGTAGGATAGAAACGACTATACCAGGCTGGTAGGATAGAGACGACTATAGCGGGCTGGTAGGATAGAGACTTCTATAGTGGGAGCTCATAGCGGGCTGGTAGGATAGAGACGACTATACCAGGCTGGTAGGATAGAGACGACTATAGCGGGCTGGTAGGATAGAGACGACTATACCATAGTGGGATAGAGACGACTATAGCGGGCTGGTAGGATAGAGACGATACGACTGGTATAGAGAGAGACGACTATAGGGGCTGGTAGGATAGAGAGACGACTATAGCGACTATAGCGGGCTGGTAGGATAGAGACGACTATAGCGGGCTGGTAGGATAGAGACGACTATATAGGATAGAGCGACTGGGGCTGGTAGGATAGAGACTATAGCGGGCTAGAGACTATATAGCGGGCTGGTAGGATAGAGACGACTATAGCGGGCTGGTAGGATAGAGACGACTATAGCGGGCTGGTAGACTATAGCGGGCTGGTAGGATAGAGACGACTATAGCGGGCTGGTAGGATAGAGACGACTATAGCGGGCTGGTAGGATAGATTTCTATAGAGACGCTATATAGCGGGCTGGTAGGATAGAGACGACTATAGCGGCTGGTAGGGATAGACCACTATACTGGTACTATACGACTATAGCTGGGTAGGATAGAGACGACTATAGCGGGCTGGTAGGATAGAGACGACTATAGCGGGCTGGTAGGATAGAGACGACTATAGCGGGCTGGTAGGATAGAGACGACTATAGCGGGCTGGTAGGATAGAGACGACTATAGCGGGCTGGTAGGATAGAGACGACTATAGCGGGCTGGTAGGATAGAGATTTCTATAGTGGGAGCTCATAGCGGGCTGGTAGGATAGAGACGACTATACCAGGCTGGTAGGATAGAGACCACTATAGCTGGCTGGTAGGATAGAGACGACTATAGCGGGCTGGTAGGATAGAGACGACTATAGCGGGCTGGTAGGATAGAGACGACTATAGCGGGCTGGTAGGATAGAGACGGTTCTAAAGAGACTATAGAAAGTTTGTAGGATCAAGACAGCTATAGACAGCGGGTAGGATAAACACGGCTATAGAGCTAGTAGGATAAACACGGCTATAGAGCTAGTAGGATAAACACGGCTATAGAGCTAGTAGGATCAAGACGGCTTTAGAGCTTGTAAGATAAACACGGCTATAGAGCTAGTAGGATCAAGACGGCTATAGAGCTTGTAGGATAAACACGGCTATAGAGCTAGTAGGATCAAGACGGCTATAGAGCTAGTTGGATAAACACGGCTATAGAGCTAGTAGGATCAAGACGGCTATAGAGCTAGTAGGATAAACACGGCTATAGAGCTAGTAGGATAAACACGGCTATAAAGCTGGCAGTATAAAGACGGCTGTAGAGTTAGTAGGATAAAGATGGCTATAGACAGCTTGTAGGATAAAGACTGCTATAAAGACGGCGATAGCGTGGTAGCAGGGTCGCCTCGCAAGTTACACTCGGTGTGCCTCATTTAACACACGCAAGGCTCACTTGAGAGCATGTTAACTTGGCTCTATTGGCGTGTCGTAATTTTAACGATTGCCACCAACGTGTAGCACGCTACAGAATCAGCGTTATCATGAGCTCTACGGCAGCTGCAAGGCGCTTAATTAACATATATTCCAGCCCAATTAACGCAGATTATGAACATACTATTACCGCAACCCCCCACAAAAAAAAACCCCATTGGTTTCAAGACATGTGTCTGGCGAGCCACGTGTACTGTGGTGTGACCATACCCCGCGGACGAGGCCACGATTCGTTCTCAACGTGCGATTCACTCGCTTGCTTACTACGACTTCATTAAGCAGGACATGTACTATGCAGCTACACACGTGTTAGTTGAGGGCTGGAGCAAGCGACGGGAGTACCCGTGTCTCTGTCAAGCGACGCTGGGGGCATTTTGGCCAACGCCACGTGGTGCTGTTCTGGCGTGCTATGATTGTACATGGAGAGGGGGCTGAAATATATGTTTTATTACTTCAAATAAATTCAGAGTATGCTCTGATGGCGTCAGGTGTTTGCCAAGCAATATTTTATCACGCAGTTCGTAGTACAACCGTGTATGCTTTCAGAATTTTCGATCAAGTACATGGGGTTGCCTGGTAGACGCGTGCAGGTAGACGCAAGGTGCGCCTGGGTGCCAAAGTAAGCGTAGATTAGTCACATCGGGGTGTTCTGTGTTGTGAGAGTTATCAAACACACGCTAGTTCCCGAGCACCGCCAGTAACACAGCATCACACCTGCTGCTCCCATCCACTTCTCCAATCACAGGTGGGCTTGTCGGATGCGACTGATACGACAAGAGTCGCAAAGATCAACGTTTATAGTTCTTCACTATTGCAAAGTTCAATGACTCCATTTGGATGACGACCAGGGACGTCTGCAGGTGTTTGTTATCAATGTGTATTTGTTAACAGTTCTTGGAGCGGAGTATGACACTTTGGGTCTGACATCGGGACATCATGTCACATTACTGGTATTTTAAGCCAACATATCCATTCACGCATTACAAGTTTGATCTATGAAGATTTTTGGGGTGCAATACAACCATAAGTGGAATAGAAATAGTGGAATTGCCTTGTGTTTTGGTAGTGAAGAGCACTTCATTTATTTCTCAATGATGGCATTATATGAGGGAAAGTCACTAGATGATTCGTCCATGTTTGGCCTTTTCGACTTGAAGTTGGATCCAGTTGGCGTGTACGTGTTTTGTTCGTTCCTGATTATCCACTGAGTGGTTTACACATAACTTATCGTTAAGTTTATCGGTGGGTTGTTGCCGCAGCCTGCCACCCAAATCAAACCCTGCTGACGTCATGTTGCAGTTCTATGCGCGTTGTTGTGCATGCAGCTCCAAATCTCCACATCAATCAGCATTCAGACACCGCAACAACACAGAACCATGGTGATGACCTGTTTTGGAGGCATAGTTAGCTGACGCATGCGCATCTCTATCTTTGTGTAAGCGATGGTGAGAGAATCAGGGTAGTACCAATTCACAAGGGAAAAGTGTAAAGACTTAATAAAACACAACTTAACTTCCAACAAATACAGCCATTTATTCTGATTTGGCTGTGTGTTCACACGAAAATCATTGAGCTGGAACACAAGGCCCGCACGTCAGCCAGATGTGTGGGGCGCATTAAGAATCAATTAAAGTAGAGCGGTGAATTATTCCACATTCCAGCTTGTCGGTTGACGGTATGGCTGACTAAGCTACCATGGTAAGTGTTTGTCACCCCCTGTGGTTAATTACGAGAAGTCGTCTTTAACGACAATATATACTGATGGATAGAGGCGGTGACACTGTCATTTTTGAAAAATACAAAACCATTTGTCTGTCTAAGCCACTCCCCTCGGAAACCCGCTTACAAGCGAGCCATGTAACAGTTATTGTATCAACGCCCACAAATAAGTGTTTATTCAAAAAAACTACGAATGTTTCCCGCGGTGGTGTTTGTCCAGCGTAAATACGCGTCTATGTTGGTTACTGGCCTGCTCTATATTACGTCATCTAACACGCTTTGTGCATTTTTTACGAAGATGGCGTGAGACAGGGCCATTCTACCCATCTTGTTCTGCTCCAACCAACTCACCGGCGCCCCAACCCTTTCACCTCAGTAACCCCCACCCCTGTGACCCCACGTAGGTAATCAACCTGTTTAATGTGGTTTGCACGATGTTGCTTATTTAAGCAAGTAGAGGCGAGCACGTGGAGCAAACGAAAAAGACATCCGGTGATGGGTGAGCATCATGAAATGTTAAAATGTGTCAAATCTAACTGCCCTGGTGACCGCTAGGCTGCGCGTGCCGGAAGTAACATGTGTCCCGCCCATCAACATTAACATTAACATTGTTTTAGCTTGGTTTCAAAAAGCGACCCGTCAAGTCACCTCCCCCCCCCCCCCCCGGCTCCAGACTTCTCCGCCAATAGAGGCCGTTAAATCACGCATGCGATGGGCATTGCCCATTTTTTTGTAGTGAGGTTCTCCCAGCTTCTATTTGATGAGAGGCGTTGTCAGAGTGCCGACGTGCCAGTGTTTTCATCCAGACCACATCACCGTCTGCCGTATAAAGACCTAGATAGTTTGACAGACTAGCGCCTCACATGAGGGAATCTCTCTCACAACAAATCGTTCCGCCACGGCCTGGGCAGCTGGGCCTGGGGCTGATACGTATTCAGATTCCATTGTTATATGTAAACGTTCCTACAGAAGATTGCTAGGGAGGTTATGTTGACGTAGGATGCGCTGTAGGGGACATTTGATGTCCTCTATTAGCCAGTTACTTTAGGGCCTCGGTAGCCGATAGACAACGCCAATCTATCATTTAATGTACCCTTTAGCCTCGACGCAATGGGAGCCCGCCATGAGCTGTTAGCTCCTCTGTGTACACACTTATGGTTTCAGTTAAAGCAACATACCCGTATTTAGGGTCTACATTGCTTCTGTGCCAATCAAAATGTTCCAACTCGCGGCACGTAGAGTATTAATTGTGGCAGGTGGGGTTCAGGTTGTATATGGAGTTTAAATTACTAAATTTGGGGTTTGAATAGCTGCTTACAGGGTTCGCATTTCTCCACGTTGGGACTCGGATTACCAATGGGACAGGTGGGGCAAGTGCCCCAGGAACCCCACATACAAGGGTCCCCACCAAAATCTCAACTTGACTACTTTTATTTGTCCTCAGTTAGAAAAGGTCCCCTACAATACAGTTTGCCCCGGACTCCCCCACGTGCCCCATCAGGAAATGTACGGTCTATATTTCTGCACGTCGAGTCTAAATATATCCATTCAGGCGTTTAATTACTGCATATAGGCGCTCAATTGCTCCATGTATGGTTTAATTCTATACATGGCCTGCATTGTCACATGTAGAATATATGTTGCATGGTCTGCATTACTCTCAAGTAGGGTCTATTTTACTGTCAAGTGAATTCTACTTTGCTCTCATGCAGGGTATGCATTGGTCTTTTTTAGGGTCTGCTTTGGTCTCGTGTAGGGTCTGCTTTGCCCTCTTACAAGGTCTTTTTTATTCTCATGAAGGGTCGACCTTATTCTCATGTAGGGCCTATATTATCCCAAATAGAATTGCATCTATATTGACGTTTGCTTTGCTCTCATGTAGGGTCTGCGTTGCTCTCATGTAGGGTCTATATTGCTCTCATGTAGGGTCTATATTGTTCTCATGTAGGGTCTATATTGCTCTCATGTAGGGTCTATATTTCTCTCATGTAGGGTCTACATTACTCTAATGTAGAGTCTACATTACTCTAATGTAGGGTCTACAATGCTCTAATGTAGGGTCTATATTGCTCACATGTAGGGTCTATATTGCTCTTATGTAGGGTTTATATTGCTCTCATGTAGGGTCTATATTTCTCTCATGTAGGGTCTACATTGCTCTCATGTAGGGTCTATATTACTCTAATGTAGGGTCTACATTGCTCTCATGTAGGGTCTATATTGCTCTAATGTAGGGTCTATATTGCTCTCATGTAGGGTCTATATTGCCTGATGTAGGGTCTATATTGCTCTCATGTAGGGTTTATATTGCTCTCATGTTGGGTCTGTATTGCTCTAATGTAGGGTCTATATTGCTCTCATGTTGGGTCTATATTGCTCTAATGTAGGGTCTATATTGCTCTCATGTAGGGTCTGTATTGCTCTCATGTAGGGTCTGTATTGCTCTCATGTAGGGTCTATATTGCTCTCATGTAGGGTCTATATTGCTCTCATGTAGGGTCTATATTGCTCTCATGTAGGGTCTATATTGCTCTCATGTAGGGTCTATATTGCTCTCATGTAGGGTCTATATTGCTCTCATGTAGGGTCTGCATTGCTCTCATGTAGGGTCTGCATCGCTCTCATGTAGGGTCTGCATCGCTCTCATGTAGGGTCTGCATTGCTCTCGTATAGGGTCTCCGTGGCTCTTATATAGTGTCTACTTTGCTCTCATGAAGGGTCTACCTTGCTTTTAAATAGGGTCTACTTTGATCTCATCCAGGGTCCCTTTTGCTTTCATGCAGTGTCTACATTGCTCTGATGTAGGGTCCTCTTTGGTCTCATGTAGAGTCTATATTGCTCTCATGTAGGGTCCTCTTTGGTCTCATGAAGAGTCTACATTCCTTTCATGTAGGGTCTTCTTTGGTCTCATGTAGGGTCTACATTGCTCAGGTGTAGGGTGCACATTTCTTAAATAGGGGCCACTTTGCTCTTCATTTAGCGTCAACGTTTTTCTCATGTAGGATCTGCATTGCCATCATTTAGGGTCTACATTGCCTTCCTTCCTTTAGGGTCTACTCTCCTTTCATATAGGGTCTTATGTGCTACCTTGTAGGGTCTACATTGCCTTCATTTAGGGTCTACTTTCCTCTCATATAGGTCTTCTGTGCTCTCTTGTAGGGTCTACATTGCCTTCATTTAGGGTCTACTTTCCTCTCATATAGGGCCTTTTGTGCTACCTTGTAGGGTCTACATTGACTTCATTTAGGGTCTACTTTCCTCTCATATAGGGCCTTCTGTGCTCTCTTGTAGGGTCTACATTGACTTCATTTAGGGTCTACTCTCCTTTCATATAGGGTCTTCTGTGCTACCTTGTAGGGTCTACATTGCCTGCATTTAGGGTCTACTTTCCTCTCATATAGGGCCTTCTGTGCTACCTTGTAGGGTCTACATTGACTTCATTTAGGGTCTACTTTCCTCTCATATAGGGCCTTCTGTGCTCTCTTGTAGGATCTACATTGACTTCATTTTGGGTCTACTCTCCTTTCTTATAGGGTCTTCTGTGCTACCTTGTACGGTTTACATTGTCTTCATTTAGGGTCTACTTTCCTCTCATATAGGGTCTTCTGTGCTCCCTTGTAGGGTCTACATTGACTTCATTTAGGGTCTACTCTCCTTTCATATAGGGTCTTCTGTGCTACCTTGTAGGGTTTACATTTTCTTCATTTAGGGTCTACTTTCCTCTCATATAGGGCCTTCTGTGCTACCTTGTAGGGTCTACATTGACTTCATTTAGGGTCTACTTTCCTCTCATATAGGGCCTTTTGTGCTACCTTGTAGGGTCTACATTGACTTCATTTAGGGTCTACTTTCCTCTCATATAGGGTCTTCTGTGCTACCTTGTAGGGTCTACATTGTCTTCATTTAGGGTCTACTTTCCTCTCATATAAGGAATACGAAATGTATGGCATATTTCATGACATCAGTTTCATCGGAAGAAAGCAATAATTATCATATTCTCGTGATTATCAAGTTAGAAACAATGGCATTAACAGTAGAGTCTTGGCCGCTATAACGAATAATCGGACCATATAATTGACAATTTGATGGATGCAATTGAAAAACAAAAACTGACTACAGCGCTATTCGTTCAAGGGAATATTATGCAGTCACCTATAAAGATAGAGTGCTCTGGACCCGATGCACCCCATTAAATGTTTGTGGTGGATCAATTCACAAGCATATAATCTATAAAGTTTATGTTGTCTGTGACAATATTGTTCAAATAGAGAGCCATTGTGCAATGATCATAAGAACCTGTGTACATCTTACAGGTGTGCTTCCAATTAAGAGGATAAACAGATTATGACAGGATGTACCTGAGGTGGATTTATAGATTATGATAGACTGTATCTCACTGCGATTTTCAAATTGTGATAGGTTGGATATTAAGGCGATGAACAGCTTAAGATATGCTGCCCCTTAATGAGGATGAGGAGATTACGACAGTCACCATGCACGACCCGCGAACACGGTACCAAGGCACACCTAGCGTTACCATGACACCAGCAGGTGTTAAAACGCTCTTCGTTGAAGTGACCCTCCTGGAGATCACAGGTCGTCACCTCCATCCTTCCACTTGATATCGGCTTGGAGGTTTATAGACCAGGGTAACATATTTCCCTCTTTCATGATAACACCTTAACGTGTTGTGATCATGAGGGTCGTCTTACTAATGGCCGGACACCGAGTTTATCGATAAGACTATCTTATCTGGCCCCGTTAATCGACTGATAAGAAGGAACCCTCTAGTGAAGTAGCCGAGCTCTACATACCTACCTGATGCCCACTCGACGGAGAGCATGCCTTTTAGAGATGCGGTCGTGTTCGCTCCATGTGCGGACTCATTCAATACCCGCCTTGTATATTCCCATCCAATACTGCAGCAGTTCACACCGAAGTTATCTTATCAAGCCCGTCCTTGACAGTCAGCCATAAAAGCTATTATAAACGAATCGAGAAATCCATAAAAGTGTTAGTGAAGGGTACAGGCTGTTGGTCAATACGGTGTAATGATGGGGCCGACCTGTCGCCGAGTCTGGGCTGTTGGTCAATACGGTGTGATGGTAGGGCCGACTTGTCGCCGAGTCTGGGCTGCTGGTCAATACGGAGTAATGATGGGGCCGACCTGTCGCCGAGTCTGGGCTGTTGGTCACGGTGTAATGGTGGGGCCGACTGCCGAGCCTGGGCTGTTGGTCAATACGGAGAGTCTGGCCGAGTCTGGGCTGTTGGTCAGTACGGTGTAATGGTGGGGCCGACTTGTCGCCGAGTCCTGGGCTGTTGGTCAATACGGAGTAATGATGGGGCCGACATGTCGCCGAGTCTGGGCTGTTGGTCAGTACGGTGTAATGGTGGGGCCGACTTGTCGCCGAGCCTGGGCTGTTGGTCAATACGGAGTAATGATGGGGCCGACCTGTCGCCGAGTCTGGGCTGTTGGTCAGTACGGTGTAATGGTGGGGCCGACTTGTCGCCGAGTCTGGGCAGTTGGCATACCGGCAATGTAGACAACGATCGATATGAACTTCACGCGTGTGAAGCAATTAAGCCTTACCTGATGAAGTTCGTGTGGATTTCTACATACAGACATTCATACACGTCATCTGAAAAGCGCCTGCTTCCATGAAATAATCCTGCCCAGAGGCGCTGACGCTCCATCATCCCACAATCGATCTCGATGACGACTGCGTTATCCCGGCATTCTTAATTCCTCCACTCACCCCTGAATGACCTCGCCACTTCTCCAACACACGCTCTGTCATTCATCACCACACCTACAGCATTACCTCCACTCACCACCTCAATTACCCAGTCTCGGCCAGGTTCTCGGCCACTCATCGCCTTTTTAACCTTGCCACTCACCATTAATCTAATCCACTCCCTGCCATTGTCGCCGTCTCTCAAACCAAGCTTTTGTCATTGTCTACCACTCAACTCCTCACTAGGCCCCTCACACAATTCACCTTCGGGCTTTCAAAAAAAAATCGTGCGAAAGGTAGATGTTATCAAAAACCTAACTCTAAGGCTCTCAGAAGTTCTCATGCCATTCACTGGCAGGCTCTCAAAAGATCTCTTGCCATTCACTGGCAGGCTCTCAAAAGATCTCGTGCCATTCACTGGCAGGCTCTCAAAAGATCTCGTGCCATTCACTGGCAGGCTTTCACGCGATCTCGTGCCATTCACTGGCAGGCTTTCACGCGATCTTGTGCCATTCACTGGCAGGCTTTTACGCGATCTCGTGCCATTCACTGGCAGGCTTTCACGCGATCTCTTGCGGTTCCTTCTCCCCCCCCCACCGTTATCTTGCAATTCACACTCTGTGTCAATGAATTCGTTTTCAAATATACTCTCACTTAAAGTTTAGTCCCTCACGACCTCATATTGATCCTAACCAACTCTCATGGTGTAGGGTCTGACGTCAAAGACAACATCGACACTAATTCATACATCTCCACTGTAGGTTGACCTCAATATATCTACCACTTTGACCTTAAGTGTCTCGAATATTCAATTTTCGGACGAATATATAAAGCATTCGTTCATTGACAAAGTACTGCTTTGACAGCAGTTACAAGCGGAAAGCCAAGCCTTGAGAAAATGATGTTTCTGCCGTGTCCGACGCGAGTTCATGCTCTGCTTGGCTGAGTGGTACAAGACCGCTTCCCTCCGTCGACCGTCACTCAGACAATAGCCCCTACCTTGTTAATACATCGAAACTCAAGTGGCAATTGATCATGAAAATGTAGGCGTGTAATTGTTTGCAGCTTGTAGGCACCCGATGAACCCGCTACTATGACTCAGAATGGGATGCTGAGAACAAGGTCAGATACTTTATGCCTCGCTACATTACCTGTCGCCAGGGGGCGCTTTTCCGTCTATATGAGCGACGCGTGTAATCGGCCAGGCATTGAAACTGCTCGTAACTCATATTCACAAGTTTCATCTTCAAATTACTCTCTGTATATAACTTCTAAAATAGTCTATCATCAATGCCTCTAGAAAGTTTCAATTTAACGTCTGCAATTCAGTGAGATCATGCTGCCGCTGGACACCGTGGAGTGAAAATGGGAGTTGGTGAAATGGACGGCCCTACAGCTTCACAATAAGGACACAAGTCCTCATGAATTAGCCGCTATTATTGCTTAGACACGACTGAAGGGTTGAAGCACTCTCTTTCAACTCACCCGCTACCATTAGCTTCTGCCTGTGGAATATTTTATTCAAATAGGTGATGTATTCATATCAAGATGTTGGCACAATTGATGACTATTAACATAGCGAGTATTTCAGAGAGCCGTCCCATCACAGCGACTTGATCAAGCCGGTTGACGAATAGAATCACGTCTACCCAAGTCATTCAGTCTGCTTCAACCTTTTTTGAGGGTGACTATCCAGTAAGCTCTTGTGAAAAAATCCCTTTAGATAAGAACTTATGGCAGTGTCAACATTGATTAAATATCAGAACTAAACATTACACGAGCGAGTAGTCTTATTGTATAGATACAAGGTACAAAGCGGATGAATGCACAATATATTCAGATGACCGGTGAAAGAGCGGTGGCCTTATGTGACCTGGTCATCATTAATGCGGCTACATGGCTGAGGTCAAGTTAGGGATCACGGCGTGGTCAGTAATGTGCGTGACCATCTCCACACGCGGTCATATAATCAGAGAACGAGGCTAAAGGGGCGAAGATCCAGTAAATAGCTACATTGATCATCCGGGTTCATTGTGACCGTGAGTGGCTATATGTTGGTTGGCTATTTCCCTGTGTGACCGTGACTGGCTATATGTTGGTTGGCTATTTCCCTGTGTGACCGTGACTGGCTATGTTGTTGGTTATTTTCCCTGTGACCCTGTGACTGGGCTATATGTTGGTTGGCTATTTCCCTGTGTGACCGTGACTGGCTATATGTTGGTTGGCTATTTCCCTGTGTGACCGTGACTTGCTATATGTTGGTTGGCTATTTCCCTGTGTGACCGTGACTGGTTATATGTTGGTTGGCTATTTCCCTGTGAGTGTCTCTGGTTGGGTTAAAGAGAGGATATTCAGTATGTGTAGCTATACACATTGGTGGCAGTATCAGTACGGGCGCTTAAGGCATCGCCAGACTGTGTCAGTGAACGGCTATGTTAATGTGGGACTCTGGCCGAGAAACATAACGAGTGTTTGCCAGAACTATTTACTCGGACGCCTGAGAAAGGTAACGGTCTAGGATGAGGATAGCACTGCCTACACAGCAAGCATATAACCCCGTATTAAAACCAAATAAAACCGTATTCCTATCTCATAGGGATAATAATAATAATATTTTTACGAACAAACCAAACCGTAGATAACCCGCCTACACAGAAAGCATGAAACCCCGTATAAAACCCAAATATCTCATTATTCCTATCTCATAGGGATAATAATTGTGTTTTACGAACAAACCGTGAGACCGTCCGGCAATGGGTCATGATATTAAATAACCATAAATGACTGTCGCGTGTAAGGCTGATGAGCGCGGAGTGAGACACACTAACACGGAACAGTGATAAGGCAAACTTTGTTGTAGGGTATCAGACGAAGCACGTAATCAGATCCAGGTGTCGCCACAAGTTTTTGTCATCAGTCCAGGCGCCTATAAAATCCAGGGTCACAGTTATGGCTACTTAATAGATGTACTTAAGGCGTGCGTCTAACACAATAAGAAAAAATAACTTGACGAAGTTAGATGATTAAGCGAATGTTAACAAGATACAGGTCATTCATTCAGTGATACGTTCGGGCACTTAGGTTGCCCACAGCCCGATTGAGAACATATGACTTGGGAACACATGACTGTAGGGTAGTAAACATGCCTTGAGAACATGACTGTAGGAACTGTTCGGAAGTCTTAGTAAACAAGTTAAAAGATTGATCCCGATCAGAACATATGACTGTAGGGAACACTGCTGTTTTGTAACCAAGACGTAGTAAATGAACGGGAATATGGGAAAGATTGAACTGTATGTGTGGGGGTAATGAAAGGTATAAAATGAATTAAATATGGGATCTGGTTCACTGTATGTGAACTTGGCTTGAACGGAATTAATTAATGGGATCTGGTTCACTGTATAGAACTTGGCTTAGGTGAAGTAATGGGATCTGGTTCACTGTATAACTTGGGTTAGGTGAAGTAATGGGATCTGGTTCACTGTAAAACTTGGCTTAGGTGAAGTAATGGGATCTGGTTCACTGTAAAACTTGGCTTAGGTGAAGTAATGGGATCTGGTTCATGGGATCTGGTTCACTGTATAAATTCTTGGGTTAGTTGTTCACTGTAAAACGTGGGTTAGTTGAAGTAATGGGATCTGGTTCACTGTAAATCTTGGCTTAGGTGAAGTAATGGGATCTGGTTCACTGTATAACTTGGCTTAGGTGAAGCAATGGGATCTGGTTCACTGTAAATCTTGGCTTAGGTGAAGCTATGGGATCTGGTTCACTGTAAATCTTGGCTTAGGTGAAGCTATGGGATCTGGTTCACTGTAAATCTTGGCTTAGGTGAAGCTATGGGATCTGGTTCACTGTAAATCTTGGCTTAGGTGAAGTAATGGGATCTGGTTCACTGTAAATCTTGGCTTAAGTGGAATAATGGGATCTGGTTCACTTTAAAACTTGGCTTAGTTGAAGTAATGGGATCTAGTTCACTGTAAATCTTGGCTTAGGTGAAGTAATGGGATCTGGTTCACTGTAAATCTTGGCTTAGGTGAAGTAATAGGATCAGGTTCACTGTAAATCTTGGCTTAGGTGAAGTAATAGGATCAGGTTCACTGTATAACTTGAGTTAGGTGAAGTAAAGGGATCTGGTCCAGTGTAGAACTTGGCGACGTTTCGAAAAGGCAATAGGATCGTAAAACTTGGATTGGATGAATGAATGTTATCTTGATTTTCGTAATTAATGGATTCGATGAATTAATGGGATGTGGCTCTTAATGCAATGTGGATTCGACAAGCGAAGTGGTCTAGAAACGGCTTGAGAGCAGAGCAAGGACGGGCGAGGGGGGTGGGGGGGTGTCCGGGGTCAGGTGCGAAGATGGAGGTGTAAGTGTTATTCTTGGGGGATCCTTGTCATCATTCTCAGAAGATGGAGCGAAGTGTTATTCTTGAACGTAAAGCATGTCATCCTTCTCAGATAAGCGATATCACCTGACTAATGAGGGGCGATAAATCAGTGGAGATGTTCTTCAGTGGCGTGCTCGGCATTCCGCCTTCAGTGGCGTACTCGGCATTCCGCCTTCAGTGGCGTACTCGGCATTCCGCCTTCAGTGGCGTACTCGGCATTCCGCCTTCAGTGGCGTACTCGGCATTCTGCCTCCAGTGGCGTGATCGGCATTCCGCCTTCAGTGGCGTTCTCGGCATTCCGCCTTCAGTGGCGTACTCGGCATTCCGCCTTCAGTGGCGTTCTCGGCATTCCGCCTCCAGTGGCGTACTCGGCATTCCGCCTTCAGTGGCGTACTCGGCATTCTACCTCCAGTGGCGTACTCGGCATTCCGCTGTCCTATTTGGTAGCTCGGATGGATAATCTCCCTGTGGATTTTTCCCGGGGAATGTAGTATGTAGAACGACTTGACCCCGCAGTTCTTCCCGGGGAATGTAGTATGTAGAACGACTTGACCCCGCAAGTGATTTCCAGGGTTATACACCTTGTAGAATGAATTACTGCTGTGATTACCGGGTTATACACCCATGTAGAATGAATTAAACCCTGTAGAGATTCCCGGGTTATACGGCATGTTGAATGACTTAACCCTGTAGAGATTCCCGGGTTATACGGCATGTTGAATGACTTAACCCTGTAGAGAATCCCGGGTTATACGGCATGTTGAATGACTTAACCCTGTAGAGATTCCCGGGTTATACGGCATGTTGAATGACTTAACCCTGTAGAGATTCCCGGGTTATACGGCATGTTGAATGACTTAACCCTGTAGAGATTCCCGGGTTATACGGCATGTTGAATGACTTAACCCTGTAGAGAATCCCGGGTTATACGGCATGTTGAATGACTTAACCCTGTAGAGATTCCCGGGTTATGCAGCATGTAGAATGACTCCACCCCGCAGAGATTCCCGGGTTATACAGCATGTAGAATGACTC
The DNA here is from genome assembly GCA_034190875.2 of Urechis unicinctus. Taxonomy (NCBI): domain Eukaryota; kingdom Metazoa; phylum Annelida; class Polychaeta; order Xenopneusta; family Urechidae; genus Urechis; species Urechis unicinctus. The sequence continues at coordinate 36,049,859 of CM067358.1, forward strand.
CACCCCACAGCGATTCCCGGGTTATACAGCTTGTAGAATGACTAAACCGCGCATAGGTTACAGGGATGCCGCTAATGTAATCACCTTTTATAAGCAATCTGATTGATGGTGTAACAACACTGTAGTCAAATTTATACCATCATGACATTAAACAAATACGGGTGAAGCTTAGTTAGTCCAATAATACTCGTATGAAATGTAACCCCACAGCCGGCGTGGTGTGCACTCGGTTCTTGTTCCTTTTGCTGTTATGTGCCGCGTGACAGCTGGCATATACATAGCGTGCGCCGTGGAGCTGACCGAGGAGTTCACATGGAGCACAGCTCAAACCCAGACGAACTCTTTTTTCATGACGTGATATTGACCAATAAGTATCGGCATGGGACATAAAGTTAGTTAAGTCGTTACACAATGCCGCACGAATGTGTCACATGATATCGCCCACGTGACCACGCGGGACACGTGTTTCTCTGGTAGGTGTCTTCATTTCCATTTGCAGCCACCTCCCAGACAAGAGGTTGTGGCATGCCCAAACGGCAAATGTTCCACCAAACGTGGTTCAAATCCAACTTTGCTGAACGCGTCCATATACACTAACATATACTTACAGATGTATATATATATATATATATATATATATATATATATATATATATATATAGATAGAGATATAGATATATCTATATATATATATATAGAGAGATATATATATAGATATATATATATATATATATATAGGATAGAGAGATAAGATATAAGATATATATATATATATATATATATATATATATATATATATATATACATATCTCTAATATATATATATATATATCTCTATATCTATATATATATATATATATATATCTATATATATATATATCTATATATATATATATATATAAAAGAAAAATAACTACATGGTTTATCATTATTAAACGGTCAGAATCACGGCATATGAAATTGCAAATAGTGACTGCATTCACGATGGCGAAACCCTGGCTTTTATTATCTACAGCCGACATTTGAGTTTTTCGAGGATGATTTAACAACCTGGCTTTATGATGACTGGTCTGGTTAAGTAGCGAGGAATAAAACAAGACTTTCATTTTTTACACTAATAACTTATAGTGGTAATTATCCCCATTTGTTAATGTAAAAAAAAATATATTTGATATTTACAGCTTCTTTTATGGAAATACAGCATTTAATAACACTGTATGTAGACAAATGTTTTAGCGTGAAATGCACGTGATTTAGGTAAGCAACTTCAAGTGATGTGCTCGGGTTTTTTTCTTTGCGTTATTACTGTTCGGATTCAGACGTATATTCGAAAGTAACAGAACGCTATGTAAATTTGAATCAACATGAAAGCTTACATTGAATGATTCATACATGCTATGTTACTTGTTTCTGCAAATAAGGCTTGTCTATTTTTTGTCCTCAAAGAAAAACACAGAAGGGGATTACGACCTTACAATGATTACATTTACAACGTTATCTGCAATATAGCTAGCATAAAGCTTCTTTTTCAACCAAAATCACGCAAACAGCAAATCACTAATTATGGAATTTGTCATTGATGGATCTGTCCACGTATTTCGTTCATGTGTCCGAGTCCCTGTGTTCATTGCATGGGTCAGAGCCTATTCAAACTAGTCCAGGAATCCGACCCAATTCAGTTATTATCTGGCCTCTGTGAACCCGAATCTAACAAGAGGCTCGCGGTTGTTACATTGCGCGGAAACCGCCAGGTTTGTTTTTTACGTCGGCGTACTCTCTCCAGCCAAAATGGCCGGTCCAATCTCTCACGCAATTAATAATGTCGTGTCACCAACGACTAATAAGAGATTGACTTTTCAGTAAGGTGGTCTTGTTTGTATAACGCCGATTGCCCGCGTCAATATTCAGCCGTTAATGACCGGCCGTAAATGTCTCCTTTTACTGCCGCGTTTACTCCTATAAGTGTTGATTAATGTGCTGTAATATGGGGCGCCACCTTCAGGCGAATCATAATAAGTAGCATAAATATATACCTGTGCGGTCATAAAGTTCCACGAGTAAAATTACATTTACAATCTTTGCACTTCGTAATCAACATATTATCATATCATCTGATAGCATCGTAGAAATGTTAAACCTAAAAGGGAGTTTTTATTATAACACCAGTTGTCAATTTCACGTTAGGTGCACTCTTTCTATTAAAAATATACGTTGTAAGGAGCTCCATTCTTGTAAATAGATCAATTAATGAACGCCGCCATTGAGATGTTAATAGCACTTCAACGAATGACAGAGGATAATATTCACAGCACATTCGATGCGGCGGACGAGACTAGACTGCTGTTGGAGATCCACGTCGCAGAGAAACACGAATCATGGGTACTTGGGCGGAGTAAAGTGCTGCCTCATACTGCTAGAAATCCCTGTAAAAACGAACGAATCTTACTCTGATCAGTACTATGGTGTAATAGTACAGATAAATGTGCATGCCTCGAGCTGCTGCTAGAATGTGCATCCCTGTAAAAACGATCGAATCTTGTTCTACTCTGATGATCGTTTTTGTGGCTTATTTAGTGATAAGGACCATGAATCGTACAGATATTCAACATATTCATTGTACCGTCATTAGTACTTAGCATGCTGATGCAATAACAAATGAAATCTATCGACCAATGATGTGCATCCGATGTCACGTGATAGCTACTAATCACTGGAGTACATTTGTTCTAGTGTGATGTTCGTTTGTTTCTTAGTTTAGTGATAAGGACCATGACCTCGACAGATTAAGTATTCAACATATTCATTGCACTTGCGCTGCCTTAGTACTTCCTCATTTCATACGCGGGCACACAAATATCAATCGACGGGGAATTTACATCTAAGAATATATGCCTTCAGAAGGTTGTTGTTCTTGGGATTCGATATCTGGACGATATGTTGATCCCTGCCTTATCAGATATCGACAGACCGCGTGCTCTCTTGCCGTGATCGAGGTGCGATTCAAAAATACCAAATAGGTGGTGACCAGGTGACTTCAATGTGACAATTTCATGATATCTTAATATCATCGAAATGCACCGCTAGTCATCAGAGCGTACGTGTGTGTGGGTAAGGTGAGGTGGTGAAGACTGTACTCCTGTGCCTATCGTACGCGTCATACGCGGGCCTTTTATCAGCTGCAGATTATCGACGGGGAATTTACATGGCCCGTAGGAATATGCCTTCATCACGCCATTGATTCTCTCATCGGGATTCGATATCTGGACGATATGTGGATCCCTGCCTTATCAGATATCCCTGAGAATGAAGATACAGACAGATGATAGAGTGATGAGGGCGGTAGAGAGTATGGTAAGCACATAGGTTGTGGTGATCTGAGGTGCGATCCGAACACCAACAGGTGTGGACCAGGTGGTGACCAGGTGGTGACAAGGTGGTGACAAGGTGGTGACAAGGTGGTGACAAGGTGGTGACCAGATGGTATAGGTAGGGTGGTTATCAGGATCAGATCGCTGATCAAGGGTACAATGTTAGAGCGTACGTGTGTGTGGGTAAGGTGAGGTTGTTGTGTATGTTATGGGAAGTTCACGTCACTCGTCCTGTAACTCGTAACTGATAATACTTCTATACACACCGCTAAGGAGCCGATGAACAGCCATGATTCCATATAATAAAAGTAACAAATATAGCACTGTTATATATGCGGATTGAAAGACGAAGAGGAGTGATAGATATAAAGTGATAGCGATAGGGTGGTAAAAGTAGAGTGATAGAGATAGGGTGGTAGAGATAGGGTGGTAGAGGTAGGGTGGTAGAGATTTCATGGCAGAGATAGGGCGGTAAGAGATATCATGACAGAGATAGGGCGTTAGATTTCATGGCAGAGTAGGGTGGTATGACAGAGGTAGGGTGGTGATAGAGGGTGGTAGAGGGGCGGAAGGTATCATGACAGAGATAGGGCGTTAGAGGTATCATGGGGGATAGGGTAGAGGAAGAGATGGTATAGAGTAGGGTGGTAGAGATATTATGGTAGAGGTAGGGTGGTAGAGATATCATGACAGAGATAGGGCGGTAGAGGTAAGATGGTAGAGGTAGGGCGTTAGAGATTTCATGGTAGAGACAGTGGTAGAGATATCATGGTAGAGATAGGGCGGAAGAGATATCATGACAGAGATAGGTTTAGAGATTGTAAGTGAAAAGATGACAGAAGTTTCATGGTGGAGGTGGGCGGAAGAGATATCATGACAGAGGTAGGGCGTTAGTTTTTCATGGCAGTGACATAGGGGGTCATGTGTTGGTTGATTGAGATAGGGCGGAAGAGATATCATGACAGAGATAGGGCGTTAGAGATTTCATGGCAGAGATAGGGCGGAAGAGATATCATGACAGAGATAGGGCGTTAGAGATTTCATGGCAGAGATAGGGCGGAAGAGATATCATGACAGAGATAGGGCGGAAGAGATATCATGACAGAGATAGGGCGTTAGAGATTTCATGGCAGAGATAGGGCGGAAGAGATATCATGACAGAGATAGGGCGTTAGAGATTTCATGGCAGAGATAGGGCGGAAGAGATATCATGACAGAGATAGGGCGGAAGAGATATCATGACAGAGATAGGGCGTTAGAGATATCATGACAGAGATAGGGCGTTAGAGATATCATGGCAGAGGTAGGATGTCACCTGCAAGTTGATGATGAGAGGGTCATCGAAGTAGAGTGTTGAGGTCAGGGCGTTGGGGATAGGGTGATGGAGGTACAATGATAGAGATATCATGGCAGAGGAAGAATGTAACCTGCAAGTTGATGATTGTGGATGGGTAATCGAAGGAGAGTGGTGAAGGTAAAGTGATTGGGGTAGGGAGGTGGAGGTACAATGACAGAGGTTTGGTGTCACAGGTAGTTAGATTTAGGTAGGGTGAATGATGTAGATTTCGAGCTGTTTTTCTTGGCGGGGTTAACACATTTTCGCCCTCGCCACGTCAACTTACCTGATCCTGATTGGCATTCTCCCGCCCCTGTCGCACAGGTGTAGCTGATATTTACCTGGCCCCACTTGATTTTCATGTCAGTTTGTGTTGACGACAGCCCTGGGAGGTAGGGTGGTAGATATTGGGTTGTGGAGGTAGAATGGTAAAGGTAGGGTGGTAGAGGTAGGGTGGTAGATATAGGGTGGTAGAGGGAGGGTGGTAGATATAGGGTGGTATAGGTAGGGTAGTAGAGGTAGGGTGGTGAAGGTAGGGTGGTAGATATAGGGTGGTAGAGGTGGGGTGGCAGATATAGGGTGGTAAATGTAAGATGATATAGGTAGGGTGGTGGTAGAGGTAAGGGTGGTAGAGGTGGGTGGTGGTAAGATGGTAGATGGTCTAGGGTGGTTGGTAGAGGTAAAATGGTATAGGTAGGGTGGTAGAGGTAGGGTGGTGCCGTAGTAGGGTGGTATAGGGTGGTAGAGGTGGGGTGGCAGATATAGGGTGGTAAATGTAAGATGATATAGGTAGGGTGGTAGAGGTAAGATGGTATAGATAGGGTGGTAGAGGTAAGATGGTATAGGTAGGTTGGTAGAGGTAAAATGGTATATAGGTGGTAGAGGTAGGGTGGTGGAGTGGGGGGGGGTGGGGGTAGGATGGCAGGTTTATAGATTGTAAGTGAAAAGATGACAGATGTTTGGTGGTGGTGGTGGTGGTGGAAGACCGATAGAGGTAGGGCGTTAAAGTGGTAGTGACATAGGGGTCATGTGTTGGTTGATTGAGATAGGGCGGAAGAGATATCATGACAGAGATAGGGCGTTAGAGATTTCATGGCAGAGATAGGGCGTTAGAGATATCATGGCAGAGATAGGGCGTTAGAGATATCATGGCAGAGATAGGGCGTTAGAGATTTCATGACAGAGATAGGGCGTTAGAGATATCATGACAGAGATAGGGCGTTAGAGATATCATGGCAGAGATAGGGCGTTAGAGATATCATGACAGAGGTAGGATGTCACATGCAAATTGATGATGAGAGGGTCATCGAAGTAGAGTGTTGCAGGTCAGGTGATTGGGGTAGGGTGATGGAGGTACAATGATAGAGATAGGGCGTAACACGTTGGTTGATTGCGGATGGGTAACTGAAGGAGAGTGGTGAAGGTAAAGTGATCGGGGTAGGGAGGTGGAGGTAAAATGACAGAGGTTTGGTGTCACAGGTAGTTTGATTAAGGTAGGGTGAATGATGTAGATTTCGAGCTGTTTTTCTTGGCGGGGTTAACACATTTTCGCCCTCGCCACGTCAACTTACCTGATACTGATTGGCATTCTCCCGCCCCTGTCACACAGGTGTAGCTGATATTTACCTGGCCCCACTTGATTTCCATGTTAGTTTGTGTTGACGACAGCCCTGGGAGAACCAGGGATTGTATGCACTCGCTCAGGAACCGAAATTCGACACCGCTTTTGGTTGAAGCTTGTTGTTCGTCATTCACTCTGATCAAAAGCGCTCAATCTCATCTGGCCTGTCTATAAAGAGGATTTGTTGTGCGTCCAGGCATCGACTATCTCTGCGGCCCATTCGATCACTCGGTCAGCGCTGGATGAACTGGTCACGTCGTCGTCGTGAGATACTCGTGATTCTATGCCCCTTTTCTGTCAGGCGATCATGATCGCATTAATGACAGCAGTGTATCGAGACGGCATTACCCCTTCCTTCTCCTAATGGTTCGCCCCATTCTCCGGGCTGCGTCTTGTCATCATGAAGGGGAGATGCGATGCGTCCCATTCCATTCAACCCACCACTACACCGCGACCATGTATTACAGGAAGTCATGACCGCCAACGATTTCCTCCAGTTGATTCGTGTAGATGAAGGTCAAGGCCATTGACAAATGACGACGCATCCATAGCTCTGCTCTACCTACCATTTGGGGCTAGAGGACAAGTCACTATGATGATTTCCCTGTCGTCTAATTGAACGTGGTCATATGTCAGCTGCTTCCTCCCCAGCTGCGTCCTCCCCAGCTGCGCCCTTCACCATCTGATCACAGTTATATTGTGTCCTTGAACATTAGAACACTACAATCATATGCTAACTGCTTCTGTTGGGGTAGTTCTGATATGTGGCTGCTGAGGCCACGGGGCAAACAAACCCTCAAATGGCGATAGCTTAATATGTAGGTGCTCGGCAGCTCCACTTAATATCCATCTATTCTATATACAGCGAGTTATGTGTGCTAGTGAGACAGGTAACAGTCATATGACACAGTCGACAACGTGATCAAACACCGTGGTGGGGACGACCCGACGAACCCCGCCTTCAATGACGTCGTCCATTCAACAGTTCAAAGGCAGTCAGCTAGTGATCTACCGACATCACAAGCTGTCACCGTATTACGAGGAAGTGTGTGCGTAAACCATACAATGGTACCAAGACGTATCATTACTCTAAAGAAATAGTAAGTATTCAAAATGAAAGTTTCGTGACTTGCCGGCGTTTGATTATGCCATTCAACATGTCGGAATCATATCATAATTGTATGACTAAATGATTGAATCCTTTCTTTGAAATTCTGAAGGTAGGTTTCGCAATGAAATGCGGTCGTCGGTACCACAGCACGCATGCGTGCCACTTACCTCAAATCATCGAGATGTTTATCTCTGACAATATGACTCATAATGATCCTAACTTTGGTCGAATTGCAATAAATTTTGGCGATGGGATGGCAGCTTCACATAAGACAGGGGTCATCAAGAGCTGAATGTCAAGGTCATCCCGTGAACCCCCTTTCCGCGTAATGTCGTCAATATCATGGCACGTGTTCGATGTCAGGAAATATAGCTCTTTTTCAGGAAATCGAAGCGTCATGTTCACCAAAGAAATGTTGACAACTAGAAACCTTAAGTGATACATGACCCTTTGCGAAAGATATAGCTTGATATTTCTGATTGCTTTATTGAAGGATCGACAAGGCTAAAAAGAAGATAACTTGACAACTATATGAATGAATCCTTAATTCAATATAAAGAACTCTGATGTAATTAATGAGCGAATCAACTAATATTTCATCTGGTCAATAAAACCACCCTACACAACAGTTCCTTGGTCATGCCCTCTGCAGATCACATTCTGAATATGAATTAACTGTTCATTTTGATGAATAGATAAGTTATACAATATATTAATCACACCAACCATCGGACGCCCCCGTGTATGATTTTCTACGTACCACAAGTTTAAGCGAAGTGTAACGAAGTCAAATAATGCTCGACAAATAGATGTCAACGTTATCATAATTGATAATTCACTGGTCAAATAAAGTCTAGGCCAGTATGAACGACCAGAGCTCTGCCTGGTCAACGAGCACTAGCGAATTGTTATAGCGTTACTCAGCAGCTCTCACTAGCTTAATACCTCATATGGCTGCTATGTAAGTGAACATAAACTGCCATTTACTTTTCAACGCCCCGCTTGATTCCAGTGCGCAGGGTAGACCTAAATGGTTTTTCACATTAATACTATTAGCGGTGCTAAAGACAATATTGACTTGATCCGAGAACCAAGTCTTTTTTTCGATAGTAATCTTAGGTGGTCCTCTCAACGACAGCCGCTTGCAAATGACGTTGAATGAATCTCGTGAGATCTCGTATCGTCATGAAGATGTATATCGGGTTTGACAGTTGTGACAATGGCTCGTCGCTGGCGGGTTATTGAATTCCAATAAAGAGCAAGGTCAATGTATATAGAGTTATGATCATCAATAATTAAGAAGTAACAAATTCACACAAAACAATAGGGCAAGATTTGATATAGAGCATATCACTGCATAGACTAGTTCATGACAAAGATCAATGCAGCTCACCACCACCCCTACATCACTAGATCTTCTCATTACATACCCTGCTCTCCTTCACCCTAATCCACCCCCTACCACCCCACAACCATCCCCTACCACCCCTAAACCCACCCCCTCATACGGGCATCGCACGTACCGCATATCCAGGCCAAACACAAGATTGTTACGGAATAAAGCCTCTGTTGTTTAAAATTTGCATTTTAAATAAGGTCAATGCTTTTCATATCTAGATAAAACTTTCGTTCCATATTAATTTTATATTCTTGCCTTCGACACTTCATTTTGTATAAGTATGCGTTACATTTGTATGTTGTGGATTATATGACAGAGGATAACGAATGATGGCGTCTCGTTGATTGGTCAACTTTGACCCGGAGCCGGAAATATGACACACCACAGTCCTTAAGTAAACACATATCAGTATTTAAGCGAGATGTTCTGTTCGATTCAGAACATTTTTACATAGATTTAGGTCGTTGATTATGATAATTAGTAAAGATGATATTAAAACATTGAATTCGGCTCTAAACAAGCAACTGTGAAATGATAAGTATGGATTATATAAGGCAGGGACAATAGTTATTTGACGATCACGAAGTGAGCTCGATGACTTGTTGCTTCAGCACATTGAATTAAATGGCCAACTTGATGGAGACGGCTCCACCCAAGACCCATAACTCTAAACCGCGGGCGTTTGCGTAAGCGATGTCCTTTGCAGATTGCTGGCATAAAGACTTCGTTAAATGATATCTGTCTGAACTGAAGCTCCGAGAAGACGCCCGCTCAAAATCAATATGTCACAGTCATATCAGTGGTGCGTATCACATATCTATGGGATGAAGGGGCGGTTTACAGCACAAAGGTCTATAGAGCCCAAACTAATGCAGAGGACGTCGCCTTGTCATCAGAGTGGGCGTTTTAGTTATGATTGTGGCTACTGCAATCAAACAGATATGCTATTCACAGAACTCAAAGTGGCTATTTACCCATCTAGACCAAGGTAAAAATGCCTATTTACACGACAGTTAATTCCAAATGAGTTTAAAGATATGGCAATAAATAAATGAGAAGCGCATGGAAATTGTCAGACAACGAATGAATCGTTGACTGAATATTGATGCTGTCACCATGCGTAATACGACCGGTGGGTCAGCTGTGGACATTAAGTATAGACCAACACGGGATGTTATTGAATTGATAATGGCTGCTATAATACCAAATTACAATAATGTTTACAATAAGTTTTATATCATCTACATACCCATATTTATAGAAAGGTTAATATAAACGTTCAGTTATTTTTAATTATAATAATGATTTAAGTCGACAAAGATGTGACACTGAAATACTAACCTAGAAGAGTTTGCGTTATAAAGTGAGTGATGGTGATCCTTTCATAAACACATTAACTGAGGCATATAGGGATAGGAATATTTATGTCAAAGCCGTCGAAGCCAAGGTAAAAAAAAACCAGGCAAGCTAAAATACTTATAGACGCGATTTAAATACTTTCCCGCTCATACGAACACACTTATTCAGCACAAGCGTCTGTAACGCCAGGCGTGGACCACGTGGAGTTTCCGGTATAGATCACGTGCATGTTTCCGTTGACGCGCTGCAGTGAAGCCACAAAGCAACCACTAAATACTCGACCCCGATCCGCAATGCCGCTGTCACGCACACAAACACTCTCCAGCCGTTGTCCGTTCCTGTCGCATAGGTCGGATTTCCGGATTAACAAACCGAAGAGAATCATCCTCACATGAACCAGCTTGGCGGGATCGCTCGGGTTGAGCTCCTGCTTAGAGTTGATCCTTGCGGTCTGGTCAAGCGACAACGATTGAAGTCGAAAATTTACAATGAAACAGAGAAATTATGCGTCTGAAGCATTGAATGTGTCTGATTACATATGGTCCGTGTGAGACGCTAAGTGATTGTGGATTGTTGGAGCTGTGCTGCGATCACAATTAGGTTGGTATTCACAGGATACATTGACAAGCAAGAACCAGTCAGTATCTGCTTGTTAGCCCTGCGTCAAGTTTCACTGATGTACGTTATCTCGTTATTGCCTTGCTATGACATAAATCCCTAGTGATCCTGGGGTAGAAAAAATACACAAAGTGCCTTTGCAATATAGAAACATTTCTGATTGGTTGCGATGGAATAAAAGTCAAATGCCCCTATTGTAGGGAAGTACGATTAACGATTTGCTGCGGAATGAAATTCCAACGCCCCTGTGGAAGAAAAACGTCTTGCTAATTGGTCCTGAAACGGCCGCCATACTGCATGCTCCTAGGCTAGCCCAGCAACATGACGCTACAGTACACAACCAGTGACACGAACAGCGTCCCAGACGGCGCCAGTGTCTCTCAACAAAGCCACGTTCACGCTATAATGTCACACCGCTGTCGAGAAATACCGCGCCGTATCGGGGTCTCGAATATCGCTCTCTTATGCAATGTATCTCAGTGACCCTCCAGCCGATAAGTTATCTCTAATGTTATAACTGTGTGAGATTAAATGGGCTTGTTCACTGTTGACTGCACCCAGATTATCAAGTACAAGTAGCTTATAATGAGAGGGTGCGAGACAAGACGAGATTTTCGTGTCGCCATAATGTCTGATTGGGTGACGACGGCAGCTCTGTACGGGAGATAAATCGCGCTCTGAGAAGGCTCGGTAATAATGCTGACGTCATAATGCTGACTTACCTGGCCCATTCAACACTTACATCTGTTCATCGACGAATATCACCTGTAGGCTGTAGTGCTAGGTCATGGAGCGGAAAACACCAGGTTAAGCAACATCAAAACAGGGATGCGACAAATGTGTTAGGCATATATATGTTTATAAATAAATACAGATATATGTATATATAAAATATATATCTGTATATATATTATTCATTTTTGAAAACACTAGCAGCAGACGATTTGAAAAAGAGCTCTTTCTTGTGCGATAGAAGCCAGTTATATCGCATTCCTTTATTTTCAGTTAATTGTTTGAAGAGGATATTTACGGTTATGACTCATATGGTTGCTCTGTTCACATTGTTTTTGTAAATATGAATAAATGAATACACGAAAAAAGTCTATGTGCAGAGTGCATGAGGTATGTGAAATAATTCCTCCAACACAAAGGTCACGAGCTAGGTTTTTTTTATTCACAATTGACGATATCGCCAGACCACAGCCCCTCACTCCGTGTCGGTTACGTGGCTGTTTTATAGTCGTACTCAGAGGGTGTAGCTTCCAGCGATTCCGTCTTATCTTTGCCAGGAACGCCCTGCACAGCAGACCATGAAGCAGATAGCGACGAGGCCATCAGCGTATTTATAAATATCACGCCCATATCAAGTTCTAGTAAAAGACAAACGAAGACTTGCGAATTCTTCATAATTAAGTACTAAGGTAATTGGATAGTTCATTCTTGGCAAGGCTAAAGGTTATTTCCCCAAAAGGTTTTTAGTTTGTTTTTTTTCCTACAGGGCAATGAGAAAGCTTTTGATGTCCAGTTGGCTCAGATGACACGAACAATAGAAAGGATCATAATTACATGGAACGCACACAGTCACACAGCGAAATCCCCACAGCGCTCACCTTTACTCGCATGCAAAACAACGACCTTTGACCCGCACATATATGCAAATGATCAATGAGGACGTTTGTTGAGTGGCTGGCTCATAATCTGGACAAATCTTTTCAAATTATTCTTTAGAAACTTTACTAGAATAACATATAGCCTGTATTATATTCAACGGTAAGTTCCACTGTCCTTCGCAAATTGAAGCGGACATGAATGACTGACAGGGCGAGATAAGGCGGCTTTTTTTATATGAATACTCTAAACGAATTGAGCTTAATGTCCAGCGAATATGATCAAGTCAAACCGATATATATCATTTTGACGAAACATTGTGTGTCTTGTCGTGACGACAGGGAATATTTCTTCTTCACACAATCCATGTGGTATTGAGAGTTAGAGAGAAAGGTGATAGAATACAAAGTTGAAGAGGTGAGAGCCATTCTTACCAAGCAGCTGTTGATGTCCATCTTGTCGTCGTCTGCTTAGCTTCGCCATTAACCGGATGCGGAAAGACCACCTCTCACATCGCGTTATCACGTGTCAAAAGAGAGTAAATACTTCGAACGAGCGTCAAAACAGATCTTAATAACGCAGAACGCGCACGACAACTATTCCATGTTTGACAATGTGCAGTTCGTTGCCCCAATTTTTTTTTAACTTACCGCTGCCTCTTTGAAGAATACTTTTACGTCGATTATTTATAAGATTTTCCGTTGAATTTCAAATAAGCATGCATGAGATGAAGTCACTTTCTCACTCCACTGAAAATCCACCGCCTTGCTTGTCGCAATAACAATACAATGTCGCAATTAAATACAATGCATAAAACCAAACGCTGCATTCACGGCCTATCACCGTTTGTCGTAAGTTTAACATTTCCATCGGGGTCAGTTCCCATCCATGACCGGTCATGGGAACGAATTGCTCATATAACAAACCCACGCCAAATAACATGCGCACGGTAAAGGCTACCCACTTAACATGTATCAAGTTTTGATTAACCAGAGATGCATTTCAGGGTGTTTTAGCAGCGTTTGTGGGCGGGCTCAGTTGGGAGGGGTAGAGGCAGGAAGTTGGCTCAGCTACAGTGTCGCGCGGGAAATATAAATCTCATCTGACCACATTTTAACCTCTTCTTTATTCCAAGCTTACTTATTGAAATGCTTACAAGGAAAATTGAAAATCTACAGAAGTAAAGGGGATAATTTAACGATATCCTTGTAATTGTTAACCACAGGAAGTTGAAGATGAATTAAAGGGACCCGGTCTATTTAGTTTGAATTTAATAATCTACATAAACTAAAGATTGTATCTTACACAAGATCGTTCACAGAAAGACAGATGATAAATATAGGTCCCTTGGCAACCAGCCCCTGAATATAACTTACCCCTAAAGTAACAAACAGCTAGGATGTTCAACTTCAATCAAATGAACGCAGTTATTACAATTCATTGGGTGACACATTCGATGAAATACCATGGTTGTTTGTTCTGCTTTTCATGACATGTATATCCATGGATAATCTGCACATAAATGTTGCTGTAGACCTATAGATACTGGACATCTGGTTATATGCGCCACCAAAGTACATTTTGGTAGTAGACGGGGTTCCGTTCAAGAGATACTAAAGTGATTGTTTTTTATTGACAGTTGGTAGTGTTGTCATATTTTGCTTGGGTATTGCAACGGATATGGAAACCTTGTGCATTTATTTTTTTTAAATTATTTGAATTTTTGTTTCATTCTACGGAGCGTTTACAGTGACAATGTCCTTGGCGGGAAGACTTCCTTCATCGGAGACCGGAAGCTGTCTGCTAATAACGCCGCCATTATAGAGGTGTCTTGTCTGGTAACACCGACACCATAAAACAACACCAACCGCTCAACCGCGCCAATTAAACATGGCTTCACTTCCGCTAATAACAATTACAATATATCAAATTCCACTACTAACCACGCTCGCTGAATAGGACAGTCTGTCAATTGAGCGCGGTTTACACGTGGAAACGCCTTGTTTTGTAAGCGATATTAGTGGACAAGCATTCACGACCTTTGACTTGTTTGACACCTTGATCAAGCGCCCTATGATCAAGACACAATAAAGGGGTCATTAGTTACACCGGACACCATTCAGACTCGACTCTTCCTCCAATGTTATCGGACAGATGGATTGATTAACAAACATCGACGCAGCTGATAAGCTTATGTGGTTAATTCTATGCCGGAGGCTGTCGAATGACACAAAGCCAATTGTCGCGAAAGTTATAGCTCAATGCTCCACACCCCTGCTTACATAACGGAATGTTCATCTTGGTTTCTACTCAGGGGTCATGTGTCAGGATAAATGAATTGCCATCTTCAAATATGTCTACATGCAAGACGTCCGTTGAGAGTTGAAAGGAAATTACCTTAAACCTTCATCGTTATTCTCGATAAATAAAATCATTCGAGCCAAGCATTAACATACGACGGCCGAGCCATTAATTACACAGAACTGTTTTATTTTAACGCATATTTGCAACGGTGATAGATCGTAGTGCGGCATCTAAATACACCGTCACCTCACCCCAAATGTGACCAACAGTTGTCAGCATTGGTCTGGCCCCAGCTATCTTCTATGCATACAGAATCCCAAAGGGGACAATGTTTTAGCCACCAACTCACCCAAGAAGTCCCGCTTATGAGCTTGTCGTGCCCCGTATCCATTGAAAACATGTCATTCTACCTAACAAAACGCCCCCACAATTGCCACCCAAAAGGCTACGTTCTAGTTAAAACGCTATTTTAGCCAACTCTCAACCTTGCTGTAGGCGGAAGTTGAGCGATCAACCGGCCATTGTCAGGGGCAAAAAAACCCCGCGAGCTCCGATTGATAGAGCAGTAGCTCACACGTTTTCCGACCCGAGGATCAAACTGTACGAATAAACACAAATTAATCCCAGAAAATGTATTCACGCATAATCTTTGTTACCACAAATGTTTAATTGGTCCAACGCTCAGCGTCAAATGCATGGGAAAGTTTATTAACTCCTGTGCTGCGACTCCACCCTCATCCCCGCCGTGACCTCACCCTAATACCTACCTCATCCCCGCCGTTACTCACCCTAATACCTACCTCATCCCCGCCGTGACCTCACCCTAATACCTACCTCATCCCCGCCGTGACCTCACCCTAATACCTTTATCATCCCCGCCGTGACCTCACCCTAATACCTATCTCATCCCCACCGTGACCTCACCCTAATACCTACCGAGATCAAATCATAATCACCGCCGTGACCTCACCCTAATACCTACCGACCTCACCCTAATACCTACCGAGATCAAATCATAATCACCGCCGTGACCTCACCCTAATACCTACCGAGATCAAATCATAATCACCGCCGTGACCTCACCCTGATACCTACCGAGATCAAATCATAATCCCCGTCGTGACCTCACCCTAATACCTACCGAGATCAAACCATAATCACCGCCGTAACTTCACCCTAATACCTATCTCATCCCCGCCGTGACCTCACCCTAATACCTACCGAGAGCAAATCATAATCACCGCCGTGACATCACACTGATACCTACCGAGATCAAATCATTATCACTGCCGTGACCTCACCCTAATACCTACCGAGATCAAATCATTATCACCATTGACCTCAGCCTGATACCTACCGAGATCAAATCATAATCACCGCCGTGACCTCACCCTGATACCTACCTAAATCCTGGACGTGATACCGCCTTCATCCCCGATGTTACGACACCCTAATCCCCACCATAACCCCATCCTAATCCCCACCATAACCCCATCCTAATCCCGACCATAACCCCATCCTAATCCCGACCATAACCCCACCCTAATCCCCACCATAACCCCACCCTAATCCCCACCATAACCCCACCCTAATCCCCACCATAACCCAATCCTAATCCCCACCATAACCCCACCCTAATCCCCACCATAACCCCACCCTAATCCCCACCGAGTTCCCGCTCTCAAACAATAATACACAACAGTAGATTCCCAGTGCACCTAGAGAACAATTTGTATTTTGCTAGGTGCAGCCATTTAAGAGAAGAACATTTAGTTCAAGTATTGGCCAAGAGGGATGTTTTGGCCTTGAAGGCAACGGTTTTTCAACTCAAATGCACAGCAGCAGATTTCCAGTGATTCAATCTGTAACTTGCTATGTGTAACCTTTTAGGGAAGAGGCTCTATGGACGTTATCCAGCAATGGTGGCCTCATTTCGTCCGAATTCTTACCTCATTTTGACCTCGGAAGCCAAATCGGATGTGTCCATGACATTCAGAATGCGAAGTTACCCAAACTTTATCTCGATAAACATCTCTAGAGCACCTCATATTGAATTTTATGAAGAACCAACTGACAGATAAACATACAGACAGATAAACAAAAACACATTTACAAATATGTATTAAATAATTCTGCTTCGACATTTTTTTTTCAGTAGGTTATTTATTGCATCTGTTGAATGTCAACTTGATATATATGATATATCCCACCACTTGTCAGACATGGACCCAGACAAGATGGCAGGTGTCATTATTGGCGTTTTTATAACCGAATTTACGAGCAGGCTGAGCGTTTGTTCAATTGACGCCGAATCAAAATAACATTGCACGACCAGCGCCTGGCGAGTATTTCCTTCAACAGGACGGTCGTCATAACGTTAAGATGAAGCCATCTACTTTATTTATATCAAGCAACGTATGTTATCTAAGTAGTACTATATCAGCATACCCAATATACAAAACGAATAACCGACCATTCCAAACAACCCAAGAACATAAGTTTAGCCCCAACCATTAGAGGCGATTGGCACCTTTGGTACAAATGCTTATCCCCAGGATAGGGTAACTACAGGCGCAAGCGTGTATGGCGCTGGACCAGGTAATAATGGAGATTGATCGTCCGACGTGCAGCTTTATTCATTGTTATGCTGATATTCAACAGATTCGGGAGGATCATGGTATGCGATCTTTGATCGCGATTAAGTGATCGAGTACAAAATGCAATCGCTACACTCTTCGCCTAATGCATTCATATATTTTTGATCATAAATTGTATTATGGATTGGGAAAACACATTATGATATTTTTGTCTGTGACGAGACAAGTGGACACAGAACATTATGATATAAATATATATCACGAGTGAGTCGAAGCCAGTCAGCGTGAAACATTATGATGTAAAAGAGTGAAACCTGATTGTACAAAATATGATGGCGTAAAAGACCGTTAAATCAGGGCCCGTATCAGATGCAAGTATACACACAAACCGCCGTATGCGCCATACGAACTACGCAAACCTATCGCTGATTGATTGTACAAAACCACGCTGATGATGCTGCGTAAGCTAGGTAGCACATTTTCTCAGCCAATAAAATGTTTTCGACCGTTAAATCAGGGCCCGTATCAGATGCAAGTATACACACAAACCGCCGTATGCGCCATACGAACGCTGCATTCATTGGCTGATTACCTTTATTTGCCTCAATCACGCTGATTCACGCGTGGTTACCTTCATTGGCCTCAACCACGCTGATTCATTAGTTACCTTTATTTGCCTCAACCACGCTGATTCATTGGTTACCTTTATTTGCCTCAACCACGCTGATTCATTGGTTACCTTTATTTGCCTCAACCACGCTGATTCATTGGTTACCTTTATTTGCCTCAACCACGCTGATTCATTGTTTACCTTTATTTGCCTCAACCACGCTGATTCATTGGTTACCTTTATTTGCCTCAACCACGCTGATTCATTGGTTACCTTTATTTGCCTCAACCACGCTGATTCATTGGTTACCTTTATTTGCCTCAACCACGCTGATTCACTGGTTACCTTATTTGCCTCAACCACGCTGATTCATTGGTTACCTTTATTTGCCTCAACCACGCTGATTCATTGGTTACCTTTATTTGCCTCAACCACGCTGATTCATTGGTTACCCTTATTTGCCTCAACCACGCTGATTCATTGGTTACCTTTATTTGCCTCAACCACGCTGATTCATTGGTTACCTTTATTTGCCTCAACCACGCTGATTCATTGGTTACCTATATTTGCCTCAACCACGCTGATTCATTGGTTACCTTTATTTGCCTCAACCACGCTGATTCATTGGTTACCTTTATTTGCCTCAACCACGCTGATTCATTGGTTACCTTGGTATTTGCCTCAACTACCCGAGGTCATGATGAACCACGCTGATTCATTGGTTACCTTTAATTTGCCTCAACTACCTGAGGTCATTGTGACGAGGAATGAACCTAAATAATCCACTACCTGAGGTCATTGTGATGAGGAATGAACCTAAATAATACACTACCTGAGGTCATTGTGATGAGGAATGAACCTAAATAATACACTACCTGAGGTCATTGTGATGAGGAATGAACCTAAATAATACACTACTCAAGGTCATTGTGATGATGAGGAATGAACCTAGGTCATTGTGATGAGGAATGACACTACACTACCTGAGGTCATTGTGATGAGGAATGAACCTAAATAATACACTACCTGAGGTCATTGTGATGAGGAATGAACCTAAATAATACACTACCTGAGGTCATTGTGATGAAGAATGAACCTAAATAATACACTACCTGAGGTCATTGTGATGAGGAATGAACCTAAATAATACACTACCTGAGGTCATTGTGATGAGGAATGAACCTAAATAATACACTACCTGAGGTCATTGTGATGAGGGATGAACCTAAATAATTTGAGGGTCTTAACTGCTTGTCAACCGCACCTTGGAAACCAAAAGTTTAAAGTTTTCATACCTTCAGTCGCTACGCGGCGCTGTGGTCTCTGAAACTAGATGAAGATTTCTACTGTACATAATGAGTCTACTAGTCAAGGAATAAAGTTGAAAATTTATCAGCATGATTTTCGAAAAAAGTTAACCTTGCGGCACAAATTAAAATGTGGCATTATTCATGTCTACGTTAA
Source organism: Urechis unicinctus (assembly GCA_034190875.2). Taxonomy (NCBI): domain Eukaryota; kingdom Metazoa; phylum Annelida; class Polychaeta; order Xenopneusta; family Urechidae; genus Urechis; species Urechis unicinctus. Next base: position 36,069,254 of record CM067358.1, read on the forward strand.
ACGTAGTAATGTATTAACAAAATAATCCTTGAGTGCCCGATATGGGACTGAACAGTATATCTAAACCAATAAATGCTCCGTATCTAAGCAATCGGCATACAACTAAGTAAACCGCAGGGGTCCATCGTGTTCTCATGTTACGGACAGCGGTGTGTGGTGTCAGATGAACTCCTGGGCGGCCATGAACAGATGACCATAACTGCCCCTCCCTATAGTCTCATGTCGTCTGGCTATGCAGAATAATGTGACAGAAAGAATGGAAAAGGTTGTCGGACGAGGTATATGAGTTACCACGTAGAAGATGCGCACCATGGATAAATTACTTTGCCCTAGAATTCAATGTCTAGAATTAGACCACAAGTAATATTTTATCCCGTGATCTGAAGAGAGTTTTCATTGGTTCCACGGATATTATTCCTCGAATTGCGTATGTTAAACTTGTCAAGCTTCTAAGAGTCAGAGGTCATCGGAAAAAATTAAATAACAATAATTTGGAGTCAAAATCGCCATATTCAGATGTTGCTGAATGGGGTGCAAGCCAACTATCAGGGGTATCACCTGAGAGCATATATTGAGATAATCTTGACTTGTCAGCCAATACAAAACATTTTTGACATTTTATGTGACTTATCAGTTCGTCTTAAAAACGTTCCCTTCTCCTATTTTACTCTAACTAGTAATTATTTAAGCTATCAAACAATCCTTTCAAATATTGCATATTGATGCACTGGTGACTAATCAGGGAAACACATTAGCGATCGCCCGATTGTCCCAGGCAAGTAGGTGAAGCTGTCGGGCAAGTGAAGCTGCCATCTTACTTGCCCGACGGGACAAGGCGTTTTTATATTCTGTTTTTGTTTTTGTCTTTTAACGAATCATATTAAGATCGATCGGCGATTCCTGGGAACGTACGCTCAGTTTACCGAGAAAGAAAATCCCAATCATTCGTAGAGCTCAAGGTCTAAACTAGCTGCGTTGCGAGACTCGTCATTGACGTCAACTCAGCGCGTGATCGGTGATTCCCGGTAAATTTCCTGTAAGTCTACACTTAGTCTATCGGACAAAATTTCATACGATGACCGGGCAAGGAGAAACAAAAATTAGGAGGACTTGCACGACTGGGCAAGTATTTGTCAGAGTTAGTGTTTCTCCCTGCTAATGGCCTTCTGATATTCGTTTATCGACGCGGCTGAGAGTGGGTGTGTTGACGGCGAATGTATGTTTAATTTAAAGTATGATAGGCCATGATGAACTGCTATTGGAAACCCTGTTTACTTTAAGCCAACAAATCCCAAGAATATCGGAAATGAATATCACATATACGGAATTGATTAGCTGCATTTACACTCGAAATTCTCAGTACAGGTTGTCAGCAAAATAAAGCGCTAACTTTGTGTAAAGAAAGCGAATTCCATGGAACGCTTCAATGATCACAACCTTGAAGGACCCATACATTACCGTAAGTGCTCGTGACTTATTCTTCAGGTCACCCCCGCGAACATACTTCGGCTTTTGTCGGTAACTTCCGTTTCGTGCCGTGCGTAGGATGACGTCATCAATCAAGGGGCCTCCTTGTGCGCACCTGTCTGCGCATAAGATCCAATGGCTGCCGCTTTGTGTGACAGCTCGCGTCGCGATCATTTCACATGTCATTTTGTATATTTAACATGTTGCTTTTAACAAACGCAATATGCAAAGTGGAAGAGGCATTATCGTAGAAGGTAATAATGATATTTGTGTTGATATGGCAACGGAGTGCATTATGAAATTAGCATTTGCACAGGCCACCCAGCTCAATGTTTTCACTGGCTATAAAAGTGGGTCGCTGCCTCGTTTGCGTCAGAAGTCTTCGCAGAGAAACGTGTTGTTCAATATATTATGACGCCGAGCGAAGGCAGCGATTATTGAATGGTTTGTTATCGTCAACTGGTCGTTTATTTATTGTAGCTAGTCCAAGTGTTGTAGTTTATACCATTGAGTTGTGAGCCTTGCCATTGTCTCCATTGCAAAACATAAATCCAGGATGACAATGCAAACAGAGTGAGAAACCGAACCCTTTTTAGATCGGACAACATTTCAATGATAATATTGTCAGATAATTCATAATGTTTACACTACAATAACTTTAACGTATTTTGTTTCCTGTGTTGACTTTGACATCTTATCTGCTTGTGACATGTGTATCACTGACAGGGATTCTCTGCCATTTGTCAGCTTAATATTAGACCTATTATACGATTTCCATAACAGAAAATTTATCTGTTGCTGTCAGATATGTAAGATATCTGTTAGATGATTTGATTATCAACAATACACATGGCCAATCTTTATCATCCATTTATGAAATGTGTTTATGATACTTTTCAGGCATTCAGTTAGTTGAGATACTAGACGCCCACCAGCAGTCAATTTCCCTCTGACTCATCCACCTACAAAAGTTTGGGAGGTGCATAAGCTCATATAACTGAAGTATTTCATGACAGACTACAATAGTTGTTCAAGTCTGTCAGCCAAACTAAGCCTTGGAGCAAGGTCCTGTGTCTCACACAGAGTGGAATGGAAACTTTAGATATGGTTTCTGCACCAGTGTTTTGCCATTCTTGCCTCAGTCTGTCATAGAAAAGCTCAACTGGAGACCTTGAAACAGAAGCCAGTGAGTGGCAATGATTCGTAAAGGTAGTGGTAAGACCAGTAGAAGTTCTGTGTCTGACGGAAGCTCTGGAACTGGAGCTGGTGCTCGTCTTGCGGATTACACTGGTGCCCAATCGGCCCCTCTTGCTGGCCACGCACTTGTTAGTGGGACACTATTAGGAGATAGTGAGAGTTACTCTGGACTGGTTGTGGGAGCGACAATGCCTGATGTGGCTGATGTGACATCAGGACTGCATGAACTTAGTACCTCGGTTAACACTACTTCTTCATCTTCTACATCTGGTGGTGGCGTTTCATCGACCAGCAGCTCCAGTGGAAAGGACTCTGTCAAGGTAGGAATCTCATTTGTTCATAGATTTAAAAAAAATAATATTGCAAACCACTTGCTGTCCATTGTTCTGCTTTCGTTGAAACTCAAATATTTGTTTCCATTACTTATCCACTTTGGGTTGAAGCTTAGCTTTTGACACACTTGATGTCTGTGGCTTAATTTACCAGACAAAAGTTGGGCATGATAATGTACATCTGTATGTAGCCAGGGCACGAAATTGGCAAATATGTGAATTGGCCCTCCATTTTTTTTCAATTAGCCCTTCAAAATGAACTGGCCCTGCCAGTATTTAACTGGTCCTCTCAATGGTCTTTTTATTCACAATGCCGAAAGTTTAAATGAAAAAGCTGAGTGGACTTTTTATCTAATTCATCACCGTTGCATTTAGGTAAACGTTTGACAAACTTGTCCATTGTTAAACTTGGGAAAAATAATTTCCGCAAAGTATCAAATCAGCGATGCATAGGAGACTTGTAACGCTGGGAAAATTCGACACTCATTTGCATTGTGCCCTCATTTGACATAGACTGACCAATAAAAAAGAGTTATACGATCTCATTGATAATCGTGTGATTTCGTCAATACGGAAATAACCGAAGTACTCTGGATGAAAGTTGAGGTCAAGTCAATTGGGTCAGTTCACAATTTCAAACGACGTTGTCAACATGTTTATCTTTTGACGTTGAGCATGGTAACAGAATCCTTATCGGCCTGGTGGACCGACAACTTCGACAAATGAGTCGGCGGAATAAACATTTAGGCGGCGCGCGCCGACTAGAAATAGTCAATTTCGTGCCCTGGTAGGGCTAATCTTTCAGTAAAATGATCCTATTTGTGTGATAGGTTTAGTGGTAACTTACACTAATGATAATCATATCGTATGTGGTGTTGTTGTACAAGCAAATGTGCAGTTAAAACCGTCAGTTTGTAGTAAGTTCTCTTTTTATCTCGCATATCCACAAGGGGGATACTCGTAAGATAAATAATGATCTTATATGGGTCAAACCTGTTACATTTAATACATATATAGATATCTATAAATCAGACTGAATAGTGAATGATAATAAAGCTGGCTAGATATTTATCACTTCATGACCAAACCAGATATTGAAGGTAAAAAAAACATAATGGGCAACTATCGTAAGTTAGGCAAATATGTATTTTGACTATGCTGTCACATGTAGCGTACAATCTGTGCTAACTGCCCATGTATAGTGTGTTACATGTTAGTTTCCTATTTATAGTGAACAACATCTGCCCTGTCTATCACCCATGTGCAGTGTACAACTTGATATTTCGTAGTATTTATCTATTTCTGATCCTGTTATTTATAATAACGTGCAGCTCTTCTTGATGAAACTTTGAAGGACAGTATGGTTCAAATGGGAATAATGATTAATAATGTTGACTTTTTCCAAATTTTGTCACACCAAGGAGACATTGACTTATCCATTAATTGTACAAAATATCAGACAATTCAGATGAATATGACTTCACCCCTGCTCACTATGTGTATATTTGGGTGTCACTCGGTTACATGTTGTGATGGCTGATAATGTTATCTACAATGATAGATATAGCATTTCTGGCAGTTCTTTACACCATGACCTCGCACAACATATTCACTTAGGAATATTTTACAGCGTAAGAAAGACAGTTCCAGTTCTGTCATGGCTGAGCCTGGCAGACCAGTAATCAAACAGGTGCTAGTAGCCCCTCCAGGCTTCAAACCCAAGCAGCCGGGAACAGGCAACCGAGGCAGACAAAAACCGCTGATTGTAAGTAATATTAAGTTGTGGGTTGCTGCATTTGTATGGCTATTTATTTGTGAAAAATTGGAGAGTAATAAATTTGATTTATGAATTTTTTTCAATATTCTGTTGCCCCTTAGAATTTTTCGTCCTATAGATATGATTGACCATTGGTCACCATAGCTCAATTGAACCGTTTGTTCCCTGGATCCCACTGCAGCCTGTATCCAGTTTTCCCAAATCTCCTTTCACTTCAGAATGTATTGAACTGAACTATCCATAACTCATGGTCATAAATTCTTATGATTCCAGGATGTATCAAAGGAACTCAACAAATGCAAAGATAACAGTGCAATCCGGCTAGATCTAAGCAAATTATCTGTGAGCACTTGACAGTATAATTGTCGTTCTTTTGACCGATATTTTGCTGATGTATTTCCTGCTAATTTCGTCTCAGTATGTGACACGTTGACATTGGTTGCGTTTGTGTCGCAGCTTACAACATTACCAACGTCAATAAAGGAGGTGAGAAAAGTTGGAAACAGCTGACAGCTCATGCTGGCGCACAATATGTTCATTATATACGACAAAACAATAGCAATGATAATATTTGTAAAGTTTGAAAAAGTTGACATATCTGTCTCTTTTTGTTTCAGTTGACTCAACTTTCTGAACTTTTCCTCTACGGGAACAAGTTTGTGTCATTGCCCGCTGAGATAGGTCACCTTAGCAACCTTGAGAAGCTGGCTCTAAGTGAGAACTCTTTACAGAGTCTGCCAGCAACGCTGTCTAACATCAAATGCCTGCGGGTTCTCGACCTGAGGCATAATAAGCTGAATGAGGTATGTATTTGTCAGACAAGTCCACCACATCTATTGATGTCTGCTTGCTGTAATGATACCTTCTTCTTGTTTTGGCCTGTGAGACATGTCTGCTTGTTTATAATGCAGCAGATCCCCTATCTTCCTGTGTTATCTTCTTTATTTCTTTCAAGAATGGTTTTTAAGCATTGTCATCTGTCAACACCATAGATTATCTCTAAGAAGGGAATTAACTGTTCTCATTTGGTCATATATATTGACTTGACCCAGTCTAAATAAATTTATATCCATGAAGAAGGGTTTTCTTATAAATAGAATAAGACTGGGGGTTGGGGGCACTTTCTTGTTGTCTATGTGCCTGTGTCCTCATTATTTCACCATAGTGTGTGTGTGATAAGAAGTGAGGGTGATGATAAGTTATCTGTGTTGATTGGGGGTGTTTGCTGTGGTGTGGTGTGGTATGGTAGATTAAGTGAGGTTATAGGTGATGGGATGTTAATGGGAAAAAGCACAGATGTACTGGACACAATAACTCAATAACTCCAGGCACCTGGATATGTGTCAGTTCATTGACCGTCCCATGTGTCCTCTTTCCACTGAATATTGGTTTAATGAGCATTGAGATTACCGATCTAGTTAAGTAAATGTACCTGGACTTTCCCATGCTAATTATTTTAACACTGATTTCAAACAGGATTGTGGCCTTGTATTGTCTTAACAACTCAGTGTACCTCGATTCTTGTTATGATGGTTAATGAAAAACCCCAATAATCAACAGTAGGCCAATAGCTCTTGTGCAATTGTTGCCGACATAATTCATTCAAAGGTTCCCATTTATATAGAACTATATATAATGGCTGTGACAGATTCCACAGGTAGTGTACAGTCTGACCTCATTAACACACCTGTTCATGAGGTTCAACAGGATCAGGGTAGTCGAGGATGACATTCAAAACCTTAAGGTAAGAAGCAGGTGCTCTCTCTCTGTGCCATCATGTGTCAATGAGTTCATCTACAGTAAGACAATTAGAGCACCAAGTCACTTGTTATATGTGAAAATAATGTAATGGTGGGTTACAAATGTGTTTTTGTGTGCATGCCGTTTGTTGCCAGAATCTAGCCACACTGAGTTTGCGGGAAAATAAGATTCGAGAGCTACCCCAGGGCATTGGTCAGCTGGTAAAGCTCAGCACGTTTGATGTTTCACATAACCACTTGGAACACCTTCCTGAAGGTACATTTGGCTTTTACATATATTATAACCAAACATGGATGGGTCCCAGTGTGGACCCAGGTGACCTCGTAGTGAAGTGATGATGAATATCATAACGTATAACTTGGACAAGGAAGGGTCTCCCAATATTTCCGTATAAAGAGATGGAAAAACCCTGGTATTTCATGACATTTTTTGTATGGTGGGTGGTTGGGGTCGTACAAGGAAGAGTTGTTGTATTCGAGTGGAACTTTCTTTGCTCGATGTCGCCGACTTGATAGTGTTGAAGTTACTTCCTTTATGTGAACGTGGATGTTTCTGTGACTGCAGCGATAGGTAACTGTGTGCAAATGAACTCATTGGACTTGCAACATAATGAATTGCTAGACATCCCAGAAAGCATTGGAAACCTGCGACAGCTCAGTAGACTAGGACTTAGGTGGGTGTTTGGTTTGACTTGCTGGGTGTGGATGTTTATATCCACAAACATCAAGCCAACATGAAGTAGATACTTTATGGTACTCTATGGCCCGATTATGAAGCCGTTCTGGTTGTTTTGACCGACGTCCGGTATGATCGTTGTTGCTGATCCTGTATATTATGCTTGTGTTATAACAGATACAATAGGCTGACCAGTGTCCCACGGTCACTAAGTAACTGTACCAACATGGATGAATTCAACGTAGAAGGAAACAATATCTCACAGCTTCCAGTTAGTATCAGACGCTCTGTGTCTTTGCCTACCTGTTGATTGCCATCTGTAGAGTAACCTTGTGTCTGCCCTCAGCATCATAGGATGATCAGGAGCAGCAAGTTGAGTATTAATTTGATACCATTATATAGTCAGTTCATGAAAAAGAACCCGGTGTTGTTGACTTGCTGTTAACAGGAAGGTCTTCTGTCAAGTTTGACGAGTCTTCAGAGCATCACGCTGTCCAGGAACGCATTTGCCTCTTACCCGGTGGGGGGTCCTGCTCAGTTCTGCTCGGGCCACGTCAGTAGCAATCTCAAATCTTCTACCATTTCACTTATAAATCACTCTATTGACGTGAGTGAGGTATACTTAGGCAAAAGATTGGCTGGTATGAAATGGCTTTGGGAGTAAAGGGGGCATGGCTAGAAATCGGGTTGGCTTAGCAAGAATTAGGGGCGTGGCTAGGATGAGATGCCTGGGCAAGAATAAGGGGCGTTGCTAGAATGAGGTGCCTCGGCAAGAATAAGGGGCGTGGCTAGAATGAGGTGCCTTGGCAAAAATAAGGGGCGTGGCTAGAATGAGGTGTCTCAGCAAGATTAAGGGGCGTGGTTAGAATCGTGGGCATGGCTAGAATGTTAGAGCTTAGTAAGAATTTGGGTGTTGCCAGAAAATGTGAAATATGATGAGAAAAATGGTTGTGTCTATGAATTAGGGGTGGTGGTGGCCAAAGGGTGAATCTGGTCATCATTCGTTGTAAAACCAGGCACAAGCATCAATGTTTCAAGAGAAGCACGAGGCAATGTTTGTGATTAAGCTAAATGTGACCATACAACTATCTTACCAATGAAATAAGACCCGTCTTGTGGGGACGTGATATCATGGTTACGATTCAGCTGGCTGTTGTTCATGACATTGAGGCCTGCCATTGCAACTCATCATGGCCCATTGCTAGCAGGCCTGGTAAAGCTGCTAATGGTATTTGTCTGGTATAGTGTAATGGCTATGGTTACACATAACACTTGCACAGCAGGATGTGAGTTGACAAGCTGACTTATGAGCCCTGGTTCTGGGGCCAGGATATTCACAAGATATTTGACAGTGTAACTATAGATGAACTAGATCACACCATGTGATGGTCTCCATCCGCCGGAGTACCTGCCCTCTCATTGCACGTGCCACGTTGACATAGATTGTATGTGTGTTGTGTACAGTCCATTAACATGGAGCACAACCAAATCAACAAGGTTCCATTTGGTATCTTCTCACAAGCCACGTGTCTGACCAAGCTCAACATGAAGGATAACCAGCTGACCTCTCTACCGCTAGGTAATACACCTGAAATGCCCACCCCCAACCTCTCTACCGCTAGGTAATACACCTGAAATGCCCACCCCCAACCTCTCTACCGCTAGGTAAAACACCTGAAATGCCAACCTCTCTACCGCTAGGTAATACACCTGAAATGCCCACCCCCAACCTCTCTACCGCTAGGTAATACACCTGAAATGCCCACCCCCAACCTCTCTACCGCTAGGTAATACACCTGAAATGCCCACCCCCAACCTCTCTACCGCTAGGGATTACACCTGAAATGCCCACCCCCAACCTCTCTACCGCTAGGTAATACACCGGAAATGCCCACCCCCAACCTCTCTACCACTAGGTAATACACCTGAAATGCCCACCCCCAACCTCTCTACCGCTAGGTAATACACCTGAAATGCCCACCCCCAACCTCTCTACCGCTAGGTAATACACCGGAAATGCCCACCCCCACTAAGCAAATCATGGCTTTAATTGGCTCTTCACCTGTATTCAGACCATTTCCTTTAGGGTTACACACCTGCTTTCGTGATCTTACCTGTAATCATGACCTTAGATTTCCAACCAGTATTCAGGTCCTTATCTGCAATTGTCACCTGTTTTCAGTTCCTCATCTTTAAGATTTTACACCTGTGTTCATGTCCTCATTTTATATTGGCTCTATACCTATCAGGATCTTACCTTTAATTGGCCCTATGCCTGTAATCAGATCTGTAATCATGGCCTTACTTGTGACATATTGTCCAGTCCACCGCAAAACATTACCAAAACTTACTCCCCATTTTGGAGACCCCCACTCATACCAGAAAGGGCTCTTTTGATGATATCTGGTGTAATAAGTATCTCTCGATATTTGTCCAGATGACAAATTTGGTACAATAAAGCTCTTTCATTGGGTTCATGTCAGAGCAGCTACATTTTTTTCTAGCTCTAATCATTGTGTATGACAGATATTGGGACCTGGTCGAACATGGTAGAGTTGAACCTGGGCACCAACCAGCTGAGTAAACTGCCTGATGACATCGAGAATCTCCTCAACCTCGAGGTGCTCACCCTCAGTAACAACCTGCTCCGTGTATGTACCACCTGGTTACCCTCATCTATAGGCACCAATATGTCCTTAGTGGTCTTGTATCAAGCTGGATAAACGTCGCAATATCACCTCCTTGTTGGCAGTGACGTTAAACCCCAATATTACCATAACCATTTCTATCGAGCTGGATAAAGCCAATGTGTAACTGCTGTGTGGTTCAGAGAGGGTCATTTCTGTATTATATATGTGACAGAGGTTGCCAGCCACTATCGGGAACCTCAAGAAGTTGAGACATCTTGATTTGGAAGAAAACAAACTAGAGTCATTGCCACAAGAAATTGGTAAGTGTCTCTACTTCTCTATCTACTACCATGAGTGTGTCACTGACCTGTTTATATTTAGTGTCAACATTGGCTGGCAACTCCATGGATAGGAAGTATCTGATTGCATCATCATGGAAACCACCACTTACCAATTATTATTGAATACAATGGTGGGAATATAGTTGTAGCTGCATGTGTATTGTAACAATATCTTGTGGGAAATTGCCTATCCTATGTCAGTTGTCTGTGTGTTTTTGCTGTGTGTTTATGAGACTTGTGTAGTATGGATATGTGGTGACTTGCCTGATATCCACTAAGACTCGTTCTTAGTATCATGTTCAACCTATCTGTTATGTCTTGGCTGGTTGCAGGATTCTTGAAAGAACTGACGAAACTGGTTGTACAGTCAAATCAAATAACGACATTGCCTCGAGCCATAGGGTAAGTTGAGGTGGATACTGTTAATGAGGGCTACTAAAGTGTAGCTTCACTGCCTCACGACCTCCTCATCGTGACTTGAGCTTATCCTAAGCAGGATATGGGTTATTATATCAAAGTCTCGATGTTTTTAGGGGAGATGTGGGGCGGTATGGGGGTTCACTGAGCTTGCTTTTCTACACGATCAGACCAGTGTTTTTATGCTTTATAGTGTTGCCACACTGAGCAGGTCGTCACTCGTTTCCATTGTAAATCAGCTCTTGTCATTGTATTGTATTGAGGATGGTATGATGTCACTTAATGATGTAGCACATTGATGAAGGAATATGGTTGTTTACAGGCACTTAACGAACTTGCAGTATCTAGGAGCTGGGGAAAATAATCTGACCTCCATACCTAATGAAATTGGTAAGATTGGTGGGAATGTTGACGTTACCTAATGAAATTGGTAAGATTGGTGGGAATGTTGACGTTACCTAATGAAATTGGTAAGATTGGTGGGAATGTTGTCGTTACTTAATGAAATTGGTAAGATTGGTTGGAATCTTGACGTAACCTAATGAAATTGGTAAGATTGGTGGGAATCTTGATGTTACCTAATGAAATTGGTAAGATTGGTGGGAATTGGTAAGATTGGTGGTAATCTTGACATTACCTAATGAAATTGGTAAGATTGGTGGGAATCGACGTTACCTAATGAAATTGGTAAGATTGGAGGGAATCTTGTCGTAATTGACCTGTGCACTTTTAACGTTCTTCGTGAATTCAATTTATATTTATGTACTGTCAGATTCTGACTTTTAACAGGTTTATAACTTGTATTTCACCATTACACCAAGCTTATTTCGACATCAAGCCCATCTGATGTCAACATCACACCCACTTTAATTCACCATCATCCACCATATTTCACTATTGCAAACACCTTTTTTTACCATCACCCCACCTTATTAATACATCACACCCACCTTATTTCACCATCACACCCACCCTATTTCAACACCACCCACCATATTTCAGCATCACTCCCACCCTATTTAAATATTACACCCACCATATTTAAACATCACACCCACCATATTACAGCATCACACCCACCCTATTTCAACATTACACCCACCATGTTTCAGCATTACACCTTCTCTATTTCATCACCACAACTTGCCCCATGTTCCACCTTGTATCCTCATCTGTTATTTGCTCACCTGATCAGTTTAGCCCACCTGTTGTGTGATTACAGGTACGTTGGAGAACCTAGAGTCTCTCTACATCAACGACAATCTGAACCTCCACAACCTGCCATTCGAGTTAGCCCTCTGCTCCAACCTACAGATCATGAGTATAGAGAACTGTCCTCTCTCACAAATACCTGTGGAGATCGTAAATGGCGGCCCCTCTCTCGTTATTCAGGTACAAACTTCGCCATGTTGTGTGTTTGGCCAAATTAATTGTATGTGATGAAATAAACGTGTGGTTCACTTAGTGGTAGCTGTGTTTATAATGATTGTCACTGTAATACATGTATGTTTGATTTCAGTATCTGAAGTTGAAAGGCCCCTACTATCAGATGTGATGCTGATGACGGCTCCAGCCGGCTTCCTCCTCCCCCACACCCCATCACCGCTGCTTCGTTTTCAACAATTTAATATGCAGCTTTATATTGAGGCCCTCCTATTCTTGATGATTTCATCCATACCACAGCTTCTGACCAAACGAGGAAGTGGATGTCTACTCTCCCAGGCCAGAAACAGACTCCAATCGATGAGCAGCTGTGACCAGAGTGATGTTGCTCTGCCATGGTACAGAGTCGCTAGAACTTGACCAAGCTCCAGTGCTGTCATTGTGGTAGCAGACCCTGGTGTTGTGTCCCTGCCATCTCATCTCACTGCTCCCAAATGATCCGGGCATAGACTAGCCTCCTTGACTCTGATCTCCTTGTGTATGGTGATCATGTGACCTTCTGTGAATCATGTGACAACCACAGGGGCACAAAGAGGTGCAGCCGGGCTGCTTGTATGTTAATGTTCACATGGGGTGATTAGACGCATGATGGCGACCATCCAAATAACTTCTAACTTGGTGTTTTCTCAGTAATCACGTGGGATTCTTGACAGCTTTCATGAACTCCAGAGAGAGATCGATCATGACCTTCATACCGAGGTCAACTGCAAGACATCCAGCATATGTCCGATATAGTCTGGCCAGCTAGCTAAATGCAGCTGCCTCCATGATAAACAGCCTGTTGCATGTCTGTATGTTAAACCAAGGACTGCCCAGTTCACTGGTCCAGTCCATGTTAGTCACTTCTACAACGGGGCTTCTTTTTTTTTTAAACAAAAGCAAGTTGTGTATTTGTTGCTGTGAGTGTATAGCAGTATGTAATATGTGGAGTGGGTGAGTGGGGTCCCTTGTGGGTGCTGTTTGGGGTTGTGTGTGTACTACAGGGTTCATTCTGATCAAGATACTTGCCTACCAGCTGGATATTTTGGGTTAGAGATGTCTCCAGTCTTTGCCTCCTATTGGTGTGATGTAGAATGTTGTGGTGTTGCGTAGGTCCTGGTGTGGTCTGGTTAGAGTTGTGTGTATTCTGATTGGTTGGTTATGCTTGGTTAAGAGCAGTGTTACTTCTGATTGGCTGGATTTGTTTGGATTAAAGCTATGTGGTTCCTGATTGGTTGAATATTAATGGTTTTGTGGCTCTTGATTGGTTGAATATAGATGGTGAGGGGCAGCTAGGCTTTGATTGGTTGAATATTGATGGTGATGAATATGACTCACAAGTGTTGTGTGGCTCTTAATTGATGGGAATGAGTTGTGAGGGATTTGACTCAAGATTGTTTGGATAAGAGCTTAACAGCTCCTTGTGGGTTACACTATTTCTAGAAGCATGTGTTACAGGGCACCTTGTTCATTGGTTGCGTTGACTGCTCTATGTGATTGTAGCATGTGAATCTATTGGGGGTGGCAGTAGTTACGGGGCTGAGTGCCCCCACCCCCCTTTCACCCCACAGGGACTATATCAGTGGTGTGTATGTTTCTCTCTAGCCTGGTGCTAAACTAAGCCTCGTTATCTTTGTATCTTCTTTATTTATTATCATGTATTGTATTAGTGCTCAGTTGGAATATGTTGTATGAGAGGTATTTAGATGCTCTGTATTAACTGTAATTTTTTTATTTTATTTTATTTTTTGGTCAGGAGGGAAAGGTGAATTGGCAGTCTTGTGTGTTAACCACCATAGAATGGTGTCTATGGTGGCGGGATCACCTTACTCCTATAGAAGTGCTTGTTCTTTGCCTTTTAGTGTTGTCACTTGTTGCCCCATGTCAATGAGAGAGTGGGTCAGTTACGAGTCTTGCTTCGTGGATGGAGGATGATCATGTGTCGGCTATCGCGCTTCACAAAGCTGCTCTTGGCTCCGAGATTAACCTCAACATGTAATTCCCTGTTCTCACACATTGTGTTGCTTTTCTTTTTTATATGAAGTTCTTGTTCAACTATTTGACATCTTTAATTGTTGATTACCATTGGTCTGCATACATGTCAGATACATACCAATTACATTGCAGGTATTAGCTTTGTGGGCGTCTTGGTCCAGATAGATTTATGTGCGATGGAGATGTGGACTATGAGGAAAAGAAATTCACCAAATTCTCCCTTGTGAAATGTTGTTATTATTGGGAAAGATTTCAAAATACATATGCAAGTTACCTTTAGAAAGTAGCTCACATGCTCTTGTGATTTCTTATTATTAAGAAGAAAAAATAACAACTCCTGGACGTGTTCTGTGCTTTGTATGATGTGAAAGTTGCTGGCTAGTGTATGTCTGAGATTGTGTGATGTCACAGTCGGACCTGTGATCTGTCACGGTGAGCCCTGTAGCTGTCTTTATCTGTCATGGTCTGTGGCTCACATTCGTCTCATCCCGTATCGTCTGTCCTGATTTCACTGGTCAGAAACACCCCACCCCCCATGTATAGTTTTAGCAGCATATATGAGTGCAAGTGGAATGTGTCTGGTTTTAAACAGCAACAATTGTGCAAGCACCTATACATATGACTGGTGTCAGATTTGACATAGTGGCATTATGATAGCCAGCATTCTAACGTTATGATGTACAAGACTGTTACATTTATGCAAAACTATTATCCAAGTTTTTCAAGGACAAGACAATATACTTTTTTTAAATACTGATAGTCAATAGTGATATAATTAGAGAACAATGTTAGTTTTTTATTTCCTGTCCAATCATTGGAATCAGATATCCCAGGATTGTTTCTGGGTTCTTTTGTTGCTAGGGGTATAATTTGAATTGAACATTTGCCTTGACATAACTGCTTCCACTGCCTGATGTGTATTGGTGGGTCTACTCAATCTTTGTTTTTTTTGTGATAAAACAAATTGAAATATCAAAAAAAAATATAGAAGCAAACTGAATGATTGCACTCTGGCCTTCTCCCCTACAGAGTATATTTCGAGGCAGTATGTTGTTGATGGATACCTGTATGTTCCAGGTGTGCTGGGAAAGGTGGAAACATAGATGGGACATGTAGGTTAATTTATCTTGGCACCAGGATGAAATATGGCTAGCTATAGGTTTGGTAGTCGGCCCTGGCCAATAAACGATTTCACTGAAACATTATCCATCGGTACTGGCATTAAACAGGCTAGAAATTGATAGTATAAGTGCTAATGACTGCTAATGAGTTGCTTATGTCAAGAGTATGTACAGTAAGTTGTGACCAGTTGGAAATAGTCCCCTATTGCACATGAAGTGTATTAGTTGTGATGTTCTTGACAACACGAGGAATGACACGGCCTTGAGCTGGCCAGTGGTTGTGTGTACTGTCTAGCACGTCATTTGTGTGCGTTGTGTGTTGCTTGACCTGACAGTCGCCATATGTCATGTTATCTGTCATCACACGACTACATCTTCTGTTTGACAATTGAATAAACGACTTAGTGAGTGGACCCATATGAAGTGATAAATAAAAAACCTTTGCTTAAATCCAGGGTTTGTGTCATTCACCAGACAGTTTGGTTTTGGTCAGCAGATCATGTGAAAGATTTATCGTGGCAGAGCGCACTTGGACCAATCATAGTTCCCTGGCCAGTGTCAACTAACCGCTACAACAGTTGAACAATTCAAGGTAGCTATCCTGATTTACGAATGAGAAGTTCAATGGGGTCACTTGAGTGAACAAGAGATTGGTTTTAGTTCCTTTATTATTCTTCACATTAAGTGGCTGCAACAAAATCTGATAATAACCCCACTGGATAAGAGCATCATAACGTTTGTTTTCACAGCAGAGCAACCTTTACACTTCAGTACATGAATCTCGTGAAGTACAGATGCCTCTGTGCACTAAAGCTGACCACATTTTTAAAAAAGCTAGAGCCAACAGAGACAATGTTGGAAATGGTTGCAGCGGGGTCAACATACAACCTTGACCAAATATAACCTTTACAACAACAAATATAACAAATGGGCAGTTCAATATGATGTCCCCGAGTATCAACACACGAGTTGCCACATAGCTGTTCAGATATTAGCCCCCACCCCCAAATCAAAAGCTACCTTTAACATTTTGCAACATTTTTGATAAAGAGATCTTCATTTTTTAATGATTAGCGCCACTTAATTAATAGAACATCATAGGTAGAAATAAATGACTAATACTATACAGCATGTGGTACACTTCAGGAGAATAACAAAATACTTTCCATAAATATGACGACTTTCACAACATATATCACCACCATCTGTACACCATTCACTGATATTGTAATATGATGAAGGTCTTCAAGTTTTCTCAACTGGTGGTACAGCGAGGAGGTTGGGGATATAATTCACACACCGATATGTCACCAAGGCAACCAACACTGGCTACAATATCCCCAACCTTGGCCAGGTATCAACTAACTAATCTCCTTGCTAGACATCTACTAGGACTACCACATTACTCAACAACAACATTCATACCAGCACAACTCAGGTTAGACGTAGTAACAACAATCACAATATTAACACATGGTTGACATTCTGCACCTGGCACAATACCTCACTTCCTCCCAGCCATCATACCATCACGAATCGCAGCTCCCCATGAATGTTTCATCCTTGACGATTGCTCTATGTACCTTGGATCTAGTTCCCTTAAGTGGTTTTCATGCCAAATCCTAGATATAAGTCACTCGAAAACCTATCAGACCCAACCATCTTTACATCTGAAATCAGAAGGTACTGATGCCTTACTGTCAACACCTTCTGTTGGCTTCAAACACAATTTCTAAGAATAACCTTCTGGTTGAAATGTCTTACAATAAGTGTCTCTCGCAGTTTTCAAACTGATAAGCAGTCGGTTCTAATAAACAAGTCTTTTTTTGTCACATGCTGTTCCATTCAGGTAACCTTGACCCTGAATGGGGTCACCTCACAGCAAGCAGTATGGGTTAACAATGGATGGATTGATCATTTGGAAGTGGAAGCTACATCATCCTTATCTTCTTCATCTTTTTCTGCATCTTCATCTTCATCACTCATCAAATTTCGAGCTAATTTGATAGCATGGAATTCATTATAATGCAGCTTCCGTTTTTGCTCAAAGGATTTTCGCTTTGCTGGAAAAGAAGTGTAACCTTTAATTCAATGACACATGTAAAGCATCGAAGAACTAGTTTACCAATGAAATAAGATACCAACAACATAATTTGTTTAGATTTTGTCCCTAGATAGCTCTTTTGTACATACCTCTTTCATCGGCTGTCTCATACTTATCTTCCTCTTCACTGTCAGAATTATCGGGACTAGAAAGTACAATCTTCTTTTTCTCCTTAGCGACCTCTATACTCCCCTCCAGTCTGGGCACAGTCATATAACATCATGTAAACAAATACAACAAAAATTTACAATAAAGACATTATAGCAGTGTATATCATTGCTCAAAACAACAACAGAAGGCTAAATTACACCAAACACATCATCAGTTTATTACAAAGCAAATATGAGTAATCCATGCAGATTTGAAGCTGTTTGTAGACTTTATGATAAAATGTGCCATCAAACAGACAAAAGCAAAGGAAAAATGCATAGCTCTATTGAACATCAGAGTTAAATAAATCACCGATCAAGATCAGCAGGCAATGAAAGTAACATTTGCTACATGGCTACAGAGCACTTACTTTGTGGTGAGGTCCTGTGGATCTAAACTTCCTCTTCATCCTCGCCTCCTGAGTGATCTAATTCCTCTTCGCTCAGTTTACTGTAGGGTGTTGGGGGTTCGTCGATTTTCTTGTGGCCATAGTCTTTGTCTGGGGGGTGATATGTGGCGAGGATGTTCATCTCATCAAACTTCATTTCTCGTTTCTCTCGCTTAGCCCTGAATCAACCAATTATTTTCAATGATTCACTGAAATATTTTTAACTAAGTATGAAATGACAACATACATATATATTCACATATATTCCATCATTTATTAAATTTATATAACCAAGATTAACATTTATACAGATTAATTAAGTGCAAGTTCTCTTAGACTGTTAGATGTCACAAACCGGATTTTAACAGGTAGCTTCGACAGTGTCATGGATAATATTACAAAACACGTCTACTTCACAGCATAACAAAGAGACTGTCATGATCCAAGTCTACTTAAGCATTCGCCAGTATTGAAAAACATACTCATTTCCGCCGTCTTGGTCGAAACTTGATGAATTTTTCAAAATCCCCTTAACAGGTTTCTGATCAGTTGCCATTTCTCCGTACATCTGTCACAGATTCCCAGATCATGGACGCATGTGCGAAAACGAGCCAGCTATAGTTTTTATCATAGAGTTCATTGTTGTCATGACGAGTTCAGTAGTATAGAAAATAGCAATTCTGGCGCACCTTACTTGATTCAACTAACGAGGGGGTCAGTTTCGCTTGTACAGGGTTTTCGATTTTTGCTCCCTATCACTTTTGTTGCTGTGTAAAGTGACCCTCAACAGGGCTACGTGGCTCATAAGCAATTACTAGTAAATGTACATCACCATAGGCTAAGGTTTCTTCGCCCTTAGTGGCTATCCACCACTTTGAGTCAAACAGGGAGAGTAACACCTTGTCGACGCTTAGTAGCCAGAATTAGCTCGTGGCCCGCATCTCGCCACTGACATGCTCCTCTAAGTGTTTCACTCGTTGCACAAGGTTATCGTTTTTAGTCTCAAAATCACTAACAACATCTCTCAGCTCGATCTCGAAATGTAATTTCTCTTCTCTCAGATAATCCAATTCTTTCTTCAACTATTTCACACAACCTTCAAGCTCAGCAATACGCTCTTCGGTGTTCATTTCTATATGATTGTTGATCTAACAGGCCAGGTATATACAGCGAGTAACAGTCCGCGCAATTAAATCACTGTGAGTATAGAGGTGGGTCGATATCATTCACAGTCCGCTCGGTGTAGAAGAAGGTGCACCCAATTTTTTTCTGATGCCTTCTAATGCTTCGTCCTCCACATGTTGGATCAGTGCGTTTTTTCATCCATTGAAACAGTCTGGTATGCTTTGACAGATCTAGCCTTAATTTCCCCCTTCATTTGGGTATAATTTTTTTACCCCAGTATATTTCTTCAAGTGCTGTTGATACAATGTCAGCAATTGTATTCAATTTGCTCTGCACAAGTCTTGTACTTTAATTTCAACGCTTTTCTTTTTGATGCACCTTCGTTGTTGTACTGTTACTCACTGCTTGTTGTTGTTGAGTGGGGACTAGCCAGAAAAATAACACGAGTCCAAGAGTAGAGTTGCTTACTGGTTTTATCAAAGAGGCTGTTCAGCCCATATCGGGCACTCAGGGATCATTTTGTTAATACATTACTATGTTTAACGTAGATATAAATAATGCCATCTTTTAATTTGTGCCGCAAAGTTAACTCGATCCAAAATCATGTTGATAAATTTTCAACATAATTCCTTGACTGGAATTACTCATGATGTACAGTACAAATCTGTTTGATTTAGGTGTGTCATTCAATCGAAAACCATGAACCACACAAAAGCTAGCAATAAATCATTACGCGCACTATAACTACCTTGCTATTGAAGTGCATACCTCCGCTAGGGTTAAAAATGTAGATTTCATCAAATCTTTACTTATTAAAATTGTGGGCATCATTGCGCAAAAGTGAGACCGACGAACAGGAAGGGTATTTTCTGACAACAAAAATGGTGACAGCCTAAGTAAGGATCTATTTTCAGAGACCGCAGCACCGCGTAGCGACTGAAAGTCTGAAAACTTAAAACTTTTGGTTTCCAAGGTGCGGTTGCCAAACTGCTAACTAGGCAACCTCGTTACAAATATGGGCAGAACAGTCTCTTTAAGTTTTCAATAATGAAGCTTCATTAGGATCTCAGTCAGAAAAATCTCATTGATTGACCCATGTGTGGCGTGACGGGTCCACTTGGAGGCACACTCAATCATTCCAAAACGTACCTTCACATAACACACCAATATTTAGTTTGAAGTCATGATAATACACACAAGTTACACACTCACTCACACGCACACATTAAGCACTAATTGTATTTCTTTGTTTTTTACATAATTTATTTCATTCACAATCAAGACACACTGATCACTGACGTAAGTTAATTTGTGCCCTGGTATATTTATGCCATACAAGAGGGATATAGTGCCTTCACCCAACGCACCAACACCATGCAAGCCAAAGCTGATATCTTCCTGACCTACGATATAGAGGAGACAGCGGCTGGACCAAGCGTCGGATAACCGATATCTCCCCTCAACCCCAAGCTACACCAGGCGAACCATACACGGCAGCTCTGCAGATATCTCAAATGTCATCTCCATGAAACAACCAAACAGTCTCACAATTTTCATGGCATTGGACCAGAGTTCTTGTATCAATTAATTTCTGTAACATCAGTTTAATTTTTTCAAAATAATCAAATATGCTGCAATAAGTTATTTCACCATTTCACCATTTTCAAGTAAAGGCTCACAGCTTTTTCCCATGTGGTTTTAGAGGGAAGTAATACTGTGAAATATAATTAATGTCATAAAAGCTAAATTTCAATATGTCACCATTAAGACTAATGAACCCAGAATATTTGTATAATTATCATGCAATTCATATATATGGATAACGAAATTAGAAAAACACTCTTTGTCTATTACCAGTAGAATTGAGGAATGACGGAAATCTTTGTATTGACAGATTATCGATGATTATGTCGACAGAAGCTGTGATGGCTGCGAATGAAAGAGCTATACGGACTCATACGCGATTTGGAAGCCTGCAAACTGTTTACAATTATAGTTTATCAGAAGATGTGCCCAACCTCAACAAGTATATATTTGAGGAATGCGATTCAGCCTTTAAAATCAACGGGAGTTATGGATTCTTATTACGTCACAAAGAAACAGATGAATTGCGGTACTTTCACTCGTCGGTCAATAACCATCGAATGCTACCAACCCCTCTAGCCGTACGGAATGTCGATGATTTTGACAGGGCTATAGATGAAATAACACAAACAGACATTTTAACCTACGCCCAGAACCAACGACCGGATTCGAAATGGAGTGTAGAGGAAGTGACTAATTTGACCATCTTTGTGAACCCAATCGAAGATCACGTGATCGGCTACCCACCACCCGTTATGCCGGAACACCTGAAAACAAACAGAGCCATCAACTTGTTAGAGCGAAGTCTAAAAACGGGTAAACCGTATCAAGACCGATTGTGCTTTTTCAGGGCACTGGCCTTACACAGAGGAGCGAAATTCACGAGTCTAGAGAATGCAGCAAAAACATTGTTAAAGACTGCTTACCCAAAACAAAAGAAAAAAACATTTGCAGGTGTACCTCTTGAAGATGTCGAAAGACTAGCAAAACAATTCAAAGTGAATGTCACCGTGTATAGGCTAGACGAGAATCAAGTAAGTGTGTCTTGTAGTGATTAAACAGAAGTAACAACATAAACTATGTAATCATTTCATATCGAAATGGAAATATGAGATGTGATCGTTTTGTTATATGTGTTTCAGGTAGCTACTTTGGTCAAGCGAACGCGTACAAAATTCGCCTCGACCTTGAAATTGAACCTGCACGAAAATCACTTTAGTTACATAAAAAAACTTTGACCTTTATAGCAAATCATATATTTGTGGTACATGTCAGAAGCTGTGGAAAAGTGAGAAAAAACTACATCGCCACGAAAACAAATGTACTGTGGAAACGAAATACAAGTACCCAGGCGGTGTTTTTCATCTACCACCCACTATCTTTGAAGCGTTACGGGACGAAGGAATCGAAATAGAAGACGGTATTTACCCTTACAGAGCCACCTATGATTTTGAAAGTTATTTTGGAGAAGACAACCTACCCATCAATTCGCCCAAAGTCACCTGGGACCAAAAACACGTACCGTTATCAATGAGTGTATGCAGCAATGTACCTGATTATACTGAAACAAAATGCTTTGTAAGGAAGGAAAAGCACAAACATTGATTGACAGGATGACGATGTATATAGAGGAGATATCAAACGCCGCCTATCTACTGATGCTTGTTCAATACGAAGCTGCCCTAGCCCAGTTACAAGAGAAAATCAATGAAGCGTATCAACTGGACCCGGTCGTCAAGGGAGAACATCCATTGCAGAAATTACAGAACAAATTCGACAACTATTTACATGTATTACCGTTAGTCGGATTCAACTCATCGAATTATGACCTCAACGTTGTGAAAATACAGTTGACAACTTACCTGCAGGAACATTCATCAATCAAGTATACCATCAAACGAAATAACTCATTCATGTGCATTGAAACGGACCATGTACGGTTTTTGGATATCACCAACTTTATTGCACCTGGATATATATATGACAAATACCTACGAGCCTTTCAATGCGAACAGAAAAAGGGGTATTTCCCGTTTGAATGGGTGACACTCGATCGTTTGAACAACACAGAATTACCACCCCATGCAGCTTTTTACAGTGCGTTAAAACAAGAAAACATTACAGCTGACCAATACGCTGAATGTCAAGAAGCGTGGGAAGCAGGTCATATGCAGACTTTTAAAGACTTTTTGATATATTACAACAATTTAGATGTCGAACCTTTTCTGGAAGCCATAGAGAAACAGAGTCGTTTTTACAGTGAGAGAGGTATAGATATGTTGAAGGATGGAATATCAGTGCCCGGATTAACCATGCGATATTTATTTCAAGACTTGGAAGATTATTTTACCTTACCCGACGAACAAAACAGCGACATCTATTGGTTGATAAAAAATGGAATAGTGGGCGGACCCTCAATCATCTTTCATCGTTACCACGAAAAAGGAAAAACTTACATCAGACGTGAACAGAACGGAAATGAAGCGAAGTTGTGTGAAGGAATCGTGGGTTACGATGCCAATGCGCTGTATCTGTGGGCCTTGTCTCAACCCATGCCAGCCAACTTTCCGACCCGACGTCACGCGCCTGAGTTTAAACCAATTCAGACCCGAAAAGGCGTAATAGCGGACGAATGGTTGGCTTGGATAGCACACAGCTCACAAAATCAAATACAACACCGATTAAACAGAGGGGAAAAAAGAATAGGTGCCCGGTGATTACCCGTAGACGGTTGGTGCAAAGAAACGCAAACAGTATATCAGTTTCACGGATGTGTATGGCATGGTTGTCCGTGTCTGAAATTGACCCATAGCCCCATCAGTGGAAAACTAATGAGTGATTTATGTGCCGAAACAGAAAGAAATACCCAGTATTTGAGAGGATTAGGATATAATGTCGTAGCTGAGTGGGAATGTGAATGGACGAAAAAACGGAAAACAGACCCTCAAATCAAAGCGTTCACGTACAGTCGACCTCAACCACCACGAGCCCCTTTGACGGAAAAACAGCTCATAGCCAATATACGTGACGGAACCTTTTTTGGAATGGCTGAAGTAGATATATACGTACCAGAAACTCTTAAAGACTATTTTAGTGAGATAACCCCTATATTCAAAAACATTGAACTGACCCGAGATGAAATCGGACCCTTTATGCGAGACTATGCTGAACAACGGGACATTATGAAAGTGAGTAAACAAGGTGACAAGGGGCGTGGGGATCATAAGGAATTTGGTTGCGATCATTATGATGTCATAACGATTTTTATTATTTATTTTCATATAGACGGAATGGCGGACGTTGATAGGGAGCTACAAAGGTGTGAAAATATTGCTTGCTAGCCCACTACTGAAATGGTACTTGGAACATGGTCTGGTGATCACAAAAGTATACCAAACACTGGAGTACGAACCCACAGCCTGTTTCAAACGATTTGCCGAGACCGTATCAGACGCCAGGTATGTACGAATACATGAATGGAGTTATATGTTATACTCTTTCAAGCGTTGTATTTTATTTTTGATAATGTTCTTGTTTGTGTGTAGACGTGGGGGTGATGTCGACCCGAGTCAGACCTTTATAGCCGAAACTTTTAAGCTACTTGGAAATTCGGCCTATGGTAAACATACCAAAATGTATTATTGTAAAAATATATTTATTTAATTGTTATTTTCAAATTGTTTTTATGATTTGAAAAAAAAATATATATATATATATATATATATATATATATATATATATATATATATATATATATATATATATATATATATATATATATATATATATATATATATATATATATATATAAATACCCGTCAAGTGCTGTTGATTTATACTAATTTGTCTATGTTTGTAGGTAAATGCGTCAAGGATAAAACTAAACACCGTGATGTCAGATACGCCGACTACCGAGAGGGTCAGAAATTGATCAACGACAAAAGATTCAGAGCCTTGAACGAATTAACCCCCAACCTATTTGAATTCGACATGGCCAAAACCACCATTGATCTCAACTTACCCCAACAAATAGGCTATTTTGTTTATCAATACGCCAAATTAAGAATGCTTGAATTTTACTATGATTTTATTGACAAGTATGTCGCAGATCTGATTTTGCCTATGTACAGATGGACACTGATAGTAGTTATATCGCCCTTAGTAGTAGTCATCTAACAGATGTCATCAAACCCAACATGAAAGAACAATTTTACCGAGATTACCCTCAGTGGTTGCCAGCTGTAGCGTGTGATGATCACACCAACGACTTTATACAGTGTAAAACGAACGGAACCCTGTGGGTACCTCAACCGTGCTGTGTGACCCGCCAAAAATATGATAAACGTACCCCGGGGTTATTTAAAGAGGAGTGGAGTGGATATGGTTTTATCGGACTGTGCAGTAAAACCTATTACTGTTATGGAACTACGGATAAAGCCTCGTGTAAAGGACTCAATAAGCGTCAAAACGACCTGAACAAGGAGAAATATATGAATGTGCTGAGAGAACAAAAATCGGGTCGCGGTGTGAACCGTGGCTCGCGTGAACAATAACACAATGTATTCGTATACGCAAATTAGAGATGGATTAAGTTATTTTTACCCCAAGAGAATTGTGAGTGCAGATGGTGTAAGCACTAAACCGTTAGATGTGTGATACGTTAATATGCTATTTAAGAAATTGATATGTGTTATTATGCTATAAATTGAAGTTAAGGTATTATGTAATCGATGGATGTGCGCTCTGTAAGAAATTGATGTTTAAATGCTGTGTGAGAAACTAAGAATAAAAACATCGTATATTTTCAACA
The DNA here is from genome assembly GCA_034190875.2 of Urechis unicinctus. NCBI lineage: Eukaryota > Metazoa > Annelida > Polychaeta > Xenopneusta > Urechidae > Urechis > Urechis unicinctus. The sequence continues at coordinate 36,094,550 of CM067358.1, forward strand.
CGCGTTGTTTATTTGCCTTGAATTAAACATGTCACCAGCTTATCGTTGGTTGAATAATCGTCGGTAAATACATCCAGCAATTGGTTCAAACTTATTCCACGACATCGTCTCTTTAAATAATACAAACAATAAAGTCCACAAGTATTGGAATTGAAGTCTTGTAATGGCTTAGAATTATAAGTCCAGCTCACACAATGTTTGTTCATGTACTTCACAAATACGTTATGAATAGGAGGTAGTCCATAAGAATCAAAATATTCGCCTCGTTCATTATGATCAATGAAAATAGCGACCCAGTGCTTGCCTTTTTTGGAAGCGGGATCGGTGTTACAAACGAAGCCGCTGGGGTAGTTGACATGGCGGGGTAATTTATTCCGCGCAAACACTCCGCGCACAGTAGCTCGAGTGAAAGTGTCTTTTTGTAAGAGCTCGTGTAATTGCCTGGTATCCATTGTTAGGCAGCGTAATCAAACAGAACGTTACGGTTTCGGTCAATTTGAATCATATTTTCAAATTCGGCATACACAATGACATTAATGGTACGTTCTAGGGCCGTACCAAAACGCATTTCCAAGCGCACGTTTCCTTGTTTCAACAAATTAAAATGAGTGCTGTTATCAGCCAGGTCGGGGGTCAGATCAAAAGCGAATAGTGTGTAGCCGTTGGGATAATCGCTCCAACTTATGGCGTTGCCTTCGACTTGGTAGAGTTGTCCAGTGCTAATGAATAAATTAGCATAACTGCGGGTGTATATATGATGATTGAAGTCGGGCTGTAATGGTTTTGCGAGCACTTGTTGCCCGTCAACGTACAGAGCTAAAAATGTGAGGTCGTTATGCTTAAAGTTGAAGGGGTTCTGAGTGTAATCACCGTTGAACGCCCTATTATCAACACTTCCGACTACAATTCGTTTGGGTAACTGTCCCAAAAATAAATTTTCTTGATTGATCGTCATAGCTCCTTGAGATGCAGAAAACACTTTGGTTTCTATGGGTCTTATGGGGTATTTAGCTGGGCTTCGTTCTAAAGCCTTTATGTGGGCTAGTTGCACGGTGGGGTTCAACTTTATTTTGCGTACGAATAAGGTCACGGATTGCAGGACGATTTTAGTGGCAAATCCATCTGCAGGATTGGCCATAAGGGCAAAGATGTCACCGCTGCGTACTAATTGCAACTTCAAATCCACACCGTTTAATAAATAGCGTTCTTGACTAAATAAATCTAAATGTAATTTGCCCATCATATCCACAATGCGACTCTCTTGAGCTCGTTCCTTTCTAGCTATCATCCCCTTGTTGTGAGTACCACCCACGGCGTCCATGTGTTTTGGGGTGTCTTTGTACCATAAACTAGCTGTTAACTGAGAGTTTTTGGCTTCCGAACCATAGCTCAATAGCGTTTCCATATAAGCGCGATACGGATAGGTGTTTGTGGAGGAGGAGACGAGTTTCTCGTTGAGAGAGACATCGACTTGAGAAAAGAGTGAGTGTAACCATAGGTTAACGGGTGCTACAGCACTGTCAGCCTCCAAAACCTCCCCATCCTTTTTCACCACTTTGGCATTCACTTGTAAATACGTGTCGTTCAGATCGATATAATCATCACCCGAACCGCTGATGTAGAATTCGACTGGACCCGAACCTAAAGCAGCTACCGGATGGAATTCGATCCACGATCCATGCTCGACACTGCTTTGAGTTGGGGGAATTGAAAATAGGTCTAATTCACTTTTGACGCAGGGACAAGATTGGGGTGTACCAGTGCCATGATCTAACCGAAAATATCCTTTGACAACCTCCGAGTTGTTCCATGGCGACGGCGTGAACTACTGCTCCTACCTCGTGCGAGTCGTTTTATAGAGACGGGTGGTTGGCGACGCGGTTGTTTGGGTTGAACTATTTGATCGAACACTTCCTCTCCGGTCTGTAACATTCGTTTCTTAGCCGATTTTTTCAGAGACTTCCCTCCCAACAAATCTCCAACCACCCTCACTCCTGTTTTCAAGGCGTGTTTTTTAACGACAGGTAAAACTTTTCGAACCAGCGGTAACGCCATTTTAGCCAGACCCCCAAGAACACTTCCAAGCCCATGTCCACGTTGACTTCTGGCACCGGAAAACACAGGGAGTCCACCACCCGCTTGGTTCAGGTAATACGGGGTGTAAATATCAGCCATGGTTTTCAAAATATAGCTTTCTTGGTTTTACGGAAATGTAACGTCACTGTCACTTTACCAGATTCGAATGGGATGGGTCGACCCGTGTCATCTCTTATATCGATTTCTATAGTAGAAAAAGTCTTGGTGGCTATCGGGTAATAAAATATCTTTTTATATGTGGGGTTGATCAACTGCCCGCGACGATCGTGATCGATTGGAATAATACGCAGAAGGGAAACACGGTGTCTCCTACCACCTGAGCTTCGATGAGATTGCAATAGACATAAAGTCCGTACAAACCTCGATCAGGGTCAACAATGTGCTGACCGACTTGACTATTCTCATAAATCCCCATTTCAAAACTGAGTCTTTGACGCAACCCCTCGTCCATGTAAACTACAACTGACTCATTGTCTAGGGTCATAGTTGCTGTCTGTCGTGTTCGATTGTAGGTGAGACGCACTCGCTCCTCATTTTGCTCCTTTAACTTGGCTGCAAAGGCTTCTATCAACGATCCGGTCGTATAAAAACCAGGGGTAATGTGAAAATATTTGGGACGGGCCTCGGCAAATTCACTCACAATGTCATATCGCTCGCTACAACAGACATCCGGGGGGAGATTGAGCGCACCAGCTACCCGATCCATGACGACAAACCCCTCGTCCTCAGTAACATTGTACCACGTGTAAGGGTACTGAATTTCCGCTAATCCGACTTCCCAAGCTCCTTCCAACTGTACAGTTTTGGGGAGTCGAGTAAAGTAACGTGTCATCGTGTTGTTGGGGTGATAATTCATTGAACTGTTGGAAGGCAGGGTCAGAAAGAAACTCGTGATGGTGATGTCTTGAGACTCAAATTAAGCTCTTCTTGGTTTCACGGAAATGTAAAGTCACCATCACATGGCCGTCTTCGAATGCTGCGGACTGACCCGTGTCGTCTCTTATATCAATTTCTATGGTACAAAAGGTTTTGGTGCCCACAGGGTAATAAAATATCTGTTCGTATGTCTGGGTCACCATTTGGTGCACCCGGTCGTAGTCCACAGGAACTGTGCGTAACAAGGGGGCCATCGTGTCACCGACCACTTGTGATTCAACTATTCTACAATAAACGTACAGTGCGTACAACCCTCGAAATACATTAGGCTTGTAATCAGTTTGAGAATCGTAAAGCGAAAGACATTCCTCACACTGCAATATTTGACGAAGGCCTTCGGTCATGACAACTTGAAGTTTGGGGTCGGTTATTTTTACATTCACGGTCTGTGAGTGGGAATTGAATTGAAATCGAACAACGCCTCTGAGATGTGATTTGCGGATGTGCATATTGAGCGCGTCTATCAATTGATCAGCACTGTAGGAACCGGGGGTCAGGCGAACGACCAAGGACTCGACCAAAGGATCCCCTTCCAAGTGTCTGTCTATCGTATGGTACCCGGCTCGTTCATCCACTATGACAAAACCCCGTTCGTCCCCGATCCCCGATGTTGTACCAGGAAACAGGGTACTGAATTTCTGCTAATCCCACCTCCCAATTACCTTTTAATTGTATGGGTTTAGGCAATTGAGTAAAGTAACGTGTCAGCGTGTTGTTGGGGTGATAATTCATTGAACTGTTGGAAGGCAGGGTCAGAAAGAAACTCATGACGTCGCTTTATGTTTCAAAGTGGGGTTGGGAAGAATGTACCCTAAGCTACTGCTTAACAGAGCAGTCCATAAATTACTATCTCCTTTACCCGCCGATAGATTGTAGATGCTGACGATGATTATGGTATATAAAATGAGGATTTGTGAGAAAAACATGATTTCGGCTTTCGGAATATCCCGACCAAATATGGTCCACACCCGATCACTTCTCTGATCTTCCATCCTAATGAAGCTTTTGTTCCCGATCTCAGTTTTTATACAGCTCCACACCACTGACCCAACTATTAAAACTGGCAGGGTAGCCATACCACTTGACAAAGTATTGTTTTTGTCCTTTCCGTTTACGTTCTTTGATAATTTTTTCAACCCGATACCATGCTTTGTCATTCACTTTCTGTAATTCTTCCGCGTAAAATGTTCCCTCTAACACTTCGTCATTATCATCCTTTATCGTATACACATTAGGGGAGCCTAAGTGAACGCTCTCCACCCAAAACAACTCCTCACTCCAATTGGAAGTGTAACCTTTTTTAAATTTACCCCGTGCTTGACTGATGCGGACACAATCCCCGATATCATACCGAGGTCGTTTAACCCCATCAGACCGTTCCCCATATAATGTCATCCACGTGTCTTCTTGATTACGCAACGAGACCGATATCGGGGTGCGCTTGATGCTGCGGTTCTAACCAATGGCTGCACCCCTCCATACGCGGCTGGTGCCTCAGGGTCGAAATACACACTTAACTTCTCCATTTTGTGTTACAGGCTCCTCCTCACCAGGTCTTTTATCTATTTGCATCGCACCCTGTCGGATATAGTTCCATCGATCGGGGTGACCTACTAAATCTTGGGGAATGTTGGAGTCTTGCAACGCTTCGGCAAGTCTTTTCCAACCCTCTGGTTCAAAGTGTTTACGTCGTCTCAACACATCGTTAACTAAATCCGCCACGTTAGTTTCACTAACAGCTTGTCCTTTAATCGTTAATTCCCCTCGTTCATTCCAACCCACGTCTGGGTTTTTTCGAAGGCGTTCTAATAACAAATGCCCTTTTTTCTGAAATTTATCAGGGATGGTTTTTACAACTTCCGCAATAGACACATCTTCTTGTTTGGGTGTGTGGGGCGGGGTATTAGCTAAGGTCGTGAGAGGTGTCGGGGTTCTGTGCTGGCGGTAATACTTGCGGTGTTTTGTTAAAATCTGGTTATAAGATTCTACTTTAGCCTCCTCCGATAAATCACTACGATTCAGGACATCCCTCATCTCAGCATCCAAGTTGGATAACACGTCGACAGTGGGAGCTTGATCATAACGTGTACTTGACAACACCCGGGGATCAACCAACATCATTTTCTTAGCCATAATTAACCGAACAGTTTGCCCAACAACGGACCAGCGATACCTAAAATAGGTCCTAATAACGCCGGGAGAAAACCGCCGGTTTGTAATACTCTTTTCTTTTTCTTGACGTTAGTTTTAGGTGAGATCAAAGCGCGCAGACCTTGTTTGTGTCGGGTTAATTTACGCTTCTGAACTGAAGTCAAGGATACGTTTCCTTTTAAAACATTGAGGGCACATTCAGATAGACAATTCATCAATTCTTTGTCAGCCGTGTGAATCAAAGCCCTATTGACAGAGGGTTTGGCTTTAGCCATTACTCCTAATGTATCAGCGTGTTTTCTGAGACGCTCTGCCATGGTCTATGTCTAACGATAAGAATGGCGGTCGCCCGATGATCGACGGTATTTATTTCTTTAGGTATACAACTTGATTGGGTCGTAGTATGTCAGTTCGTAACCGTAAGTGATCTGGCGTTTCTTGCTTCAAATCGATAAACAAATAACCGTGGGGTTGTGAAGTAGCATCCGAAAAGGCTTCATGTACATACTTGATGTTTCACGGGTACATTTGTTTGGCTAAATGCATGATTTGTGAAGCGTCCCGAGGGTTCTTAAATGCAACTAAATAATGAGCGTTCAAACTGATTGTTCGATGTTCTTTATTCTTTCCGAATAAATTTTGTACTAAATACCACAAGCTAAGATTGCCATGGTGACTCCCTTTGGTGAATAGGCGAGTGACGCGTTCGTCAGTTTCTTGCATCAAATCATCGATGATCAACAAGGTTCTTTGTTGGGGGTCTGTCTCAAAATTCAACCCCTCTACAAATTCCACGTGAGGTAGTTGAGTGTACATTGCTTGCCACTCTCCGAAACACCACACGATTCGGTCGGGTGGTGGCTCAATGTGACTACCTTTGATTAACTCACTCACAAAGTAAGTTTTTCCACAGCCGCTCGGACCAGCCATCACGCAACTAAAGGGGTGTTTTAAGGCTCGATCCATTCTCATACTAAGTTATCATTCACAGTTCCCTGCTCTTTTTATAGATAGGATAGTTAGATAGTGTCCTGATAAGTAGAACTCAAAAAGAAATTCAACTCAAGTACATTATTACCATTTTATTCAATCACCAATCATATATATTCATGCGTCTAATAATTTTGTTATATTTACAGTCATACGGTTCCCCCATTAAGACTTTAGACCAGTGTTCGGTGGTCACACAAAAACCTAACATATTACGCCGATATTCTCTAGAGAGCCAAAGGCATAGTTCATTCATATTGTGTTGCTCACACAACAAGCGCCATAATAAAGTGACGATTTTCATCCACCTTATCCAAGGCTCTTCCAACGCAATGTGAATACATCTTTTGTTGGTTCTCGGCTTGACATACCCCCGTTCCACATTCTTCGCATGGTTCTTGAGCTATGTCAGATAGCATCGGTTTCATCAAACCACTGTAAACCATCTTTTGTCTGCGGGCTGTTAGTTCTTCGTAAGCTTTTATGAGCTGCCACCAATTGAAACTATCAAAGCGTATGGTCACGCTTTCACGGGTAATTTCAATATAGGTGACTGGGGCTTTCACTCGACCAATCGCATTGTCAAACACTGTGACCTCCATATCGACGTCTGATTGGCCAGCTTCCACGTCAATCAACGATACGGTGAGCGATGTAAGAGCCGTCCCGCTTCTGAGAAAGGCATTTGAGGGTAATTTTATTTTATGTCCGCTCCATCGATCGCGAATGTGTAAATCATTGATCAAATCATCTGGGTTACTAAACCACTGTGTGATTTGAAAGCGACCACTACGGCGACTGGTACACAACGGTCCATCAATGTAATCATACTCCTCGCTGTTCTCCTCACCCATCCTGAATGAAACAAAAATCGGTCCGTGTTCGCTTATTTATCCCCGGATCGAGCTAATGTCAGCGCTTTTTTCATGATCACGTGATGAATTAATTTCAGATCCGGTAAATCACACGCACACCAGGTTGTGGGGTTCTTCGAGCGTGGAAGTTAAGCTTTCCGATTACGTCACAACTTTCCTCTGCTTTGTTGTGCCTGTTGTTTTCCTTAAGTTTCGATTGTATATGTAGAGCTTATAATTACAGTGATATTTCAAGTGTTGGGTCAAAAGCGCCTTCGTTACAAACCCACATTGACACAGAGGACAACGCCGTAACATCAGGGTTCTGTGTTTACCCTGAGCAGGTGTCTTGGGTCTATATGGTGGTTGGGTCTCAGCGACTCTCTGACATTCGTCACATTCTACACAAGTATCCATGTCGTCGCTTTAAAGATTCAAACTCTACTGCCAGTAAACTTGTTGTTAACCGATATTCATAATTAGATATTTATAATTACTTTAATCCATCTCATCTTCGGATACGAACACAGTTAACTGACGATCCATTAAACACTCTCTAGCTTCGATCGCTTTACTAAGTGCCGTATCAAAATCGTAACCTTGCGCCATCAAGCGCTGTTGATTTATACTAATTTGTCTATAGATCTTATTGTCTCTCAGTTCTCGAGTTAGTTGTGCATGCATCTGTAACTTGTCTTTTAAAACAGACCACCTGCTATATACATCCGTCATGTTGATGTCACTCTCAGACTATCTTAGCCATAAATGACCACCCAGCGAATTTTAACTCTTTATAACATACATTCCAAATAAAAAACACAGTCCTGTATTTTCACTCATTTATTACACAATCTGTTAATTATACGTATTTCAATATCTGATTTCACCGACTCCAACCAATATTTCCTATAGTCCACACACAACCATTTGCTACGTTCCAACCACGAGGGACAGGGGTCGATTAAAGCTATACTTAATTCCCATAAACTTGATATATATTGTTCGTCAACACGTTCGAGAGCATCCGCCATACACATCCGAACTTGTTCTTCAGGTTCTGCCATCAAACAAAGATTATGCTGTCGCTGACTCGGGTGGTCGATCTGACATCCGTGGCATTTTTCTGGTATAGGAGTTTCTATTAAATCGACAAGCGTGTCTGTGTACACCACCGTGAGATATTCCTCCATTAATTTTCCTCTCGATACATGGGTTCCGTAGAGCTGTTTTAACTCCTCCCACGCTTCTACAAACATATCCCACGAGTAACCGTCCATTTGCATTGTCACGTGACTCTTCTTTATCAACACCATAGGGACCGGATTTCGTACACTCATCGTCACGTCTGCACCAACAGAGACTTCGACACGACTCTCCTCTCCCGCTTCTATCTGTTTCAAAGTTTCTGTGACAGCAGCTATTTCGTAACCACAGTCCAATACACAGTTCATCCCCAACTCTGTGGCATTTCATGAAATTATTTTTCAAAAACACTACATCTTTATTCCAAACCACTATCGAATACTGTGCAAAGTATCGTGTGTATAGAGGTTTCACTTGCTCAGATTCAATCTGTTCCACGGCTTTTAACAAGTCGGCGTCGCTCATCTGTCTACTGCGTTTGCTCACATCATTGAAAGCTTCTAGCTGTCTCTTCTCAGCCATGGTTAATAACTGAACTCAAATCATCCTAGCCTGTTTATATACACCCTCATCACTTCACTTAGCTTAGGTCAGCAAACCATGATGATATATCCGAAGACATAGTGAAATCACTTTCCAAAAATAGAATGACCTCATCCCAAATAGCGCGCCTCCATGTGGTCGAAGGTCACCAAAACAATAAACAACTCAGGACATAGCCCCCAAATGAACTCACTCGAATACCGATGTGTACATCGCGTGAGGCTCCTAAGGTCACCAAAAGGTGAAAGAAATATCCGGAAGCGATCGTCAGCGGAAAATATATTATGCAATCCACTTCGTCCATCGTTTGACGTCAAAAAAGGGGTATGAAGAGGTACGTCTTACACTACTGTGGTGCAGTGGTAGATGGTTGTGTATTAGTGGCGCATGTTGAACACATGGAAGGAGTGTTAACATCCATGTTGGAGATGATGGTGGAGGAATTATTGTCAACGAAAATGATTCTGACTGCGTATTTTCGTTATAGAGGTATATGGACTATGGAAGGGAGCGTGATGGATTGGACCTACTGAGTTACCTAGGTGAGCACTCGGATTGAGTTGGATTATATCTCCTAATGCGTATATAAGGATACGATGGTAGTCGACGCCTGAAAAATGAAAATTTTATCTGCTTAACAGCGTATGGCAATTTGGTGAGAAACAGCGGAACTACCACTAGGTTAGTATGGATATGTAGTTCTATGGAGGCGCAAATCTTTGGGGATTTAAAACAGCATTTTGAACGGTTGCCAATGAACTTAAATAAAATTTAATACTTGGTACACGGTAAGGGCCACAAAAATGCGACTGTTAAGGTGATGTCATGGTGGATGGTGGTAATAATAGGGTAAGGTGATGGTTTTGGTGTTGGAGTGGTAAAGGGGGTGGTATAGATGAGAGCTAAGGCTTTTGGAGCACTGGCAGTAACCGTAAGTGTATAGCCTGCTGCTTATATTTTGGCGAAACGTTGCTGACGCACCGCCATGAAAATGATGAACCCTATAAAAGTGTCATTATTGACGTGATGATTATCGAAAATACTGACATCCTCAGTGAGGGGAAAGAAAAAAAACAAATCTCCAAGGTCCACACCTGGCCGCTCATAAGTCTGTCTTTGTTTCTTAATGGCTTGACAGACTTTGTGCAAATCTAATCCTTTTTGTGTGTCCGGAGGTCTGAACAATTGGCTATCAGTGACTGCAATTTTGGGAGGCCTTAAGTGATGTTCTGGGTTAAAAATTGATGACTGGGAAGCTGTCGTAGCTGATAGCCAAAATGGAGAAAGAGTGGGTATATATCAAGTGCATCACCGTCAGATTAGTTACTGATACATCACACTTTGTTGAGAATGGAGTCACCAATATTTTGTCTACGTGAAAGTGCAATCACATGTTACTTTTACCTTGCACATGGAACATGACTGTATTTTAATGGAGCGGTCAGAGCAGACGATTTTGTTGTTGTCTGATTGGGTGGAGACAAAATAGTTTCCCTCACCTATTGTAACTATTGTGAATTCGGATGAGCCAGTATAGTATCATAACATCCTCCCTTACCACAAGGAACAAGATTATGACCCAGATCCCAGAGAAGCTTCATTGCTTAAAAACAGATGAGCTAGAAAAGTATTATAACACCTATGTCTGGGCACTAATGGGAGCACATGCACAGACTCGTAGCCGCATCTTGGGTACCAGTACAGCGTTTGACACTACAAAGCAGTTCTTAACCAACTTTGGGTACAACAACCGGATTACCATTGCAAGCGATCAACAGCAGATCGGCATTAACACTGATGTCAATGTGGCTGTGCCTTCCTATGAAAGGAAGCTTTGACAAGCCACAGAACCCAGCAGGGTCATTTGGACCCGGCAGCCCCTCTCCACAAGTTGTTCCAGATAGAATCCCCATGGAAAAGTCGCACAAGGATGAAAAAAAACCGATGTTATTGTGGGTGGAATCGTGATATGCCTTGGCTTGCTAAGTAGTCGGTCACGCAGCAGCAAGAAGATCACTCCCACCTCTGCCACGACTGAAGCCTCCTGGGTCTGTATAACCTTGTCAAGCTCCATAAGCTCCCGGATTGTCCTCCACATACATTTCTGTATGTGTACCCACTTCTATGACATCGATGACAGCGATGTGTACCTCTGTGTACCCACTTCTATGACATCGATATGTACCACTGGAAGACTGCACAAAAGAGAGTTAATGCTCAGTAACAGGGTATTGATACATCAGATGACGGAAATGTGACAAATATACGAGTGGGGGGCAGGATACAAGTATTAGACCGAGATAGAGGACAAGGCAATAATGGATGCCTATGGCAACCAATTTTATATTCCGGTCGACTTTGAACTCCTCGAGAGCCACATGCCACCAATGTCTCATTTGCTAGAAAGACATTCTACAACCCAAAGATTACAAAGATCGATGTGACCATTGAGGGCATCCCCAACCAACTGTATGCCCAGGGTATGTGTGGCTACCAGCAGTGGGATGAGGCAAAGAAGGCCTTTGTGGCAATGTGTAAACAAGACCCCAGTGTGGCAATAGCCGTCAAAGTCTCTAGGAGTGGACCTTACCAGCAAGTACGCCCAGTGGCACAACCTGAGGACGAATGACGACGAACAGCTCCATGGTAGTGGCAGGGTATCACCATCCAGATCACCAATCAGTCGCGGCCATGGGTGTAGTCTGATTCAGAGGTGAATATGGTTGATCCAGGGGAGTGGCTCCATGACTATGTGAGGACTTTCTACCATAGCTTTAAGGGCGAGGCTATCCTGAACATTTATGATGTCTGCTTTGCCACAAAGACCCTTACCAAGAAGAATGACATATTATCCAAACTATCCTTTAGCAGACGGTACGCTCAACAAAGGTCCTCACCCAAACGTACAACTCTGTGCTGAAGGACCTATGTGAGCAGATCCGCTGGATAGTGCTCTTTCACACAAAGGACAGTGACTCCTTTGAAGACTTCTTGTGTGAGAAAGATGTGATCCCGACAAGAGAGAAACGTGCTGCAGTATCCCCTGTAGGTCCGGGGGTAGAAGAGGTCTACTGTATCCTCCTGCATGTCATAAGAGGGGACTAATTGGGGCAACCTGCCGTTAAACCCGATAGTAACTCTTACTTACCTTACCTTTCCTTACGTGCTGCAGTACGCCATCTACTAGCAGGGACCAGGCACATAAAAACTGCTGTTGAAGACTGATCATATGCCGTAGGCCACGATTGAAACCATCTTGCTCCTATCAGCTGTGTGATCGGTTACCGGGTTAGGTATTATTATCTTGGTAGTAGTCTTCTTAAAGACACAATATATTATACTTAGGCAGTATATATTAGAAACAGCATGCAGTATGGTTCATGATAACATCGTTGATCAACTCCTTTCAGAGTGTCCTACGGAAGCCAAGTCTCAGCCCCCTGCTGCCCCAGCTGACGAACCTATAGCGAACATTAAAAATTACTCATAAGAGAGATAAGCTTGCTGCGGTCATAGCGGGTGGTCAGACCAGTTAGTACCTGGATGTGCAGTCTAGAGGACGCCAGACAATTGACCAGGTAGAATCAATGCCTGGCAAAGATATCACCAAGCTGTATGTGAGATACGAGGCTCGGCTAGGTGCTAGCATGACACGCACCCTTAGACAGACAGCTCTATAGCTGTTCTCATGTGTTGCTTGTATATTTCTTCTGATCCCACCAGAAAACAGACCAAAGCTAGCTGCAGACCTTGAGGCCAAACCATTTGTTGGGCACACACTAAGCACTTCTACTTGAAAGCTATATCATCGCTATGGCATGTACTTAGCTCTGATAACCGCAGCCTTCACAACAGACAATCACTGTCGATTTGAATAAACAAATTTAGTAAGCAAACATGTCATTAGAGGTAATGAACCAACCACTGGCAGCAGAGACAACGAATCAACAGGCCCTGATGGGCTCGGCAGAGGCAAGGTCAATGGAGAGGGTGACTAGTGAACCACCAAAACCCCCCAAAAAGTTGCTGCAGTGCGGAAGGGCGCAGCAGCTCGAAATCAAATCAGAATAAGCAAAGCCAAGGCTACACTTAAAGATGAAGCCACAGAAGAATGACCTCCTCCTACTGTAGTCATGGAAAGGTCTACTCTGCTTCATTATTTTTGGCTGACAGCTTCATGGGTACAGCATAGTGGTGCAGATTTTACTCGAAAAGCTACAGCGCCTCCCCTAGTATATCAATAGGTTACGCCAAGCTCTGCAAGATGGCTCCTGGCCATGGCTGTTGCTGATGTAGCCCAAGCCATGGCCACAAAGGATATGCTAATTAAACAAGGGATTAAACCAGGTGATACTGGAGTAAACTCCATGGCCTCGATTGCGCTGCTTGTTGGAGGTGCTCTTGTCAATGCCCTTGCGTTCTCTAGGAACAACTTGTTATTCTCTAGATTATAAAGCTGTCAAGTGGACGCAGATTATAAACGCCATGATATGGCAATCAAGCAGCTTCAGTCTTCAGTATGAGCCAAGAAGCAAATTGAGTAGCTAGACTTAATCAGCAGCCGCAAGGGTCTAAGCAAATTGGCAGGGGTTGACTGGGAAAAAACCTACAGATGCTATAAAGGCAAAAAAAAGTTGCACAAAAGCTCACTACTCACCGTGAAGCTTCCTGGTCCCTGCACCTGATCCTACCAAGAGTGACACGCAGAAGATAGAGGAACGATATGTAGTTGTCCAGTGCGATGGTCAGACCAAACCCCCAGTGGTGCACAGAGGACTAAACTCTGCCCTGCCCTGCAACAGTAATAGCGCAAGATCAAAGCATTTCTATCAAAGCCTGCTCCCATGCGCATGATGCACAATACCAAAACCGATATATACTCATTCAACCAAAGCCCATGGATGGAGCCCTGCATTAGAATGATCACCTACTTGGTTAAGGATGCGACTAGCGACTTTGAGAAGTACCTCTACAAGCTGATAAACAACTCTGTGTTCGGTAAGACAATGGAGAATCCCCAATGTCGAGTCGATGTTAAGATTGTGTGCTCGACTGAAGAGGAAAAAATATGCAGGCTCGTGGCCAGTCCCGTCTATGATCATCACAAAGTATTCGATGATCACCTGGCTGCCCTGCATATGCACAAGACCCACCTAGTGCTAAACTGCCAGGTGTATGTAGGCTCTACGAGCACCTGATGCACGACTTCTATTACAACACAAAGAAGTCAAGATATGGTAGCGACCTGCCTGGTAGTCAAAATATGGTAGCGACCACTCACCTGATCACACACTCCACATCAACACCAATGGGATGGTCTTTGTAAAAATGAACGATGAGTGCATCGGTGTGCCTATCAAGGAGTATGTAAGCCTGCGCCCAAAGAGTTACTTGATCCTGATGTCTGACGCGGGCAAGATTGTAAAGGCAAAGGAGGTGAAGAAGGTTGTAGTAAAGAAGCACCTAGACCACGCGCAATACATGGAGTTTCTGTTCAAACAGAAGAAGTTCCGCCATGGGATGAACCACAGGCTTTCGAGTTCGGACATCATGATTTGTTATCTCCCTTGCATTATGATATAATATCATTATGCTAAAGAAGGGGAAATCCTGTGGGATGACCGTGCTTAACAGGGATGGTCACAAGATATATGTTCTAACGTCAACAAGGTGTCATTCTCCCCGTTTGACTTAAAGTGGTGGATAGCCACGAACGGCATAGACGCCTTGGCCTATGGTCACGATAATTTACCAGCACTGAATCGGGCCTGTTGAGGGTCGGACTCGACCCGCCTCTTAACCATGTACTTGCTTATTAACCGCGGAGCACTGATGAGGGTCACTTTACAAAACAACAAAAGTGACAGGGAGCAAAAATCGAAAACCCTGTGTAAACCGAACTGACCCCCGTTAGTTGAATAAAGCAAGGTGCACCAGAACCGCTATTTTCTATACTACTGGTTCTACCTCATGCGTGCAAACGTGGCATCAGATTATTCAAGAAAATGGTAAATTGCTATTGAAATAAATATTTCGACGACAGCTGCAAGTATTTGTTTTTCACCTCAAAAGTTGTGGTAACTCCTTTGTTTTCGCATTATGACGGCCAGATGTCAGGCTTCCGAGCGTCGACTTTCGCTAAGGCCTGGTCGCCTCCACTGTCGATGCCTCAGGCACCCAAGTTAACAGCGCGCTTGGTGCTCACCTGACTCCTGTATATATGTGATACTCGTCGCATGGCCGCGTGGTTGACACGGGCTAAACATCAGGACGTGGTCGGTGCGAATAGAATCCATATTGCGATGGCACCTGCACGCGATTATCAAGCGCAAGGCCTTGCCTTCCAATTATGAGAATCTCAGTGAGCGCGAAACATGTTATGTATGGAATCTGAAAATATGAGAGATATTCCCATTATCCCCAATTCCTACATTTTTCTGTGTTCCTGATGGAAAATTCCCAGCTCCGTTGACACATTCAATGGATTTCAGGAGGAAGTAGGAGATTCTTCGCATAATGTTCGTTTTAGTGCCCCGCTCATAAAATTGAACAAGGAGTATACTCCTTGAATCGAGTTATTCCATGATGTTCTCAATGGTGTTGACAAGATAAACTTAGGATTGTGACTCAATTAATAATTCAGACATTAAGACAGCTGCTGCTGATAAAATGATAAAATGTGCTCCAATATTTAATTGAGTAAGACTTTTTCAGAATCGTGCCCTATCAGCCAATCAGGACTTCATCTTCAATGTCGATGTCCCGGTAGCTATACAATATAAGGATTTTTGACGCTTTTCATTTTGTCCTTTACAAAAGTTGAGAGTAGCGCCACCTGACGATGGCTGTGTATTATAATTAGGGATGCGATCACCGCAGAGCCACTCAGAGCGAACCCTCTTAGCGAAGCTACAAACTCTTTGCTTTAATGGCGGTCCCATATCTTTAAGAGTTACGCACACATTCACATTCACACTGACACGAAAGCCGTTTTGTTTACCTCCACCAAGACAGAATACACATGGCTCTTGGATGAAATAAAAGGTTATTATACGACCAAAAGAGAACTTAAATGACATCTATACTCAAACTGAAATGGCTACAAAGTATGACGTCACTACGCTGATAATGGTCTTCACTGGCACTTGAACATCCTTTTCTCCGTTGCATTCTTGTCATGTATTAGATAGGGAAAATATAACATTAACGTAGACAATCACAGAGGCTATATCATATTTATGAAGTCGGACGGAAGTAAGACGTCATTACTAAGTAGCCCTTTAGTGTGCCATTTATTACTATCATGTTTTTGTCCCATTTCTGCATCACGGTCGAATGTTTTTTATTCATTATGAAATTTGTTTTTGTGGTCCAATATAGTTCCGTTATGATTTTAGTTACGCTACCTCACATAACCGTATTTTCTCTCGCCAAGGGCCGCTTCCCGATCCGTACACACAGCACACCCAGCGAGTGCGAGAGCGCGCGCGCCAACATTTCGGGCGAAAATGCACATAACCGGTATTGGTCGAGCTCAGCGACCTTAACATTGCCTCATCTATAAACAGAATCTTGGTTTAAATGCAAGCCACAAATATGGATATGTAGTTAATAAGATAAAGTTAAAATTAGAATCCATTTTTCTAAACCATACATAGGCTTATCTGTTATGAGTGTATTGATGGAAATTACGGAAATCATTTTTTTGCATCATGTAACATTTAGCAAAGATGATTACCTCAAGGCAATTGAATTAATCCAGAAAACAATGATGTTGATTGGATCAAGTAACATCCATTTCTGAAAAAGGATTGCGTCCCAATCTGCATGATGTATTCATTCCAGTAGCTCTACAGGCAGTTCCAGCATAACATTTCTTTAGGTAAGCAAACAAAAACAATGTGTATACAATATATGATTTTATGTCACCTTGCATATTCCATTCAAACAAGTTCAGCAATGCATAGCTCCACAATTAGAAGAGCCTTTATTTGAATACTTCATTTGATATTGCTGGGGAAAGTTTCTATAAGAAACCAGACTATACACTGTATCACAGAAACAAGTTAATAGCAAGATTAAGCAAGTGGGACCAAGTTCGTTTTCAAAATGAGCAAATATGAAACAATCAAATGTCATCTAATAGACCTGACCCTAAAATGAAGAAAGCTCAAAAGAGCCATGTCTAATACAATATATACCACCAGAAGATGGCCTTGTATGAAAGTGGCTTATATTCACAAACAAGTCTTTGGTATGACAAAATTAGCTGTCGACATTTGCAATAATCCTGAACAAGTTTAACGAATGGCCATCCAAATGCTCTCATGGCCTAATTATTTTTGCATAATTATTGGACCATCTAAATAGGAGCCTGTGCTTACTAATGAAGTACTGCCAGTCAAGCGACTCCAACAACACAGGTCCATAAAATAACTACACACAGAACTCATGCAGCACCTTGGTTCAATGTGGTAAGAATGCTTGGCTTGATTAACTCTAGGCGGGATAAAATGTGCTCTGATATTTAATTGAGTAAGACTTTTTCAGAATCGTGCCCTATCAGCCAATCAGGACTTCATCTTCAATGTCGATGTCCCGGTAGCACGGCTATACAATATAAGGATTTTTGACGCTTTTCATTTTGTCCTTACAAAAGTTGAGAGTAGCGCCACCTGACGATGGCTGTGTATTATAATTAGGGATGCGATCACCGCAGAGCCACTCAGAGCGAACCCTCTTAGCGAAGCTACAAACTCTTTGCTTTAATGGCGGTCCCATATCTTTAAGAGTTACGCACACATTCACATTCACACTGACACGAAAGCCGTTTTGTTTACCTCCACCAAGACAGAATACACATGGCTCTTGGATGAAATAAAAGGTTATTATACGACCAAAAGAGAACTTAAATGACATCTATACTCAAACTGAAATGGCTACAAAGTATGACGTCACTACGCTGATAATGGTCTTCACTGGCACTTGAACATCCTTTAATCTGTTGCATTCTTGTCATGTATTAGATAGGGAAAATATAACATTAACGTAGACAATCACAGAGGCTATATCATATTTATGAAGTCGGACGGAAGTAAGACGTCATTACTAAGTAGCCCTTTAGTGTGCCATTTATTACTATCATGTTTTTGTCCCATTTCTGCATCACGGTCGAATGTTTTTTATTCATTATGAAATTTGTTTTTGTGGTCCAATATAGTTCCGTTATGATTTTAGTTACGCTACCTCACATAACCGTATTTTCTCTCGCCAAGGGCCGCTTCCCGATCCGTACACACAGCACACCCAGCGAGTGCGAGAGCGCGCGCGCCAACATTTCGGGCGAAAATGCACATAACCGGTATTGGTCGAGCTCAGCGACCTTAACATTGCCTCATCTATAAACAGAATCTTGGTTTAAATGCAAGCCACAAATATGGATATGTAGTTAATAAGATAAAGTTAAAATTAGAATCCATTTTCTAAACCATACATAGGCTTATCTGTTATCAGTGTATTGATGGAAATTACGGAAATCATTTTTTTGCATCATGTAACATTTAGCAAAGATGATTACCTCAAGGCAATTGAATTAATCCAGAAAACAATGATGTTGATTGGATCAAGTAACATCCATTTCTGAAAAAGGATTGCGTCCCAATCTGCATGATGTATTCATTCCAGTAGCTCTACAGGCAGTTCCAGCATAACATTTCTTTAGGTAAGCAAACAAAAACAATGTGTATACAATATATGATTTTATGTCACCTTGCATATTCCATTCAAACAAGTTCAGCAATGCATAGCTCCACAATTAGAAGAGCCTTTATTTGAATACTTCATTTGATATTGCTGGGGAAAGTTTCTATAAGAAACCAGACTATACACTGTATCACAGAAACAAGTTAATAGCAAGATTAAGCAAGTGGGACCAAGTTCGTTTTCAAAATGAGCAAATATGAAACAATCAAATGTCATCTAATAGACCTGACCCTAAAATGAAGAAAGCTCAAAAGAGCCATGTCTAATACAATATATACCACCAGAAGATGGCCTTGTATGAAAGTGGCTTATATTCACAAACAAGTCTTTGGTATGACAAAATTAGCTGTCGACATTTGCAATAATCCTGAACAAATTTAGCGAATGGCCATCCAAATGCTCTCATGGCCTAATTATTTTTGCATAATTATTGGACCATCTAAATAGGAGCCTGTGCTTACTAATGAAGTACTGCCAGTCAAGCGACTCCAACAACACAGGTCCATAAAATAACTACACACAGAACTCATGCAGCACCTTGGTTCAATGTGGTAAGAATGCTTGGCTTGATTAACTCTAGGCGGGATAAAATGTGCTCTGATATTTAATTGAGTAAGACTTTTTCAGAATCGTGCCCTATCAGCCAATCAGGACTTCATCTTCAATGTCGATGTCCCGGTAGCACGGCTATACAATATAAGGATTTTTGACGCATTTCATTTTGTCCTTACAAAAGTTGAGAGTAGCGCCACCTGACGATGGCTGTGTATTATAATTAGGGATGCGATCACCGCAGAGCCACTCAGAGCGAACCCTCTTAGCGAAGCTACAAACTCTTTGCTTTAATGGCGGTCCCATATCTTTAAGAGTTACGCACACATTCTAATTCACACTGACACGAAAGCCGTTTTGTTTACCTCCACCAAGCCAGAATACACATGGCTCTTGGACGTCATTACTAAGTAGCCCTTTAGTGTGTCATTTATTACTATCATGTTTTTGTCCCATTTCTGCATCACGGTCGAATGTTTTTTATTCATTATGAAATTTGTTTTTGTGGTCCAATATAGTTCCGTTATGATTTTAGTTACGCTACCTCACATAACCGTATTTTCTCTCACCAAGGGCCGCTTCCCGATCCGTACACACAGCACACCCAGCGAGTGCGAGAGCGCGCGCGCCAACATTTCGGGCGAAAATGCACATAACCGGTATTGGTCGAGCTCAGCGACCTTAACATTGCCTCATCTATAAACAGAATCTTGGTTTAAATGCAAGCCACAAATATGGATATGTAGTTAATAAGATAAAGTTAAAATTAGAATCCATTTTTCTAAACCATACATAGGCTTATCTGTTATCAGTGTATTGATGGAAATTACGGAAATCATTTTTTTGCATCATGTAACATTTAGCAAAGATGATTACCTCAAGGCAATTGAATTAATCCAGAAAACAATGATGTTGATTGGATCAAGTAACATCCATTTCTGAAAAAGGATTGCGTCCCAATCTGCATGATGTATTCATTCCAGTAGCTCTACAGGCAGTTCCAGCATAACATTTCTTTAGGTAAGCAAACAAAAAAACAATGTGTATACAATATATGATTTTATGTCACCTTGCATATTCCATTCAAACAAGTTCAGCAATGCATAGCTCCACAATTAGAAGAGCCTTTATTTGAATACTTCATTTGATATTGCTGGGGAAAGTTTCTATAAGAAACCAGACTATACACTGTATCACAGAAACAAGTTAATAGCAAGATTAAGCAAGTGGGACCAAGTTCGTTTTCAAAATGAGCAAATATGAAACAATCAAATGTCATCTAATAGACCTGACCCTAAAATGAAGAAAGCTCAAAAGAGCCATGTCTAATACAATATATACCACCAGAAGATGGCCTTGTATGAAAGTGGCTTATATTCACAAACAAGTCTTTGGTATGACAAAATTAGCTGTCGACATTTGCAATAATCCTGAACAAATTTAGCGAATGGCCATCCAAATGCTCTCATGGCCTAATTATTTTTGCATAATTATTGGACCATCTAAATAGGAGCCTGTGCTTACTAATGAAGTACTGCCAGTCAAGCGACTCCAACAACACAGGTCCATAAAATAACTACACACAGAACTCATGCAGCACCTTGGTTCAATGTGGTAAGAATGCTTGGCTTGATTAACTCTAGGCGGGATAAAATGTGCTCTGATATTTAATTGAGTAAGACTTTTTCAGAATCGTGCCCTATCAGCCAATCAGGACTTCATCTTCAATGTCGATGTCCCGGTAGCACGGCTATACAATA
Source organism: Urechis unicinctus (assembly GCA_034190875.2). NCBI lineage: Eukaryota > Metazoa > Annelida > Polychaeta > Xenopneusta > Urechidae > Urechis > Urechis unicinctus. The sequence goes on from CM067358.1 coordinate 36,115,338, forward strand.
TAAGGATTTTTGACGCTTTTCATTTTGTCCTTACAAAAGTTGAGAGTAGCGCCACCTGACGATGGCTGTGTATTATAATTAGGGATGCGATCACCGCAGAGCCACTCAGAGCGAACCCTCTTAGCGAAGCTACAAACTCTTGCTTTAATGGCGGTCCCATATCTTTAAGAGTTACGCACACATTCACATTCACACTGACACGAAAGCCGTTTTGTTTACCTCCACCAAGCCAGAATACACATGGCTCTTGGATGAAATAAAAGGTTATTATACGACCAAAAGAGAACTTAAAGAGACTGTTCAGCCCCATATAAGGCAATCAGGGATCATCTCGTTATTACATTACTACGATTAACGCAGACGTAAGTAATAACATCTTCTAATTTATGCCGCAAAGTTTACATGGTGGAAATATTGTGTTGATAAGTTTTTAACATTATTATTTGACTGGAAATATTCATGATCTACTGTGGAAATCTGTTTTATTCAATTATGTCGTTCCATCGATAACGGCGCCTCCCTAAAACCATGAACCACACGAATGTTAGCTGTAAATCATAACGCGCTCTGAATTTACCTCGCTATCGATGTGTATTCTTCCGCTTTAGTTACATAATGTATATTTCATAAAATCTTCACTCATTCAAGATGTGGGCATCATTGTGCACACATAAGACTGACAAGCAGGAAGGGTAATGTCCGACAACATAAATGGCGACAGCCGAAGTAAGGATCTTTTTTCTGAGACCACAGCGCCGCGTAGCGACTGAAAGTCTGAAAATGTAACATTTTTGGTTTCCAAGGTGCGGTTGCCAAGCAGATTGTTAGGCAACCTCGTTCCAAATATGGGGCTGAACAGTCTCTTTAAATGACATCTATACTCAAACTGAAATGGCTACAAAGTATGACGTCACTACGCTGATAATGGTCTTCACTGGCACTTGAACATCCTTTTCTCCGTTGCATTCTTGTCATGTATTAGATAGGGAAAATATAACATTAACGTAGACAATCACAGAGGCTATATCATATTTATGAAGTCGGACGGAAGTAAGACGTCATTACTAAGTAGCCCTTTAGTGTGTCATTTATTACTATCATGTTTTTGTCCCATTTCTGCATCACGGTCGAATGTTTTTTTATTCATTATGAAATTTGTTTTTGTGGTCCAATATAGTTCCGTTATGATTTTAGTTACGCTACCTCACATAACCGTATTTTCTCTCACCAAGGGCCGCTTCCCGATCCGTACACACAGCACACCCAGCGAGTGCGAGAGCGCGCGCGCCAACATTTCGGGCGAAAATGCACATAACCGGTATTGGTCGAGCTCAGCGACCTTAACATTGCCTCATCTATAAACAGAATCTTGGTTTAAATGCAAGCCACAAATATGGATATGTAGTTAATAAGATAAAGTTAAAATTAGAATCCATTTTTCTAAACCATACATAGGCTTATCTGTTATCAGTGTATTGATGGAAATTACGGAAATCATTTTTTTGCATCATGTAACATTTAGCAAAGATGATTACCTCAAGGCAATTGAATTAATCCAGAAAACAATGATGTTGATTGGATCAAGTAACATCCATTTCTGAAAAAGGATTGCGTCCCAATCTGCATGATGTATTCATTCCAGCGTAGCTCTACAGGCAGTTCCAGCATAACATTTCTTTAGGTAAGCAAACAAAAACAATGTGTATACAATATATGATTTTATGTCACCTTGCATATTCCATTCAAACAAGTTCAGCAATGCATAGCTCCACAATTAGAAGAGCCTTTATTTGAATACTTCATTTGATATTGCTGGGGAAAGTTTCTATAAGAAACCAGACTATACACTGTATCACAGAAACAAGTTAATAGCAAGATTAAGCAAGTGGGACCAAGTTCGTTTTCAAAATGAGCAAATATGAAACAATCAAATGTCATCTAATAGACCTGACCCTAAAATGAAGAAAGCTCAAAAGAGCCATGTCTAATACAATATATACCACCAGAAGATGGCCTTGTATGAAAGTGGCTTATATTCACAAACAAGTCTTTGGTATGACAAAATTAGCTGTCGACATTTGCAATAATCCTGAACAAATTTAGCGAATGGCCATCCAAATGCTCTCATGGCCTAATTATTTTTGCATAATTATTGGACCATCTAAATAGGAGCCTGTGCTTACTAATGAAGTACTGCCAGTCAAGCGACTCCAACAACACAGGTCCATAAAATAACTACACACAGAACTCATGCAGCACCTTGGTTCAATGTGGTAAGAATGCTTGGCTTGATTAACTCTAGGCGGGATAAAATGTGCTCTGATATTTAATTGAGTAAGACTTTTTCAGAATCGTGCCCTATCAGCCAATCAGGACTTCATCTTCAATGTCGATGTCCCGGTAGCACGGCTATACAATATAAGGATTTTTGACGCTTTTCATTTTGTCCTTACAAAAGTTGAGAGTAGCGCCACCTGACGATGGCTGTGTATTATAATTAGGGATGCGATCACCGCAGAGCCACTCAGAGCGAACCCTCTTAGCGAAGCTACAAACTCTTTGCTTTAATGGCGGTCCCATATCTTTAAGAGTTACGCACACATTCACATTCACACTGACACGAAAGCCGTTTTGTTTACCTCCACCAAGCCAGAATACACATGGCTCTTGGATGAAATAAAAGGTTATTATACGACCAAAAGAGAACTTAAAGAGACTGTTCAGCCCCATATAAGGCAATCAGGGATCATCTCGTTATTACATTACTACGATTAACGCAGACGTAAGTAATAACATCTTCTAATTTATGCCGCAAAGTTTACATGGTGGAAATATTGTGTTGATAAGTTTTTAACATTATTATTTGACTGGAAATATTCATGATCTACTGTGGAAATCTGTTTTATTCAATTATGTCGTTCCATCGATAACGGCGCCTCCCTAAAACCATGAACCACACGAATGTTAGCTGTAAATCATAACGCGCTCTGAATTTACCTCGCTATCGATGTGTATTCTTCCGCTTTAGTTACATAATGTATATTTCATAAAATCTTCACTCATTCAAGATGTGGGCATCATTGTGCACACATAAGACTGACAAGCAGGAAGGGTAATGTCCGACAACATAAATGGCGACAGCCGAAGTAAGGATCTTTTTTCTGAGACCACAGCGCCGCGTAGCGACTGAAAGTCTGAAAATGTAACATTTTTGGTTTCCAAGGTGCGGTTGCCAAGCAGATTGTTAGGCAACCTCGTTCCAAATATGGGGCTGAACAGTCTCTTTAAATGACATCTATACTCAAACTGAAATGGCTACAAAGTATGACGTCACTACGCTGATAATGGTCTTCACTGGCACTTGAATATCCTTTTCTCCGTTGCATTCTTGTCATGTATTAGATAGGGAAAATATAACATTAACGTAGACAATCACAGAGGCTATATCATATTTATGAAGTCGGACGGAAGTAAGACGTCATTACTAAGTAGCCCTTTAGTGTGTCATTTATTACTATCATGTTTTGTCCCATTTCTGCATCACGGTCGAATGTTTTTTATTCATTATGAAATTTGTTTTTGTGGTCCAATATAGTTCCGTTATGATTTTAGTTACGCTACCTCACATAACCGTATTTTCTCTCACCAAGGGCCGCTTCCCGATCCGTACACACAGCACACCCAGCGAGTGCGAGAGCGCGCGCGCCAACATTTCGGGCGAAAATGCACATAACCGGTATTGGTCGAGCTCAGCGACCTTAACATTGCCTCATCTATAAACAGAATCTTGGTTTAAATGCAAGCCACAAATATGGATATGTAGTTAATAAGATAAAGTTAAAATTAGAATCCATTTTTCTAAACCATACATAGGCTTATCTGTTATCAGTGTATTGATGGAAATTACGGAAATCATTTTTTTGCATCATGTAACATTTAGCAAAGATGATTACCTCAAGGCAATTGAATTAATCCAGAAAACAATGATGTTGATTGGATCAAGTAACATCCATTTCTGAAAAAAAGGATTGCGTCCCAATCTGCATGATGTATTCATTCCAGTAGCTCTACAGGCAGTTCCAGCATAACATTTCTTTAGGTAAGCAAACAAAAACAATGTGTATACAATATATGATTTTATGTCACCTTGCATATTCCATTCAAACAAGTTCAGCAATGCATAGCTCCACAATTAGAAGAGCCTTTATTTGAATACTTCATTTGATATTGCTGGGGAAAGTTTCTATAAGAAACCAGACTATACACTGTATCACAGAAACAAGTTAATAGCAAGATTAAGCAAGTGGGACCAAGTTCGTTTTCAAAATGAGCAAATATGAAACAATCAAATGTCATCTAATAGACCTGACCCTAAAATGAAGAAAGCTCAAAAGAGCCATGTCTAATACAATATATACCACCAGAAGATGGCCTTGTATGAAAGTGGCTTATATTCACAAACAAGTCTTTGGTATGACAAAATTAGCTGTCGACATTTGCAATAATCCTGAACAAATTTAGCGAATGGCCATCCAAATGCTCTCATGGCCTAATTATTTTTGCATAATTATTGGACCATCTAAATAGGAGCCTGTGCTTACTAATGAAGTACTGCCAGTCAAGCGACTCCAACAACACAGGTCCATAAAATAACTACACACAGAACTCATGCAGCACCTTGGTTCAATGTGGTAAGAATGCTTGGCTTGATTAACTCTAGGCGGGATAAAATGTGCTCTGATATTTAATTGAGTAAGACTTTTTCAGAATCGTGCCCTATCAGCCAATCAGGACTTCATCTTCAATGTCGATGTCCCGGTAGCACGGCTATACAATATAAGGATTTTTGACGCTTTTCATTTTGTCCTTACAAAAGTTGAGAGTAGCGCCACCTGACGATGGCTGTGTATTATAATTAGGGATGCGATCACCGCAGAGCCACTCAGAGCGAACCCTCTTAGCGAAGCTACAAACTCTTTGCTTTAATGGCGGTCCCATATCTTTAAGAGTTACGCACACATTCACATTCACACTGACACGAAAGCCGTTTTGTTTACCTCCACCAAGCCAGAATACACATGGCTCTTGGATGAAATAAAAGGTTATTATACGACCAAAAGAGAACTTAAAGAGACTGTTCAGCCCCATATAAGGCAATCAGGGATCATCTCGTTATTACATTACTGCGATTAACGCAGACGTAAGTAATAACATCTTCTAATTTATGCCGCAAAGTTTACATGGTGGAAATATTGTGTTGATAAGTTTTCAACATTATTATTTGACTGGAAATATTCATGATCTACTGTGGAAATCTGTTTTATTCAATTATGTCGTTCCATCGATAACGGCGCCTCCCTAAAACCATGAACCACACGAATGTTAGCTGTAAATCATAACGCGCTCTGAATTTACCTCGCTATCGATGTGTATTCTTCCGCTTTAGTTACATAATGTATATTTCATAAAATCTTCACTCATTCAAGATGTGGGCATCATTGTGCACACATAAGACTGACAAGCAGGAAGGGTAATGTCCGACAACATAAATGGCGACAGCCGAAGTAAGGATCTTTTTTCTGAGACCACAGCGCCGCGTAGCGACTGAAAGTCTGAAAATGTAACATTTTTGGTTTCCAAGGTGCGGTTGCCAAGCAGATTGTTAGGCAACCTCGTTCCAAATATGGGGCTGAACAGTCTCTTTAAATGACATCTATACTCAAACTGAAATGGCTACAAAGTATGACGTCACTACGCTGATAATGGTCTTCACTGGCACTTGAACATCCTTTTCTCCGTTGCATTCTTGTCATGTATTAGATAGGGAAAATATAACATTAACGTAGACAATCACAGAGGCTATATCATATTTATGAAGTCGGACGGAAGTAAGACGTCATTACTAAGTAGCCCTTTAGTGTGTCATTTATTACTATCATGTTTTTGTCCCATTTCTGCATCACGGTCGAATGTTTTTTATTCATTATGAAATTTGTTTTTGTGGTCCAATATAGTTCCGTTATGATTTTAGTTACGCTACCTCACATAACCGTATTTTCTCTCACCAAGGGCCGCTTCCCGATCCGTACACACAGCACACCCAGCGAGTGCGAGAGCGCGCGCGCCAACATTTCGGGCGAAAATGCACATTAACATTGCCTCATCTATAAACAGAATCTTGGTTTAAATGCAAGCCACAAATATGGATATGTAGTTAATAATAAGATAAAGTTAAAATTAGAATCCATTTTTCTAAACCATACATAGGCTTATCTGTTATCAGTGTATTGATGGAAATTACGGAAATCATTTTTTTGCATCATGTAACATTTAGCAAAGATGATTACCTCAAGGCAATTGAATTAATCCAGAAAACAATGATGTTGATTGGATCAAGTAACATCCATTTCTGAAAAAGGATTGCATCCCAATCTGCATGATGTATTCATTCCAGTAGCTCTACAGGCAGTTCCAGCATAACATTTCTTTAGGTAAGCAAACAAAAACAATGTGTATACAATATATGATTTTATGTCACCTTGCATATTCCATTCAAACAAGTTCAGCAATGCATAGCTCCACAATTAGAAGAGCCTTTATTTGAATACTTCATTTGATATTGCTGGGGAAAGTTTCTATAAGAAACCAGACTATACACTGTATCACAGAAACAAGTTAATAGCAAGATTAAGCAAGTGGGACCAAGTTCGTTTTCAAAATGAGCAAATATGAAACAATCAAATGTCATCTAATAGACCTGACCCTAAAATGAAGAAAGCTCAAAAGAGCCATGTCTAATACAATATATACCACCAGAAGATGGCCTTGTATGAAAGTGGCTTATATTCACAAACAAGTCTTTGGTATGACAAAATTAGCTGTCGACATTTGCAATAATCCTGAACAAATTTAACGAATGGCCATCCAAATGCTCTCATGGCCTAATTATTTTTGCATAATTATTGGACCATCTAAATAGGAGCCTGTGCTTACTAATGAAGTACTGCCAGTCAAGCGACTTCAACAACACAGGTCCATAAAATAACTACACACAGAACTCATGCAGCACCTTGGTTCAATGTGGTAAGAATGCTTGGCTATTTTTCTGCACTACACACATTAGATGTCGTTTCCAATCCAGCTCACACTTCATCAGTATAAAAATATATTTCCAAATCTCACCTATCAATTGTTAACTATTAAATGCAGATGTGAAACTCCCATCTTATGCAAATCTAGCAAGAATAATTTGAAGAACTTCAATAAATACATTAAGTTGGAATGAAATAATTGATGGATTTTTAATCAGTATTCCATCATTTACCAGTTTCTCCAATAGACCTATTCATTAACAAGCACACAAAGTTTGGGCCATGGCATAGAGATCAATGTAGGCTGTCTTAGGCAGAATGGTTGGAATGTCATACCACAACTTCACACCAAAAACAATAATTACCTAGTCAACACATAACCCATTAGTTCTCTCATACATTTACTCCTGTCATTTCATCAAGCACCCACACACACTCGCTGCCTTAAGAGCGACTGCAGTGCCAGCAGACTTGTGCATGGCACAGTGTTCAGAGGATGCTTTTAATGGCCGCATCCAAGTCCTCCTGGTCCTGCTCAGACATATACTGGTCTGAATCGACATAGTTACCAAAATCACCCAGTGACCCCGCCAAGTCCATATTGTTCCCTAGTCTCTGATGCTGTTGATCTTCCAAGCTCAAGATGCTGTTGATAGCACTTTGCATCTCTTCCTCCTCCTTAGGGTCACTCTGATAACCTAAGTTATCAACTTTGTCACAATCTTCAGTCTTTGAATGGCCATTAGAATAAAAGTCTGAGTTGTGGAACACATTGAGATCTGAATCCAATTCGTTTAACCCCAGGTCCATGTGAGGTTGAGAATGCGTGTGTACGAGTTTAGCTTCAGGCTGCTCTTGCATCGGTGATGCGGAGGCAGGGAGATCATAGTCAGAGCTGGAGAGCAGTCCCGCAATGGCAGCATCAGACTCCGTGAGATTAGATGAATGGATTGAGGGAGCATCCCCCGAGCCTATCTCAGACGCACTGTGCAAACTCGGCGGTGGTTTGGCCTCGTAAGAGGAAAAAGGGACATCTCCTCCTCCTCCTCCAGAACTTGGCACGTTCATGCATATGCGTTTGGAGAGGGATATAACATCATCATCATCTTCACGTTCCCTCTTGACAGCACCAGAACCAGTCAGACTGTAGCCCCTATCATTCACTATATTGTCCTCAGGTTCTTGTTTTACCACAAAGCTAGATGGCTCACTTTTGACAGCATCCATCATTGGCAAGTCTTGTGGCTCTCTCTTGGTACACTGGTAAGGAGAATTGTCCACACTGGCTATGTCCTCATCTTCATCATCATCATCATCATCATCACTTACCACCTCTGCCTCAATCACTTCCTTCTTAAGAACTGGCTTGGGCACAAAATGTTCTGCAACAAGCACCAATGATAATCATACAATTATTTAATTACCATCCATTTAGGGAGGATTAAAGGGAAAAGCTGTTTGTGTGTAAGGAAGGTCCTTAAAATGTAAACATCAATGTTTTGAATAATTGATTATTATACATGTAAATGAGACCAATTAAGTCTAAAGAGACATGCTGATCAAGGTGGAATGGAACCTACCTGGATCTTGAAGCACCTGTTGTCTCTCAGATTTGAGCAGGGTTTGTTCTCCCTCGAGAAACATCCTCTCTAGCATTACCATCTCAGCGGTGGAGCCAGTACGCTGTTGACACAGGCACCACATATCCTGACTACCAGCCATCAAACATCTTTTATGTATCAAACTATTATCTACCTTAAAGACAGGCGAGTTTATATTGCAGAAAGTGGGCGTACTTACCAGACTGTCATTGAGAATGAGTCCTTGGTATTTGGCCATCATTCTATGCTGACAATCCAGCAGTCCATCGGACACCTCCTCAAACAATGTCTCTCCTGAAAATCGCAACATCAGTCAACATACTTGCCACCCAACTCTGACCTTACCAAGCGCACTGTAGGTTAGAAAAGCAGTTAACTATGCCATTTTTTTTTATAATAAAAAAGCTGTTTAAAAGTGAAAGTGAAATCAGTTACCTGCATCCAGCTCTTCCTCAGATGCTTCATACACCTGATTGGTGTGGAATGCCAGAAGCCGCTTGAGGATATCTTTGAATGAAGTAAATGGAGTCTTATGGTCACACTCAACTGCTCGCTTCTGGTCTCTGGTTGTGTACAACTGGAAGCTACATACACACAAACACACCACATCAATAGCACACAGGCATGTATAAGAGGAGCCACACATTAGTGTCTGCATACATGGCTATAGCTTGTAACGTACATTTGTTTCCTGGTAGGAGCCACCGGTTTCCTGATGGCAGGAGCAGGTGCCACAGTAGCAGTCTTCTCCAAGCTTCCAATACCAGAGGTTGTGATTTCACCCACATTTTTCAAAGTGACTGTCTGCAACTGGCTGGCCTGTGAAGCAGGCAGGATGGTGATGTTGCGCCCAGCCACTGTTGCTATGGTACCAGCTGGCAATGACTGGAGTTGGACTGGCTTCATTTCTGTCTGTCCCTGACTGTTAACTTGCTGAAGAAAAAACCAAACAACCCAACCATCAACCTAAGGATGACAAGTCTCATTCTTCATCAACATACAGGGACTGTGGGGCAGCCCCATTCATTTGTTTTGATATGAGAGCTATGTGAGGTGGTGTTACCTGAAGTGTGATGGTGACAGGGCCGCCCGCTCCAGCTATATTGGACGTGGATACATTAGCAGCAACTGAAGACGTGGCCACGGTTGGCACCATTTCCTGGACAGGCCTCTGTAACCGCTGCTTCAAGATTTCTGCCTCCTGTTGTTGTTGTTGATGCTGTTGTTGCTGCTGCTGCTGCTGAATGAGCTGCTGCTGCTGCTGCTGAAGTTTAAGTATGATGGTAGTCTGGTTCTTGTAGAACCACTGTTGCTGTTCAGGGGTCATCTTGGCTAGCTGAGCTTGAAGACGATCCCGCAGAGCAGGTGGTAATTGTGACAGACTCAGTCCATCAGGCTGGGCCAGGAGTAAGGGGTGGGTGGACAAAAATAATTTGTGAACATCATTGTGATACTAATATGTTGCATGGAACAGTGGCAGATGTCAAATTATTGCATAAAATCTACTACAAGTAGATAACACATGTAATGAGAGGGATCGCTTCACTTTAATAATGCACTAATCTCATTGATCATGAGAGGACAACATTTGCTCCCACCTTCGGCTGCAGAGGCTGGGCTGGGGCTTGGGTAACCGTGGTTATGGTTGTGTTGGACTGGACAGTGGACACAGGTGGAGTTTGTTGAACAACCAGAGTTGCCGTAACAAACGTTTGACTAGGTGCAACTGTCACTGGAGATGCTGCACAGCAGAACGCATCATTTGTTACTAAAGATATATCATGATGAAATATAGAAAATGATTCAGGAACATTGGTCTTTGTGGTATATTCACCATGGGGTAGTGTGGAGGTCTGTATGAACTGTGTCTGTTGTACGTTGGATGCAGTCTGACACTGTTGACTTGCTGCCAGATCAGCAGCCTGTTGAGCTACCTTGGCTTGCTCCCTACCCTCCGCCAATAGCGTAGCAATGGTAGGCTGCCCACCGCCGGATGTGTTCACACCCGACTGATGCTGCTGTTGCTGTATCTGCTGTTGTTGTCGTTGTTGTTCTTTCTGTCGTTGCTGGAGAATGTACTGCTGCTGATGCTTCTGGAGGAGATGATAGGCTTGCAGGCGACCCTGGTTGAGTATCTTCTGCTGCATTTGACTGAGGCGTTCAAGCGCATCTTGTTCAGCTGGGCTGCGCTCTTTCTTACTCATAATGCTTCGGATGCGTTGCTGAATGCTGACCAGATTCTGCTGCAGATCTGGGGAGAGCTGGATGGTGGGTAACTTGGCAGACTTAGGAGTGGTTGGCACTGGTGTGGTGTCCGATGAGGACTCTGATGACGTGGGCTGATGAGGGGAAGGTGATGCCATTGATACGGATGTAGCAGCTGGAGATAGGGCATGGTAGTGGTTTGTGTGAGATGTCATGGGCGATGATGGGGGTAAAATCTGAGATTGCAGCGGAGACGGTGGAGGTTTAGGAGACTGCACAGGATGGGGCGATTGTATGGACATGGGTGACTGGGCTGGATTTGAGGGCAGGGCATGCATGGGGGATGGGATAGGAGATGGGGCGGGCATGGGGGAGAGCATTGGTGACTGACTAGGGGAAGTGAATTGTGAGTGAGTGGAGGGTTTAGGGGACTGAACGGGAATGACGGGGGAAGGGGGAGGCATAGACAACTGACTCATCACTTGAGGCTGCTGACCACTGACAGAGTTCTGAAGGGATACTTGCTGGGAAAGTAAGGGGAATTGAGCAAACAGAGGTGAATGGGAGTTAGAAGTGGATGGATTGTGTGTGGATGGGATAGGCCCAGACAGGGAGGGTGTGGTGGAAGTGGCAAAGGACACAGTTGTCATACTAGGCAGTATTGTGGTACTTGATAATGCAGGTAGTGTTATCGTTTGATGGTTTGTGTTTGGAGATGGTGCAGAGCTACCACTGGCTAAAAGCTGCTGCTGGGGTTGTTTCTGTTGAAGCTGAATCTGGTGCTGGCGTAGCTGAAGCTGCTGCAGCTGCTGCAGCTGCAGTATGGTTTGCTTGGAATGTTGAACACCTTGACCCAAGGTGACAGTAATATTTTGGCCAGAGTTTGTCATTGATGCAGGTTGGCTTGGTAGCTTTGCAGACTGGGTTAATGCAGGAATCTTGGAGCTGAGACCTAATGTCTGTATATTGACATTTGGAGCCACAACTTGAGCACTGGCATTGGCAATACTCCCAAGATTGACAGCATTGGCCGGCATGACAACCATGCCTGGTGATACACAGCCGAGAGAAGTAGCTACAGGTGTTGTTGACTTGGGCTGAATGGCTATATGAGTAGTTTGTAATTTGGTATGGTGCATGGTGCCAGCATGATGAGGCGAAGGGCTGGGCGCCGGACTGGACACAACCGGGCTGCTTAGTGTTGAACCCACAACACTAGGCTTAGGTGCCAAAGGTGAAGGTGATAACAACGGTCTTTGTATAACCAAGCCACCATTAGAGTCAATTTGTCTCACTAGTTTTTGATTGACGATAGTCGATTTCTGCTGAGTTAATACTGCAGAGTTGTGAGCGGCAGATAAGGTGGGATTTTGGGAGGTGAACTGTGTAGACACTGCATTGTTTTGTTGCACCTGTTGTTGGGTCTGTGTTTTGACAATGGTACCAAGCTTCTGCTTGGCTGCCATTTGAGATAGCATGTTACTGAGTGTGTTCTGTAGAAGCACAGCGGAGCCAGATGATGCAAGAGAGGTGGTGTCAACTTGCTGTGGCGAGCCGACAGCTGAGACACTGGGTACGACGGAGGTGGTGGATAGAGGGGCAGGTTGAATGGGCTGTAGCTGGACTCCATGGCTGAAAATCACATTCTGAACCCCTGCAGTAGTAGTAGTAGTAGGTGCAAGAGAAGTCACAACTCCTTTCTGCTGCTGCTGCTGTAACTGATATTGTTTGAGAAGTAGCTGCTGATATTGCTGATATTGCTGCGGTGTGACTGTGATTGTCTTGGGACCTGTACTTGTGCCTGTCACTAAAGTTCTACTTCCTATCTGAATGGAGTTCCCCACACTTGCCCCACTGATTTGAGATTGAGGTATCAACACCGGTTTGTTGACAGTGGCAGCTGTATGCTGGAGTGATGTATTGCTCACCAGACTAGCCAGGGAAACCTGTGATGTCTGAATCAGCTGTGGATTGTTGAGATTTACCTGTGGGTTGATGATTGGGTTGAAGAGCTGTGGATTGCTGATCACCTGAGGATTATTGATCACCTGTTGGTTTTTCACCTGAACATTCCCCACATTTATTTGGGGTAATATAGAGGTATTGACAGGCGTGGTTTGCTCCTGACTGTTACCTTGGGTCGCTGCATTAACATGAAGCCCTGGTAGGCTTTTCATATTCTGTACACTCATACCTTGCAGCTGGTGGACATTTTGAACATTAACAGTTTGTCCAGAGATATTCAATGTCACATTTCCAGCTACTTGGGTTTTCTGTTGAAGTTCTGGGCTCTGAAGTTGTACATGCCCACTGTGAACATTAATAACTTGTGGCTGTTGTTGTGAACCTGATGCATGGCTATCAGTTGAAGCAGAGGTGGCTGTAGATGCAACCGACTGTATATGCTGGGGCAGAGATGCAGCTTGAACAAATTGGGGCGTCCCAGCAGGTAACTGTATGGTAGATAGAGAAGTGGAAGTTTGGGGTTGAATTTGAGTTATTTGTGTTGCCTGCTGTTGTTGCTGCAATTGGTTGAGACTGTTCAGGTTGACTACCAGCTGTTGGGGAACAGAAGAATGTTGGACAGCACCTTGATGGGTTCCTGGTTGTGGAATCTGGACTAAGTTGGTTCCCACAGTTCTTAAGATTACACCAGGTTGCCCCTGTAAACCAGACAGGGCTTTTTGTAGCAGTAATTGCTGGGGTCCTTGGGGTGTTGCCACATTGATCATAGCAGGCTGGGCGAGACCAGTGATGACCGTAGCTCCTTGTAATCCAGCTATACCACCCTGAGACTGAAGCACAGTACCACTAGGCAGACCAGTAATATTAGCCTGCGACCCTGGCAGTATATTGGTACCCTGAATGCCACCTTGTGATGGTAAGCCAGTGATGACAGTGCCATGTGGCAGCTGCTGAATCCCAGCTTGGGTTGTTGCTCCTGATAAAAGGGTAGAACCATGCAAACTGTTGGCAACAGAGGAAACTGCTTGTGGAGCAGAAGTTGTAGTGGGCATGTGATGAACTGTCCCAGAAACAGGCGTCTGTGACTTAGGGGTGGCCATAGGCTGAAATTGCACCTGTAAAGGAGTTCGTGTTGGTACTAACTGTGAAGGATTCATGAGACCAGCTTTTAATCGCTGCAAGTCTTCCAGACTGATCTGTTGGTCATTTATAAGCACCTTCCTTCCAGCCAGTGTTGCCTGAACTGGCACAGACGCAGTTTCTGTTGACTGACTTAATGTTGTTGTACCAGTGGAAAGTTGTACAGAGTTTTGTGACACAACCTGTGTCTGCTGTTGAACCCTGGTTGTATTATGCTGTTGCTGTTGCAGCTGTGTAATATTAGCACTTGTTGCCTCAGGTAAAATTGTCTGGTTCTGTGACCCATTTTGAGGAACTCTCTGTCCATGGGCCATATTGACAAGTGTCTGACTAGCTGAGGGTAGAAGACTGCCAATGTTGATACCTTGTGTACGTGATGACTGTGGCCTTACAGGGGCTACACTGGTAGAAAGCTGCACCTGAGGTTGCCCGATCTTACCAGCCTGAATCTGTACTGTTGTAGTTGTATTGGTATTACTTATACACGTGGCTGGCCCAATGGGCTGTAACTGCTGAAGCTTGTGGATTAATTGCTGTTGTAACAGAATTTGCTGCTGTCGGCTTTGTTGTTGCTGTATAGTTTGCTGATGTTGTTGCAGCTGGGTCAGCTGCTGCTGTTGTTGAGTCTGATTTTGGGCTTGCTGCTGCTGCTGAGTTTTAGTCTGCTGTTGTTGTTGTCCGGTTTGCTGTTGCTGTAGATACACCGGCGTTTGCTGTGGCTGGCTCCGAGGTTGCACGGAGGAACGAGTATAACTAGTGGGTAGATACATGACTGCGTGTTCTGCAGAACCCCCTATTACGCTGCAACAAGATATATGGTACTTGTAAACACTAAGCTACTAAACTGCACAAGGGCTACCATAAAACTACTGTCATCTGTAACCCAAACACTATTCAATCAACACTGATTTTGTTTGCTGGATAATCATCACTTGATACACAACATTTTAATGATACTATCTCTACCCGAGTAGCTTCATTTTAGCAAACATAAAATATCTTATAATTAGGAAATCTCCCCAGATTAATGGACCAGCTACAAGAGGTCAAATTAACCAATCAGATGAAGATACATACAATCTAAACAACGATAGATCAATCTTCTTGGGGTTAAGGTAAGAATCACAAAAACAAGCCATGATGGAATACAAATTGCAAAGCATGTGAGACCTATAAACATTAATGAGACACTTATACACCATTGGTGAATTAATTAACAATAGGATTTATGCTGTCGGTTGCCAAGTACCTTTGAGGGGATTGATGGTGTGACTGAAGACTGGCAGTATTGGATGAGGTTGTGGGTAGTGGGGATGCAGAATGGCTGTACGAGGCACAGCTAGACAATGTAGGGTCATTGCAACCAAAACTATGACTGATTATAGTATCCTCCAGCGAGGCTGGGAGGTCCACTCCCATCCCTACCACCTCATCCTCGTCATCCACCCCACCAAACAGGGAAGGGTCAAACGGCGGTATGTCTGGGGTGGTCGAGTCCGGGAGTGTCGAGGGGTCCCAGTGGGCCTAAATAAGCACACGAGTAGCTTTGTTAGTCAAAAGAACCACTTAATTATGCCATTAGGGGAACATGCAACCCAAATCTGAAGTCTTGATTGGAATAGCTATCAACGAATTGCCATGAAACTTCCACACACATCCACTTCACATCAATCTAAACATAAGGAGTGGGTTAATTAACATTCGGTATAAAGAATATTTTTTAAGGAATGAAGAAACTTGCTTATAGACAGTTTCCTTTAAGAAGAACAGTCAGTGATTAGACTTAATTATAAATAAGAGAAAGTTACCGGTCCATCCGAAGAGTCAAGAAACTGTGTCAGGGCATCAGGATCCCTGTGACAGCAAAATCCCTACATTCATGACATCTGTAGGAAACATTATCTAAGATAATATAGAGTTAATCTGTAGTCTACAGTGCAGGACAATGTGACTTAACTCACCCTATAACATCCAGCAGACATTGAGTGGCATCATCCATGATAATGCTGGCAATGTGTCACGTTAAGTTAGAGTTATATCAGGAGGATCATCCTTCAGACTCATCCTGTTGGTAATGGACAACTCTTCTTATCTTTAATTCTTTGGCTGTGAAGAACTGCAAGAAAATCACCATGTAGTTTTGGTAATGTGTTTTGGTCAAACAATACAAAAAGTGCAATTATTTAACCTTATCTAAGCGTGTGGTGCTTCAGTGTCCATGTGAGTGCAAGATATACGTAAGGCCTGTAAAATTTTGGACACATCTCATTGGTAACACAGATTGTGAAACCCCATCATTGGGATAGAAGACCTTTAAAAAAAGAAACCGGGATAACCTTGACTGCCATATACAATTCTCTCACAAAAAGTGTTTCCTTGTGGCAGACCTCCCTTATTCAATCTGTATAACAGTAGAACTACTTTGGAACTAAAAATCCAGTCTGATACTATGAGACTAGGTTTAAAATACCTCCATTCAACTGGTCATTATGTCTCTAAGTTATAAGGGGATGAAAGAACTAGCAATGGTTACTCTTCGTTTCATTAGAATTACTTTCAAATATTAATGTGGAGTGGTACCGACATAAGAATTTGCAGATACTGCACAGCACTACACACTCAGACAAGTAGTATTTTGACTGGGTGAAAGTTAAAGGTTATTGTTATGTGGATGACAAATGCAATGTAAGTCACATGTATGAACCCAAATGGTCTGTTTTGTACAGTGGCAAGTTCTAACACATCTGCATAAATTATGAGGAAGGGATGGCAAGAGAACCACCTAGATGTCTGGGTGACATAACGTGAACCAGAAATGCCCACAACCACAACCACCCAGGTGATTGGGGAAAAAAATCAACACTGTGTGATGCACAGAGGTCAGAATACATTTCATTTGTAGAGTTTGGCCCCGTGGCCGTCATGAATTGACACGCCTACACAGGTTGGCGGCCAAGTTCGCCACACCCACATCGGGCACCATAACTACGTGTCTACTGGGCCACAAAGCAAGTACACCAACAATCTACGTGGATTCATCTAAGCTGATTTAATATTCAAATTACAGTTACTTAATATCAGCAGTACCTTATCTTTTTGAATAGACCTGTGAATAGAATAAGTAAATCAAGAACATGCAAGATTTTAATAATCGGATGAAGTGTCGAACATCGGAGAGCAGCCTATACAGCTATTGGCAAATTGGTCCCGGTTTAGGAAGAGAAAATGGTCAGAAAAATATGTCTATAAAACACAGAAAATAAGTAGAGCAAACTTTTCGACACCAATTAAAAAACAGACTACGAGAGGGGAGAGACAGTTCACCCCCAACCACCCTTCCAGTGCAACTGCGTATTATTAGCAGAGGCGGATGCGAAAAAAAAGAATGACATGAATCACGGAAATCGTAGAAACGCATTGAAGCCAACGATACTACACAGATGTACATGGCATCAACCGTTGGTGGGATATTTAAAGGACAAATAGGAACATTTTCGAGCCTAATGCTGGTTAACCCAGTCTTTTCCTCGGAAAATTTTATCAGCGAAATAATATTCAGAAAACACTCACCGTCATGTAACGTGCCAATACACAACGGGGTCCTCATTTTGCTCAACACGGCGTTTTTCAACCTTTGACCCTTATACGTCATGCAGTGAGGAATTGTCCGATTTTGAACAAAATAAGCAATTTACAGCAATGAAACTGTGTGCATATATTTATTGGGTTGTTGTTTAATGAATAAGTGCATTAAATCCATAATTTTATCTTCTAATCATGTAAGAAATGCCCCTAAATAAGGTACACAAAGACCTGTGACGTCAAAACATTACATCATTGTAGACGAATGGGAGAGGAAGAGTCCATTTTTAACAGGTGCCCGCAAACGTCGGCCTGACCCGGCTCTCGCTCTGCACCGAGGCCCCCGCAGCCCGTTTTCGGTTGGCCCGGCCTTCTCTAGCCACGCTGAGTGAAACTGGTGGGGTTACTTGGTTTTCTCAGAAACGGCCTGGGTAAACCAACTATGATAATCATTCAAAGAGTCCGCATGTTCAAAATTTCTCAAACGAATAAACTGTTGCCTTTCAAATTAAGGGCCCTCGTCCAAGGATACCATGGATCGAAGAGATTTTGTGAATTCATACAATAATTGAATGATCTTCGATATCAGAGTAAGTGCCCCCTATAAAAACACCAAGGCGACCACGCGACTGCCTCGCCAGTTGCCAGTTGAAGGTCGCTACTCCAAGATCCGCCCATCTTGCGAAGAAACTGCTGTGAATACCCTCCAGCCCCGTTCGTGGGCACAGGCAGTATCATTCGCACAAGGGGAAGACAAATTATTAAGCTAAAATATGCAAACGAGTGTACACCATGTCGAAGATGGTTGGTGTGTTCAATACCGCAAAACCTGTTAACTCGTACAAGTATTTTTTTCCAATATTAGCATCTGCTTCTATTTGGGAACGAGACAAGATCGAAAGGCTAGTACAAATCCGCGTTGCAACAAGGTTTACGCTGTTTGGACCATGACTGGGCTGCCTCGAAGTTATTCCCGTCAAATGCAGCGGGCACTAGTGGCAATTCTGTATAAGTCGTCAATCAGCTGCATTGACGAGCATCACACATTTCCTCTCATAAACTTATAGTTTTCGAAAGTCATCAGATATCCCGCGATGATTCGGTGTGGGGTGGTAATTAACTTCCTTGAAGTGCTATAATCTCAACCAACGAAGGATTCTGATATATCGTGCATTGGTCACTTGCACCCACTCCCTCTATCTTCATTACGGGATGTGCACAGTGAAGTCTAATTCAGGGACTACACTCTGTGAAACCACTTTATGCTATGAACATACCCTAGATTGGATATGCACTAGCACACAGATATCATCGAGTCTCATGCACTGAGCTTATACCTTACCTTCATTGGCAGTAGCTCAAATGACATTCATTATTTAATTCGTTCGTACAGTAATTCGGACGGGGGAGAAAGGCGTAATGATTGTAACATAGAAGAGGCAAGAACCTCGTTGTATGACTTGTCTTAAGCGGGGTTTTGGTTGACAACCGTCTGAATATATGCCGATGCTTGTGGATGGAGAGATGGAATGAAAACAACGAGAGCGACAGATGGAGCAAAACCAATGAAACTCGTTGCGAACGAAAGCGAGGTCTGAAGGAGGGGTTCGGCGGGCGTAACCGACGTGGGTGCAGGAGGGTGTTGGGGGATATGCTGATGAGCGATTGGTTACAGTGGGGACGAATTAGCAAAAATATAAAATTTCTTCTAGTGAACCATTAAGTATTATTAATGTGTATCATACAACCGTCTGGCCTGATAGTAACTCAACTAATGGGTGTTCGCTGTAGATTGTTTCGTCGGCGTGGTTATGACAACGCCTGTGTGTGTGTTGGTTGGGGCAGGCTCTATTTAGAAAATGGACTGCTTGTAAAATACTGTAGTCGGATTTGCTACAACTTTTTACCCTTTTCATGAGCTTTGGAGAATGGTATTTCAATAACGAAACGTTACATGTATTTTCCAAAATGAATTGATCGTGGCAGTTAGCTTGATGCATCAATGTATGGTGTGAATGTATAATTGGGGGGGGGGGGGGGGGGGGGGGGATAACCATGGCATAAATAGTGCCCGAATGTTACTAGTGTAGTTTATAATTATGGGTATACACATAAAAGTCGATGTTCTGGGCACATACAAGCTTATCAGCGGATTCTACGGGGTTCAAAGGAACATGGGTACAGAAAGTCGCTTTCTTTTCGTAAGCACAAGGTGGCGTGCGTAGCAGGTGATGCTCAATTATGAATAAAACAGAGATACAATTCTACAAGTCCACTCACTTTTTACCATTTGTGGTGGACTGTATTCATGCAGTGGCGAAAAGACGAGTAAGTAGTTTATTCATTTTAAGTCATATACAATTACTCGCCAGTGCAATGGCATCAGGAATGACAAGAGCACAATATCGTGCTAGCTTCGGTGGCGAAATTCACCTGCGTAATATTTTAGATATATGGGGCGATACTTATCTTATTCAAAGGAACTGAAGTAGGCGCGTGGGAATACCATCTCACCAGACAAAATATTAGCGATCTAATGTTATCTTGCACTAATCCCGCCCCCATAGCCAGCAAATTAAAATCATTTGTAGGTTGACCAGCATATCACATGGGCTAATATCTAAGTCACAGACACTGAGTTCACTTCATTCAGCTAGCTGCATTGACATCTTGATAACTACCGTCTACGTTGGTCGTTGGGCTACATTCAGCGTGCTCACCCACTTACTGACTGACGGGTGTATATATGTATTTTGATACAGCTCTTGGTCACCCCGGAGAGTTCGGACGACTGGTTTGAGCACCTTTGATCTAAGTCTGTTTACTGTCTACTCTAACATCGGTTCTCGGTCTGATGCTCCCGACGAATACATGGCCGAGATCCAACACCACTGTCTCTCTAAAAATGATCGGGGAAAGCTTATTTATTTCATTGTTACAGAATTTATACTCCTCGCATTGCATCCACATAGATTATATCTGGTCAGAATACACGTGTTTAAGTACAAAAATAAAAATTCACAAGTAATTATCCATGCCTGTGAATTCAAAACCGGAGGTAATCAAGATGTTTTCATATCATAACGTGAAAACAGCATTTTAAACATGTATCATAACGCGCACTACGCTTCGTTTATGCCTCGAAAAAAACAGAATAACTGCAAAACAGATTTTTATGTCTGGTTAAGACTAGATTGCTTTTGAGTCATTCAATTTGCGTCACGTCATATCCTGAATTTCAAAGACTGAACAATGTTTTTTTTTTTTTCAAAAATAAGAATATATAATAGCATCATAATGTTTCCACATGGGTTTGACAGAAGGGCCCTGTTTGTGCATTTGAGAAGGGTTATTACAACAACTACATCCATGAATTTGAGCGAATGAGGGTATGTATTCTCTGGCTGGCTTTGATCATCATGGCTTGTACGAAGAACCAGAAGTCCCTGGCAGCCTGGAACTTT
This sequence comes from Urechis unicinctus, assembly GCA_034190875.2. NCBI lineage: Eukaryota > Metazoa > Annelida > Polychaeta > Xenopneusta > Urechidae > Urechis > Urechis unicinctus. Next base: position 36,136,386 of record CM067358.1, read on the forward strand.
GTCATCAGGTAGCGCCACCCTATGATGACCACCACCAGGTTGAAGATTCTTCGCATCCAGAAGAGTCTAAGCGCACAAAATAATGCTTTTAAGATTGATCAAAACTAAAACAAACAAACAAATATCATTAAGCCGTTTGGTTGACACAAGTTAACTTACTGTGTCATTTGGCGTCTAGCTTTGTCAATGGCCGACATCTTTTCATTCATTGCATAGCATTTCACACCAAGGCAATAATTCTCAAAATAGTTCTTCCAATTCACCTCAGCAACATCAAAGTTGAACTCCTGAAAGAACATAAAAAAGTTTAGTCAGTAGGCACACATTGAGACTATGCACATTCATTAGTTTGATTTATACTGTAAAGTGTGCAGAATGTGTTAGGCGATTCAACCGCCCTCTGACCTGCTTGTCTGAAGACGTGAGGCGCTCACCGAGACCCTTCACTTGATTACTGTGAAAATCCCATTCCCTTGATGTGAAATACTCCAGGGTTTCTACAGAGCGCCACAAGCGGCGCTGAAGTCTAACCAACCTACAAATTATTCACACATGACATATACAGTGCAAGAAAACAAAGGCATATATATATATATATATATATATATATATATATATATATATATATATATATATATATATATATATATATATATATATATATATATATATATCCAGTACATATTCGGTTCACATTTGTCAGTAAAACAGCAACAATACAGTGAATAAACATAAGAGAGGTACCGAGCCTTGTTTCCAGAGAGCTTGGAGGCTGTGTCAATGATCCAGGCTGGCAAGTAATGGTCCAGGTAAACATGGAAGAAACGGTAAATTCTGAAAGTGACACAATATACACCTTTTATATAATGACTTTATTCAACAATTATCCCTTGAATTGAAAGGAATGTTTTTATTTCATGCAAAAGCAATACCAATGAGAAGAATATAGAGTGTTTCTTCTAACCGGCTGTTAGTGAATTTTGGATCTGGGATTCTAACTGGGTTATCAAATGGCTGTTCCACATAAACATAGTATGAAGCATCCCCTACACAAACAAACCACACAACATCATCGATCAGAATGATTGGTCATTTTCAATAAGAAAGATTGGTCATTATCAGTCAGAATTATTGGTCATTTTCAATCACATTGATTGCTCATTTTCAATCACATTGATTGATCTTTATCAATCAGATAGATTGGTAATTTTCAATCAGATAGATTGGTAATTTTCAATCAGATTGACTGGTCATTTTCAATCAAAATGATTGGTCATTTTCAATCACATTGACTGGTCATTTTCAATCACATTGACTGGTCATCAATCACATTGATTGGTCATTTTCAATCACATTGACTGGTCATCAATCACATTGATTGGTCATTTTTCAATCACATAGGTCATTTTCAATCAGATCGACAGGAGATTATTTGTCCGATTGACACTTCACTCTTCAATTAGAATGGCACTGCATTCATCAATTACTGGTAGTTTGACTCATCATACTTCAATAATTGAAGAATCACAAAGGTGTTAACTCACTGAGTTGTCCCCATAACACTTTGTTGATTTGTCCAGATGTACAATTATACACGGGAACCACCTCAGGCCTGTAAACCAAACCATATGACAGCAACTATGTCTGACTCACTGAGGAGATAGCATTAACCTGATCATGACCGTAGGTACTTGTGTGAAGAGCCCACCTTTCTGTGGCTGTATGCCATGCAGACACAATCATCAAGTTGACACAGATGTCCACAGGAATGATATCTGCCGTGTTCTCATTTGCTCCCATCATCACTCGTAACAGGCCCTTCCCTATCTGTCAACAGTACATGCACAGTTTATCACAGCAGCCAGGTAAGATGTATCATAGCAACCGAGCTAACTGCATCAACAGGTCAGGTAGTGCTATTGCATTGAAACAGGTTGCTGGAGGCTGGCATTACCCTCAGAAATATCTACCAAGCCTTTTAATAAATGTATAGGTAATTACGGCTCACAGCAGCGAGTAGTCCAGATGGACCGTTGAAGTTATCCACCCAGCCCTGTAAAAAAGTACAAGATTCACCATACCTTGATAACAGAACAGATCATGCATAATACCACAGATGAGTGGGATAACATCTGATGCGCTTCCACGCCCTACGCTTACCGGGAAAGGGTGTTTCCATGACGAGCCAATAATGGAGGGGCGGACGATGCAGCAGGGTAGAGAGCCACGCTCCTCCAGGAGCAGGTACTCTGCTAGAGCCTTGGTGTATGTGTAGGTGTTAGGGCGGGGTTTGATGAGCTTATCTGTCAGTGAGTTCAGCACGTCGTCACTCATCCACCTGACAGAATACAGGCAGGCAGAGAGGGATTAGGGGCGAGCTATACACACAGTGATATGAGCTATGTCACAGGAGCCATACATCCAGTCACATGAGCCATACATCCAGTCACAGGAGCCATATATCCAGCCATAGGAGCCATACATCCAGTCACAGGAGCCATACATCCAGTCACAGGAGCCATACATCCAGTCACAGGAGCCATACATCCAGTCACATGAGCCTTACACCCTGTCACATGAGCCATACTCAGTCACAGAGACCACACACACAGTCACATGAACCAGAGGCCAAACACCCAGCCACAGAGGTCACACACCCAGTCACAGGAGCCATGTACAGTTACAGAGGTCACACACCCAGTCACAGGAGCCATACACAGTAACAGAGGCCACACACCCTGTCACAGGAGCCATACTCAGTCACAGAGACCACACACACAGTCACGTGAACCAGAGGCCAAACACCCAGCCACAGAGGTCACACACCCAGTCACAGGAGCCATGCACAGTTACAGAGGTCACACACCCAGTCACAGGAGCCATGCACAGTTACAGAGGCCACACACCCAGTCACAGGAGCCATATACAGTAACAGAGGCCACACACACAGTCACGGGAGCCATGCACAGTTACAGAGGCCACACACCCAGTCACAAGAGCCATGCACAGTTACAGAGGCCACACACCCAGTCACAGGAGCCATGCACAGTTACAGAGGCCACACAACCAGTCACAGGAGCCATGCACAGTTACAGAGGCCACACACCCAGTCACAGGAGCCAAACCTCCTGTCACAAAAGCCAAAGGTGAACAGGTGTCATCACCAAACTAAATAGCAAGTTGGACATCATCAACATACTAACTCAGCAGCGGCGATGACCTTCTGTGGGTGAACGGGTGGTTTATATACCTCCTCTATGATGGTGGACTTGTCACAGTTAGCGTAAGCTGTTGACACGTGGCATAACGACTCGAGTAGTGGCATCTCGCGGCAGACAGCGAGCAGCTGACGCACCCCCAGCACATTCATCCTGATGGCCAGTCTGTCAGTAACCGTAAACAGACATTGTCTCACAATAGAATAACATCAATATACAAAATTAACAACAACATGGTGCTCTTGTTAACATATCTATACCATTGTAACTATCAGGATTCTAGAGAATGCATAATGAAATTTTGATTTACAGGCCTGTACTAAGATTCATGATAAGAAACAAATGTATTGACCATAACCAAAGAAGTCTGTAATAAGTTATCTACTGGTAAATATAACAGCAGCATGTCACATTTTGAGTTGGATATATTCGAGGGTCAATTGTTTGGTGTCCAACCTGAGTGGTTCATCAAATCTGACTGTGGCAGCCGAGTGGAAGACAACAGACACCTCCGCCTTCAGTGTCTTTAGGTCCTCCTCATTAAGGCCCATGTTGGGGTCGAGAATATCGCCCTGCATGGCCACCACCTTGTCTCTGAAGCCAGGTGTCTCATGTTCCACTTTCTCAAACAACTGGCACAGCCAAAGCAAATATTGTACATGGACAGTAGTTTTTATAAAAGAGGTAGCAGTGGTTGAAGATGTACTGCAAATTGGTGTCTAAGATGAAACAGTAGTTTTTGCAGTGGTGCAGCAATAGGGCAATGATTAGTGAGTGGTAATGGAATACACATAAACACATACCAACACAAACTTTTTGCCTCATTCGTTAAGGTCAACTGACCAGGTGGTCTCATTAAGGGACATATCAAAACACTCTATGTCCCCTGTGAGAAATGATCTCAGTGTAAACATATGGAATTCATGACATTCACAATGTATGCGGAACAAAATCGCAGCAAGTGAGCTGGCCAATCAGGAAATAAATTTGGCTGCATGAGACACAGTCACTGGAATCTTACATTTATCCCACAAAATCAGGAATATCTTCGGTAAATAGCCAACAAGTGAACATCAGGGGGATTACATCATACTTTCAAGTGATTTCTATTTAGATGCTCTGATGATCGGTCCTGTGGACCAGAAAATGAAGTTAATGACCTTTATATATAGAAAGAATTGATTTGATATGTGATAAACTGAATTACCTTGGATTTGAGAACATCAACGAGTCGACTGCGAGTATCCTGGCCCTTCTTAGGCCTGATCAGTACGTAGATACGGACAATGCCAGGGCAGCTAAATAAGAGCTTTTCTAAAAGCACCTGTCCAAAATCAACTGATACATTAACACACATTTTACTCTTCCATGTACAAATGATCAGGCAAGTGTGTCTTGTTTAGTGACACTCTGCTACTGACCTTGCCCAGGAAACCAGTGACTCCAGTAATGAAGACGGAGCGCCCTGTGTAAAACTCTGTGATACCCCCCATATCACCTGGTCCTGGATGTGAACAAGAGACACACACGGTTAACAAGACACATAGGTTGTCTGTCAGTCAACAAGTCTGTACGGTCATCTGTTAGAGTCAACATTTCATGGGCCTCAATGACACACATATGTCACCACAATCCCAATAACACACACCTGACACCCGGTGACACACTTGGCAAACCAGTACAGATGACACAAACCTGACACCTGAGTTCAGGTGGCACCCACCTGACACAAACCTTACAACAGGATCAGTTAATTCACCGTCCCTATTAGCATCACTGTAGTACAGCATAGGTGGGGTGGAAGTGCTGTTACTTGAGTGGTAAAAGCCACTTGAAATACAAGATTGCCACATGACGTTGTCACTATGATAACAATGCAGGTTCAGTATCCAGGACAGATGTGCCCGGCTGGATATCAGATCAGGTATATCATAATTACATTAACAATAGCATGAATTACATCAATCCACGACAATGCTTATCCAAGGTCACAACCAGAAAGGTGAAGCTTCTACAAGGAAAATGCATTTATCATATGAAAATGTGGGAAATCATATATTAACCACATTTACAAAATTGTACAAGCCAAGTGAAATTAATTGCATTTACTGTTACAGTATATAAGCGCATGGTCAAAAAAGCATTATGTATATCCTGATAAAACCATGGCAGTGCATATTTCTCAAATCAATAACACATTACTGCTTAAAAGTGAGACATGCAAATGACAATGTTTTCCTCCAATATTAGTTGAACACCTTTACCAACCCACGATCAAGCATGAGACATCACAGAAGCAGCCTAAACTATGTTTCTTGGTATATTGGTTAGAAATTCATGGCTTAATGGTATTCTGACATTGAGTTTAAATAAACAGGAGCAGGGTTTCCCATCTATCAAGGCTATGATAAATTACATATGCAAGTGAGTTTATAGCCTTTATTACACCAACCATCAGCTCCTACGTCTCCATGTGCGGAGAGGAAAAGTAAGTTCAGGGTTTAACGGCACACCAACACTTGTGTATTATATAGTGCCTAAGCAGCTGCCGAGAGATAACAGAAGTTAGGTCTGGTACCAGGTTTTTGTCTTTATATGCTAAGAGCCCTGCACAGATGGTGTCTTACTTTGTTGGAGACCAATTCATGAGTTATGGATGGTGGCCAAATGCAAACTAGGAATCCTGCCATCCCGGTCAAGATGTCAGGTATCCCCATCGAACACAAAACTGCAGTAACATAAACTAGCTAAAAACTGCATTGTTGGTTGCTGGTCAAAGAGTTGGAGATCACCCATCGTTTCAGTGATTGTCACAGGTTTTCATGTTATGATTCATATGAAGATCTACGAATCACATTAACTTTTTTAATGGGTATTCACGTTAATATAAATGAAATGAAAATATGGCCAATGCAAGTGACATTCTACTTGGGACCAAACAGACCAACCATCGTAACGATTACCTAGGCAAAGAAACTCCGCCTCTGACAGCTCTGCGCTATTTACTACTTTCGATCTCTCACATCCGCACTGTAAGGTGGCATCAGATCATATAAACACCAGGGGCGAGTGCCTTGCCTAAACGATAACCTTGATAACCTTGTTGCTCAAAACATGGTTCAAAAGAGCTAGGTGGACCGCACGCCACCGCGCTACAGGCTACAGGACATTTACGTAGTTACAATGGTACGTCCGCGCAGGGCTAGCCATAGCCCCGGTCGGACGATAATATAAACATAAATATAAACATCTACGTCCTGTAGTCTGACTCTAAGTGTAGACTGTTGCCCTGTGACTGTGTGTTGGGCAACGCTTGTCCGTTCAGGCTAGCCACCGCCCATGCACCGGACGCCATCAGACGTTTACACAAATGAGCGAAAAACTTGGTACCCTTGCATACGTTATAATAAAAAATTACTGAGTAATTCAACATGTTTCATACATCGGAAGAAAGACGGCGAACTTACAAAATCAATGAATGGAGCTTATAGGTACTGGTGAACTAAGCGGTTTGTTGACTCGTTACCTCGTATGGTGTGGCGTGATCGTCCGTTTGCATTCATAACGCACGATTGGCTATGGTAAGCCAGTTAGGTTCACAATAACCAACCTGATCTCTTACGTGAGATATCATTAAAAAGTTAGCAGGATCCTGCAGGCTCTCTGACATTATGAAGGCCATGTTAGTAAGTTTTACCTGAACAAGCAGCCGCATTCTAGGATAAATGGGAAAAAAGACGGAAATCACATGTATGACTACAAAAAGATAAAAATGCAAACATTGACCAAGGGCAAGTCACACAAGTCGATTAACTGGACATTGCAGCCACTGATCCAGGCGAAATCGGGGCCAAAGTGGTGGCGGTGGTATACCGCGCGACGGGGAATTTTTTTTCGGTATGTAGGACGGGATTTGTTGGGCCTCGGGCTTGTACGACGACGTATATTTTCCAGCTGTCGAGATTTGCTCCCAGGATTTCCCATTGATCGTTGATAATGCAAATCCAATGAATGGGTCCCTATGTGACGCACCGAAAATCCACGGCACTCTTGTCACAGGCGCTGACATATCTGATTTACGATGATTGAGCATCTGAGCCGCATACCCCATTTTCACATCGTACGGCGGGTTATTTATTCACATAATATCTTGTACGATGGTAAGGTAAGGTAAGTATAGGGTTTAACAACACACCAACACTGATGTGTAATATGGTGCCAAGAAAGGTTAATAGATAAGATTGTCCCGATTAAACAGCCGCCTTCAAGGATAAATGAAAATGGAGATGGAAAAGAAAAATTGAAAACGATTATCCGAGGGCAAGTCAACACCAGCCGATTAACTGAACCAGGCCATTCCAGCCTCTCGTCTAGGCGAAATCCGGGTCAGAGTAGTGTGTTGCAGACATGACCCCTTAAAGAGACGCTCCACTCGACCATCTAGATCCCATTGTCCGCCGACACGAGTTGCAAGATTTTGACACAATATGTTAACTCAATATACATAACTTCTACTAAATGGTTCTAGATAGTTATAAAGCCGATGGTGGTATACTGAATACAGTTTTGGGTAGCCTAGTGGGTACCAAGTACCAGACAAGAGTTATCTGTTGGGTTCTCCATCCCAGATTTGTTTTCCTAGAGCAAATCAAAGAGTTATATAACTTAACGGTACTCCAAACACGCTTCACCATGGGGAAATCGCGACTTTACGTGTGTTATTAGAATTGAAATGCAGGATTGTCAGAAGAGGCTGAGGTGGCAAGAACGTGAATATAAGTGAAATAATGATTGTAAAGATCGGTCAGGGAAAATCGGCTGCGTACATTCGAGATTTCTTCAACTGACACATTCAAGGCATTCGGCTATCCAGTTTTAAAATTGGTCAACCCATCTCGAAATTTCAAGTTGGGCCAGGACAATTTTAAGATTGGCCGGATTTTAAGTCATTGATAATTAATCTATCACGGCGCACCATAAACAGCCTCCGAACTTAGTTTACAAAAATATTGGAATAAATAGCGAACTGAACCAGTAACTACGCATGCGCAAAACTACCATTTTTCTGGTTTTATCGCTAAAACTCCGACGGTTTTCTGACTAGTCTACCACGTGCCATATTTGGGTTAAAATTCACGTTCCGTCAAAAATAAGAAATCGAACTTTACAAAGGCCATAAACATAGCTTGGGTCACCGACTAGGTTCGAGTTTTTGGATATTCATACTTAACCTCGTAGGGAATCGATCGAAGAAAAGAAATTTCAGAACAGAATTTGGATGCATTAATAAAATGCACCTTTAGCCACTAGGATCACATCTTCCACCGACACGAGTCGCAACGTGAGCGCAACAACACTAATGTGCTATGTGGCGCCTCGGAAGGTGGGATAACTATGAAGAGCTAAGCTTCACCTGATCAAGGAGTTATAACCAATAGTCATGTAACTCGTTGACCTGATTGAGCAGCCGCCTTCTAGGATAAGTGGAAAAAAGAGGGAAAACACGTGGATGATGATAAAAATGCAAACGATTATCCTAGGGCAAGTCACCACCAGCCGATGGACTGGACCAGGCCATTCCAGCCTCTCGTCTAGGTGAAATCCGGGCCTCAGTGGCATGTTGCAGTTATGGCCCTCGCAAGGACCGTTCTACTCAACCATTAGGATACCACTGCCCATCGACACGAGTTGCAACCCACGGCCAACTGGTTACCCCCTATAAGTCGGCTCTCACGATATGCAGTAGGATACAATAAGCTTATTCTACCCCCAGACCCCCAGGGGACGAGTCGCAACCCGCGGCCAACAGGTTGCCCTTTATTAGTCGCCTCTTACCACTACAGAAGGATGCAATGGGCCTATACTATCCCCGGACACTCAGGGGGTGCAAGATTCTTTGACACGTGGTTGAAACACTTGACTGCTTGTCAATTATTCGGTCAACTATTGTGATATATTAGTAGCGGCTCGGCGCTCGGAACTTTTGGCTTCAGGAATCGACAAAACTTGTCACTCAGCGACAGGCGCAAAAGAGTGCGGACCTCCCAGAAGAAACCTTCTACTAAATAGCCCCTAACTATTGTTATGTGTTTATCGCATGGCACCCTACTCTCAGCCAATCAGAGCTCGAGAAAAAGCTCGGTCTTTTTCCCATATCGCCTCAAACGCACAGTTTGCCGTGCGATAACTGCAACCGTGTCGATATATCACCGAGAAACAACTTCATTTGAGAAGGTCCCTCACAGAGCACCGCTGCTCTAGTATGGCAACACTACGGAGGTTCTTAATATCACACACACCTTGCAAGTCTTATAACGAAGGTTTTCTCATGAGTCAATTGCTTGCCAGCCGCTAATCTGGTTGCGTATCGCTCATCGGGAAGTCACTGTATTATCCCATCTCCCCGGAATCATGCTGAGGCGCGAAATTCTAACACCTGCCAGCCGTGTCTACTGCGCTACAGTGTTGCTAATATCAAACAATGACGAATGCGGCGGAGCTCTGATTGCCGGAGTTGGGAAGGTTCTGCAAGTCTCACACAACAAAAATCGAAGCATATTATAATCAGGAACACTAATATCCGTCTCAAATCTTTCCCCATATCACCCACGTGACCATGCGATAACCAACGCTTAGATATACTGTAGGTAGCGGCTCGGCGCTCGGAAGCTTGGCTTCGGGAACTGAGTGCCTGTGCACTGCAATGTAATGTTTCCTCATACCGTGGACTACCGCAAGGCCTTTGATTCAGTGCCACACTCGATCCAGACTTCTAGCCAAAGTTAACGCGTTTGGTATTTAAAGCATCTTGCATCTGTGGATAAAAATCTTCTTAAGTGACAGACGCCAACGTTTACGAGATGAGGGTTCACTATAGGATGGGAACAGCTACCCAGCGGAATACCACAAGGGTCCTGTCTCGACCCAACTGTCTTCTTGATATCTATCAATGCCTCTTCCACTGCACTATTCGCCGATGACTAGCCCACAAAGTGACAATTACCATTCAACGAAAGCAAGTGTAAAACCATCCACTGTGAGAGGGATAACCCCAAAGCCAGTTACACACTTGACGAGGCAACGATCACAGAGCTTCGCTGAAAACCATGATATGACTACAAGGAAAAAACTCTGTTCACAAGAAAGACGCTGACAAGATTGAGCGAACGCAGAGAAGGGCCAGAAGACATGCCATACTCGAACAGGTCACTCAGCGACAGGAGTAAAAGCTAGGGCGGACCTGGTTCAAGCGTGCAGGATCATCCAAACGATCGACGACCTCCCAGAAGAAACCTTCTACCAAATAACCCCATATCAAAGTACATGCAACAACAGCCACAAATTCTTCAAACAGCATAGAAGTACAAATCTCAGGAGCAATATTTTCAGCCGTAGAGTAGTTGAGGCTTGGAATGACCTTCCTCTAGGTGTCGCCGCCGCCCCATCCATAAACCACTTATAATCAGGACGACGTAAGTTCCAGAGTCACCGCATCGATCCGTGCACTAGTCAGACAAAAAATCTGTTGATTTAGTTCAGGCGTATTACCGATATACCCACCACAAATTGCGATAGATTCCCAACCTGCTTTATTTGAATTATTAGGAATCTGGGAGCATCATAACCAAAATATACAAATTAAAATATATTTAGTGGAACATATTTTGTATGGACCCGATTCACCCCTAACTAGAAAGAAAAAAAATAGGTCAAAAAGTATTTTTATTGCGCCTTGGTTGTACAAAGTTATCATATTAATCATTCAAAAAGCTTAAACAATATATCTAGTACCAATCGTTTACTCGTCATCTAATGGTTCATCCTCAGAGTCAATCAACTGCCAACAATGAAGAATTTGCACACACTACTTATGTCCCACTGTGTTTCCGGCATACACCAATTCCAACAGCTCAAGAAGGACAGAGCCACTCATCTAGATGGCCAGTGGATCCCAGGAAGCTCATCTGTGTATGAAAACCTCCCAGGCGATCGACAGCTGGCTGCAATTCTGACAAACTTTCAACCATGGTGTGTACCTTCCGCCATAGTGGTTGATCAAATGTAACCACGGGGTACGATTGGTACTGATGGGCGTGAGAAGATATGAACCTTAACGTGGAATAAATGCAGGTCAGATCATTCGGATCAAATTCGATAATAGGAAGAAACATGACCGATGTTACAACCGGGTGTTCTCCCTTGTGGGTGAGCTGCATGAATCCAGACCACTACGGTCTTTGGATCTTCAGCAGTAGCGACAACTTCCACAGCAGATCTGCATCTTCGGACGGCTCCTTGGCATTTGGATTATTAATTGGTTGGTAGCAGAGAGACTTGATGGAATAATTTTCTGACAGGAAGTGACGGATATTTATCCGTCCAACAGCAGTTATGTCATCAGACGTGACTCTCACTCTTGGTATAGTTCTTGAGAGTGTTGTACTGGGTGTTACCATAGCAATAATGCCCATGCCATGGAATGTACCTTTGCCTTCAAGACTTCTGACATTGTGGTCAAAATTATCTGCAGAATATTGTACACAATTGTTTGCATTGATATTTTGTATATCTGTACCCTGTGCCACTGACAAATTTCTTGCAAATTTCTTCACTTCACTGTTCGAGCACGAAAACTATGGTAATATAGCGAGTCCGCTAAAAACTTCGATTGGAAATGATGGTGCTTTTTAACACCCAAGCCGATTTGCAGTGGGGCAAAAGAATGCGAGGCCGTGCTGCTTGCATTATTGAAGCGATTTTCATCTTTTGATCTGTTCTGCAAAATATGATATTCATCAGCTGCTGCAATGATGTTGGCAAGAACTCCAGTGCTGTGTCTGTTGCTAAAGCAGCAACTTATAGCTGCTGTTTCAATTATGTTGGTCTTCTCTTCACTTTGGCTGTGCAAAGTTTGGTGATGGAACTATGCAATATATTGGCAACAGTGGTGTGAAAGGTAACAACATTTTGCTTTCCATTGATTTCTGCGATGATTATTCTGTCATGAAAATGATATTTCAGCTCATTCATCATGTGGGTGAAACTGTATGGCACTATATCAGTGTATCAGATCTGTGATGGTCACCTGTTCATCCTCTTTGTTGTCTACAGCTGCAGGAAAAGCTTCGGATTTCTGCACGTCCTTGGGTCTGCATTTTTCACATTTTGCAGCTGTCTGGTCTGCATGCTTGACACTTGTTTGTCCGTTCTAAAGTTGATGCTGCAAATATTGTGGTAAACTGCACCTGCAGCCGGAATATCTGGAACATAACACACCCTGCTTCTAACGGTGTCAGCCCATTCTCTTTTGAACTCATCACATGCCTCCAGTATCTTTTATTGCATCGTTCTAACTGGAATAAGCTTGTCAGTTTTGTAGATGAAGGTCGATTGTTGTGATCTAAGAGAATGTTGTTGAAGCCGGTCCTTATTAACAGAATGTTTTCGTTTATTGTGATAATGGATTGCTTTGGAGTATGTTCTAAATCTTTTTGTACCCGGATTCTCCACCAGTTATTATAAGTGTCTTTTTATACCCGGATTCTCCACCAGTTATTGTGAGTCTTTTTGTGCCCGGATTCTCCACCAGTTGTTCTAAGAGTGATTTTGAAGTTTCTTAGAAGTTCGTCGTGGTGCAGAACTTGAAGACTCTTATAATCTGGATAATTATTGTTTATTGCCTCTCGTATAGTCTTCGCTCTCCTGGCAAGCTCCTCTCAGCAAGCTTCCTCTTCTCATGCCCCCAATGTCCTTCCTTTTATCCCCACCCTGGAACTCAACCACTCCCCCACGTATCTGTGACTTAAAAGCACATTACAGCATAACTTGGCTGGAAGTATAATTAAGCGATGGTAGATAATAAACTTACAGGTTTTACAACCTTTCTTCCGCAGTATATAAGAGCATCTCATGTGACTCAAGACACAATACACTCCTATGAGGGTTCAATTACGCCCTAAACCAATTGTGACGCCAACTATCCAATCCAATGGCTCAGATTCCTTTCATTAGGCGTCTGGCAGAGGGACACGCGTGACTAGGGTTCCTTTAATTAGGCGTTCTATTCATGTGGCCAGGAGTTTAACAAAATGCATTTTGCTGACCCTGGGCCCGGCCACTGTCATCGATTACAGGCAAAATAACCCTCTAATTTAACGCACGCAACAGTTAAATCACCGTACGCTTGGGCAGTAGTGGTCCCTGCCACTATTTTTTTTAAGAGGAAATTAACTCCAAAGTATCAATAGTTCGGCTGCCCACTCTACGAAACTTCATTCACATTAACTTACAACACTTGGTGAGCAAGGTTATTTATATTAAAAGGACATTTTCTTCAATTTATTGATGGTTCGCACAACTTTTGTTACTGCTGCATAGTTAGTTCAACTATATTGTTGTTACATCGTCCATTTGTTTGGTATTGTTGTTACAGTCAAATTATAAGACTTTTGTAGCTGAACACTTGTTAGCATTACTGTATTGTCTTTAAATTTTAGGCTGTCCTGAGTTATTTGTTTTTTGTCAAGAAGTTATTTAGACCAGCAAATACCTGTGAATATAATCAGCGTATTCAAGGGTCGCCTTCTTGTTCTATATTGACAATAACAAGGGTTTATTTTATTAAGCGAATGCCGACATATTGAACTTTTAGCGAATAAGCGAAACATTTACCGCTTATGTTGTCCACCTTGCTCATCACAACTTACATACATTTAATTCAATTCCTCACACACATCATGTTTATCCAAACAATCGTCGCACGAGTCCAAAACGCCAGCTTAATTAACTCCCTTGCCTTTTCCATCTGCTTCTCATTTTATTATACCACACACGGCAGTCTGTGCTGTTGGTTTCCTTTGGCATGTCCGACATTTGGACCTATATTCATATATATATTATATATTTTTAAGTAACATGATACCATCCGCGCCGTGTCTATCACATAACGTAAAGGTGGCCTACGATTATTTCCATACACATGTGCCTTGTACTCACCTGTTATGATATAATTACTTGTTATGAATATATATATATATATATATATATATATATATATATATATATATATATATATATATATATATATATATATATATATATATATATATGTATATTTAATGTTTGTATGTGGATGTGTGTGAATATGAGTATATATGTAATACGATATTTAGTGAAGGTATAAGATTTCATGTATTCTTTTACCGTTATGAGTCATGTCTACAGGATTTGACATCTATATACTATATTTTTTTTACACTTGTTAACTACTACATTTACATCCTGTATATTCGAGGCAATTAATATATTGCCTATTATTAGACTCGTTATAGTCATTGCATTACCAAATATTGCATGACATAGTGATAATGCAACTCATTTTTATATTTCTTACGTTGTATTCAATATTGCAAGAAAATTAATTAATGAAACTTAATTACATTTTTAACTTAAAACTTTCCTCTCCAAATTATTATATTTCAATTTCCCTACAAGATATTTGCTTTTGTTATTTCAATCTTTAGTAATTTACAAATTTCTGTTGTTATTATTGTCATATTTTGCTTGTATATGTTCTACTTCAATCATGTCCATTTACTCCCACCTTCACACATTTGTGTTGTTAAGCAGTGGAAGCTTAACTTTCCTAAGGAGGGGGGAGTATGTTATGACTGTATTTTCAAAATTGCCCTATCAAGGCCCTTATTCCACACGTAAATTATTCAGACCTTTGACCCCTTTTGATGGTATAAATTCTTTACAAACTCTATCCCTTTTATCTATCTGATGGTAACAACAACATTTTTATTCCCTTTAATCTAAAGCAATCGCCACCATTTATTCGAATGGACACTAATACCGGGTGTCTACTATATATCTAATTACAATGGACATGGTTGGATTAGCCTCAGCTTGCTAAACTCCAGATGCCGCCCGTGTTCCACCTGGCGTCCCCAACCCCGAAAAAGACTTATAATAACTGGTGGAGAATCCGGGTACTTCGGTACCAACGCTTGGAAAATACCGTCATAACAAGTTTTTGAATTCACGTCTACACTTAACATGAGCAGTCTGAGCAAGAGCAACGGCTACATTACTGCCTCTAGCTTCGCTTGCCTTCAGAATGCCATCAGTCTTTTTGAGCCAATGTAGCAGTTGGTTCTCCATTTGACAATGGATTATGGCAAAATACGCAGTCATTCATCTAGTCACCCTCTATTTTTATCATTTCCTGAAGGCGGAAATCTGAATCAGAATACGTGATTTGATTAGAAAAGCTAGAACTTAATCAAAACTCAAACTGATACCACATAGCGAAATGAAAACATCTGCATGAATTTATCTGAAGGGCGAACTATCAAGCTATAATTACATTCGACTACTGCAGATTATCCTTCAAGATACCTATTATATCACACATAATAGATTACAATAACATCACTTAACTACAAGATATTGTAATTCCAGTGGAATTACTGCCCAATGTTGATTAAGCACACACGGGTTCGATATGGATGTATCATATTGATAGCGACCCTGTTGCACAGTATTCTACATTGTAACACTAAGTGTTACGTGTACATGCTATTTGGGGGTAGTGGTATAATGCATTGATCTGTTATTACAAGGGTCGGGTTGTAATCAGGTGTTTTCCTCTTTTGGACTGGCGATTTAATTTTATATTTAAGCTACGCATGGAGGTTAATATTTTCTGTTCCATGTCAATGCATGGGGCATCTGGGGCATAAACTATATAATTTGTAGATAATTTTAGAACATGTCTTTTATTTTCCATTTGTAGGTACAATAATGGAATTCAAAGGGGTAGGGGTATTCTGTTCCTTTAAAAATATTTGGATATGATGTTCTTAAATACCTATTAACACAAATAAAACTATTGCAATTTGTAGTGGGTCAACGCAAGTTTCAGCACAGAGAGTCTGGTCTAAAAGAGACAAGAGGATATCCAGGCCTAGTCTGAATAAATCCTATACTCGGATAAAACTGAAGTCTATACGATGGTTGTCATCACAATCATTAGGGGAGATGGGTGTAGGGGTTTTAGGCTTTCAAAATGGCTATTTATTGAAGTCTGTGCAAGAAAGATGTCTACATAATCCACATGTGATTTTTATATGACATATTCACTATTTGACTGATATTAATAATTTAATAACGTTTTGATTCATTATTTACTTACAAAAACAAAGGTGAGGTAGGCAATATATAAGATACATTCATACTGAACCCTTTAAACAGACCATTAAGGGCAACTTGTTTTCACATTCCAATAATCGTCCATATCCAGGAATCCACTCGGTAGTTGGAGAAGAAATGGTTCATAATCATACTACCGTTATCTCTAAAATATTTCTGGGTCCAAAAACATGTCTTAATAGGTTCTTTGCACCTACATTAGGAAAGTGGAAGACAAATTTTGCAGATTATTAAATCTCAAACCATCTATACCACCACAATCATCATGAGGCCAGAAATTAGGTGGGACCCACCCTCATCAAAACAAAATGTTTCGGGTCATTCATCTACCAACAAGATGCTGTCATTGTCTGCATCGCCGCTCAAAGTCCTCATGGGTTTGGTTGAATCATAACGTTCGCTGGTGTCCTGACGAGCGCTGTCGGCTTCATGGAAGTAATTTCCTTTCATAGCTAATCGTTGTGCGAGTGGTATTTGACTCAACACAAGCATATCCTCATCTGATGAAGTGTCAGAAGACCCAGTTTGTTCAGTGTGAAGAGTTGATTCGCAATGTGCATCGCTACATGTGTTGCTAGTTTCTGAGTCCACTGATCTGTGTTGATGAGGTGTTGGTTCATCTCTTGGGTCGGATATTGGCAGAGTTTGTAGGACATATCGTGGTGGACTGGAAAGCAGCTGGCGTTCAGTAAAAGGTGGTGGGCTCCCAGTTCCACTCATGTTACTCAACAGAGAGAAATTGGCCTCAAATTGTCCAAACTGACTAGCATTCCATGTAAGTTTACAGCCAGGGCTGATGTCATATGCATGGTCAGTGTCAGAAGACACGCAAGGGTCTTTATTTTCCTTCATATCCACAATGGGACCAGTAGATACGTAGGGTTTCATCACATTGTTGTTTGTACTTGACAAACATTTGTCAAGTGACAACACAGCTTCATTTTCAGGGTGCAGAGTATTGTTGGAGATGGGTTCTTGGCAGCCGGGATGAGCATGAACCTGTACATCTTCACATCCTTCAGAATTTAAATTCAGCTTGGACACAACACTGCTAAGCTTGTCAACATCATACATTGTAGCTTTTCTCTGTCTTGGAATTTTAGTGTCAGATTGGCCAACAAGTGGGGAGTGCAAATCCTCTAACACTGCTTCAGCTCTTCGAGCAAGTTTAGACAGTGGCTTTTTCTTTTTGGTTTTTACTCTTGGCAGTTTTGGCCTCATCATTACATCGGCGGGTACAAATCCTGATACTCCCCTCGGAGAATTACTGAACCATGATATAGATGACGGAGCTTGGATATTGGTTGTTAATTCAGTGAAAGGGACAGCTTCTGCAATGGTGGTTATGCTAGTAGGATTGTGGGTGCCTGATATTTCCCTCTTGGCTTGTCTCACCTGCTTGCCAGCTTGGCCAACAGGTGACCATCTATCATTAGCTGCGTGCTGCTCATGTGTAGATCTCAGAGAGGGTTTATCAGATTGTAATTTTTGGGGTTTGACATTCCCCTCTCGTGGACTTGTTACAGGGGCTTTGGAGAAAGGAATAGAAGCGGTGAGTCTATTTGTAGAGCTGGTGAACCATGACACATCATCAGGGGGCTGTAGGTTACTCAATGACACATTGTTTTTGAAAGGAATGTTCTCATTGGTAGGTCTTCTCTCAAGGTCATTACCAGGTGCACAAGATATTGTTTTTTTTGACTTCCTTGTTTCTGGAAACACATCATTTTTTTAGTTGAGAACAAAAAACATAACCCCATCAATAAATAGGATGGATAAGATAAGCAATAGTGCATATTTTTTCATGTGAAAATGTAGTAACCTGATTTTTTTCTGCTTTTGCTTGATATTAAGGTTTCTTCAAAATTATCAACAACATTTGGAAAGCAAAGCCTGAAAAGCTCCTTTTCCTCAATGGTGGTATAGTGATCTGCCTGGCTTATATCATCCTCATCTAGAACAAGGCAGGTGTGGGATAGAACACAGGTAAAGATATCATTCTTAAGCCTGAAATTTATTGTTGAATGAAACAATTTAACTAATTGCAATCTTTTACCCATTTTCTGCCAGTTGACTTCAAAACATGGAATGCCCTGTCTAACACGTGCCTTAACAATACTGCAAACACCACACACAGCCTTATCAATGCATACTCAATTCATAGTGTGCTCCTGAGCTTAATGAATCTATAAGAAAGACTGATTAGAGAGCGAAAAATGTGCTTTCAGTGGACCTTGGAGTCAAGCGAACTATATCTAAACTGCATAGCCACAATCGTTTCTGGTATAACTGATATACATTACACACCTTAGTGGCCTCAGATAAACACGGAGATTGTCCATCCCTTTGTCCCTGATCTGTGTGAGGTCATGCAATGTGAGCAGAGGGAGAACCTTATCAAACGAATACTCCTCAGCCCACTCCAACGTATCAGTGTGGAATTTCTGCCATCACCAGTTGTGTCAAAAAGATAAGATGAATGATAAAGATTAGTTGACTTAAACAATGTTGTTGCTTGTAATGACAACTTTGGGAAGTGGTCTTACTTGCAATGCAAAAATCCTTGGTCGCTTCCAAATAAGTGGACCTCTTGGAAGCTTGTCTCTTGACTCGAGGAATTCCTTGATTACCTAAGGAGAGCATACGATTCAACCGGATAACATTGCCCCACGTGTTAATAATGATTTACAGGTATCCATTCATCCAATGCACACCTCTAAAAATCTAGGGAACAGGTCACTGACCTCTTTGTCTGGGAAGCCTTTAAGGGTCAAAGCCTTTTTCCTGATGGTTTGTTCCATTTCAACACCTTTGATATAATTGGTGTGCCATTCACACTGACAGGGGTTGTTCTTGTTAGAAGCCATACAGATCATCATCTCACAAGAAGGGCAACCTTTGAAAGCATGCTGCTGCGTCTCACCTGAAAAAAAGGACCCAAATGGAGTCAAGCAGTCTGTGATTGAATGCCTGTTGAAGCCACCTGTTGGTTAAGCTATTAATTGTGTGACTTAACTACCCACCCACATGTCCACATTCAGCACAGTGGACTGGAGCAGGATGGGACAGTAAATCACTGGCTGGTTTTTTCCCAGTCCATTCCTCAAATCTAACAGAGAGCAACATAACACTTGCATAAGTGATCAAGCAACAACAAGGCAACAATGGTAATATATATATATATATATATATATATATATATATATATATATATATATATATATATATATATATATATATATATATATATGCATACAAGTTTATCTTTTGATTGAACAACCTGGTCAGGACAGGGAATCTCACAGGGACGGTGGCCATGTAGCGCATAGCAGTTTCTTTGCCAACACCAGGCACCCCTCGCGGAACATAGTCACACCCCAGGAGCAGACTGAGAGCCACCAGCTTCTCTCTACTCAGGAGGAGTCGCGACTCTATATCATCCATGCTGTAACTCTCCACGTGAGGATCCTGATCAACAACACCACAACAATCAGAGACATACTCAACCGACAAGCTCCATATGTCAACAAGATGCTCCCTACCACATGTATTCCTTGTCTCGTGAGAGAGCTCACCTTCGTGTTGATGGTGAAGTTCCTATAGACTACGGTAGCACCATACAAGAAAGCATCACCATCATTAGTGATGCAGGCATCCACCATCTTATCACAGAAACATGCATTGAGAAATGCAATTCCAATAGATGGTGAGCATGCAACTCATGAGTGATTGAGGGAATCAAATCCAATATTAATATAGTAGATGAGAGAGTATGTGAAAGCATAGAACCTGCTTGGCATTGAGCAGAGCACACATTGCCTCAGCCTCTCCTTCACTTTGTACTACTGGCACCCCAATATACTCTAGCATTACACAGCACTGACACACACACAGCATTTATCAAGATGCATGCATATAAAGAGTGATATTTTTCTTTTTACAGTGGCATTCATGACTTAAAACACAAACACAGTATTCACCTCTTTGATTATGGATTTAAAATGTGACCGGGACATTTTTGAAGTCTGCCTATGAACTGTGCTTTTAGAACCTTGAACCTTCCGAGAAGCACCAGAATCAAGCCGTTTACATATAGTGTCCCACTTGAGAGCAGGGGGAGTGCCTTCCACCACAAAGACTAACTGGATCCCCAGCTGCAGTAAATGGCAGATACGGAAGAAGAGATTCCTAGAAACACAAAAAAAACCCTTAATTGTATTGATATATGCCAGGCAGAAAACAAAATGCTTGTTTATAAATGGAACAGTCAACCGTAATGCTTGTACTAAATCCAGAAATACTTATTTGAAAAGATAAACATTATAAACATTGACCTAAGGTGAGGCTTCACCACACCCTGTAGTTGCTTCATTGACTTGACCTCACAAATCCAGATGCTAAGGTCCACAGCCAGTTTCTGTCCACGGAGATCTTCAAGCTTTCTGTGTTTACTGACCGGTGACAGGATTGACCAAAGATCTTTCACCCCCATGCTGATGAAGATGAAAACAGGAAATGAATTTGGAGTTTGTAATGCAAATATGGAAAACAAATTGTTTACGACAGGCTCAGTGCTATTTCTTCATCTCTACTCTGCCATAACATGATACCTGTATACTAGTTACTATACAGAGACTCTTTACTGTATTCGAACTGGTACTACTGCTAAAGTTTATAACGGCCAAACGCTTGGGCTATGACAACAAAAGCCTTATGGATTAATCCTTACTTTCTGGTATTTAGTTGGAGGCATCCAATTCAATGGCAGGGTTTTATATAGCCCCGGTCGGACAGTAATATAAATATCAATAAGACGTCGTGCACGGCTAGGTTTTGTACGACTCCCGAGTGCCCCACAGTCTTTTGACACCTCACCCAGTCACATTATAAGCTTTATAATAAGGGTAGTCCTCTGTATATAACTTGGTGGCAACGACGTTTAACATTGTTGAGGGTTTGAAGAATAGAACTGCGCGCGTCATCGCTCATCCATTGAGGAACAACATCTTTAATAATTAACATATCGCGCTGTTAGCGTTACCCATTTTTCATACTTCCCGCTTTTATGAAGAGCGAGCTCGTAAGCACACATTCTCGCCCGGAACTTGTGCGATCAATTCGAGCTGATTAAAAACAAAGGCGCTATGTTCTAGATGTCTTGCTTGTCATTGGAAACCGAGTGCCAGTGATTAAAACTGCATTGATAGTATATATCTAGCTACACGGGGTTCAGCACCAGGAGACCACCACCCCCCTCGCAAAAAGGGAAAAGTGATGATCACTAATCACTAATTTTCCCACTATTGGACACTTACTATTCACCATTCGATTGCTGACATATGTCATCGGCAGACATGATAGTTATGTGTACGATTTCAAGTTTGGTGAACATATATTGATAAATACGGATATATTTTCGACAAATCATCACCATCATTACATAAATATATTTAATTAACTCATGGCGGCGATATCATGGCGGCGACCATGTTTAATTTATTTGAGAAAGTTGACATTGTAAAAACGCATATGCTCTAACAATATTTTTTAGTAAAATTGATACCAGTAACGTGAAGAAACAGCTTAGAAAAAAATTGTAAATACGTTTGAACACCCCCCCCCCCCCCCACCCTTTGATATATGTAAATCGAATGTTTTACAGAAATTAAGTGTCAGCTGTTCAGCAACAAGAGCAACATATATGTTCATATGCTTTTGAAAATTTTATCCTCAAAATTTATTGATTGAGACCTGGTATTTGTGCATACAGGAAGTTATTTCCTCTCATAGAATATGGTGCAAGTTTAGATCAGAACCAATTAGCTGGGAATGTGAATAGTCTTCATGCTTTGTGTCAGACTACATTCTGTAATTTTTAATTGACCAATGCACAACTGATTAAAAAAGGTCAATTCGTGGTTCTTATGATATGAATCACTAAATATATTCGGAAAAAAAACAACCATCCAAGATATTCATAACATTTCATCCGATTATGCTTTTTGCGTTATATATAACTGCGTAATTGGTAAATGTATAGACAAGCAATACATCTGCAAACAGCCAATGACAGTTGTAATCAACTGTTGCGGATGAATCTATTATCATTATATGGTAATCAACAGTTCTTGGAAGGAAACATTACAATGTCGCAATCTTGTTCAATAGCTAATAAATACCTCTAGAAATTTACCCCAGTCTATAAAGAAAAATTTGGAAAAAAATCGAATTTAAAAGGACTTGATTGAAAGAAATTTAGTGGAAATTACCCTTCCACGCGATATTGTTCAAACGATCATCTAGGAAACAATTTCATTTTGTCCTCGTAAAAAATTTATCATCAGTGATCTGTACCATAACAATGGCTAGTGGAATTTTTTTTCGCGTGTAGAGAACGTGGTAAGCTTGGCACCTGGGCGATTTGTGAAGTTACTGATGCCGTTCGGTAAATACTTCTCATATGCACTCCAAGTATATTGTGAACACAAATGACAAGGCGACAAATAGGTTGTATGATCATTAAGCTTTATGTATATTTAAATTCCAAGGAGACTGTTGATAGCTTAACCCTCTTTTCTTCTCCAGTAAAAAACCGTATCACAGTACGAATGTCACGTCGGCTCGTTCGATCGCTGGTGGAAATATTACATAGGAATACCGGGAATGTATGTCGGTTCTAAAATGACGCTGAAGTAATTGCTAGTTCCTGGTTTCATTTTGAGTAATCACTTGTTGCTCAATTACTGGTGATCTTATTTAATGAATGACACATGCCGCATGCATATGTTGAATGGATATCGACGTAGACTTGGTGTTAGTCTTGAATAGATGACTATGTCCACTTGTTGTTGGCTCAAATCGAAAACCTCCATGTTATTGCTATCAGGTAGACGTTCCTGATATGTTGTTACTTCACTTTTTCACCTCAATGGTTATAACATTCACAATAGCTATTTGATTTAAATGTGTGTCCATGTTGGAATATATAATGGTGAACAGCGGTACATTCATTGAGAATGTACATTCATACTTATTTGCTACTTATACCAATTTGTTCCTATTAAAAGTGGCTGATGAAAAAAATATATGCAAACTTGGGAATAGCCTTGCACACATATTTCATTGCATAGACTTCTGTTGGGGCTAATTCGGGTAAAGGTAAATATAATATATAATGATACATGTGTTGCCAATCGCATTTAAAACCATACTTGGTTTCATGTTTTGACTTGTTTTGTTATTCTACATAATTACAATTGAGTTGATATTTTTGCAGGTGCTGGCTGGTGATTGACTGCTGTGTTTGCTCAGGTACACCTCCAATGCCCCAACCATGGAGCAGCTCAACATGCAAATGGAGTTTGATATCAAGAGCGAGCCCAGCATGTTGATGATCTCCACCAGTAATGGTTCCACCGTCGATGGCAGCTTCTTTGTTAATGCTCTGGAAGACATGGCTCAATCCAACATGGTCACCGCCCCTAGGATGGTCAACTCAGAACCAACTACCCCCAATATCCTCAGTGTTAACACGCCTTCCACCGTTGTTGTTGTTCAGCCAATCACGAATCCTATTCTGTCCCAGTCTCAAACAATACCTCTCATCACTAACTCAGCATCCATTACTATTGCTACCCAACCATCACTCTCTGCAAACCCTCTGCAGTCTCCGACCGTGACAGCAGCCATGCAGTCCAGCCCAACATCTCTAAGCAACAATTCTAACCCTGACTTGCTTGCAACATCATCAGCAGCTGCACACTTCGCACAACCAGGTATGCACATTCCCTTTTACCCCTCAATGTGTTTGTTCTGCAATAGTATGTAATGCGGTGCCAGGAAAATGATATTTGACTGTATTGTTCCCTGCTAAGTACTGAAAACAGGGTCTTATCCAGAGACCCGTCCACCTGTCCGTTTGACAGATGATTGTTGATATAGACTGGCTGGTATTTTCTCCAAAAGACAGTTCACCTGCCAACCCGTCCGCGCCTCCCTGGCCGGAATCAAGAAATTAGCCCAGTCAATACAATAGCTCATTTAAAGACGATCAGTGATGCAAAGTGTTGGTCGCTCAAATACGATCAAGATGAATACTGCTCTGTTTGATAACGCTTATAATGATGCATGGGTTTGAATCAGTGTCATAATACTTTAATGATGGTGAACAACTGTGAATGGAGTGACAACCAGCTTAGTCTCCTTGCAAAGCAAGGTCCCAGTCCATGTCAATTTCATTACTTCTCTAAAATGATAAGCAAAAAATGTTTGAGGTTTGTAAGAATAATGACAATTAGAAGGGCGGCATGCATTGTGCACGGTTGATTGGAGCATCATTCTGAAATGTCTGCCTCACAGTATCACTTTTGCCTTGATCTGATAAACTTTTGGTCTGCTCTGTTGGCTTGCTTATGAAGCTCACAAATTGCACTTTGGTAAAATATCAAAATATCATATCGAACTCGAAGCGGAGTCGTTGACTAAGTTTTTATTTTGCAGAAGGTGCCAAAAGATATTGCAGTGATGGCGCGTAGGCTTGTGCCAGCGCAAGTTGTCACATTCATGATAAGGGTGTTGTGAAAGAAAAGCACTGTGGTGTAAACTGTTGTCTCGGAGGATGGGGGTGGCCTGGGTTGATGGCTATACGGAGGTGGCGTATTGACTGTATTGTGGGGGGGGGATGCCAGTACTAATAGACAATATGCATTAACATTAGTAAGAAAGCTAAGCCTGATAGTATTGTGATGCAATCTCATGATAGTAACCCCATGACAGTAATGCTAATGTGAAAGTGGTTTCTGCTAAAGTGATATTATCGTGATAGTCAAAATTGAACCCGATAGTCAGCCCTGTTGATTGCAGTATTCTGCCATGTCCTATCTGAACTGTTGAGTTTGGGAAAAACTTGAGCACATCTTCCCTAACTAAGATAATCTTGTGTCTTTCTGCTCTGGAATCAGCTGAACAGTTAGGCAAATTCAAGATGCAGATACCATTAAATCAATGCATATACCCTGGTTTATTTAGTACTGAATCAATGGAAGTCCATTTCACCTTGATGCTACAATGGAGTTCCTTCAGTCAGAATGTCCAGACCACACCCTCTACCCACCCAGAGCTGATACTGCTGGTAAATGACACCTGTTGGCCACTATCGGTGACTGCCAGACACAGGTTTTACTGCTGAGTCTGCACTTAATACCCTGGGTTATGGTGGTTACGAGGTAAATCTGTAGGATACAGAGGAACGTTCAACCCGTTGGAGCCTGCTTGGTGTGGGTGTTGGTTATATGCTGAATTGAATTTGTGGACCCAGGCACATAGGGGTGCTAACATTGCCAACCCACTTGTCTGTGAGTTCTACTCTCAGGTCTCTTCTCATTCTCTACCAGGCATAGGCAAGTGGAAAGTCAGATGGCAACTTATGTTTTATAAGGATACTATGGTCAATTCATCTGCTACTCACTTGTTGCAGATGTTGGTGAAAAACTAAAATTACTCCCCCTATACACACTCGAGAAGTCCATGCTGACGTTATTCCTTGGCAGAATTAAGTTGAAATATATATATGTGTAGAAGTTGTGAGATCTCCTGCACGTAATTCTGCTTCATATGAGTGTGAATGTGCCGCTGCTCGTAGCTGTTTGTTGCTCTTTACAGGCCCTTGAATTGATGCTTTTGGGCTTTGGTGTACAGTTTATTTTATATGCCTGTGAAAATCTGATTTTTGCTAATTGCTGCTGGCTGGCATTGACATTTTACCATTGCACATGTATTATCTCTCATGAATGTAAGAAGGGTTTTTTGGGGAGTTTATTCTATTCAGCCAAATCAAGATATGCACTCATGTGTCTGTGAAGATGTGTAAAGGGAAGACGTGTCACCTCAGCTGACACGACCTAGACAAATCTCGCGTGTGGCACATCAGACAAGCCCTAGATTATTTAATGGCTTCTTCCCCCCCACCCCAGCATTCGTCAGCTGAAACTGTTATCATCATTACTATGCACTGTTTGCATTGGAATGGGTCTGGTTTGGATGTCAGCAAGCTGTCTTGTTGTTTAGCATAGTTTATTCGTGTAACCACAAAACGTGCTAGACTGAGTATGTCAGAGTGGCTGCTACAGTTCTGAATCTATCAACCTACAGATGGCAACGATCTGTCAGATCTATCGGAGATTGACCCAGAATTGATGAGATAAGTCGTCCAGAAAAATATGATCTGGATGTTGAATGATCAGCGCATGTGATCGTGGTGTGTGGACGCAAGCAGCTGCAACCCGCTACAACGGGACTTGTCTAAAAATAGATGCGAGCCCAGGAAGCTGATCAATGATTGAAGACAAAATGACTTCAGCAGTCTTTGATAAATGCATTGGGCCAGGAAGGAGCTAGCAAGCTGGGTTTGACATTACCATGCAGGGCCTTGAAACTACCAAGTAAATAGTAAAGATCGGGTTAGTTTTCTCATATGTAAAGCTTCTATTCCTAATGGAGATGTGTATTGTATGTAACACATGCATCCAATTGCAAGAGTTTCATTTCACTTGCCCATGCTTGCCTTATGCCTACCATTCCATTAGATATAGCGAACCAAGGTGTATGTAAAATACCATCTATGTTGGTCGTTGGGCTTACATGCTAGCCACACACACTATATTAGTCTATAGTATATGTGCTAGACCTACACATTTCCGTGCTAGCCACACACGCTTCCTTGCTAGACCTACACACTACCGTGCTGGCCATACCCACTACCGTGCTAGCCACACACACTACATTTGCTAGC
The DNA here is from genome assembly GCA_034190875.2 of Urechis unicinctus. Classification (NCBI taxonomy): domain Eukaryota; kingdom Metazoa; phylum Annelida; class Polychaeta; order Xenopneusta; family Urechidae; genus Urechis; species Urechis unicinctus. The sequence continues at coordinate 36,163,608 of CM067358.1, forward strand.
CACGCACACTACCTGTGCTAGATATGCACATACTTATGCTAGCCCTACACACGGCTGATTAAACGCGCTGCCAGTGCCATACTCTTGTCATGTGATTTCCGTTACATGTCGTGTAGTTCGCCCGCCATCTGTAGCACCAGTATGCCAGCCACGTTATGCTGAGGTTACACTTGTTATTTGCCACTGGTCGCGTCGGCTGTGAGATAAGATAGCAGTCAGTATCTGTTGGTTGGGCAAAGGCACGATGTGCTTGTCGGCTTGTCGCTTCTAGCCACAAGACAATCTACGCAATGGATAAGCCAAGAACACGTTGTTGTCATCCTTCGAACATTACTTTTGCACCTGTTGGTATACAATTTATGTTCAAAGCCGCCACAATGACTCATGGGCGCATAATGAGTTGATTGGGATGAATGTGGTGTGGGTTGGGGGGGGGGGGTGTGCTGCTATGTACATGTGCTTTATGTCCCATCACCAGTTAATACGGACCCACCGCAACATGACAAGTGTATGTTTGACAAGTGTGGGGGTGTCCATGCTGGATATTGACATCTTCTATACTGACCAATATCATGACTTGTGACTTATTCTTCCCAATGGTTACACTAGTCCCAGAAAACTCACACCGCCGTCAATAACAACAAACACTCGCCATCCTCGTCTCTCTTCGTCTGATACTCGATGAACATAATGTTAACAAGATATAAGTAGGTCTGGTGGGCGAGCGGCTCGTGCGCGGCGCGCGCAGCGTCTTAGGCATCATCCCGCTAGCGTGGCGCGTTCTACGCGTTCCCTGGCCATTGATTTCTGTTCAAGGACTATTCATTGTATTTTCATGGCGATGTGTTGTGTTGGTGAGGGGTTTGGTTGGGAGAGGGGGGCTCATCACTGGTCCGGCCTCAGGTGCCTATTGACGTTATTGATGGCATGAATGTGCCCAGTAGGCCCCTACCAATGCCTCGGGCTGCTATATAGGGGCGTATAGTTGGTCGGGTGCATTTTGGGATAGGGGCTGAGTGGGTGGGTGTGAAAGGGATGGGGCCCAAGGGGGTGTCTGAATTGGGCATATAATATATGCTCAGTCGTAATTGTTGTTACTTGATGTATATGTGTATGCACACACCTGCGCATATGTATATTTTATGCGTGTGTGTGATATTTGCCAAAGGACTCCAGCATACTGTACTATGTAGGCCCACGTGATGTTGTTATTGTTGGTAGGGTGGAGATTTACGAGGCGCATCTCGGCAACATGTGACGCCATGTTCTGCTGTTGTCGTGGACGGAATAATCATACTGTTACGTTGATATCGGGAGATGCTCGTGGTGGGGCTCCATCCCTGTACATCAGGGTGTGTGTGGGGGAGGGGGCTACTATTGGGTAGGGTGCCGTATCGCCGCCGATGTCGCGCGCGCTGCCAGGATACAGCATTCGAGCTCTTCCCAGTCTCTAATGCTGCATCGGAATGTGAGGTTGAGAGGCATCGCTGTGGGTAGCTCCGGTGTAACGGTAACATGAATTTATACCGTTACGAACAGTTAGTCAAAACACAGTCGGCGATATTTAGTTTGGACTATATCTCGCGAAGGGCTACATTTCGCACCTAGAAAATAACATATATCAAGAGCCTTTACAAAAAATAGACCTTTCGCTCCAAAAACTTACCACCACTCGACGCTATTCTTCAATAAATGCCATCGATAGTTCGTTTCCGAACAAATCGCGATACGAAGTCTGCCATTTTGGAAACTATTAATTCTCGCGATTTCCCGCATTGCCTTAGCATCCCAAGTGGGGGGCACTTACCCTAACTCGGATAGGGTGTGCCGCGGGACCTCGAAATCCCGTACCCGTTGAACTCGTTGAGAATGAGAAAAAGTATACTCCATCGTACAAGGTATTATGCGATTGTCTAACCCGTCGTAAAAGTCGAGATGTCAAAAAAAACACCCCCTTCGTGCGGCACATGTATACTATATCATTACACTTAAGTGCCCCCCCCCCGGGCTTAGCATTAGACTTCGTCATTCTGCGCGCATGGCAATGCATGTGGTCTTGAACTTGTAAACAAACATGTTGCTGTGTTTCTGACTTTTTACCGCTTCCCAAATTGATCGAACTATAAATAATTACCATGGATGAATCCCCCGCGCCGAAAGGGATAAAATCGTCCGTAAAACATCATTGCATTCTATAACTCCATCACTTGTGTATGTTTTGTGCTTGGTAGTTGTCTGAATCGATCTAAAAATATTCGCATTGCGTTGTTTCGAAAAAGGTAAGACGTCTCAGCCATCTGTTATATGGCAGCATCCCTTGATGCAGACTAAGTGCTGATAAATGTAAAGGCGACTTATCGATAAGCCACAGCAGGTGTGGAAGGATACAGCCCGTCTCTGATGATGCTCGTCTCGTCACGTGGCTGTTGTGTTAGCATGTGACCAGTAGTAGTATGCCTGCAGCTTCACGTCCTTCTTCTTTAGGTTTTACATACCTACATTATGGCAATGTAAGCAATAGTTTTTATCGTGTCCAAGCGGATGACCGTCTGCGAGCTTCGATGAAACCGCATTGGCGATAACTCGCCTACCCCACCCCTTCCTCTTTATCCCCCCCCCCCCCCCCCCACCCACTCGCCCCTCTGACGAGGCATGACGGATGAGGGGCAGATATTGGCCGAACAGGTGCGACAAATCACGCTTGCTCAGACGGACTCACACAATGGCTGGGTCTCTTATATAACCCTTACCTTAATGATGACAGCTGACGTCCAGACTGGATTAGGTCTTGTCCGGTGCTGGCATGGCTGAATGATTTATCGCGCTCATTGTGCTCACATATGGTACGCGAAACTCGGACGTTTAAACATGCTATGTAAATGCATTGGATTCGGAGTGAGCTCCGTGTCCGTACCGGTTGCTTACCTCCAATTCCCACCTGACGATGACCCTGGATACATGTTCGATATGAACTGATGAATGCGATTTGGTCATTAATAGGACTATTGTTATTGCGCTATACAAACTCACGTACTACACAAGCTGTTTCAATGATGCTAGGAAAGGGGTGGGGGGGGGGGGGGGTGTTGGTTTTTGGATGAATACGGCCGAGACAGCCAACTCAACTTATATGTCCTCTCAAAAGCCTGACTTAAAGAATTCCTGGTCTAAAGCTTGTTGACCATTTTTGACGCGTATTTTATGGTAGCATGCGCGGACAAAAAAGTCAAACGTCTCAAGCATGCTTTTGATGTTTGGCAAAGTCACCGGCAAGTCATTACCCAGAGAGAGGGTGAAAACTGAATCGGCTTCCGGGCGCGTGGTAAGGCGAATTCAACTCGCCTGTTTTCAGTCGCCTTTGGCGGGACCCAACCCCCCCCCCCCCCCCCCCCCCCCCCCCCCCCCCCCACACCCTCACACACACCTCAAATTCCAAACATTGATATTCCGTACGGGCCAGTTTCCGAATTAATTAGTCCCGGTGTAGCAAGTAGAGAGCCCTTTGAAGTAAATATTCCAAACCCGTCACTTTCCATACCAATTAACATCAGCTCGTTTGATCTTCAATTAAAGTTACAGGTAATAGTACCTCCACGCTTGCTAATGACGCCACACACTTGTATAAGTATCTCCGTCCCCAGAAGGTAAACACATTCAGTATTCGATCAACAATATTGTCACCGTCGTACGCACTATGTTGGAAGGCCAACTCGGTACGACAAGGAAGAGAAACGGAAGTCCGTCTCATCTCTAACAAGGATATCACCAGTGTTACCAGTTTATTTAGATAAGAACCTTTAAATTGATATTTGGACTTGAGGGATACGGGATCCGTTTACCTACCTAAAAGAATGATAAACTCATTATCACCGTCACATCTCAACAAGAACCAGTGACTCTCATCATTCCTCATTAGCTAGATTCAACCGTGTCATACTCTGAAGAAATAGTCCGGTTGGCTGCCAATGTTTCTGGCTGCCAGTAATTGGCGACAATAGCGAACACGACGCGTGTGTTCTGGCACTATGAGACTTCCTGGCATTAGGCGTGTTTCCGAGTGCCTTTCATCGCACGTCCGTCGTGTTAATCGCTGTGGTTAATGCTAATGAATGGACCCTCCATTAACACAAGCTGTGTGAGGGGTGTGGCCGAGGCTGTCATTCGTTTGCCGTGTCGCATTAGCCCGAGTCTGCAAGTTTCCTTGCTGTGTAACGAGATTATGTTAGGTGTTCAGCTGTGACGTCACATCGTCAATAAGCGGGTATAATTGTAACGGAGAGATGTAAGGTTAACGTAATCCTTGCGCTTTGTCGTGTCGTTATAACATGACGGAACTACACTCCCCAGCTTAACGTATTGTGATCACATGACGCAACTCGATAACCCTAGCTTAAGGGTCGATAACCATTAAACTCTTATTAATCTCCTAACTGTCTCAATATCAGCCTCATTTCACCAACACGAGTGGTGTTCTCACTTTCCATTTGTCTCTTGCCCATAGTCCCCCCCCCCCACAACCCCTAGCTCTTCCCCCCCCCCCCCCACCCCCTGTCACTCAGCCTCCGTCTTAGGATCACTCGATACTCCATTCCGACCAGCATGGCGCAATCTAGCCCTACATGTTACCGTTACGACCGGAGCTAGGCGCAATCAGCCTCACTCATCCGGCCTGCTCACGCTTCTCAGATCTCTTACGATGTGATAAGTGACTCGTTTCTCTTACTTTGGTTCCAGGATCGGCTGATAATGATCCCTTAATTAATGCGAGGGGGTAGTGGCGCGTAGGGTGTCTTTTGATCCTTCACCGACTTAGACTGATACTTAATAGTACTCGGACGTATAATTTATACATGATAAGCTGTGACCCATTATGACGCGACCATAGCAAATAGGACGTTTTATACACATAATAAACTCATGTTAACAGCATATCGGCAATATCGCTATCTGACACACACTCTGTAATACACATCATCACTTCCACTATAGGTATTTCGTAACATCTTCCTACCCATCAAATCATTAATACTTTTCTGGTTCTATTTTTATAGGATGGGCGGGGTTGGGGGTGGAGGACGGTTGTTGCTTGCGTTCGGATGGCTGGGTTGGGTGGCGATTTACCAAACCAAGTTCCCAGTGGAGGCTGTAATTATCCTAACATTAAAAATAGATGATTCGTATTGGTCCTTAGTTGGAACAGCTATCCAATTAAACACGAATTATGGGTATATTATGACGTAACCCTAATTGTCTAATACGTCGGTCTTCGACTGTACTCGCTTTTTATAAATGAATGGCCTCCGGGTAGATAAGTATGGCATTTAGTCATTGTGTCTGGTCATTGAATGGGACTTGAACACTCACATTGAAATCTGCTAATGTTAATGGCCCTTTCTGTTCCATGAACATCTGTCACCTTGATGTAGCTGTGACGGGGTTAAGGTGGGGGAGGTGGTGGTGTACTGTTAGACTAGCTACCGAGCAATGCTGTCTGAGACTATATATCATGGCTTCCCCGCTGTCGTCTGCTTGATTCACGACAGAAAAGAAGGTAGTTGCAGAACGCTTTGTATTCAAACCAGGAACTCCTTCGTTCCTCCTTAATTCCAGTTCCACAACCAATCTGGCATATAAACGCGTGTTCCACCATTATCCTATCATGGTATATTTTGGATTTTCTCTGACAAAATGCTCGAAGACGGGGCCATTGTGTTTGACGCGGGGGTAGTCTATGTTGGGGAGAGTTGTGGGGTGTGGTCCGCCAGTTGAGAAAGTCCCCTGGGGCGGTAATGAATGGAGCGGAGGAAGTGATTTGTGATGTCCGCATTACCTCACTTAACGCCCCCATGTCGCCCTCCTGTAAGCTCTGTCATTAGAGACTTACGTCGAGTCGGACAAAGCCGCTGGCACAGACGTCTGTCGGGGCTCATGGAATATATAGAATAAAGCATGGGACACTTCAGGGTGTACTTAATATGGAAGAGTACTATTACTCCATGGACAGACGTATCGAACGCCCTAACTTATAGAAACGTTGACAAACTTTATATAGACAGACTGTCTACTATCTCATACGCTGACACATTATGTCAACTTACACAGTCAGATACTCGGTGGCAACTTACACACAGACAGACGCTCCACGTTGCGCCTGCAAAAAAGGTGCGAAAATAGCCAGACTGGTTCCAACAACACGGGGTCCCTGTATCATTGGTATACAAGATCAGCACTTATAACGCCTTGCATTTTGTCCTTATTTCACCCCCCAACAAACGCATACATGCACGCATGCACTTGCAAACACATACACACACCACCTCTCATCTTTTTACCCTCCCCCCCCCCCCCCCCCCCCAACCCCGCAACACCCCAAAAGTTAAAGTTAGATTTACAACCTTTCGGCCACTCGAGACATGAACGATAAACCAATTTAGGCAAATGAAATTCATCCCTTTTCACTCGTACCAGATTAATTGTTGCCTATTTCACCCCCCAACAAACGCATACATCCACGCATGTATGCGTTTGTTGGGGGGTGAAACTTATAATAGCTAATCATCCATAAGTTTTAGCCCCGATGATTCTCTAAATAACCATGTAAGTTTTATATTTCTCCGATTCTCCGAGATATTGCATCCCACACATAATCAGAATGCTGCAGCGAAAAGGAGCCAGTTAAAAGCGTTATCAGCGATGTGACGTGACACTCTATAGTCAGACGGGGTATTATTGACCCACGGGTGAACCGAACCTAGCTCGTCCATTCAGACTTGATTTACTCCCACTCACAAGTGTTGAATGTATCCGCTCTCTAATATTCTGTCCTTCATCCATGACGGCTCGCGGAGAAGCGTGTATCAGCGGGAAGCTGCCCTAAGAGAGGGCTGTCAATCATAAACTATTATCATACGCCGCCCCCGCCACCGCCTACCCGGGCCCTAATGACCCTGTCCGATATTCCTAAACGAAGAAAGTGATTAGGCGCCTATCTCTCTCAGATCACCAATAGTTTTAAAGAGTCACTGTATATGATGTCTGTAAATGACCGAAGTTTGTCATTAATTTATAACTGCTGAATGTCTTGTTGAAGATTCTGGATGCCTTGTACGTACGATGATTCAATCTGGTCAGCACATAACTGCGGTCATCGGATATGCACGTGTTAAGTCCCTAGAGAAGAAATATGTCTTGATGCGCGCGGTCAGTGTACGGAGTCTCCTCTACACACTAGTAATAGCCTACAAAGCGCTGCTTGTATGAGGTGGACGATGTAGCGTGTCTGGGGTGCGTACGTACCTATTCCTATATTGTTTATTTCAGCCACTTCACTACACGCTGTGCAACATCGACTTCCATGTATCAAGACCGGGTTAGGAAAACTGTAAACAAAGCAATTCTTGATAGCTTGATATGGGGAAGACAGACGACGGGCGACCAGGATGGGGATGGGGGTGGTAATGTTCTGATGCACCTGACGACCTGATGTAGGTGTGTGCTGGGGCTGGCTGAGTAGCGCTTCTTGTATACAGTATTGTCCATGTGGAACAGGTGTACGTCGCTTGCTAGTGTTGTAGTGTGTAGAAGAGAGAATATGGGTGGCTTTCTTGTTCTAGTAGGCCCTTGTGTCTACTTCTCGGATTACACCTAATAGTAATAGTGATGCGTTTCACCATCAACCGAAATTGATTCACACCGCGTGCTATATGGAGAAGACAGCCCTATTTGAATGATATAATATGACTTGTTGGCGCCGGTTTGTGACAGGTTGTTGCTGCACTACTGGTGATGGTTCATCCTGAAGCAATGTAGACATAAGTTATGCTCTTGTGGTGTGACATACTGTGATACCATTACCATGGTAGCATGATGTTGTTGCTGTAATGTTACATGACACAGGAATGTTAGAGGTAAGTAGTGCATTAGCTATGGTGATGGTAGATGTTGTAGCCATGGTGACAGTGTATGTGTGTTTGGGTTACAGGAGAAGGGCACCTGGCCATAGCTGACTCCAACAGCCCCAAGCAGGTGTTTGTTCCGTGTAAGGTGTGTGGAGACAAGGCCTCGGGATACCACTATGGGGTCACCTCATGCGAGGGATGCAAGGTCAGTCGGCTGTATCATTTATTCTGGCGGAGGCTCTGCTGAGTTTCTTGTATCTCAAACTGGTTTGGAATGGTTTATCGTAGAGAGCTTTATATAATGTTAGTAGGTTTCTGGAGGAGGAGCGTTAAGGTCTATCTTGTACTTACTCATTTGAACCATGTCAGAGTTTGAATAAGGATTATTTGACTTGTTAGAATGCCTCTTTGTGCCAGCCTCTTGATGTCCTCATTTTGTCTATGTCAGGGTTTCTTCCGGCGCAGCATACAGAAGCAGATTGAATACAGATGTCTCCGCGACGGCAAGTGTCTTGTGATGAGGCTCAACCGTAACCGCTGTCAGTACTGTCGATTCAAGAAGTGCCTGGCTGTGGGCATGTCCCGTGACTGTGAGTCTCGTTCTAGTGCTGCTTCTGTGTCATGTTAAGTTGAGCTCACGTTTCTCGGGTCTTGATACGTGGCTGTGCATGTGTGTATTATAGCTGTGAGATACGGTCGTGTTCCTAAACGGTCCCGTAGTCTGGACGAACAACGAGTTACTACCACAGGAGATTCACCGCCGGCATGCACAGCGCCACCTGTTGGTAACGAGGTGCTACAGGAGAGCCGACAGCTAGCCATGTATGATATCATCCTCACCATGTCCCAAGCTCACCACGCCAACTGCCTCACTACCGAGGACAAAGTCAAGAACCTCAGCAAGAAACCACTCTCCCTGGTCTGTAGCCATATCATATAACACCATGCAATCGAAAGATCACGTCATGAAAGACTCTATAGCCATATGATAGAACCCCACTTTCATCGGCTAGATCACGTCATGAAAGACTCTGTAGCCACATGATAGAACCCCCCTTTCATCGGCTAGATCACGTCATGAAAGTCTCTGTAGCCACATGATAGAACCCCCCTTTCATCGGCTAGATCACGTCATGAAAGTCTCTGTAGCCACATGATAGAACCCCCTGTTCATCGCTAGATCACGTCATGAAAGACTCTGTAGCCACATGATAGAACCCCCAGTTCATCTGCTAGATCACGTCATGAAAGACTCTGTAGCCACATGATAGAACCCCCCGTTCATCTGCTAGATCACGTCATGAAAGACTCTGTAGCCACATGATAGAACCCCCCGTTCATCAGCTAGATCACGTCATGAAAGACTGTTGCCACATGATAGAACCCCCCGTTCATCTGCTAGATCACGTCATGAAAGACTCTGTAGCCACATGATAGAACCCCCCGTTCATCTGCTAGATCACGTCATGAAAGACTCTGTAGCCACATGATAGAACCCCCCGTTCATCAGCTAGATCACGTCATGAAAGACTCTGTAGCCACATGATAGATCCCCCCGTTCATCTGCTAGATCATGTATGAAGGAATCACTGAATCATGGATAACTACTATCTTGGTTTCATCAACTTTCATTTGCCATCATTTACCAATTTTGAGTGATCTTTTCTCACTTTTCATGGGAACATTGGTGACAATTGAAATCTATAGTGGGAGAAATCCCTTTGAAGACAATCAACGTCACATGTGTGATTTGTGAGTGTAGAAGATGCCTTTATGATTGAGATGGTGATGCTGTATTTACAGTTAGATAAGCTGGACATGGGAGTGGGTGACCCACTAGGTGGCGCCACTAGTCTGGACGGCCATCGATGTCGTGTCTTTGAGAACCTGGCCTCACTCGTCACCCCTGTCATCAACCTAGTAGTGTCGTTTGCCAAGCAGGTGCCAGGTGAGTAGATTCTGTCAATGTCACAAGTCTCATCTCTCATAATGCGCTTCTGTCATATTTGACAAGGAATAATAGCAGCTAGCACTCATCATGGTAGCAAAGTGAAACGTCTGTGTTTCATTTCATTTGACCAGAAATCATCATGATATCTCTCCCTATTGTCACTCGTTGTTGGTAATCAACTCGTGATGTGTTAGGGTTCGGAGACTTATCTCAAGACGATCAGCTCATCCTCATAAAGGCCGGTTTCTTTGAGATTTGGCTGACACGTATGGTTCGCATGTTGAACCCCACTGATAACACGGTCATGTTTGGTGACGGCAGCGTGGTATCTCGTACAGAGCTCGAACTCGTCTACTCCGTGAGTCCTAATGCCTTCATATAAACTGGATTCTGTCAGATTGGCTTTTTGAACTGGCTCCTGTTTGTGGATATTCTGTGTTTCTATGGAGTTATGGCTAGGTGTTGTAATGACCTTGTTAAATTGCTGTGGTGTCTGCAGCCGGAGTTGGTGGCTTCTATGTTCTCCTTTGCCAAGGGCTTTGTGGCACTGAGGCTGAATGATACAGAGATTGGAATATTTACTGGTGTAGTCCTGGCTACTCCAGGTGAGTGGTTTCTCATACACTGAAGGGATCACAGCAAGTACAAAGGATTTGTGAATGGCAGTGACTGACCTGTGCATACTGACTGACTAGTGCCAAGTGACTGACCTGTGCAGACTGACTGACTAGTTCCAGGTGACTGACTAGTGCCAACTGGCTAGTGCAGACTGACTGACATGTGCTTGATGGTGATTTAGTTGGTGATATGTGGTGTTTTCAGATCGTCAGGGTCTGTCAAATAAGAAGGCCGTAGAAGTCACGCAGGACCGACTGATTGAAGCCCTCAAGCTTCAGATCACCCGCAACCATGCCCTCGAACCCAACCTCTTCGCAAGTATTCTTATGCGGATCCCAGAGCTGCGTACTCTGGGATCCAAGCACGGAGAACAGTTGAACTGGTTCAGGAAGAACTGGATCCAACTCAACCTACCACCATTATATGCGGAGATCTACGATGTGCCGCGGCTCGACACTGAGCTGCTGGGGGCGGGGGGCGATGAGATCAGCGAGGAGGAAAGGGGCACATTGCACATCGAGAATTATCCTGTGTCCCTGCAATAGGCTATTGACAAACGTGTGATTCCATTCTGCCAAGTCCAGTCGGGTCCTGGTGGTTGGTGTTTGACTGTGTGTGGTAGGGCTGTAGGCAAAATTGTAAATGTTAGTCCCAGGACATGGACTGGGCCACGGGTATTGTGGTGTTGATGGCGCAAGCATTGCAGTGGTCTGCTGCCATCCATTTGTTATTGACAGTTGACTGGTATAAACAATAACTCAGGTATTTAGTGACATAATTGCTCTAATTTTTTTTTAGTAAAGTGAGACTATTTTCAATAATACTTTTTGCGTATTGGGAACGTTTTTTAGCATGTTTTTTGCAATCCTATAGGAGAGGAATTGTTGTCTACAATAGGTGTGTGTACGTCCTGTAGTAATAGCTCTTTCCAGCAATTCCTCACATGTTGTTCTACGGATTGCCATCTCAGGTTTCATCAGTATCGGGTTGGTTTGTATAGCAAGAATGTATAACCTGTAAGGTTTATTTGTCAACTAGGCTTCATCCAGTTAAGAGCGGTTCATTTCGCACTCTACACACACCCAGTGTGTACTGATCAACAGAAATATACTCCTGCACCGCCACCTTACCTCCCAAATTTTGTAAGTTTTTTTTTTTGCATCGTTTAGTTTAATTGTTTTCAGGGAAGCATAGAGAATTCATCCATGCATGTGACTCATTTCTCATATAGTCTCTTTTCATGCATGTATTGTGCCATATTCCCCAAGAATCGGGCTATTGAATGAAAGTTCCCATTGAGGTGCTTTGAAGACACTGACAAGGTTGACCTTGGCTCACCTTGCAATGTTGATTTGTTGCCTGAATAGTCTATATTTCAAGAAAGACTTGCTTTTGGGCATTATCAATTAACCCATGTCACCAGTATTGTGGTGCACCAGATAACAGATGCATTGGAACCACTCCCCCCGGCTCTTATCACTTGGCAGATCCCATGTATAGTTTCCTTTGAGGTAACACTCACCATGAGTAATCAAGACTTCTGACACTTCCTCCTCTGTTGGTATATTTACAGGTGCACAGGTGTACCAAAATGCTGGATGAAACTGTGTGCAATGAACATTGATAAATATATGAATTTCACAGGGACACCAGTTTCAAAATGTATGGGAGATCAGGGAAGAATTCAACCATTAAAGGATAGATATGTCTTTTCTACCTCAAGTAGTAATCTTACCTCAGTTAACCTATGGTTATATAATGTGGTAAAACCACAGTAATTCTTTGGTAAACCAGTGGTTATTAGTTAGCTCAGGAAGGTGAGAAAAACAACCAGTAAGTTTTTTGTGCTGTTGGTATACCAGTTTTCAGGTTGTGGATTTTTGTTACGCAGAGTAAATTCTGTTTATATGATACCTACAGATAACCTCATATTGGAAGTTGGTCATTCAGTTTTCCCCATGTCCAACTGTTCTGCGTATGTCTTTTGTTGTTTCATTTTCTCCACGACTGGTGTGTATGCTTGACCACTTAGAATATTAAGTGAATCCTTGTTGTGGAATTCTCCTTTGGTAAATGTTGGAGGATTGTGTCTGTGAATATAGACTATAATCGTCACTACAATGGCGAGCCAAGGCAGGTTTGATTTGCTGAATGACGCTTGTGACATCTAGTGAGGGTGACCATACCACTCTGACAACACAACACATACCTCTACCCTCATTACAAGGGTACAATCATATTAAAAGCAAACTTAATTGCACTAATGAATTTCAGGAATTTTGTACATGAATTCTTTCCTGGTGTGGATGAGACTGTTTGTTGCCAGTGCCGTCCTCCACCTTGGTTAACATGAACATCTAGTAGAAGTCAACGATCAGCTTGTAGTATATGTCACTGTAGCATGTTGGTTGTTTCTCGGCAAACTTGTCCTACTACTCTGTGTGATTGAGTTACCCTGTTTATAAGTGCTTAAAAACAACTGTTGTCTGGGTTGTGGTGGGGGTATCTGTTAATGTGTGACTGTAGTGTCTTGTTGTAAATATTGATTGCTTAAACTATGTAACAGTGCCATTGAGTCTGTGGACTATAAAACATTAATTGGGCATGTTTTATACCAAAACACTTTGTGGTATCTTAATGCAAAAGCATAGGTGTATGATGTTTATTTTCATCAGTCTACTTTGGTACCCATCGAGGTAAGGTAGTCAAGTGGTGTAGGTACAACTATGTTTTTACCAGCAACGCTTGTGTACATTTGTCAGGACACCTTTGTTATTCTCTTTGGGACTACGCAACCTTTGTCAAAAGTAATAATCTTTTTTTGCCATTTTGCTGTATTCTTTGATAATGCTTTTCTGTATGTGCTTGTGCATTGTGTGAACTGCCAGGCTTTTTAACCATAATGTGCTTCTGCTATGTAGCAACTAGTGATTAGCTTATGTCAGGCTGTACCAGAATGTGCTTCTCCCTGTAAGAAGGAAAAGAGGCGCCATAAACTTGCCTCGTCTCTATGCGTCTTGCTCTTCCGTTGTGCCATATTTTACAAGTGAAGATTTGTTGTATCCCCTGTCACGTCTCTTGCTGCTTGTAGCTGCTACCTCTTCATAGCTGTTGCCATATTTATTGCCGGGAGATGTATGAAGGATATGAGGACATTGCTTTCTGGTCAGAACTCTGGAAATGAGGGCATGTTGTGCTGATCATAGGTGTGTTTTTACGGCTTGCTAGGATACTGGACAACCTTCCCATATGCAACAGTTACTATACCCTGGGTGGCATTGTGTATGTTCAAATGACTTTAGTCAATACATATGCTTTGGTTGACTTCTAATGCTCTGTATGCACATGATATCAGGGAGGTTTAAACATTAGTCTTATGCGCAGTAGCTTTTAAAGTTTTGCTTTGGTTTCTGTTATCCTTTGATAAACTTAGTTTCATTATCTGCATCATAATGCAATAATTGAAATCATAACGCTGAAATCAGATGGAGCTTTTCTTGTCATTGATATATATTTTCAATATGATGTCTGAATGGGATGGATATTTTATGAAAACACCTTTATTTCGTGGGTATTTTTATTTCAGTGATATACATTAATAAGTTAACATATAGTGACATCTTCTACCCTTCAGACCTAGTGACTGATTGGGAATCTTTCATCAGAAAAACATCTAGGGAACCCCATCTTACGGTGTAAATCGGAGTGGTACGACTACCAAACCATAACCAGACCCAATCATGTCAGTGAGACCCGATTCTCTAGCCGGTCGCTTGTCGTATGTTCAATGCTATTTTTAGACGTCATGAATTGAGTTTGTATCAGAAGTGTTGAACCTTCACCTGAGTTCAGCTCATTGATATATGCTCATATGCAACAAATCTTTGTGAATAAACTTTACATCTGCAAGCAGCTATTGCTAATTAACTCCTTACTAATGTAGATTTATTATATAAATAAGAATAATGGTTGCTCAGGTGTAAGAGCTTTATAAAACATCAGGGGTAGTGCTGGTTTATTCCATTGTGTGTAGTGATGTGTTGTCTGTAGTACGTACCAATACATTGTATGTCGGGTGATATGCATACAACATCTATACTTCATGTTGACTGCTCCAATGGAGTTGGGTATGGGGTCATCATTGGTGTGACCTCTTATCAAGCCCGGCATATATTGCTTCTTATGGATGGATATCATGTTTCATTTCTAAAATAGTTTTCTTTTTGAAAAATAAGATTGAATTTCATATGAAATATGCCTCATTCTTTTGATTGTTAGTTTCACAAGTTGTTCAGGCTGGAAAATGTAAAGGTTGAACTTATTTCATGTTATTGAAAGACGTTTCATCTGCCGAGCCTCCCTCAGGTAGCTGGGTACGTTACTGTGTTTGGCGAGTGCTTGGTGCATCTTGCTATGTTTAAATGTACAGGCTATACAGGTATTGTTCCACCTTCAGATTATTAATGTCTTGTCTATGAACTGTTGTGTATCTTTTCTAATCATGTCTGTCTGGGTGAAGATTTAGCATATATATGAAATATATATTGTATACTTATGTAGCATCAGATTGCCAGTAAACATTAAGAATCACCATCATGCATTGATTTTTATTCAGCCCCAGGGTGTACTTATCATCATGGCCTCACTACTGCTTAGAACCATAACACTATCAGTGGTTTGTTAAAAGAGAATAACCCATCCCCACACCTAATTCGTTTCACATCAGTCGAGCAAGTCAAGTTCATGAAAGAAATGCTTCCATAACCGCTGTACAATTTGTCGCTCTATCAGGCAATAGGCCTCCAACAGCTTTTAATAAAATTTTGAATCAAATTCCATGACAAGATCGAACACCAGCGTTTATGTATTGAATGGCACTTTCATGAGTCTCGGAACACTCCAATAATGTGATTGAAGCCTACAAGAGAAAACTGAGCACATGAGAGAAACCTGCTATATTAAATTTGTAGTCAACTGCATTAATTTCATTCAACAGGCTTTGTTGACAAATCAATCTACCTCAATGTATCAGATATACCTTTATGGAAGTTTACAGGCTGGCTGGTCACATTCATCTGGTGGGAGAACTACACCAAGGCACAGGCTAGGGTGTAAGCCCGGTGTTAGCAAGTTAAGTTATAACAATTTTCAAGCTATGTTGACAAAACATGCCACCTCGAAGTATCGCTTCAAATACACCTTAAGTGAATGAAATCAAGCCCACTGATAGCCTCTCCAATTTAAGTTATCTCCTGCCTTTTGTTTTGCTTGGAAGAAATTACAATAGATTTTGTGATTGCTAAAATAAGAGCATTCCCAATTCCCATGTTGGTTTTCATGGGTTTATCCTTCACAACTAGGGGTGGGGCACTTAAATGTATGTTTCACATATTCTGTCAGCCATTGAACACCTGCCTAGACAGGTCTCACCATGCAATGCCTTACTCAGTCCAAATTACTAAGTTTGTTAGCATGTTAGTGCCATTAATTGTTAACCCCACACAATAAGCAATTTCCACACTACAAGACTTATTTGAAATTAACAACCTGTGTGAAGGCTCATTCAGGGCTACAATTTTAGTTTGCAAGGAGCAACCAACATTAGGGTCAATGTGTTACTATAGACAGCTAGCTTTCACCATAAAAAAGTTGTCATAAAAGATTACAAATGTAAAGACACGAGTAAATGTCATGCAAGATCTGTGCAACGCAAGCTTTGAAGCTTCCATCCGCATATAACCAACTGGATACTAAGGAGGATGTTTCAGTTCAGATGAAAAACCTTTTTTGTACGAATGAAGACTTAACCAAGTGCCACAAGACCAGAGATGGCTCTCTCTCTATCAAGAAATTCAATCACCAGGAAAAAGAATTTATTTCCCAGTTGAGCACACAGCAGTGATAAGATTAGTCCTAAATATGGTCATCAGTAGAGCCCGTATAGAAAATAAACTTCATCACAATTCTCTCATTCAAAACAACCGTACAAGAATTTGACCGTTTGTCTGCAATGATAGGGCAGTTAAGGCTATGGCTAAATGGATAGGCGACATAGCTCATTTATAAGCAATCCAACGTAACACAAGTGATCTAGAACTTAATGAGGAAGATGCGTATATATTCTTAACACCACAAACAGTGAAAAACTGCAATATATAACATGTTAGGGAGGAAGGTTTCCACTGTGATAGCATCAGTCTGTAGCAAAGGACAGCATGAATGCCTCCCTAGACAACATAGTCAGGGAATTAACAATGGGATGTTGTTGCCATGGCATCTGCCTGTGTAATTATAGCAACATAGTGTTACTGTTGTTTACAGTCGCCAGGCTTTTGCTGATCCTGTAAACAGAAAATCAGCATTAAAGAGAAAGTATTTCAGCGACCACTAATTATTGGTTGACTGTAGGAAAAAAATTGATGCACGAATTGAAAAAACTGAATATTAATGTAACAAAATGATATTGCACAAAGGATTTAATTATGTGTTGCAGTTTCAAGCCAAAGAATTTGGTGAGCTTAAACATATCTAATTATATACCATAGTGACATAATGACAAAATCTGAACACTGCTTAAATAAGGATACCAATGTAACTGAATTAACCAACATGTTTATGCATGGACTGCTGGAATATATGGTAATCTCAAATATAACAAAACCATCCACAATTTACACATTAATTCAATTGCCCTTAAACCTCATTGACCAAGTAATCCCTCATCACATAAGTATGAACAATCACCACATAGGCAGAATGCATCAAGGCAGACAAAAATAACTGCATTACAAATCCTTTCACCAAGGAATTAACCTAGTAATATGATTGCTACACAACTAATTGGATTTTGTTTATTTCACCAGCTTCTTGATAGGTGCTATGTACAGTGGGCAATTAGTCAATGAACAAATCAAGGCAAGATAGGCATAGATTGGGAAAACACACACAACAATAATGGTAATGGGTTCAATCAGGGTTGAGAAAAACAAAATAAGCAATGGCAGAAATACTGCAACTAGGTTAGAGATGTTGATAGTGTGGTGAACTTCCTGCAAGCAATCAGTCACGTGAATTAGGTTGAGGAGCAGAGCGAGATAGGACGGGTTTATACCGAGGGGTGGAAGTCTGGGTCTTCATCTTCATTGTAATCACCATCTTCATCCTACAACACAACAGCGTTAGCTTGCTTAAGTGGAAAGGTAGAGGGGTGGTCAGTTGCACGTCAAGGATTAGGGTTTTGGGGTATTGGATCAAGTTTGACAGTTGAGCGAGACTAAACATCCACCCACCTCATCTTCCTCTTCACCCTCCTCATCAAACTGAAACACATCCAACCACATCACAATCAATTGACACTTCTGCAAATACAGCGATAACTTCTTCCATGCAGTAACCAAATCCAATTGAACTCTGATTCACTCACATCATCGTCCTCCAAGGCTTCCCCTGTGAAGTACAGCACGGCTCTAGGCACAATTCTTTCCCTAATGAAATGACCGATTTCAAAATCAGCTGCTAACAAGGCTTCCACGTCTTCATCCTATGAGACAAATAACGACGGTTGAGAGGCAGTTTTTGCAGACAACACTTGCAAAGAAACGATAAACTGGAGTGGAGAACATGGAGCCAAATATTGACGAGAAACTTACAGGGTCTTCCTCGTCAGGGACTGAAACATAGTCAAATCATACATCAAACCAGAGCAAGATGCAAAAGCTACTTCAGGCCAAACATCCAAGATAAGATTAGTTCAAGCTACTCAAGAATAAGCTCCACAATATAAGAGAGTAAGACATATAATACCAATGGTTTGTTTTGCAACATGATAGAAGGGCTGAATTCCATATAATGACACCTACCTTCTGGTGGATTGAAAAAGTTGAAGAAAGAGTCGTTCTGAACAGTTTTTGTCACAGTGCGTTTTGTGCCGCGCCCCTTGTGCTTTTGTGTTTTCTTCATGACTTTGACGGTTACATTTTTACCTTTCTTCCAGTCAATGGAACAGCTGCACAAAAGACAACTAATCACTTTACACAAAAATACAGCCTAATCAAGACATAGAAAATGGATTTAACTGAATAAAAATTCTCATATATGCACACACAAAAACACAATAGATACACACCCTTTGCATTTGATGATTTCAGGACCCTCGTAGCTGAAGGGATCTTCTGGATCGGGCTCTGTTCTCATCTCATACTCCTTGGTGAGCACTGTGTTGGTAAAGTAGTCGTTGGGAGCAAAGAGGAACTCCAACGTGAAGCCCTGAACGCAGTAGAGGGAGGCACAGTTAGTGTTTGTCATATACATATCTTGATTTTCTTAATTACATGATGGATAACACAAGGAAAAAGTTAGGTGAAAAAGGCGGGTGAGAGGAGAGAACCTACACTTGTTTTGGGAAATCATGGCCATGAATAAGTCCATTGAAATCAGTACAAGGACTATTTGAAATATGTAAACGTTATGATGGGGATCAAGAAGCACATACATCATGATTTTATTAACGTACCATGACTTGTCAGTTAATCAACACAAGTGAAAGGGGAAGAATATATATTTCACAACAACACCACCTTTTATCTCAATTGATTACGCAACTGGGACCTCTCCTATTAAAACAATGTTGGACCAAATATCAAGGCAAAACAAAAGCATGAGATTAATTTGTGCATGGAGGTATCCACAAATAATTATAGTTTTCACTTACAGCTGAGGAGCCTTCCTTGGAGAATTTTACTTTTATGTCATTTAAATTCTTGATAATGGGTTCGTCATGTTCCTGAAGTCAATAAAAGCCATTATCAACATCACACGAGATCACAATAAATGGCCGTAATCTAATGCTGAGAAAACACAGAAGACCCAGCCCATTGCTTACCTGTACCATGTCGTTTAACATGTTCACATTCTTAAACACCGTCAGCCAGAACTCAGGCACACCAGGTACGTCCTCCTCTGTTACATCACAACAGACATCATCACACTACCACAACAACTACAGCTGGAAAGAAATGGTGCGTCAAGTCACAAAACTCAACTTGGGATTGTTTCTGAGAAACAGCATTGAAGAACAGCTAAACAGCTAAGTGCAACAAATATTGGGCACAGATCCATATGGTATCAGTTCCACGTGAGACCTTTCTCATTTCAAGCCCACTCCAAAAACAATCCAAAGTAAATGGCAACTGCAGTCTACCCAACTAACTTGCAGTAGTTCAAAGGTCGATCAAGATGCCTAGGGGTTAGCCTTATTCTTTAGCAATAATAACAATGCTCTTAGTGTCTCTCAACAGGGGGTCACATGATACGGTACCAACTGACCCAATTATTGCACGAGTTCACTCAATATAGTGACAAAGCCAAATAGACTATGTCCACATCAATTACAGCGGCTCTCACCTTCCTTCTTCTCCTCAGTCGTATCCTCTTTCTGAGCATCCTTGTTGGGGAAGCTGCTTTCTTTAGTCTCATCTATCTCCTCCAGTTTTGCTTTGTTCTGTAAATCAGCCTGTATCATACAGCACCATTTAGATGATGAGGCAGGAGCCCCGACCACAAGCCCCATGGCAATGTTTCAACTATGCAATTGTCTTATCTTCACATTCACAAGACAGATAATCAAGAATGGAGTCGGGAATTTAATGTGCATGGTAAGGCCTGAGAATCACAAGTGCTCACCGAGAGATTGGCTTCATCTTCATCCTCTTCATCGCTAGGCCAGTCACAATCTGAGTCTGTTGGTTCCGTCTGAGCAGTCACAATATCCCGTCTCTGCCAACACACATACCAGAAAAACCAAGCTATAACATACACAAGCTTTATATGATAGTATTTCACTTTAACATCTAAAGAAGTAGTTGGTGCTGACCCTTTCATTAAGTGGGGTATATTGGGCAGCATATTTGCATTCCAACTCGTGCACTTCCTCGTAGAATTTAGCCTCTATCTTGATCATTTCATTCTGCAGTTTCTTCAAGGCTTTCAGTCTTCGCTTCACAACTTTGGGCAAACTTAACACACAAGATAGGCGACTGGTCATATAAAGACATCCTGCAAAAGTGATATCAGCAACAATACCTGAATACAATTAGAAGCAGAGTTTGAACCTTTGTATGTAGCCAGAGGGAGCTCCGATCATGCAGCCAAGTTTGTCCTGAAGTGCTGCCAATACACCCGGACTCTGCATCAAACTAGCTGTCAGTGCAGCTGCCTTAGAACCCTCCTTATCTAGATACACATGGTAATAATGGTTGTATTGCTCGATTTCACTCAATGAGAAAGCAGCAGCTGTTATTGAATTGTGACAACTTACTGTCTCCACTGGCATCGATTTCCTCTAATTCTTCCTCCTCCTCGTCCCCTTCCATATCCTCAACTTTTTTGCTGGATGACAAATCGCAAACATTTCAAGCAGCTTGCTATACGAAAGGTGGAAAATTTAAACATTTGAGGAATACATTAAGTCAGTAATCTATGTTCTCACTTTGAAATGTCAGCCATTGTTGGAAATTTGAAGGATTCTTATCCTGAAAACACAATTCAAGTCATTAGACCATTTTCCAATATTTATAACACAGTTTATCATGTTCTACATTGATGCACTTGACAAAATGTTCAAGTGAGCCAGGGCAACGTTGATTTGAAAAGGCTTAACATATACTTATCAAAGGTATATTCACAAGGGCCTTGGTCTTTTATGACAGGGGGTTACTAGCTCATCATCACCCAGTCGTAGGGAAAGCGTAGAACCACTAATCGCCTGGGAGTTTAGTACAGTTCACTGCGATCATGCCGTCTGACATTTTGCGATTCGATTTTTAAAACCAAGACTCTTGCACTCGTGCGAGGTTTTGACAGTCAAGAAATGAATTTTTCTTTAACCACCTGACATTGCGGCGCTATTATATATATAAATACGTACGATTTAGAATCGGTTGGTTGATAAATTTTAATAACTCCACGTGAAAGGCAAACTCACCCTGCTCAGCACGAGGAATATGGCGGCAAGTGACCGAAGGCAGGAAGAACAGCTTTCTTCATTGGTCTTCACGGTGTCACGTGACCATGATTATCCAACCCAAGAATGTTTAACTCGAATACCGCAGGCGGTAGAAAACGGCGGGTTCGTCAAATGAGATATTTCAACAAGAAGCCCAAAATCACTGATGCATGCTTTCGTTTCCCAGCAACCATATGTTCTGGTTTGACTTCGAGAGGGCCAACGATGCATTGAAGTCTTCACTGAAGACTCCAATACAAAGATTTCATTTGAGCGCTCTAAATTCAATGTTTTAATTACTTAGATTCACATCATGTTACCTGTGATTACATGCCTTACATTTGAGTAATATATATATGCTATATCCATTTATGTGAATTAAAGGCATAGTAAATTGAACTATGGAATGACTACTTCATATTGAGCTGCACATTGTACTAGGAATTATGCTGGTCCATTAGGGAACATTCATAGGAATCATCCCCTCTTGTACAGGGGGATGATTCACTTGTTTTCATTGAGCTGATATCTCACTGTGAAGCCTGAGGAATATTTATGCTTCAACTGCACCCAAAAAAGTGGCACTGCTCATTCAGATAGTCTATTGCTTACACTTTGTTGTGGACCACTGTCGCAATATCCAGCCACCATGTCAGGGAGTGGATTTATGAATAACATAATCTTTGTGAGACGAGGAATTGCAAGTGCAGTCTGCCTTCCCATAGTACCAGGTAATATTTTTTCAAATAGCGAAAAGTTCATCAGAGCAATAACTGGAGATATGTGCCAACATAACCTTGTTAAACAAAGAGACTAAGCATATTACTATTATTTTGAAGAAAGTGGCAACATAAAGATCCCTAATCCAATGTTGCACAGTAGTAAAGTAATATTTTTAGTAAAATGGAAAATATATCTTCAAGAAAATCCTTGCATTGAACTGTATTGTGTGGTACCAATTTTGATGAATAATTTACCATGAAAATCATTTTTCTTGTAAAAAGTTCATCAGAACATTTATTATCAGTTTCTAAATTGTCATATTGAAATATAATTTAATTATAGGGATGAGATCTTCGACTAAAAAAAGCTTTTGGTCAAACAGCAAGAGGGGAAGTACAAAGTAAACAAAGATCCTCATCATTTACTGGTTGTGTAAGCTGGCTAGCACATAACGTGCATCGGACTAAATCGCACTCTTGTCACAGCAGCATCAAATCAAAGAATTTAGATACAAAGATAGTCAGACAACTTTATGAATTGGATCAATAACATTATCTTATAATTGCAAAAGTCAAATCACATACATAATTGCAAAGTTCTTTCGATAGTTTTGAATCAGCTAGGGCAACTTAAATATTTCACACAATGAACAAATATTAGAATTATCCGTTTCTTCACTCTGGATGATGTACAGTATAATGAAAATGAAAATAGATAGTCACTTGATAATACCTCATTATAACAGGAGCAGTAACAAGAATTTGAATAAGTGCTGTATCTCAGCTGGGTGGAAATACTGAACTGGCTGTCGTTGCAGGAGTCAACACAGGTAGTTTTTGTTGGACAGCAGCTAATCCCGCTAACTGATGGATTCCTGAAGTCGAGAGTTGGAGTGCAGAAGGAGCTGATGAGACTTGAACGGGAACTGACAAAAGGTTATGATGTACAGCAGGTCTCAGAGTGACACTGCTTGGTGACACAGTAGGCAGTTGACCTCCAACTTTCATTGCTTGCATTACTTTTTGGGGAGTAGATGCAGCAGGCGGAACACCGGCAACGACACCCAGTGGGGTGGAACTCGCAGGTAAGAGCACCAGTTTGGGTCGATTGATGCCTGCTGCGGAAGACATACTTAGAGGCATTCCCTGGCTCTGCACAAGCTGACCATTTACATTTAAAAGCAGCAGTCTGGGGTTTTGGGCAGCAACCGGAGCTGAAACATGTGTCAATGGTAGAGGGTTTTGGTGGAGAATGTGAGGTTGAGTTGGTTGGATTACAGCAGATGGTGTAGGTAGTGGAGCAACAACTGCGTGACCAACAGGTGTCTTAGTTTCACCAAGATGGCTTTGTGCTACAACCATTTGTTGAGTGAAAGGTTGACTGGCTGAATGGATTACGCCAGATGACAAGGAAACACTTGGTGGTAATCTAAGTTGGCTGACTGTCTGTGATGAGGAGGGGGTAACCATGGCAACACTAGATATGGTGTGGCCAAGTTTACTAGGGGAGACTGTGACAGAAGACAGAAGTGGTCTAGGGGTGGCGTTCGGTATACTTGTCCCTGGGGTCAGAGTGTTAGCTACATGACTGGACACTGACACCTCTGCACCAAGCTGAATCTGAGTCAACTTACCCTCTTTGTCCTGTTGCACAACAAGCAACCCTTGACCTCCATTTGCTTTTGGAGCGATCATTTGTTGCAGGGCTGCACGAGGAAGAACAACACCAGGAGGCAGCACAATGCCTGGAACAGCCCCTTTTGCAGTCATAATGTTCTGGGGTGTGAGCTTCAAAGCCAGAGTTTTATTAGGGCGTACTGGAGGTGGAGCTGTTTCTGGCACTGTTATAGTTGGCGAGTCACTGGAGAAAACGTGTGACTTAGTGACAGTTTGTGTGGGAGGAAGAGAGGAAGGGGCCTGAAGAGACATGCCAGTCTCCTTACTTAGTATGTTAGGTACTACCGAGATGGGACCTTTCGTAGCACTTGTTGTCATAGTAACAGGCCGATGAGGCTGACGTGATGGCATCTGAAGAGGCGAGGATCCAACGACCTTGATCTGAGCTGTGGGAAGACTGGTATTCACTGTTGTGATCACAGTTTTGATTGCCTTGTCAATGGCCTGTTTCTTGGCTATGGCTACCTTGAGTTGATCAATAGTGATTTTCTTAACATTAGCCTGACTTGTACTCACAGATCCTGCTATCTTTATGTTCTGCAGAAGTCCTGATTGAACCACAGGTATTTGTGTTGGCTTTGATGTAACTAACTGTATTGTCTGGCCCTGCAAAGATGCTGCTTGGCTGATGGATATATTTACTGGTTCTGAAATTGCTAAAGCTGCCCCTGTATTATCAGTAGAGGTACCAACTTGAACCTGTTGACCTTGAAGTTGTACCTCTGTGGCACTGGCTAGGTTTTGAACCAACTTAGCCTTCTGGGGTACATGGATAGCTTGTAATTGCTGAACATTTGGCTGGACTTGCTTGATTTGTAGATTTGGTGCGAGTTTTTGTAAAGGTAGCTCGACAGTTTGCTGCAGGTTGACAGGGAGTCCTTGGTGAATTGGTGTGGGCTGGTTGATAATCTTGGCCTGGATTTGTTTCTGTTGCTGATTTGGAATCTGAATCTGCACCAGTTGAGCAAGTGGCTGGGTTTGCACAGGATCTTTGGACTGCATCAACAACTGTGTTTCTGGAAGTGAGGCTTTTGCTTGAGATGGCGTGGCAAGTATACGAGTTCCTGCGACAACTTGATGTTCCTGGAGAACTGTTTTATTGGGCACACTGGCAATTTTCATATGAGGCTTTTGTTGGGTCTTGCTTATACCCAATTGAATAGGTGGCCGATTTGGATTGGCTATGGCTTGCAAATGAATAGTTTTGAGTTGATCTTCAGGTTGGGTTTGATAAAGAGCAGAATGGTTTTGAGCGAGGTGAATAACTGTGGATTGGGTATGTAGAGGAATGGTGTGACCTTGTTGATGTTGTTGCCCAGTACTGGCAGATTGTATTGTGACAGGCTGAAGTACCTGTGGGGCTTGAGCACTTGTAAGCACTTGCTGGGGGATATTACTGGGCTGTCTCAAAGTCTGAACTGAGCCCGAAGGCATCAAAAGCGATGATGAAAGAGAGGGTTTAGTATCCAAGCTTGCCAACTGCTGTTTTTTCACTTCATCCTGAAACAATTTCTGGAAGCCAGAGACATCTGAAGGGTGTTCTGGTGCTTTTGTGACCATCACGCTGTTTTCCTGTATTACCTGGATGCTTGCTCCTTGAGGCAGTGAGCTAAGGAGTCCATGTGGCTGACTGACAGGAGGAGCTAAACGCACCTGTACCCCTACAGGTAGACGTGGTTGTGACGGTTGTACCAAAGTGACAGTGTTTAACAGTGGCTTCTGAAGGCCTTGTAACTGTGAGAGGGCCTGAGGTCCAGTGCTACAGACTGGCACATTGAGAGTGGTTCCCGCTGAGCATACAGCCATCTGAAGGCTACTCTGTTCCAGGACTCCACTGCTGCACACGGCTACAATCTTGGTCGTACCTAACCCGGGAATCACCTTATTCCCCTGTACCTGCTCAAGCAACTTCTTCACTGTTACATTGCTGGCATATTTGGACTTTTGAGGGGAACCTAGAAGCTTGAACTGAGGGTCAATGACTCCTTTATTGAGGAGCTCGGTGATACTAGCAGCTGTCTGAGGTAATGATGTCGAAGGTAGCATTGCCTGACTGGTTGAGGCTGCAACAACTGATGTCATAGCGATGGGTGCAGTCACCTTGGTGACGGAAATGGTAGAAGATAGATGGGCACTTGTTGTCATGGCAATCTGTGGATTTCCCACCAGATGCATGTTAGCCTGGTGTGCAGTGTGATGGGAAGAGGCAGAAGACAGAGGTACCACCGTGCTCACTGCAGCCTGCATCTCAACAGGCTTACTGACCAATGAAGGGGAGGGGTAAGTTGGAGGTCTCACTTTCTTCACTTTGGATTCCTGTTGCTTCAGCAGCTGTTGAATCACACTTGGCTCTAACTGGCCCACTGTGTTTAGGCTGTAGAAACGCAGACCTGCTTTAGAGGAGGCTGTGGCTGCTGTAACAGGAGTGGTTTTAGCAGGACTGAACGTAACAGTAGCCAAGCTGGGCTTGATGGTGGGGGTGGAAGTACTTGTCTGGCCAGCCAGCTGTAGTAGGCTAGATGCTGTAGGCAGCAGTTGACTGGTTCCCGGCGCAGAGGTCAGTTTGGCCATGCTGCTGCCCATAGAGGCTTGGGGCACAGTTTTAGCAAGTGCAGGTTGAGCAGTATGCTGCGCAGCTGCCAATAATGCCTGTATTGTTTTGGAGCCACCAGAAATTTCAGTGCTTGGTGGAGCCACATGAGCAGGGCGCTGTACCACTGGGCTCTGGCTAGGCTGCTTGGCTGGCATTCCAGGATGAAGGCCCTTAATGAGAACTGGCTGGTTACCTACCAGCCCTACACTGTACATACCAGGAGGCTGTGATTCGGCAAACTGCTTCAATTGGTTCAAGGTGACACTGCTAGGAGTGGCTGTGGATGATGACAATGATGTTGATGATGATGATGTAGTTGTGGCTGGTTTACTCTTCTGAAGTATGTTAGGAGTTGAGGAGCGACTGCTGTCTTCAGATGGAGGCTTTTTCTTCTTCTTGATGCCCTGGTCTTCTGTGTTGTTGGGAATGATACGGCGCTTGCGCAGGCGCCCCCTGGAGCTGATGTTGAGCTCCAGATCAGCTTCTGCCTCCTCTTGACTCATAACAGGCTGCTCTGCTATGACCTTCTTGGTCTTGATTGACCTTGACCTAATGACGTCTTGTTGAGTCGCTGACTGCCTCTCCAGGTTCACGTCAGCATCAGAATCGTCACTAGCTTCTGATGCACTCTTCTCGCTGCTCCACATGTCCTTGACCTTTGATCACACAGAGACGACATGGTTAATTGCATCAAAAACGCAATAATAGTGCAACAGACAAATCACTGCTTTGGACAATTAGAATAAATCATGTTTTAAGACCCTGTCAACAATGAGCCAGAGCCCAGAAGTTTGTGAGTGCGTAGAATGAAGAGTAGGTAAGGAAGGGGACAGGACACTCACAGGCTGTTTCTCCTCCTCCGTCTCCATGTAATTCTCTTGCTCCTTACGTAGTTTGATGCAAGCTTTCTTGTTGGCTAGAATCAGCTTGGACTCCCATGGCTCTAGTTCTTTGAGGAGGAAGATGAGACGCTCATGCAGCTCCACCACACACGGCTTCTTGGGCGCCAAACGACCTCCCTAATAATACACACCCACTTTAACCTGGCTCACCTACTTCAATCACAAAAATTAGAAATTTCAAAGCCATTCTGATGTCAGGTATGGGCTGTTTAACATCCCGGTAGGATTCTCACCTTTGGTCGACTGAGTGGAGAATTGGAAGACTCGTCAAACAGCTGCACTAGCTGGCGTAAGGACTCAACACTGTCCACCACCAGCTTGAATGAGTCTAAATCTGGCTCCTGAAAACACAATCATAGGCAAAGATGAGCTATCAAGAGAAATTGCATTTGTGCAAATGAAGAAATTAATTACAAAGATAGCTGTGATAAAGCCCTTTTCAAATGCATGCTGACTGGGAAAAACTCACAGCAGGTATCCAATCTTCATCATCACTAGACTCATCTGCTTTCTCCATGCTTGCAGCAGTTACCATAGCAGCAACCTCCGTAGCCTCTGCTGCATCAGCTCCATCTCTATCCAGCGAGTCTTCGTCCTGAGATGACTTGACTCGACTATTATCAGCATGGTCTCCAGGGCATTTGTATTTGTTCACCGCGATGTTATCATCCGTAGCAGTGTCAGCTCCACTAGTTGACTCAACACAGGCTGATACGGGCCTATCTTCATCTTTCTCAATGTGAGAATTTGTACTGACTACATCTGTGTTATGCACAACCTCGACCGCCTTGGACTTCTCTAACCCACTCTCATCAATTATCTCTAAGTTCTCTGCCAACTCTATATCCATACCATATAGGTCAGCAGAGCTGTTAGTCTTGTACAGACCTCCATGTTCAAAATCATTTTTTATGTCTGGCATGATTCCAGAACCAGATTCAAGTTCCATCTCAACTTTGATGTCAGTAACTGTGCACGAACTTGACTCTTGGTCCAATTCAGTTTTGACTTCAGGGACTGAACCAAAATCCAACACTTGCTCCATCTGTATTTTTTCATCGGGAGCTGTTCTAGAACTTGATTCAACAACTTCATCACAGACACTCAAACACACGTTATCTGACTTGGAATGCTTTAAATCATCCACATCACTCTTGCAATCCTTAACAATATATTTCATATCTTCCACTCCTTTCATGTCCAATTGGTTAGCACCTAATTCCAATTCATCCTTGACAAGTGACAAACACTCATCTTTCAAACTTTCACTGGAAAGTTTCAGATCACAATCGACGTCCCCATTTGCTGTGGATTCATCAGTAGCATAACTTGTAAATGGCGGGTCTTTCACGATGATACTGGCTGAATTATCACAGTGGTTATGGAGACTTATGGAGGCAGTCAACGAAGTGGAACAGGTGTTATCAGAATCACCAATGAAATCTGGTGATTCCATATCCTGTGATTTAACGACATCTTCACCTATGATGGCTCCTGCTGATAATCCGCCTTTCCCTGCATCCTCCTGTTCCACAGCACCATCTCCAGCAGCTATTAAACACTCAATGGACGATTTATCTACCATCTTGGTGTCCATCTTTTCAGACTCCATTTCATGTAAACAAACAGTCTGTGGGATGTTACTTACAGCTGAGTCAGAGACAGCATCAGCTGATTTACCATCTGCAGAAGCTGATTTATCACCCTCAGCAGCTGATTTACCATCCTCAGGAGCTGATTTATCATCCTCAGGAGCTAATTTACCATTCTCAGGAGCTAATTTACCATCCTCAGCAGCAGCTACTGATGCTCTTGTTAGTGAACTGATCCCTGCATCAGCAACCTCATTTTGATTCAATGATGTACCACTCGTACTTTTACTCTGACCACTTGAGTCTTCCTGGAACAACCTGCTTCTATGTCTCCCAACTGACCTCGCTGTGACCTTCACATTAGGAGATGGGCTACTATCCCTGGACTGGATGGAGGGAGAGGAGGCACATGAGGAGGGAGACAACTCTCGAGTCCTTTTCCTCTGCCTCCCTTTCATTGACACATTGGGACTGCTACTTCGGGATCGACTTTCTGGCAAGGCACAGCTATTTAATTTCTTTGATTCTTCAAGGACTTTTCTCAATGACCTTCTGACAAAGCTAGGAGGAGTATTGTCCTGTTCACACTCTGGCTCATAGTCCAGATTTTTTTGCTGCTGGGAGTATCTCGATTTAGATGGTGATGACCTTTTAAACCTAGCCACTTTTTGCCTTGGTTCCTGCTCCAAATCATTTGCATCACTATCAGACAAATAACTTCCAGCTTCATCTTGTGAAGCACTCATATTGGCACTGTCACTGCCGACTGAATCCAGGCCCTGGGTAGCTGTAGCTCTCTGCTTTGGGTTCTGCATAGATAGATTGAAATGGTTATATAGGGTTAATATTGATTAAAGACTTCTAATTGCTCTTGATACAGCTGTATTAATGATACAGCACAATACCTGTCTCAGACGGCTGTCTCTATGTCTGGAATCAACAGCTGATTCAGGTTCAGAGATACTGGGTAATACTTTTTTTGGAGTCTGTTTTTTCCTCCCCTTTTTCTTCTTACCATGCACCAAATCTAAGTACTAATCCCAAACACACCATTTTAGTATTGTGCTAAATTCATAAAACAGACACTTCATTTCACTAAGGAAATTATCATACAAACATGAGGGTTGTATAAAAGAGATAAGATATTTCACAATTGTTCATGAAACACAGAAAAATACCTGCTATCAACTCATTACAATCTGTAATCTTTCCAATTCAGGAGGGCTCACCTCAGCTTTGTTTTTGATGGTTTCTCGTTTTTCCATGCGTGGCAGAACCATTGGGGCCCGGCGGTAGATCCGTACATCAGCTCCACAGAACTGCCACCACAGCAACATCATTACAGTGAGAGATGACAGGGATAGCACTACAATGTTCAGATGCTCATTGTAACACAGGTTGTACTGTCTCAGTGGTGTAAGTAGGTGTAGATTACAGGTAACTTACCCGTGGAAAGTATTTACTGGATGTAGCTTACCTGAGGAAATTAGAGGGAGTTATTGATTGGAGATGGTTAACCTGTTGAGGGTAGTTTGAGGAATGTGCTGATGGCTTACATGTAGAGAGTGGAGGTAGATGTAGATTGGAGGAGGCTTACATGTAGGAAGTGGAGGTAGATATTGATTGGAGGCAGGTTATCTGTGGGAAGTGGAGGAAGGGGTATATTAGAGGCGGGTTACCTGTTGGAAGTGAAGGAAGGTGTATATTAGAGGTGACTTACCTGTAGGAAGTGGAGGAAGGTGTATATTAGAGTTGACTTACCTGTGGGAAGTGGAGGTAAGAGTTTCCGTCAGCATCTGTACCCAGCATGTACTCGCGTTGCTCCTCGACCGGCTGGGTCTCTATGATCTCTCTCAGCTCATCCTGCTGCTCCTGCCACAACACACACACACCCCATGTTGGGCTACTGACTGGCAAAGGCTATCACAGCACCCAATAGGTCACAACACACACACACACACCATGTTGGGCTACTGACTGGCAAAGGCTATCACAGCACCCAATAGTTCACAACACACACACACACACCATGTTGGGCTACTGACTGGCAAAGGCTATCACAGCACCCAATAGTTTACAACACACACACACACCATGTTGGGCTACTGACTGGCAAAGGCTATCACAGCACCCAATAGTTTACAACACACACACACACACCATGTTGGGCTACTGACTGGCAAAGGCTATCACAGCACCCAATAGGTCACAACACAGCCACCCCATAGCATGTCGAGCTAGGTTATTACAATGAAGAACCAAGCATAACCTAAATATAAATAATAATAATAATGATAATCAAAAGCCATTTGTTATGGTGAGCATTCCTTATTGGCACATGACTTACCAGGACATAATCACACAGTGTCTTCACAAGCCACACTCGCTGATAGAAGGTCAACTCGTGGAAGCGCTTCTTCTCCAAAGGATTCTTAGGACCTGTGGGACCATCATATGACGTGACCATTATATAAGGTGCATTCAGGTGTTACTTTCCAGGTGTATCTATGTCACCTCCTATTTCCAAATAAGGCAAGAGAATAATAGATAGACTTCATTGCATGGGACTCAGGAGGAGAAATGTGCTCACCTAACACGTCAAAAAACCTGCCTTCCAGCCCAAGTTTCATTGCTGCCTGGAACCAGCCACATGAAATATGTCATAGTTAGTCACCAGAGCCTAACAAACAACTGGTTCGATCCCATCATCAATAGGTCATATGACCACTAACCTTGTGAGCATCGCGTTTGACATCTTTGTAGGTTTTGTACCATTGTCGTACTTTGACACACAACTTCTCCTCCCATACCTTGTAGGGCATGTAGGGCTTCCTCTCAAGACTACACACACATGCAAACTCTGGCATAATGACAATACCCCACAATTCAATTGAAAAGGACGATACAAATTGCTACTGACCAATAAATGTGTGATACCCCAATATATTTTGCCCTTAGTAAATACAATCATTTCAATTTTCAATGAAAGAAAGATAAAACACATGTCAAAACCATATTGCAGGGGTCACTGACCTCAACCGTTGATGTGGTGTGGAGGTGAGGGCAGTCATGACCCTCTGTAGGGTGGTACTCTCACGAGGCATAAGGAAACTCCGCTCCAACTCGTACTGCATGACCTCACCGATGTTGAGCTGTTTATTACAGAGCATGAGGAAGTGGCCGATCTGGGGCAGCTACAACAGCAGTTGACACAAGCAATGTTACATATTAATTAAGATATTACCACTGGGATCAAGCAGTTTTTCATCAAAAATAAACAAAATTCGGTTGTGGAAATAATTGTCGCTGAAATGGCTTCCAAAAAAAATACAAACAGAAAAAAATTGCACAAAAACTTCTAAAAATGATTAATTAAATGTTGCTTCCAGCATTGACCTCATTTCACAGTAATAAACCAAGCAGACATAATATACAGCTTTCTGCGACAAGGTTATATTCGCATGGAATATTAGAGTAAGTTATTAGCGGTCTGTACTTGCATGGTATTTCTATGATAGTTAGGTTTGATGAAATGACAGCCTGTATTTGAAGCAACAAGAACTATCTTTAAGCCTACATTAGTATTCACTCTTAATGACCAACCTCCCACATGGACGACAGTTCGTCTCTGGTCTTGCCCTCCAGTAGTTTGTCCTCCCACACCTGTAGTCCGGCAACAAAGTCCTCCTGTACTTTCTTACGCTCTTCCATCTGCAGACGACGATGTTCCTTCTCCTTTTCTTTCTCCTCCAGACGTAGTTGATTTAGCAAGGCCGTTGAATCATGCGGTACAATAGCTTTTCTCCGCCTAGTACCTGAATTAAAATGATTAACAAATAACATTATTCTTAAAATTGCCAGTAATCTTTAATTTGTCCAGATTTTAAAACATTTTCTCTCCGAAGAAGGCATCAATGCAGTTGTTTTATGATTAATTGACGTATCACTTGGCTAGTATTTACCTGTGACACTGGGGTTAGTACCTGCTGACTTGTTCCCGGATGTAGCAGCTATACTTGTTTTCTCTCTTAACTCTCTACAACAAAGTCAATGAAAACAAAGCTGAATCAATCATATCTTCAAATGTGACCATAAAAAATAGAAATGTTACAGGAATATAGGACAATATAACAACAAAATCCACACAATATTATTTTTAACGGTTGGTAAGAAGAGCCAACCTTCAGCAAGTCTGTGACAGGGTTAGTTACACTTACCTGGAAAGCAATGCCAGTTTTTGTTCTAAAACAGTCTCCAGCTTCTGTGCCTTTTTGGATATGCTGTGATCGGGGCCATTGAAACGGTAGCAGTTCTCCAACATGAGCCGCATATCGACCATGAACTCTGTTATCGTTTGGTATTCTCTGTTGGAGAACTTCTCCTTCACTGGCAAACACATCCATATGGTTTGCCATTACCTATTCATATAATTTGTGTACAATGTATATAGTTCTTCAACAACAGAACTCAGATTGTGCACTTTCATAAGCTACATAGCATCATGTTACATTAAAAGTCAGATTATTGTGGGGAGTTTTCTAAAATTTCACTTCATGTCAACTTGTTCACTTCATTGCCAGTCAAACAATGGTCTATTGTTGGGGATGTTGAAGACTGCTATGAAAATGCGACAGTCAAAGGGACCTTCCCAGAATGGTGTGAGGTGTTAAGTGGAATACCCCAAGGTTCGGTCCTAGGACCTCTCTTATTCGTGATATGTATCAATGACTTGCCAGATAGAGTTGATGACAACAACATATTCAGTGCAATTACTAAGGAGAAAGATTGTGAAAATTTAGAAAAGGACATTGTATCAATGTAAGAGTGGTCTCTGGATTCCTATCTTCATCCTGATAAATGTAAGACAATGAGAATTTCCACCAAAACAACGGAATCCCATAGATATACAATAGGAACCAACTGGCAAGTGATTACATATTCAAAAATAGAAAAAAATATTGGTGTTATTGTGGATGACAGATTAACTTTTGGTGTCCATATCAACACAACACTTGTACCGTCTATCAAGGATTTGCTTTATACTGAACGCCTGCATAAATAAAAATTACCAATCTTGGCATATAGGTGCCTACGGGGAGGTATGGTAGAACTTTACCAACAAATATGATCCTTATGTACCTAACTTTATTAAATTTCAGGAAACAGGATGTGTCACTAGGGGTCTCAGTCTAAAAATAAAGAAATTACATCCACATCGTAATATCAGAAAAAACTATTTAACCCTCAGGTATACAGACCAGTGGAATAAATCACCAGAAAATGTGATCAACGCCCCATCGGTAAAATCATTTGAATGCCGTTTGGACAAATTCTGGAATAACTTATCTCTAAAATATGACCACAAAGATGATATCACAAGGTTTGACATTCCAGATGAGCCATAAAATAGACATTGATCTGACGTTAGAGGCATAGAGTAATGCCTAAAGTCAGAAATTTACATATTACTTATATATTATTACACAGTTTATGCACATCCCTGTAGTATTCTGGCAAGAGGGGTGGAGGGCTAGCTAGCTTAATGAATTTACAGAATCTTGTGCAACTTCTTTGTGTCATTAAGTCATATTAGGAACACCAGCTTTATACTGGTCATGATACCACCATGAAGCATACTGGTATTTTGAACATGATGTTGATATAATAACTAATCAATGGTATATTTACACTATTGAAAAATAGGCTTACTTCTATTCAGCCACATGGGTCTCTCCACTTTTTCAAAGTAGTTTGCACATCCTTCAGCATTTGGATCCACAGCATGCATGAAAGGCCAGTTGAGAGATTTATTAGCATCTGAAGCTACTTCTGTTAGAATCCTCAATCCTTGCTGTAACTCTGCACTTAGTGGTTCTTTTTCTGTTTCATCCTCCTCACTCTCTGAGAAGCTGTCATTGGTAAGGAATTGGGGGCTGCCAAAAGACTCAATGGGTTCGCTCGACATGCTAGCATCTTCGGGAGAGTAAACGTCAACAAATCCTGAAGAAAACACGTGTTCAGAACTTGGGAATCCCCCTCTAAAACTCGTAAAAGGGATATCCCCAAAAATTCTCTCGTCGCTTCGGGTCACATCATCTTCGTTATCAACTGTACTGGGGGCAGCATTCGTGACATCACCCAAAGAACTGTACGCAACGCAGTTTTCCTCTTGAATAGTGAACTCGGAATCCGTTTCCATTTCTTCTTATTTCTGACAGCTCAATCAGCTGTCGATCACACTCGTATATTGATAGTCACATTTCAGAACTTAGTTTCCACTGACCAAGTCGGGCATCTCTGATGACTTCAAGAAGTTTAAGTGACACCTACTGAATATGTCACATAATAAACAGACCACAACTCTAATAAAACATTTCACAGGTCACAGTATTGTAACTGGTTAAGTACATAGAGTAACAAAATTGGCATTATGACGGGAGAAAATTAGGCAACCCTGAATAAATTCAGCAGCACCATCAGCATCGCTCACAACGTAGATAGTTCTAAGAACATTCTGAAGTGTATATATGCGCGGAATAAACAAACCAGAATTTTATTTACCATTATTCGCATCGCATATATCTAGAAATTAATTTTCTTAACGACCATTGTCACGTTTTAAGCGATTGCGCAGGTGGTTCGTTACGTAAATCACAAATTCATGGAAAACTATATTATCAGCAAACGTTATATATGCAAATAAAGTATGCGATTGGGCTACACGTGACGTCAAGATTAACATAAATCTAGGATTCATATTTTAATTTTTAATCACAGAATACTCCTCGATTAGCATAGAATGTTCCTCGATTAGCATTTATTCAATATTAAATGAACCATTAATGTCATTTCCTTCATAATCGACTTTGATAATTCTCACTCAGCAATTATGCGAAACAGTTCATTAAGTTATTCAAATTTAATAAACGAAACAATGCTTGTCGCTGTTTCGACGGTTCTCATTATTTTACGTGAAAAAAACGGCTTTAACCTAAACTTCAGCCCTAGCTTGGTGTAATTAATAACAAATTACAAAGGAGAAAGTACTAACAGAGGATAATCTGAAATATGTTTGTCAAGTTCAACTTGATATCATCTACTTATGTCCGGATTGACTTTTTTCTCACAAATAATCAACGTTTTGGCACATATATCGTTTCAAATTCAATGTTTGTCGCAATTCAGCCATATAATTATCGATAACGATGCAACTCAAATCTCCTTTACATACTGAATCATAGAGATCGGAGGTGGTGATAATCTGGGGGGTCGCACTATTGTGTATGGAGGTGGTATACATGTGCCGCGCGACGGGTATATTTTTTTGGCCTCTCGACTTATATGACAGGTTTTGTTGGGCCTCGTACTTGTACGACAGGGTATGTTTTTCCGCTGCAATCTGTACGACGGGTTTTTTGGGGCTTTATTTTGCACGACGGGTGACGTTTTTCTCTTCCCATCTGTTCAGTGGGTTTAATATATATTTAGCAGTTTTGACGAGCATGTAATCAGAAATCACCTTTATCCTACTTACAACAGGTTATACATTTGCATAATACCTTGTACGACGGGGTATGCTTTTTAACCATTTCACCCTGTAGGACGGGTTATACATTCGCTTGATACCTTGTACGACGGGGTTAGCTTGTTCGAGGTCCCGCAGCACATCCCTATTGGGGATAATGCCAAGTACCCCAACCCCTGGTGATAATCTACCACTCTAACATGAAAAATTGGATGTGACATTCACTGACGACACCAAAGTGTTGTGGCACACCCTCGCTTACAAAATTGTTTGAAATTGACATTCAAGCCGTTTTTCTGTCAAAACGACATGAAAATATGTAAGCATTTTTGTCACTTGTAACATAATTAACTATAGTTTGGCGGAAGTTCCCTTGCTTATTAGTCTATCAAATGTGCAGGCCTGATTTTGGAGCAATCGTGATTTAACATAATCCGTTAAGCATGTTTGTCAGAATCGTTAAAATGTGTTCTGGTCATAAATGTCTATCCTCTGGTTCGGTTTATAATTTTAGATTGTCAATGTAACGCTTCCGCCGTTTCCGACTGTATTATTCAACTTTGGTTAGCAATAGAATTGCTGTGTCCAAAATATAGCTATCACGATGTTGTATCGACTATATATGCAGCTTTTTGGTGTTGTCTTTCTGACAATCTCAGCATTTGCGTTGGAAATTGATCTGACTATTGATGTTGATCCTGGGTCTAGAGAATGTTTTTATCAAAACATCAAAGCAGATATCGATGTCAACATAGAATATCAGGTAAATAGTCGATCGAGGGAGCACACCTAACCAGAGACCCGTCAATTGGACGGGTGATTGTCGATTTGGACGGGCTGGAATTTTGGATGAGTTGGGGGCGGGACAGGCAGGTTGGAAATCTTGGTTAACATCCTGGAGCACATTCCAACTTGGTTAACCTGTTAACGTGTAGGCCAGGGCAATCCCGTTTATTAACGTCGTGCAAAGATCGTAACCGAATGCGCGTGAACGATACATGAGTTCCAATTATACACGATAATTACACAAATGTACGTATGAAGAATAATTTTTCACATAAATGGATGTTTATTAACAAGTTGAGTTAGTTTACATGTGAGTCAAAGGCGATTTAATCCGACCACACAAATTCTGAAAAGTTCATGTTTATTTTGAACGACAAGATCGGTTTCTGCGCGCATGCGCAGACATGGTTCTTCGCAAGCGAACTTTTTCTTTCTGAATTTTATTATTTAAGTATATGTGTCATTTTGTCAATGATTATCTTTTGGAAATATCTACTTTGAAGGGCGATATGTATTCAACGATATCACATTGACATTTAAAAAAAGATAACACTTATTGATTCCCGCAGTCTGGAGGGGGCACTTGGCCTTGTCCTGCGTAGGGGTGTGCCCCGGGATCTCAAAAACCTGTACCCGTCATACAAGGTAAAAATGCAAGAGCATACCCCATCCTACAATAATAAGGTCAACAAAACCCGTCGGGAGGCCGAAAAAAAAAACTTACCCCGACACATGTATACTACCTCTATATACTTAAGTGCCCCCTCCCCCGGGACCTGCAGCCACATGGCGAGTGAAAATGAAAACTGGGTAATATGACGTCATATCTCCAAACTGGGGCTGCCGTGAACGAAAGTTGTGATTCTAAAAGTTCATTTGACAATTGCTAAATAATCACGAGACAGTGGATAACCAAAATAGTCCGGTTCAGCGGATATTCATCTCATTTGTCGACATATATATTTACGTAAGTACACAACATTGATGAGAAGCTATATGCACGCAAAATATAAAACTTGCCACACGACCCACATATCCTCAATCACGACGGTATATATTTATATTACCGTCGTGCGCGGCTAGGCAATCCCTAGCCTGCTCGGACGTCCTACAATGTTTGATCCCAACGCAGTGCACAAATCTACAATTCAAATAAGATTCTTTGAGTGTTTAAAACCTGGCTAGTTATTTTGTTTCATCGCATGTTTTAATTGTAATGAACATTTTGCATCTACACAGGCTATAATCATGAGTGATATTCAGTAGCCTTGCAAGACGTCTTATTGACGATGATCGTAACCGAATGCGGCGTGAACGATACATGTGTTCCAATTACACACGATAATTACACAAATGTACATATGAAAAATAACTTTTCACATAAATGAATGTTTATTAACAAGTTGAGTTAGTTAACTAGTAAGATTTTGACAAAGGCGATTTAATCCGGCCAGACAAATTTTGAAAAGTTCATGTTTGTTTTGAATGGCAAGATCGGTTGCTGCGCGAAAGTGCAGACAAGGTTTTTCGCATGCAAACCTTTGCTTTCCGAATTTTATTTTTTAAGTATGTGTCATTTTGTCAATGATTATCTTTTGGCAATACCTACCTTAGAGGGGGGATATGTATTCAACGATATCACATTGACAATTGCTGATTTTGGTAGGTTCAGTGACGTGCTCAATGATGTTATTAATGGCAGGTACGTCTTCCATGTAAATCTAAATATAAAACAAATATCAAAGCCAAATTGGTATGCAGCCTATACAATAGTAAATAATAGCTTATATGTTGAAACGAACAATAAGTTTCTGTAACTTTTTTATTTGTTGATGACTGCATATTTTTCTCTCTGTAGGTCATTGATGGAGGGGAAATGGACATAAATTTTGTAATTCAATCTCCAAGTGGACGAGTCCTCGTCTCTGAGCTGCGCAAGATGGAAGGCCTTCATACGTAGGTGACAGGGACACGGTTAGCTCATGTTTTGTGTTATGTTGGCTGAAATAGATGTCATTCTCATGGGATTGTGGTTGTTGCAGTGTTAAAACCACCGAGGATGGTGACTATGCTTTCTGCCTGGATAATACATTCAGTCACTTCTCAAATAAGGTGGTATTCTTCGAGTTGCTGTCTGATACAGAGGAGGAAGAGCAAACATACAAAGCAGCCCCAGATGAGAACATCTATGACATTAAGTTAGAAGACTTTAAGGTGAGCATAATTATAAACATGAATGTATTCTGTCCTTAATCAATCAGGCTTCCAAGTAGGATACTTGTTTCCTCATTTAGTTCCCAGCCATCACAGATACCAGGCCGCATGAGGCATAAAACCCCAATAATTTTTTTCTGAGGTAATTCGTTTTACAAGTCTATCATAATGTTCTTTGCTTAAGTGAGCACAAAGTTCTGTTTGTATGTCCCACTAAATATCTAGCTCATGTTGGATTCAGTGGCCAACACGAGTTTTACAATTCCAGCTTTGATCTCTTCCAACATGGTTTGTACTTGGCAGAAATCGCTGGACGACATGTTGGAGCATCTGAAGCGCACTACACAGATACAAAACGTCTTGCGAGCAGTGGAGTCGCGAGATCGCAGCATCCAGGAATACAACTTTGAGCGTGTCAATTTATGGTCAGGTATCCAGATATTTGTTATGATGTCTGTTGCGCTGACAAATGTGCTGATGATACGCGGTCTTTTCGCTGACAGTTCTAAAAATAGACCCACAAAGATGCGGACATGATATCAGTCATTGTTTATATTTCCATCCTAGGATATTCATGTAGAGAGCTGATGGATGAATGTAATGTACAGGGTGGCCAAGGGAGTGATTATTTGAGTGATATATGTCCAATGTTGATATCATTTCTGTAGTTTGCTGCAGTTTTCCTCTTTTTGTAACAGAGAAGTACGTATATTTTACAGAACGTTAACGCTGGGTGGGTGTAGATGTTAAAGTGAATGCGTTCAATAACCAGTCTCTGTTGAAGCTCTTTTTTGCTCTACTCTGTGATGATGTTAAGCTCCATAATATGTGGTGAACTTACAAGCTGTTCTAGTCAGCTAGAATTGCTTGGATCGGCAATAGTTCAATTGCTTCTTAGTGAATTTTAA
Source organism: Urechis unicinctus (assembly GCA_034190875.2). Taxonomy (NCBI): domain Eukaryota; kingdom Metazoa; phylum Annelida; class Polychaeta; order Xenopneusta; family Urechidae; genus Urechis; species Urechis unicinctus. The sequence continues at coordinate 36,203,996 of CM067358.1, forward strand.
TGGTTGTTTGTGAACCACACCATTATTTTCCCTTTACATTTGGTACTCCATTGCTGCCATTGTGGAATCATGTTGCTAGATTAATGCTGATTATGACCGACATACCTCTTGTTGATTTAGTGTTGTTGTTATGTGCTGCTTACTTTATGATCGGCTTCATTCACCAGGAACAGATAGAACCAAATCAATCCAAGACCAACATAGCACTAGGTGTGAGAGCAGCTCAATGGGGGGGGGGGGATTCCATCCAGCCGTACTTGTTAACTTATTTCAAATTTAATCAGTGTAGTTGTTGTACAGAAAACATAGCCATATCTGCCTGAGTGATTAAATGAAGCCAACCAGCCATCAGAACTTATGTAGCATACTGTGGTGCTTGCGGTGATTGCTTGTTGTTTTAAATACAAGTTTATTGCGGCATGCCTGGTTTGTAACAGCAGAACAAGTAATTATCAATCGGAACAAATCGTATTGTTATCATTTAACTTGCTCCTTGATTTTGTCAGTCCTTCTACAGCTCTGGCAGAATGTTTGTTGGGCCATTCAAAAATTAAGTAATGCTAGTGGGGGTGGGTATATGTAGGCTAAGTTTCAGTGTGTCACAGTCGTGATTGGGATAGGATTATGGAGTGTATAAAATTTACCTTAAAAGTTTTACATAATTTTTGAATGTCCTCCAAGTGTTGCTTACAGACTGTTTTATTCTTGTCATATGATCTACCTAGAACAATTGATACATAAGTACATATGTGCTGTGTTTTTTTACTGAACACTATTTTGTGTATATGAAATGAATTATTTGAATGGTAATCGGGCTGTTTTTGTTTGCTATGCAACTATACAACTTACACACCATTTGTGCCAATTCATCCTTATAGCGGTTAACTCTCTTATTCGCGTTACCCTCGAAAATAAAATGGATGAAGACCCCCTTGTTCTGTCTGTGTTGCCTCATTACTTGGGAAATTCCGCATCTAGAAAAATTGATGTGCTGGGATTTAATGTTCTTATAGCGGAAATGCTAAGTGGTACAAGTTCATGTTGATGTGGTATTAAGCCCTGCAGGACGTCTTGTGTATCATTGGACTGTGTGATGTTATACTCCACACAACCTTGCTTATATTGGTGTTATTGTCGCTTGGGGCCGGAATCAGAACTAACAATGCTACTTGTTGATTGGGTAATGTTGTTGTCATGGCAAAAAGCTATTCCTTGAGTAATAATCTATGGAAGTTATAACATCAACATGCAGAACCGCTCCATCTTGGGTAGCAGGATGCAAATGTAACTCGCTGATTGCCGAGGTTCATATTGGGGAGAAATTATTATATTATGACAGTATAAACTATTTTCTATGATAACAACATTTTATTTATAATGATTAATGAAGAGGAAATGGTGAATAGCACACATTATTGGATCTTCGACCGCTGATGTCGCTGGCTCGTCCAACGGCGACGTCATCATGCCATTGATAACATATTTCAAGAGTCATAACGTGATATTAACTCTCCCTTGATCATAACGGAGACAAATGTTTTTCTGTCAAAAATATTTTAGTCGTGCAAAAATTCATTTGAAAGCACATATAACGGACCTCATACATGATATGACAGTGAATTCCTTATGTCAAAAACTATCTCTCCGCCATAGTGCTAAGCGTTAAGTTTTTGTTTGGTCCAGCAAAATTTCAGTGTCCTGGTACGAACAGTCGTAATTCACAGGCACTGCCCCAATGAACTGCTCTCAAAGCTTATTGGAGCACTGTGCGGTTTAGTACAGGCAGTGATATATATATGTATATATATATATATATAATTCACAGGCTAGAGCGTTAATGAATTGATGGTCAAGAGCTAGATATTGGAGAGCAGAGGTACGAGCAGTCGTAGAGACAGGCATCTGCCCCATAGAGAGAGAGATGCTCTCAAGATATATATATATAGAGATATATATATAGAGAGAGGATATATATATATATATATATATATATATATATATATAGATATATATATATATGACAGACAGACATGTATGTATGACAGACATATGTCTGTATGTATGTATGTATGTAGTCCCTGTATGTATGACTATGTATGTATGTATGTACAGACAGACAGACATGTATGTATGTATGTATGTCATGTATGTATGTATGTATGTATGTACAGTATGTCATACAGTATGTATGTACATACAGTATGACAGACATGTCATGTACAGTCATGTATGTACAGACAGTATGTCAGTATGTATGTATGTATGTCTGTATGTACATACATACATACATACAGTATGTATGTACATACATGTATGTATGTATGTATGTATGTACAGTATGTATGTATGTATGTATGTATGTATGTACAGTATGTCATACAGTATGTACATACATGTATGTATGTACAGTATGTATGTATGTAGTATGTATGTATACATATGTATGTACATACATGTATGTATGTAGACAGACAGTATGATGTATGTATGTACAGTGTACATACAGTACAGTATGTATGTATGTAGACAGACAGACAGTATGTATGTATACAGATGTATACATACATACATGTATGTACAGTATGTCTGTACATACATGTATGTATGTACATGTACATACATACATACATACATACAGTACATACATACATGTATGTATGTATGTACATACATACATGTATGTACATACAGTACAGTATGTATGTATGTATGTACATGACAGACAGTCTGTACATACATGTCTGTACATACATCTGTCTGTCATGTCTGTGTACATACATGTATGTACATATGTACATACATACATACATACATGTATACATGTCTGTCTACATACATGTCTGTATACATACATACATGTATGTATGTCTACATACATGTATACATACATACATACATATGTATATATGTATATATATATATATATATATATATATATATCTATATATATATATATATATATATATATATATATATATATATATATATATATATATATATATATATATATATATATATATATATATATATATATGAGACCGTTGCGGACATCATCTCGTTTCGCACCTTTCATAGGTTTTCGTCGAACTACGTATGAATGTAGGTCCTGATATTCGTTGACCCTCTACTCTGAACTAACGCATGTTCTCGCCCCGTTTCCCCCCCGGTCCCGGCAGATCAATAACGAACAATTCTTTACTTAACAGCGAAAATAGTAAAATTGTGTTTAAAAAGTAAATATTGAATGTGGCTGATTGAGCACATCAGTAATTAACAGTAATACAAATGTTCTAAAGCAGGTGAACGGCAACGCCTCTCATGTATCTGTCCCGATGGAGCGTATGTTTGGACTGTGAATCGCACGGACCTGACCAAAGACACTACTCCAATCCCGGATGAGTAATCCATTCGTCTATATGGCCTTGTCCATTAGTGTTCCCTTTTCTTACTCAGTAACTTGTCAATGGGATTGCTCCCAGACGAGACAGTAATCAGCAAGATGGTCGGATTGAATCTCGCTCTACGCTTTATAGTGATGTCATGTCAGAGAATTGCAAATCAAATATCACAAAAAAAGACAGCATTAAGCTGCAACGAGCGCGATCCCCGAGCTAACACTGACGCTTCCTGACTCTATTACAAACATAGCAGTGCATTAAAATAAGTAAAACGCCTAGCATTGCCTACGATGTATCTTGTTGGAATTGCACAATTTTTTAAAATTCGATACTCCTACATTTAACAAACATAGACACACACATAGACACACACATAGACACACACATAGACACACACACAGACACACACACACACACACACACACACACACACACAACACACACACACACACACACACACACACACATACACACACACACACACACACACACACACATACACACACATACACACACACACACACACACACACATACACACACACATACACACACACACACACACACACACATACACACACATACACACACATACACACACATACACACACACATACACACACATACACACACATACACACACACACACACATACACACACATACACACACATACACACACATACACACACACACATACACACACATACACACACATACACACACATACACACACATACACACACATACACACACATACACACACATATAAACACACAATAACAGGATATATATAACCTATAATATAGGATATATATATATATATATATATATATATATATATATATATATATATATTATATATATATTTCGTGGTCTTACATTGAACATATGTCTTGGAAATGGTCTTACATTGAGCATCTGTCTTGTGGTGGTCCTATTTTGAGCATCTGCCGTGTTAGATGATATATTGAGTGATTGAGAGAATGCGCAAAAAACATCCGTCATGCTAGAGACTGCCTCGTCATTGATGATGGCATTTGAAACATGCTGCTGCATATTTTTCAACTGTTTATAATCTGAAATATTTAAACATCTGAAATATTCCTGCATTTATTGCGCAAAAGAAAACATCAAGTGACGGATGTCAAGCGTTAGATGACACAAAGGGATCGGAAGCAGATCTCAGACAAGAGCGAAAAGCCCAGGAACTAATCGACTAGAATGAAGAAATAAGTAATAGCAGGATATATAAGCCTGTAATAACAGGACATATAAGCCTGTAATAACAGGACATATAAACCTGTAATAACAGGACATATAAGCCTGTAATTAGCCGCGCACGACGGTAATATAAATATATAAAATGTCGTGACCGAAGATATGTGGGTCGTGTGAAATTGTTTTTATTTGCGCGTCTCCGGGGCTACCACCAAGTTGTGTACTTACGTTTTCAGATATTTGTGTCCACAAATCGCCCTTGATGAATCTCCGCCTAAGCGGATTATTTTGTTATCCACTGTCTCGTTATTATATTAGCAATAGTCGAATAAACTTTTAGAATCACACAACTTTCATTCGCGGCAGCCCCAGTTTTGGAGATATGACGTCACATTACGAAGTTCCAGTTTCACTCGCCATGTGGCTGCAGGTCCCGGTGGAGGGGCACTTACTTATAATATAGAGGTAGTATAAGCATGTGTCGGGGTAGGTAAGCCTGTAATTTTTTCGGCCAGGAACGGGTTTTGTTGACCTCATACTTGTAGGATGGGGTATATAAGCTCTTGCCATTTTTACCTTGTATGACGGGTACAGGTTTTTTGAGATCCCGGGGCACACCCCTACGCAGGTCAAGGCCAAGTGCCCCCTCCAGACTGCGGGAATCAATAAGTGTTATCTTTTTTTAAATGTCAATGTGATATCGTTAAATACATATCGCCCTTCAAAGTAGATATTTCCAAAAGATAATCATTGACAAAATGATTTATATACTTAAATAATAAAATCAGAAAGAAAAAGTTCGCTTGCGAAGATCCTTGTCTGCGCATGCGCGCAGAAACCGTTCTTGTCGTTCAAATAAACATGAACTTTTCAGAATTTGACGGATGGCCGGATTAAATCGCCCTTGACGAAATCTCACACGTAAACTAACTCAACTTGTTGATAAACATTCATTTATGTGAAAAATTATTCTTCATATGTACATTTGTGTAATTATCGTGTATAATTGGAACTCATGTAGCGTTCACGCGCATTCGGTTACGATCTTTGCACGACGTTAATAAACGTCGTGCACGGCTAGCCTGTAATAACAGGACATATAAGCCTGTAATAACAGGACATATAAGCCTGTAATAACAGGACATATAAACTGTAATAACAGGACATATAAGCCTGTAATAACAGGACATATAAGCCTGTAATGACCATTCTTAGTTAACCACGTTAACGCTAATACGCCAGTAACGGTCCGATAACAGCTTTTAAAGACATCAAATATCATTTAACGGAAAACATTTTTATAATATATTTACTTCTAAGTTCTGTTTAAGATACAATATGGTGCGTATGAGAAAAGGCTTATTTAATAACGAACACCAAGGAAGCCATCGAAACGCACCTAGCTAAACATGAAGGAATAGTAGACAATACGACAAACAGCACCGTCAGCGCTGTTATGGTTTTATGCATTCCTATACTGTTGTGGTGGATTCCTCAGCAAGTCATGACGGATTCCAAACTGTTCCATAGCGAGCTTATGTCGGATCACTTTTTAAACCTTTAACTTTTTCTACTTTCTGATTAAAAGCCAAGACAAGCGAGAAGTTGAAGGAATAAGGCGAACTGCCAGCATGGCTGTAATGAAGGAATTCACAACTGGAAACAACACGGTCGAGATGAATGATATTTGCATGCAATATATTACCAGTGTTCATTGACTGATAAGGAGTGGATGTGAAACCGTCGTGCACCAGCTTAGTTGGATAAACAGTGTATGGATGAAATAGCTTACTGTGGATACTGATGCCATTTCGGAATACAAGAATCCATGATAAGAATGCCAAAACTTGTGTAGGACAAAGAAGATGAAGTTCAAGAGAAAAATTGCGAATACCGATATCAGGACAATCTACGATGTAGAATGGCCGAATGTGAGACAAAACCTTGACAGTTGTTAAGCTCTGGTGCAAAAAATTATCTCGCGTTTGGTGTTTACAGTTATCAAAAACTATTTAACAACACCGCAAGAATGTTTGTTTGCAATTGATATCAGAAGCTAAAACGACTACGGCATCATTTCACCATTCTTCACAGCTATTAGAAAGGCAATTGTCAATTATATTAAAACGAACGGAATTCGATGTGGACATTGGGCCTGTAATTCTGAACCATACACACGAACAGTCATTCGAATAAAACTTGATGCACCGACAAAGTAACTACCAATTGCAGACGCCACCGTTAATGAGCCTTTCGATGATTCTGTAAAGAACTAATAACTTAAGAGCAAAGAAACTTATTTTGAATTGTTTGTGTTGCGGAAACAAGAATGATCTATGCCAGATTTACATCTACAAAATACCAGTCCAACAAATGTTCTCTGCCATCCCATATCTCTTTGTCGCTCTCCACAGGAGGAAAATAGCAAAACTATCATTAGCCATTTTCGAAAATCTTAATGCAAATCACGCCTTGTGTTCCCTGTCCTGACATCACGTAGCAGGCGGTTTTTGGTTTATGCGCAGGCTGTTAAAGCTGGCCTCACTAACTTTGCATCAGAAATCAGGTTTTGGTGCCAATTATTCCAAATACCAAGATGAAGAACACAAAGTGATAGCCAGAATTGTTTTGCATGACACTTGATGTGTACCAGGAAAGATATGTATGGTTAAGAATGACAAGGAGCGTTGGAGGCATCATGGATTACTGTCACTTCCTACATTTAATACACGCGCCAAATAACGATGTTCATTCCAGCTAGCATAACGGTAACCGTTGTTTGTTTATTTGTTCAACAAATATCCGTCTAACATTTAGTAACATAATGTCCCTCTAATTTGATGACTCAAATTATTATGTAACTCCACATCTTATCCTTCCATTGCATCTTCATTTTTATCATTATTGTAACAGAGTAAAAGTTGTTGAACTAGTTTTGCCTGGGTGAGGTCTTGTTCATGAGTGGTGAAACCTGCTCTGGTCGAGTAGCGGTCGGTTTTGCCAATGATAAACCCGGTTTTGGTGATGTCAATACTCAATGATCTACGGTGCCTGTCGGAGTATGTTTTTATTTATGTATGTTTGCTTGTAGGTACTATTATGTTTTTATATGAATGTTGTGTTTAGGTACTATTGTTCATTATATTTGTATACTGCTGTATTCGTTATTTAACTTATCGTGAAGCCTATAGTTAATCAATAAGCATTGGTGGTGTTTGGCGGGTTATCCGCATGCTCTGACTAATTTGTGTGTGCTGTTACGATGTCCACGTGATGAAAAGGGCGTGGGCCCCATAAAAGGGTTTGATTTCCGAGACATCGGGTTTTCTGTCATTGACGCTCGGGAGAGTGAATAAAACATTTGATCCCAGCTCGTGGTTGAGTTCTTCCGTCCGTGACAATCATCATGATCATAATGATGATCATCATCAGAATGATCATCATCATAATCATCCATCATCATCAATCATCATCATCATGATACTCAATCATCCTCAATCATCATCATCATCATCATCATCACCATCATCATCATCATCATCATCATCATCATCATCATCATCATCATCAATCTGATCTGTAAGTTAGGGTAGAGCTTAAGTGTGATAAAAATTGACATTTATTTCCCAATTGCGCATTGTAAACATGAGGTCATTATATCAGTGGACTTGGATAAACCAAAAAGACAATTATAATAAATATTTTTATTTTTTCAAACTTGTTTCAAACCTATATATTATTCCGCTAGAACCCGTGAGCGTCAAAACGATGTTTTTGTCATATCTGTTCGACCGTGTCTTACACCGTAACACGTAACATCTTCATGGAACGATTTATCACAATCCTACTTAATCATCTAACGAAGGCATATGTTGATTACTTATGGCAATCGTGCATTTATACAGACAGAAATGCGCGACCACATCTTCAGTGCATGGGAGTTAATAACTAGGTTTTTGTGGTTTATTTTTTTGTAATTTCCAACGGATTAAAACTCACATTTCATCTGATGATGCACGGAAACTCAAAGGCATTCCAAAAACCTTTATTTTTGATAATAATGATTCACATGCATGCGTTAAGTGAACAAAATATGGCTGCTGAAGCGTGGGACTGACTCACGATTCCGCCTCAAGACATTGCACACTGAATAGAAAAGAATACTTGTGTGGTAGCGAACACGCTTTCTTAAGTTTTACACTTCATCATTCATCTCTGCTTTTATGAGAACGAAAATGAAATGAATATTTTCTTATGTAAGTAAAACTAAACTCGCGTGCCTATATGTATATACAAAAAGCCCAGATTGCGCCATTACGTATGAATAATATACCGGCGGACTGAAGGGGTTACATCTAAAGATCACAAGCAGTTGCTTCCAGGAATTGACAGACGTGACGGCGTGTACGATGATATCAACCATATCAAATATCCAATGTACGACGAAATCTACTGTAAATAGGAGGTAATAATCAGCATCTCGTGGTTCACGTTTTGTTATTTCAACTGCTTACAGGAAGACAAGTGTCATACATAATTCGTGGTAGGATAAAATAAAAAAGAATATTTTCTTATTTGCTGCCAATATGAATCCATGAGAAGCCTGCCATTGCCAATGAATTATACACCGACGCACTGAAAAAAAAATACATTTGAAGTCCGCATGCAGTTGCTTCCAGGAATTGATAGACCTCGCAGCTTGCACGATGATAGCGACTATATCCAATATCTGGTCGCTATCTCGTATCCTCTGCATTCATGCTTGCAACGTTCTATTTCGTTAGATACTTTGCCGGTGCATAATTTGCTCTATACGTTAATGGGTGCGGATATACAAGCACCTAAACAGGTAATACAAAACTAAGAAGAGTACGATACATCAACAAGGGTCGGATGAAGAAACTTATCACAGCCAATAGTAAGAGCAAATGACTGACCGGTGGGAGTCAGTTGTCCAGTTTGGAAATGAAATAATCACGTCTAGCAATAACAAGTTTCCTATTATATTAAACAATTCCTCACATTGAAGCAAAACGTTTAACCATACTGACAATCACCATGATAAAAAAAGAATTGACACACATTGCCAGTTGATGTGAGGCAAAACTACATTTGACATATCTTTGTTGTCCATTGGGTAATGCGGCAAGTGTACATATAAATCTGGTTTGCGCGACAGCAAGGCAGTTGCCTTGAGTCGTTATGATGCTAGGATATAATGAATACTAGAATCTATAAGCTGCGTCTTAGTACAAATCGCTTGTATGAAAAAATATACATTATCAATGAGTATTTATGAATTAATCAAATGAACCATTCAAAAAAGGTGCATCTGTATTCGTCAACAATAACAAGTTTGTTTGCGTTTATTTGATGTAAATATATGTGCAACGTATTGAATAATGATAACTGACGCATATCATAGCGCACAAAAGGGCGCAATGAAGTTGCTGAGAGGAAGCAGAAACCCAATTTACCTTGATAATGTGGAGTCTCTTTGTTTTGCGGCTGTGGGTACGTCTCCACACGCCTTTAGGCTAGAGATAAATCGGAGTGCGTTCAAATGGGAAAAGCAAAGCTCAACTGTATTATAACACGATGTAACAAGCGTGCAGTTGAAGCACTTAATGTTCTGGAAAAATGATCTCCGCCATTATATCAACATGCATTTATGATGATTGCGAGTTTACCAGTGGAATTACATTTCCGCTGGAACAAATACTAAATATGGCGCAGCGTCATACCATTACAAGCTGTAGCTGCAAGCTATATTGACTACGCAGTAACAATGATGTTCAATGTGTTTAACACCTGCGAGACCCGAGAAGCGCAGCCCGCATATTGCCTTCTGTCAAGTCTCTAATGCACCAATCAGTTCTGAACGACACCATAGCGACGAGCACTTCAGGTTCCTGTATCTGCTTGCCACGGGATGTAACGTAACTGTGTATGACCTATCAAACTGCTCTCGGTCTTTACCATACCGTCCCTATCTAGTTAATGTGTTTTACATCAGTATGTTTAATTGTAGATAATACGTATAAAAGAAATGTCCCAATCTTTTGAAAAAACACAAATCTCACGGATTATTTTCATTCTCTCCTCTTCTCTCCATGTTGACACAGCATTATACTACAAACAAGAAGAGTTCTGATAGACTTCAAACGAAGTTTACCCTTCCCATTTCGTAACAGGCGCGCTATATACATCGCGCTATATATCTCTTTAATAATATATATATATATATATATATATATATATATATATATATATATATATATAAATAACTATCAGCAAGTGATAGTTGCTCATTAAATCAATATGGTAATTGCTCCTCTCAGTTCTCAAGGTAACAGGGTATCTCATTGCTCCAAGCTGTTCTTGCTTAATTGGCCGTGTGATCGATTTGTGCCAACCGAGACATTTCTTCTTAACTGAAGAAACTCCTGGTACGAATTCGACTTGTTTTTTTAAAATCAATTACAGCAACAAACGTATTATTTTCGTCTATTATTGCATCAAATAAGCCTGATTGTGACCTGTAGGCTCTTCTGTCGCACAGAAAACAGCGTTATCATTCCAATAACGCATGAACGCTAGATTTCCAAAAAAAACTTCGTAACATTTCATTTTGCGTATTCCTTTCGTTGACCAGGAATCATTCAGTCACTGGTACCTAGGTTTGGCTCCTACTGAAATGCGGTCAACATGTCGGTATCAAAATCAAAACGATATGTCAACAACTAATGAGATACAAATAAAGTGCATTGCGGATCCGCCAGAGAAGTAGTCTGGCGCTTATTGCTCAGACACCTGTCGAGAACAACATGCCATATATGTCAGTGGTCCACTTAGACAGGTCATTGCATTTGCGCTATGATATAACCATGTCTATAGTTTCATTGACAGCTGAACTGATAGGATTGTCATCAGACTGACAATGCCCTCTCTGCTATCAACAATGGGTAATTGTTACCTATAACCTCATAGTATGACAGATGCAAGCATAACGGTGATTGGTGCTAAAGGAATATCTGCATGCATAAATACATTCAGGTTAAGAATCCATCACAAAATGTTCTTGATAACCATGTGAACTAGCCACCTGCATGGGCAAAATCAATGATCGAGGTCATCATTATGATAGATAAGACCCGTTAGACGTTGGCTATAATAAAGTATCATTTCACCATCACTGGTATTTTTCAAACTACACGCTTTAGGATATGGAAGGTGCTTTGCTCCTTTTCTTGCTGTTCGGTATTTGCTGGAGCCAGGTGCCCAGAAAGAACGTTTTGTTGATTACAATTGATGATTTCCGCCCAGAGATTGGTGCATATGGCGGTGCCGGTGCCCCGCCATCATTATTCCCGGATATACAAACTCCATATATGGATAGTCTGGCAGCCAATAGCCTGCTTGCCAAGCGGTCCTATGTCCAGCATGCAATGTGTGCTCCAAGTCGAGCTTCCTTCCTCACCGGGCGACGACCGGACACTACACATGTGTACAACCTCAACGATTACTTTCGAGATGTAGGTGGGAATTTCAGCACAATACCTCAGCATTTTAAGGACAATGGCTACGTATCCCATTGGCTTTGGCAAGGTGTTTCATCCAGGAAGCTCATCAAACGGAAATGATCCTATTTCGTGGACAAAGCGCAATTACATTCCGAATGCATCCCATAATAAGTGGAACACAGCGGAAGTAAGCTGGAGGGCAGTGAATAAGTCTTCCACAGAGGAGATACCACTACCAGATCAGCTAGTTAGTCAGGAGGCCATCAAGGCTCTGAGGGAATTCACAGCAGGAGGCGAGTATGATGGTCAGCAATTCTTCATGGGGTTGGGGTTTTACAAGCCACATCTTCCATTCACCTTTCCAGAGGAGTTCCTTGAGTTGTATCCAGAAGATGATATAACTATACCTGACAACCCACATGCACCATCAAACATGCCAACCATAGCCTGGTCCAATTGGATGGAGTTGAGAATGTATGATGACATTGCCGCTCTGAATATGACAGGTGCTCCGAATGAAACCCTGAGCGATGAGATGACACGATCTCTCAGAAGAGCTTACCAAGCGTCAGTCAGCTACGTTGATTCCCTGATTGGGTCAGTCCTCTATGAGCTGGAGGACCTCGGTCTCAGTGAAAACACCGTTGTTGCGTTGCTCGGGGATCATGGTTTCCTTCTGGGCGAGCATGGCGGATGGTGCAAGCATTCCAATTTTGATCTAGCGACAAGGATTCCAATGATGGTGAAGGTTCCTGGACTGACAGATGGTGGCATAGTGTCCAATCATCTGACAGAAGCCGTGGATATGTTTCCCACTCTAGTTGAAGCAGCTGGTCTTCCAGACATTCCTCTTTGCCCGGAAGACTCCTCGGGGGTGTATGTGTGTCGTGAAGGATCAAGTCTCGTGGCTCTGATGGATGATACTGGAGGTAATGAAGTCGTTTGGAAAGATAGAATCTTTACTCAGTACCCGAGGAATTATGCAGCTATAATGGGCTACAGTGTGACAACCGACCACTACCGCTATACAGAGTGGCCTAGATTTACAGGCTATCCGGCTTACAGACCTGACTGGGAGGATTTACGTGGTGTGGAGCTGTATGACCACGACTTTGACCCACGAGAAAATCGAAACATTGCTGGGGAAGCGGAATACGCCGAGATAGAAGCGGAATTGAGAATACTATTGAGGGCAGGATGGCGTGCCGCTTTGCCGCAAACTGACACAAGAGGTTGAAGTTGCTTAAACATGGTTATATATAGTAGAAATGATGGTTACATGAAAAAATTAAGGTCTGTATGTAAGTAATAGTACATTTTTGTCCATTTTAAATTGTGTTATTGCAAAATGTAGCCGACACTAGACGACTCGTTGTGGCAACCATGGCGGGGTTACATCAGCATATCTTCGTTAGTTCATAGTAGAGACACAGATGATTTCATGGACGCATGCCGATTGTACCCTGGAAAGATATGACCCGCAACAGGTGAAGCGATGAAGGATTGATAAGGAACGTAATAGACTGATAAAATGGGTGAATATTCTGGGGTCCATGAGTGACGTGTTAAATGTCAGATTATATAGTTTAAAGCATCTTAAACACACAAGGCCAAATGATTTTCTTAAGTGCGCAATAGATTACAGTCAAACGATAGTTATGCATTTTGTTATGAGTACAAATGAACTGCAACACTACACTGTCTATGTTCAATCTATACTAATTTCTTTGATATAATATGCCTTACTCCGTTTTGATGTTATGACAATCTTTTGCAAAGCAGACATGAAATACAGCAACATCAATCTAGTGGTGGAAAATAGAAGGTCCAATTACATATATTAACATGCAATTGTAACATTGTAAAGAAGTCGTTCGCTAGGTAATCATTTATAGCCTTTCTTATGTTGCATCGCGAGTAGGACACAGAAACAATGATATTATCCTTTGCGTCTCCATTAAATAGATTCCTCCCTCGTGACCCCTAAGTATCTTTGACTCTGACTATCGAGATAAAAAGATTTTTGATAATAATAAATAACTGTTAGCAGTTTCGGTAGAGAGATATAGTACCTTTCATGTATCTTGTCAATTACTTAAAAATGCATTTCCCAGCATTTTGTTTTCTGCTGCTTGCGGGCTTGCTCTGTACACCTCAACTTCATCATATCACATTTGACGTCGAACTAAGGCCTTGATGCTACTTCACTGCTGCACAGCTCACCTGGTCAGCTGCCTGTATCATCACTTCTCATGCCAAGATGTCGTGAGCTGCTTCTCGGCTATATGCAGCTTGACGTTTCATATGAGAACATCCGTCGTCAATTTGACGAATGCCGATTTAATTCCCATTTCTACGATCGTTGCATGCAAAGCAAGAGTTTTCGGACGTATTTGCAGGCTCAAGCTTAAGATTATCATATTGACAAAAATTATAAGGCAACATTGACAGACATGTGCACTTAACATGTAATCTGCAAATTCCTAATGCTTAGCGTCGTCCTTGCCACATAAGGCTAGCAAACGGTGACTGCAATTTTTGACCATTTAAACACTGGCAAATCACGCTGCTGGTGAAGAAGAATACGCTGATATAGAATCGGAATCGAGAATAATGCTGGAAATAGGATGCCGAGCTGCTTTGCCGCATACTGAGTGATTGTATTAACTTAATTGTTGCTAGATATTATGGAAATTGGGGATACATGAGGATAAAATCGGTCAATGAGGGTCAACATGCAACGAACAGTACTCTTTCCCCGACGACTGATATCGTGGTTATGCAACACGTAACCCAAATAATGCACTTGACAATGGCAATAGCGACCCGTCTGTCGATTGTAATAAGTCACAATCGATCCGGTATTTTGAATCATGCCCGTGGAAAATATATAAGGGATGAAGTAGGGTAGCTACACAATGTAGTAGACTCATGCGATGTGTCAACGTTCTGGTGCTGATGAGCGACAGATCTTATTCTAATCCACAACTGATATATCTTGCTACAAATATTGGCTTGTGTTTTGGTTAATTAAATATCTGATCATATTAATAACAATAAACAGCATATTGCATCGTGTTCGAGAGTAGAGAAACCCGTATAGCAGTGAGCCTCTTAGACAATTATACACATATGGCTGGATTAAATCAGATAGCACAGTGTAAGATATCCGTTTTCTGTACAATATATATGACCCAACAATTTTTCTGTTAAACCACAGTTACGTTCACCACAGTTTTAACCAACGACACATGTAATATAGACACTACAAAATTCATGTGTTTTATGAGTCATGCTAAACTACAGTTCCATATTTCCGCCATCACATAGAACTTTGCCATTGATGATACTCTAGCAGAATATTTGCTGCGCACTTAAGTAGTTCAGTAGTAGTTTTGCGCTGTGGGCGTCGACGTCAGATTGAAGAGACTACAGATTTCATCTTGGATGTCCAAATATATATATGCAGTGACTCTTGCGTTGTGTATGGGGGATAGGGGACTTCACATACTGCCTGTGATGCTGTGCAATGTATATTGACCCATGCTACACACTATGGAACTAATCTTAATATCTACCCGCCTGATGCATCACTTCCGTCAAAGTCGATTTAATGCATGCAGCGTGTAATATCGATGTGAAGTGCGATGTCTCAGTTGGTGTGTTTAAAGCTTACTCTAATGCTTACATCTAAAGCTTACTCCAATGCTTACATCTAAACGACTACAAATTTCGTTTGATGAAGCGATAAGCTGATCTTGGAAAACGTGCACAGTGCACCTTCTGCTATGAAAGCTATCGCATAACATTTAGCTCGTGCGTTGCATCAATTATTATTGCTGCATGATAAACAGCAGTTGGGGTATGTGCGGGCAATAGACGTCATATATTTACATACGAAACTAATTTGCTATGTTTTGCCAGTTTATTGCCCTTTTTATCAGAAAAAGTACCTACTTTGCCTGGAGCAGTATATGGGGTACTCTTTATATTCAAAAGAAATGCATAAACTACGGCACATGTCACAGCGATGTGGCTGACATCAATCAACAGTTCCTTAAAACTGTGGTTAATGGCATGCAGGAAATGTATGCAAAGGGGCCTTCTTGACTACCTATGGCCATTATCAGACTAATCACCTCACTGGTATGGGTAATTGGCATCACGGCGTTCAATATAATGTTTGAAGAAGATGCAGTAATTGCCATTTGAATGCTATGTGACGTGAGTGGTATAGAAAGTGGTATTTATGCCACTTGTCAGTCAAATTATATTCGCCATTGGTTGATAAATATGCCACATGCGCTCATTCTTAATGTTCATCTCACGTAACTGCATTAGCTTCTAGATTCATGTTGAGCCTTGCTTCTTAGTGGATTAATTCCTCGTCTTTGTAGAATATTAATCTGGGAATGTCATTCCTAATACACTGTATACTCCATAGAATGTTTGCACCCAACTCCATATAGCTTCTTATGAGATATTAGTAAAATGCACGGATGTACGACACAACTATTCAAAATGTATTTTCAATATGAATTTGCAATTACTGCAAGTGCTTTGATCATGCATAATGATACAATAATTTTGTCTACGTAGCAAAGACTTCAATATCGCATTCAAAAGTGATCTAGCTCAAGTAAAAGTGCGTAGGCAACAATAATAACAATATTTACGACCTTAACCATAATCTATATCGCCATTGCGTTATTTCTTCATTAGCAAATTAATTCGGAATAATTTCGCCTTATACTTGCTATCACTGAACTGTAACTTTATCACTGGTCAGTCAGTCTCTCCCATAATGTCTCATTGCCAGCCATCGAGTTATTTATAGTTCCTCATCTTATTTGAACCCATGACTGAGGTCACCACATGTCAATTAGGCTTTACACATACTAATCAATTGATGTCACGAGTAGTTGCCAATCAGTGAGTAATTTTATTTGATTATAAATAGCACATATTTGATAAGCCATATATAGGAATCATTCAATATTGTAGGATCCTGTGAAATAGAGCACGATGTTGCATGCATGTTTAAGAGGACATGCTCTCGCGTCGTTCATGCGTCTTGCCTCTAGTTCTGTCATAAGCGAGGAGGTGTAACCTTCCACGTCCGATAATATATATTATCGTCCAGAGCGGTAGTTATCATCAATGTAAATGTTGCGAAATGGCTCAACAGTCATAGTTTCTATATCGCCTCATGTCATATAGATTATAGAATTTCCTTTTTGCAATAATAACATACTTATAATGTATGATTACTCATAAACATCTTGTTTGAACGATAGCGTTACTGCTAACATAATCTTCGCGTTAGCTCAAGCTGCTTTGCTTTCTAGTGTCCGTTGAATTAAGATTTTTGTTTTGTTATTTGTTGTCGTTTATACGCCTTATATGTTTTATCATTGGTAATGTGTACTTCATGTTTTAAATCAATTTGTTTCATTAAAATCTATTTTATCATCTGCAGATCATGTGAATGCAGTACATTTGAAATGTATACTAAATGATCTTGTCCAAGCAAATCAATTTAAGAGAAGATGGCGCCAGAGGACGATTGCTTGAAGAGATGGAAGTTATCGTCGCAGAATGTCACTCCAGCGACTTCTGCGTTCTTCAAAACTGACAAGCTGTTGATTTGCTCTTTCTTGCTATGAAGAGCACATTTCGCTTATAAACTGTACCTCACAATGACGTCACAGATGATGTCACATTTATCATTACATCTTACGACTGCCTGTATTTACAGTGAACATACGTGATATTGATTGGAATTTGCCCATGCTTGTATATCCATAATTTGTAGCAAGATTCCGCTTGCATTTGTGAGGCCACAATATACATTCAACAAATTTATATAGATCAATATGATTTTTTCCCATTAGTTAGTGGAATATAAAGTATTGCGGCATGGAGTACGCTGTAATCAATAGATAATGGTAATTAATGCGATGATAAACGCCCACTGTCGCATAAAACCTATTAAGAAGCCAAAAATGCAAGGATTTTGGTTTGAAGATATTGCAATAATTTAAAAGCCTCGAAAAGTCATTGCACGATCGGCTACGTAGCTGGTGGAATAAAGTATTGCTGTGTCAATGTCTATCAAATGGTGCGATGTAAGGAAAGGGAAAGTAGGCAACACATCCAATATATTATCAGCGTTACAATTCTACAAGCTTCGCGTCTTTATTTAATTACTCACTGTTATAATGATCCTGCCAGTGCACGTCTGAATGTAAACTTATCTGAATCACGCCTGTCATGGATTCCTCGGAGGAGAGTTGGATTTCTTCTTTTTATATAAAAACATATTCCACACGCAAACGTTAACGGCGTTTATTGCCATTCCAGGTTAATTGCCAGGGCTTGGTGCGCTGTTCAATAGCCGAGTACTTCGTTTGCAACATGAATATCAATAAACGTGAGGCAGTGAAGACTCTCTAGAGTTTAATGTAGACATCCGGAAGCACAACAGGAAGTTTTCATGACCTCACCGACGTGATTACTTCCTGTTCACGTCTTAAAGAGCAGCATAAGAAACTATTGTGTGCAGCATTGGGCAAACAGTTTGTCACTCTTTCGCCAGTGTTTTAAGGTTGTTAAGAAATTTTTTAATTGTGCGTCTTTTGGAACTGTGAGCATTTGATCTGTACAACGTCAACGGTTCAGTGTTGGTTGATTCAATGTGTTAATATGTTGATCCCGCACAAGGTAGACGAATGTAAATAGTGTTACTTATGAGCTCATTTGTGCTCTTTGCCATGCTTATAACCAATAGCAAGTACACTTCTTCAAGTGTCAGCCCTTTCATTGCAACCATTAAATTGACAATAATGGAATTAGCACAATTTGTATTCTTGAGTTAATATCACACTCAACACAGTTAGTCATGATGACCCATTTATGATATTATCAACTTCACTCAAAAACCATAGTCACTTCCATAGTTACACTGTAAACCTGTAATAAGTCAGACCAATAATTGTGCCTGTTGTGCCTTCGGCTCTCAATATTGATTATTCTTGATGAAATACATTAGCCATATCCTGCGAACTGACACACACAA
The DNA here is from genome assembly GCA_034190875.2 of Urechis unicinctus. Lineage (NCBI taxonomy): Eukaryota > Metazoa > Annelida > Polychaeta > Xenopneusta > Urechidae > Urechis > Urechis unicinctus. Next base: position 36,223,214 of record CM067358.1, read on the forward strand.
TACTCCTGACCTTGTGCCTCTTTTGTCAATGAAATTATATGACTGTTTGAGGTGGAACTTAGACATTAGTGCACATAAAAGGGCGTTATAGCCAGCGCCATATTTACGGCACCGAAATACCCTTGGGGCAAATAAATCTGGATGTGTAACAGCCTTGTTGTTTATTGTGCAGCACAGACATCTTAAAACCAAAATTGCCATTTTCTCTTCTTACAGCACATCAATGACAGAAAAGGTAGGCGGCAACGACGACGAGAATTTAATTCATTGTTGACTGGGAATATGATGCTTTCCCAAGTAAATTGGTCTTCAGACCTTCTGATTGTAAGTTTAGAAGTAAAGATTATGCGTCAAGCTGCATGCTTACTTATACAACTTAATTTATTTAGTGCATTTGGCAGACATCATTTGCCCTGGAATATTTTTGAGGATTTTCATCTTTTTTCTGTGTTGTTCTAATTCATCTTCATCAACATTTACTTATTTTCCCATTTATCCTAGAAGGCGACTGTTTAATCAGTCACAATAGAAAGAGCAATAAGCTGCAGCAACATGTAAGCTCCATAAGTCTGATAGGTTTTAGTCGCCATCTGGTGTAAGGTATGTAAATCGAACGGACATGACCAAACGCATTGCACAGATCCCGAATGAGTAATCCGTTCGTCTATAAGGCCTTCTTCATTAGTGCTTAATTATACTGCTTGATATCGAATAAGAAAAGAAATCTGTCCCAGCCTATACAGTATTCAAGATGGTCAAATCAAATCAAGTCAGTACTCTGTACTTTATTTTTTATCCCTGCGCCTGAGGCGATATCTTTCAGTGATTTGCAAACCAAATGTCACAATCGAAACAGCAATAAGCTGCAGCAACATTGATGTTAGTTATCATCAACCGGAGCAATATTTTGGGATTCCCATCGATACTTCCTGTGATCAAAGGTACTAGAATGGATAAATCTATAAGCATACTAGTTTACTGACAAACATAGCAGTACAATCAATGCGTATTGCGCTTATATTTAGCGGTAACGATTGTACCAGTTACGATAGCACACATAATGTCAATTACTCTTCAGACACGCACATATACACAAACACAGCATTCACGCTTCAAGCACACACATGCACACCTGACATGAGAACGCTCTTTTGTATTCTTGCAAACGGCCATGCAAGGCTGTAATAACCATTTTTCGTTGCGCACATTAATGATTATAGACCTTAAAGGGCCCGATAAAAGCTATTAAAGAAAATCATTAATGGATAATCGTCATCGATTACGACGCAAGATAAAAACGAAGGATACATTTGCTCATTTCATATAAAAAATAAGACAAAATCATTGTCACTTGAAAAAATGCATGAAAAAATCATTAAAGCCGATCTGCTCGACGACACACGATTGAATTGCTCTTATTTAGTACACTAACTTTACTGTTATGAGGATATTCTGTCTGAACCTGTTTGTTTAACGTTGGTTTACTCATCACATCGTGAATATTGCATTGAATTATATAAGGAAAAAACTCCTTTATTGTCACCTAGTTTATGTCGCTCTATCGGGACATTATTTAAACACCCATAAAAGTGGAGGGTTATTGCTATATTTATGCTTCTATGCAGCATTTTTTAAATCATATTCCATGGTCTTTGAGGTAGTAACGTTCTTAATATGTATCTAATAAACACCGGGAATGATGATGTTATGCAGTCAACCCACGCGAAATATTTACACCATTGCACATATATCGCATAATTTCACTGCAATCTCACGTTCATAAATGCATTAATAAAGATTCTGACGAGGAAAACAACCGTTGATGAGATGATGTAGTTCTTTCGGGCGCTGCTTCTCAGCGCAATGTGCGTATTATGCGTGCATTTGAGGCGGATAGGCAGTTTGTCTTCCCCCATATTTCATCTTACAGGACCAATAAATGATGCTGTGGGAAATAAAAGCCATATGTGGCATGTGCAATCAGGCGTTCGAGTGTCTCTTACCATCGATGTAGCAGTTCCCCACAATCTTTTTGATGTAATGATTGTATCTTGGCCGCCCGGACGGAGTGCCAGCTATTGTGGGCGTCATTTGAATAACTATCATTCAACGGAGATTTTATGGTGTAATTTTAAATTATCTGTCTGATTTCTGAGGCAGCTATCTTACCTTGGATGCACTGCTTGGAAGCACTCTACCTAACAGCAGCGTACTGAATAGGCAAGGGAAAGTGTAAAAGAACGACGAAATAGGAATTTTATGGCAAGGCAATGTTTTAGGGCGTCATATTCCATGTTCAGTTTGTGGCCGAATGATGTGTTCGTTGTCTAGCCCCATTGGGTTAAACCAGACAATGTTGGCATGTGCTGATAAAATCACTGTCTGGTTTTCACTGTCTTAATTAATTAGAGACAATGTGTGGAGGCCGGTTATTAACGTGCCCTATTGTGCGTGCTTAGCAATACCTAGATGAATACATTATTAGAACTTGCCTTTTATTTAGCAATATTAATGAAATGAAGGCATGCTGTTAACTCAGGAACAGTTGTCCATGAGTATGTAGTGAAAAATGCAAAATCGTAGTGATTTCTCACTTGCCGTTTTGCAAGGGCGTTATTTAGGACCCAAGCCACATTATGAACACAACACAGCAATCAATGAATATCTCATGATGTGAACATGCCAGAAAGACTTTTCCCAATTCATGTTTTCACAACTGGACACAGAAAGTCGTCATATCAGTAAACTTAGAGGTATGGCCTATGGTACTGTAATCAAATAGGCAAATACAATTTGTTTTTTAAATGTCTCTCAGCTAAAACCCTGAATGACGAACCGACATATAAGTTATAATATAACCCGGGTATTATCTTCAAAGGTATGCTCGGTCTCGTCCGCGCCAGCGAAACCTTTGGAATGAGGGTGGGGAATATTCAACTGCACAACTTGATTGATAACACTCATATTCAATACTTTATTCATTTTGTCTGAATAACGTAGCATCTTTGCGTAGTCCTCCATCGTAGTCCTATTGCACCGTCTAATGAAGACCTATGCTTATTGATAATGACAATAGTGCATTAAACCCTACTGTCAAAAACGAGCGACAAAATTCACATTCAAAAATAGTTAATGAATGGTCTGTCATGATGTATGTTAGTTGTTATTCCGCTATCTAATGATGCAATTAACGTCAGAGACCATTACAAAACTGTTGTTTATTGATAACAGTGGTATGCAGCCATACGTTTTGTGAATCCTACATGGCTGCTGCAACGTTGCCATGACTCCCGATCCCGTCATAAGACAATATAGAGTAGGTATAAAAGCAAACGTATGCGGCAGCAAACACGATGTCTAACGTTTACGACAATCATCATTCATTCATCGTGAGAGGATAAAATGAAATGGCATTTCTGTACTGCACCGTAAATACTATCAACCTCTATCCCATTTGTACCTTGGCATATATCATTAATAAGGGCATTGTAACTTATAATCCGAGCATAGTTTGGATATGGTTTGCGTTACATCAAGTCATGATTTATATCTTTTGTAAAGTTATGTCCCTTATTGATTTAACGCATTTGTAAGTCTTCCGCTATAGATAGCCCTCCTATCGATTGAGCATGGATTTACGAAAATGTTAAATAAAGAGCTCAACTGAATAATAAAACAAATGCAACGCAGGTGAGCATTAAGCACTTAACATTCTTGAATTATGATCTCCGAAATAAGCACGTATCAAGATGGTTAGGAGTTTACCAATGAATTTACATTCCCTCTGCATCAAATGCTATAGACAGTGACACAGAATTATAGCATTATAGGCTATAGTAGATAAAATTATGCTCACTATGCTTAATACACGTGAATCCCAAGCAGCGAAACCCACGTATTGCTTTCTGTCTTATCTATAATTCACCAATCAGTACTGAACGACACAATGTATCACAGGATATAACGTTTCAGCTTACATCCGCTCACGGTTATCTTCTCTCGTCCTTGTTAAGTGTCGTCCTTATCTGAGAAATGGTTTGCGTCAGTACGTTTGTGATGCTTCTTGTAGTAGTTTGTCCAAAATGTTGTGACCAAATTATTCGTTTGTGATTATAGCTTTTCTTTTCTCTGTTGACGCAGCGCTCACTTTTATTTACTTTGCCATTCATATTGCTTTTGTCGTAGTATAGAGCCTTGAATTAAATCCCCTACAAAGTAAAGAACTAAAACATCGACCACGAGTCTAAGGATTATAAAACCAATGACTTAGGAGCATACTGTGTTACCTCCATCAGCAACGGTAATCTGATTGTTCGCTAGAGAGAGATCAGTCCGAGAATAATGACTACAAAGATACTTGGTATATTGCTGATTAACACCCTAAATGGCACCAAACAACAAAGACGATGGTATTAATAAATCATGGCTTAATCTATCCCTTGTTTTATTTGATCTCTTTGGTTTACGCATACATACATGACTGATCAAATGGCACACACCACATATGTTATCAAACAGCACACACACACACACACACACACACACACACACACACACACACACACACACACACACACACACACACACACACACACACACACACACACACACACACATATATATATACACACACACACACACACACACGCGCACACACACACACACACACACACATATATATATATATATATATATATATATATATATATATATATATATATATATATATATATATATATATATATATATATATATATATATATATATATATATATATATATATGGCAGCTACAGCGAACATTGATTATTATCGTTTTTTATGCAGGGGGGGATTTATCCTTATTGTAATAGTACTTTTTTGATCACGTTTTATACGCCTCGGTGATGTAAGTTAGAGAAGGGATTAATCGAGGTTGATATCACAGGGCATAGGACAGTGGACATACTGACAGCATGGTGTATGATGCTTGTGTTAAGCTTCTGTATATGAAGGTTGATGCCTGAACGTTTGATCTAGCAACTTGACTATTTTAGCTCAGGGTGCTAAACGTGCACGAATCACTCCCTTGCATTTGTACGACGAGTGACAACTCCATTGATCTATCAAATGCAACTGTAAACTGCGTATTTTTATTGCATAAGCGTCAGCAAATTAAATATTGATGATCCGAATTTCTACAAATGTATATAGGGTCGTTTCGAGAATTTTTCATAGCTTAAAAGATTGTTCAGCTTTTCGAAATCAGCAAGTACTTCTTTTTTGTTTAAAAGTATTGTAATCATGGTGTTCCATACTGTCTCTGTTCTGTTATACAAAATTACAGTCCATGTGATAATAAATTAATCTTCATCGATCGTATAATAAGGCAAATATATTAGACGATAAATGAATACCATATAGCACCCTCGCAATATCTATGTTATCACTTGCTTTATGCAGCTTTGATCAAATATACTATTCAGAGGTGATGTTAAGAATGCAAAAGATAATTATTGTAAATGGTACGCACGAAAATAATGTATTGATTAGGAGCTGACGTATTCTTAAACCGACTTATTCTATTTCTCCTCGTGTATCACAGCTCATTCTGCCTTTGTATTCGTAACGCATAAGCCATCAATCCCAATCTGCCCTTGGGACACAATAAAGCTAAATATATTGACTGGATATATCTTGACCGACGTACAATTACGTAGTCGCTATAGAGTGAGTTTCGCTGAATGTATAAATAAGGTTTACAATGGACATAACAAAAGGAACTAGTGCATTGACAACTACATTCAACAATTGCTCTTAATCTGTCAAATGATTGAATAGTGTCAATTTGTTTTTCATTGAATAAAGCAGTCCCTTGCAATGATTCTGAGACAAATCTGTCGATGACCAGTCAAATTAAAACTATCTATATAATTTCATCTGCTCGTACAGCACCTTCGAAGATGGGAATGCTTATATGTGCGAGTAGGAGGCTGTATCCTTAATCAACGCTCAGCTCAATGTCTGCATCTACAATATGTACCATATGCATAAGGGTCTAACTTGTCACTTAGAATATGGCATTGCTCGGTTTTGTCGATCAGTTTTGTTCTTCATTGATTCTTCAACCACATTAACCTGTTGATGCTATGTAATTAATGTATTTACATACCTTTGTTCATAGTCATTTCATCGAAGTTCGTTTCGCACACTCCGCTTGGATATTTTGTGAGACATAAATCCATTCAACATGTAGTGTAATAAAAAGAAACTTACCTTGACAAATTCAAGTTTATACTTCTTGGACTCATTCATTATGAGGCAAATATATCAATGTGGCACATCATCCATTCCTCTCCGTATATGAATTCATTTACTGGAACTGCGGACACGTAACCCTCATCTGTCACAAGCAGTAGAGTTACCTTATGTTCAGATCAAAAGAGTTACACTGTATTTTGATTGAATGCGTTGGTGAAATTCAATTATCAACTTAGCAATAATAACCTCCTGTCTAGTATGGCAATGATTCTCTGGCAATCATTAATGCCATCTCTACACGCATGAAAAGTTCTCTTTCATTTTCCTTCCATGAGTGATTATTTCCCATGAAATTATGTCATGTTTATCAGATTCATGAACAGCCTGCACATACAGCTTAGCCCGCAATGGAGAAACCAGAAGTTGAAGCTTGTATTTATGAGTAATCGACCCCATCCAGCGTATATGATCAGTATGGACCCTCTGAGGTTCATTGCTGTTCAAACCACGTGATTTTAAGTTGATAGTGCTTATAAATGTAAATATTCAAATAATATGGGACTGAGCTTATTAAGTTGGCATTCACAAGGAACTATTGCATATTGATTGGCCCGACTGTGTGGGTAGAATATGTAAAGAAGCATATATGTTCTGTTAATGGTATTATCAATGGTGTTTCAATGTTTTCGATGTTTTGCAGCTGTAGTGAAAAAAAATCTACTTTGCATTTACTTGGAGCTATTGCCTTTTAAATGCCTATATGACCACCGCCAATAATGTGTTGATATGATCGAAATGCAAAATACTCCAGCATTGAAAACTGCTGAATGAGACTGATCGTCACATAAGATTGCAGAATGACCATCAAATATGTTAGTGCGTTGCCTCTTCGTGAACAATATAGCTGTTCAACTGCCGGGGCAATGACTTTTTTAATGCCAACTAGATTCGGCACAAGCGCCAACGGCACGTCTTCCAACGGCAAACCTGGACGACCAGCAATACGGTATCAACAATATTACACGAACAAATGTTATCTCTAAACTAAATGAATACTTGACTTATTAGTTCAGCAATCGGGACTGTGATTGCGCTGTTTTTTGTTACTGTGAATGTTAAAAATACTGTTACAATCATTATCACGAGGCCAAGTTCCAAATACTGACAAAATTTCAAGTGCGTAAATACAGCCGTTTCAGAGATATCAGCGAGGAGAGAACTTGTAGAAAAAATCGCGATAGGTACTCAAAAACGCATGTCATATACAAAGTACAAAAAGTGAAAACAAGTATTTTTTCCGCCTATTCCATGCTACGATAATTGCTTGTTACAACCATATAATTCATATGGTTACAGAAAATTGGGGTTAAAAATCGACGAAAAATCTATCTCATAAGCCTCCAACACTGCGCATGCGCGTCAAACTGGATCGGTAGTTGTTTCCCAACTTGATCCATCATTCCCCAAAAGTTCATGTTGATATGTCCAACGTTATTACAAAGACAACATTGCCCTAATAACCGTCTATAGGTTCACTGGCATCCACATTTTCAGTCGTCAAGGTCTTAACCCACGGTCGTCAGAGACAAGACGTGACGATCCACGTCAGTTCGAAAGCACGATATGTTCGTATCTGTTTATTTTGACTGTGCCCAATTAATTTCATTTCACATGCGGGTGCATCAATCAAAAATATGCTTCTACAACTGAGTCACACAATTATAAACAGTGGAAGTCTGCAATACATCTGAGGTGTTGGCATATGCTGTGTTCTCGTCCTGACTTAATTCAACGCACAATAAGAAAACATTGGGATACAGTAATGATCAAAGACCTAGTATTCATTAGCAACATGACAACCTACCGGATATCACCTGCTCACGCGGGCTGATGGTGGAGGGAACAGGGGGCGCCTATTGATAACCCGCAGATAACCAACCATGCATATTTGATTAAACAGCAGAAGACAAAACAAAACCACCAAATGAAGAGCACGTATTCGGGATTATTTGCTTTCAAATTCAGCTGTTTTCGTAATGTATCCATGTAATTGATGTATGCATGCATAACATATCGAATAGCAGCATATTACCCTTATCGAGTGTTGCTTATGAATGTGTTATTTTTGTTTCCTTTCTTTCCTTTTAATATAAAATGAAAAGTACAGAGGGGCTAAAAACTTAATATAGGATTAGTCAGGTAAAGCGTGTCTCTGTTTTTTTATCATGATAAATTTACCTCAGAGATATATTAGCCAATGTGATAAGAGTACTTGTGCGAGGTTATCCTCTCATTAAGAATACAATAATGTAATGAACGAATTGTTGCAAACTCGAGCATTATTAAATATTGATTTTATATCATGATGAAGAACAAAGTTGAAATGGACGAAAGTAAAATCACTCTTATTGTAATGGTTCACAATTGTGGGTGTTGCAAATTACCCATAATGTACCGGACAACACTCTGCTAAAATCCACTTTACATGTAGCTTCATGTTATCTTTAGCATTTTATTGATCCATGCTTATACATTATTGGAAAAATTACAAAGTAAAACATTTCCATAAGTTTTTGTCGTACAACTGCTAATCAAATGATATTATAATTTTCTTTGTTGAATGCTATCTATGTGTGGTCTGGGAGAAACCAATGCGATCACTTAACATGTATGTAATCATCATTCTAATATTTTCAAGGTGTATATGGTATTGATGTATGGGTGTCTACTTATATACCAACATCATCCTCAGATCAAATGGTGCATAAAAAAGAGCTCAATAAGGAACAAATTTTGCCAATTCCCAAATTAAATATTATGCCGCCATTATTTTAAAATATCGATGAATGTAGCCTTTGTTCGATAGTAAAATATAATAATATGTCAAATCTTAGTAGAGAGACATTGTGATAGATATCATCATTCGCAACACAATGCACGTTCAACATACCATGTCCCATTAGTCGGAGCCCAATGCAAGTTATTCCTATGGTTTTTGACAGACGGATATTGTTAGGCATGTTAATGCATCACTTCGGTATTTAGCACCTAGAAAAAAGCTAAGTTATTGATAATAACTGATAATTACCATGCCTTCCAAAAATGTCTCATCTGACATTGCCTCACCTTATACATGACTCGTTTGACGACTTATTACCAATGCCTTGCTGCTAAGTTACAGCATCAGTCAATGACCCATTTGATTAGGGCTCACTTGCTATGAGACCTGCCGGATCAATGTTCCTATGACAGACAATAGGTCGAGTATCGTCTTCCGGACACTGCATACCGAGTCATTGCCTCTGCCACTGCCTTACTTGACAAAGTGCATTGATGCCTCTGTAATTGCTCTGCCGCTCTCCATCATCTATTCATGGTGGTGGTAGCAAATGATCACAACAACCGTCGTCACGCTATATGCTTAGAATAAGGTGCGCAAAGTGGTATAATGTCACCACGAATGGCTGAACGAGCTGTAGCTACTATTCGCTCTATTTCCTGGCAATGCAATACATACCACCTCACCTCCCTACCTACCAATTAGTATACCAATGTCGAAACAATCACATGCAAAGGCGAAACTCAAATGTACATGCAATAGCAGTGCATCGCATTATCCCGCTCTTCACTGATATATATTATCAACCATGGCTAGGGATTGGCTCGACATCAGCGATATATAGCTTCTTGAGATGGGGGAAGTAAGTGACTGCCCTTAACATGTGTGTTTCATAACGTATACCAAATCTCATTATACTGATATGCAGTCCACTGCTTTGACTTACTGTTTTACGTTACAAATTCATAATTCTAGAACCAATGTGATTCACGCTGATGGAACTTTATTAGCAGATACACACTGCTTCAAACCGCCGTCAATATAATTCGAAAGCGACGCGACCAGTGTTTCCGACAAATCTTAACACTCAAGGGTAATTAAAAAATGAGCTGTGGTAACATTCTTCCAAAGTCTTAACGAAAGGTTTTTGACCCTTTCAGGTAATCAATTATGGATCTATTACTAACACGTCATGTTACAATATTTCACACTGATGGAGAATATTTCATATCGAAAAAATCACCATACAATGCCATTACAGATGTGCATGGCACATTGTTTTCAAATTAAAGTTTGTCGCACCAAAAATCATAATAAAGTCGGACGATAACAGTGAATGTACCCAGGCGAAACACGCAGCTACCACTTATTGCCTTTCTTATGTTGACGATTGATGTGTCTGTATACACGCCGAGGCTGCATATCACACGTGATAATATCAAAGTTCAGATGAAAGAAGGAAATCATCAGTGGTGTGGGTAACTAAAAGGGAATAATTAATGTCGGGGTTAACATCAAGGGACATCATAAATACCAGGGCTTTCATTATTCATCACCCTCAGGTTCGACTAACGATGCATCCAAATTACGATTGTGCAGCGACAATGAATTGCATACATAATGACGTCTAATATAAACTAAATCCACGAAGTGATAAAAGTAACAAGCATACAACAAGTGAAATCATGACCAGTATTATCTACTAACACCAAACAGCCGTCAGTCGTCCTGTCGTTTTGGAGACCATCTCCCAGATTCATACCACATTTGCATCATGGGTACCGCCTATAATTCATAACATTGAACAATTCTTCACACTACTGTGTAAACATACTTGCATACGAATTAGAGCTCAAAACCTCTTGTAGAGGATTCTTGGAGGTTATATAAACTCATTCACCACACTGCATTATGTATTGACATGTAGAATGCACGAACGATAGTTTATTGGATCATTAACTGTGTGTTATTTTGGACTTTTAAATAACCCCGACGTAATTTTTTTTATATTAAATGTGCGTCCTACATTTATATATCGCTCTGAATTGAAGCATTTAGCGCACTTGATGCGGTTGATAAGGGAAGCTGAGGACATTAGTAACCGTTCAAACAACCTTCTACCTGTGCATGATATGATATTGAACTCATCAATGTATGTTTCGCCTAGCATTCCAACTTTTCGATCAGCCGCTTCTGTGTGTGTTTTTGTCTCAACAACTTTGTTAAACCCAATGCTATTTCTGAGAAATGATAATCAATCAAATCCTCGACAATCTGGGATGTTGGTTAACGCAGAGAAATACTGAAAAATGTTTGCGACATCATTCGAAGCTTCTGTCCACGTGAACGCTGTTTTTGCACTAGCAACAAAAGTACATCAAATAGTATAATCTTTTCACCACCAGTACCCTGTGTTCACCAGCCTGAACACACCATGCGCCTAGCAACCATTCCATTTGTATACCAGCCTCCTGGATGGCATTGTTTAAAGATTTGGTGATTTTTCTTAAAGCAATATCTTGGCTAATAATTGATCTATCCTGATACTTTTTCGAATCCTGCCTACAAGAATTAATACTGAGTGGGATGATATTTTTTGTCAGCTGCTTGGCTTAGTATTTGCGTGACATATATTGTTGATATTTAACTCATTTTGTATGGATTGTCAGCATCTATACGTGATAAGATTGTTGTATTGATAGGTTAACATAACAAACATCATGAGGCGAATTGGAATGTAGAGGAACAATTTATTCTACACTTCACGTATTAGTGTAGTTACTGTTTAAAAGATGCATAGCATTATCAACAATACACTAAAACATTGTCAACAATAGACTAAAACATTGTCAACAATAGAATATAACATTATCAACAATAAAATATAACATTATCAACAATAGAATGTAGCATTATCAACTATAGAATATAACATAATACTGACAAGTGGCTGCTCTGTAACAATTAGGTAACAAACAATATTTATTATAAATTCATCTCCAAAATTCTAATTTGTGGTGGTAATCCTGCCAACAGGAGCTACCGCGCTTGACACATGGATCACTTGATGGCAGTGTTTACTTTTCGCTTTTGTATGGTACCCCTGGGTTCCTTGCAATGCATCTTATGCGCTTTTCATAGCACTCACAACATAGGTGGTCAATGCCTGTGTCACTGGGGATGAGGGGTTCATGGCTGACGCCATCCAGCCTCGTGTTTGAGTGACCTTGACAAGAGATGCGGTCATATTTACGGGAACAAATTTCCCACATAGCTGATAAATGAGATCTGTTAGAAAACCATCAAAGTCTCTGTTTCGACGGTCTGCAGATAGGTGTTGGGAGAAAGAACTTTCCAATGTGAATGCATTGTAAACCGACAGGAACAATGCATTCCTTACCAGACGCATATACCAATGGTAAGTTGTTGTATCTAACGTGCATGATCGTTATGTTCATTGAACGCTGTATAACGTTTCCGGGTATTGAACTTAACGGAGGAAACGGAAGCAAGTAGGTTTGGAGAATAAAAGCAGTGAACTGTTCGAGGCATTGTCTTTTTCCTGAGCAGCTCTATAATGAAATGAGAACATAACATAAGTCTTGCGTGGACTAGAGATCGAGGCCATTTTATCATTCAGGTAATGAACATGGCAATGAACATTCACAACATTTCCCCTTCGATCATGCCTTACTACATGGAAGTCCTGTTGCTATGCAGGATGTATTGTCCACAAGTGATGTACTAAATGTTTGTCTTTCCACACGGTGGTGATAACACCAGTGCCAGTCCGCTCAGTAATCTAATCACCGCACCCTTCTTCTAACTCCTGTCACCTCGCACTAGCTCTTTAGGAAAATGCTTGCGGCTTGTCAAGGCAGCCCCACAAACAAATATTCCCCTGGTAAAAAGACTATGGAAAAGAAGGGAGCTGGTGAAAAAACGGTCCATGTAAATATGATATCCCTTGTAAGTTAATGGTTCGGTCAATTTGAGGACAACCCTGCCTCCTAAGACAACAAATTGACGAATAACTTCGTTGTCCTCCTTTCCTGGATAGACATGGAAATTGAAACAATATCCTGATAGACTCTCAGCTAGCATCCACATCTTGATTGCCTATTTGGTCGGTTTCTCTTTATGGTATTACTTCATACCAAACATCCCCTTGAATGGCACCATACATTCATCAACAGATACTTGTCTGCTTGAACTTCTGTCGCAAATAACAGAGACGTGGCTTCACCTTTACCATTTTGGGTCTCACATTGGTTTGCTGTTCATTACAGAAGTGTAGATAGCGCAGTATTTGTGGGAAGCGATTGTGACAAAACACGTTGGCGACACCTGGAAATGCCATCATAAAGTGATTCTTGCTTGACGAACAAACGTCTTACAATCTGCAGCTCAGGTATCGCTTGACAAACCTAAGTACTCCAAAGAAGGCTTTTAGCTCATTAACAGTGACTGGATACCATTTTCCATGGTGATGCTGTGGGTTAGCTGCTCTCTTGCGATTGGCGTTTATGTTGGTCCAATCTCGGGTCATTGTCATCAGGTAAACATCAAAGAAAAGCGCGAAGAAATCAATGTCACGACCTGTGCCAGGTGCATTTGCCATCGTTGGCCCTGTAGTGGCAATGAATGGCATCTGTTTTGCAGTTGCTTCCTGCTGCTTGATCCAGGTGAAATCGCTACCTGCCGCTAGATCAGGTTGATTACCGTCGCCGGCTCCGATGTTGTCAAATCCGTAAATTTCCTCGTCGTCAGCTTCTGGGAACAGCGCGTCCATAAAAACATCGCCCAGTTCGACATTTCCATCCCTCTCAGAACTCAACTCTTCAGAAACCTCTGCTTAATATTCTGAACCTTCAGGTTACTCAGCGCGTTTGTTTACATACGCCATCATAACGGGAACGCAGATGCGTAACTAGCTGTGCGGCTACATGCGCAGCAGGTCAAAAACAACCAATTTATTATAATGAGGCGTGACGTAGCCATGGAATCTCCCAGCAACGACCAACGATTTGTGGCTGTCATTTTGTGAACAATTCGTACCAGTTATACGCAAGTAGAAGTGAAAGGGCATGGTTCTCGGTAAACCGGGAATCGGTGGTGAAAGGGTATGGTTCCCGGTAAACCGGGAATCGGTGGTGAAAGGGCATGGTTCTGGGTGTTTATGCGCGTTGGCGGAAACGCGTTGGCTAATGTGCTGCAGGACGCATCTAGAAAATAACTTATATCAAGAGCCTGTACCAAAAATAGACCGGACGCACCAACTCGACGCTATTCTTCAATAAATGCCATCGATATATCGTTTCTGAGAAATCGCGATACGATGTCTGCCATTTTGGAAAATATTAATTCCCGCGATTTCCCGCATTGCCTTAGCATCCCGGGTGGGGGCGCTTGCCCTAACTCGGATAGGGGGGTGCCGCGGGACCTCGAAAACCCTTACCCGTTGTACAAGATGAGAATGGCAAAAAGTATACCCCGTCGTTCAAGGTATTATGCGAATGTATAACCCGTCGTACAAGTCGAGAGACCGAAAAAACATACCCCTTCGCGCGGCACATGTATACTATCTCTATACACTTAAGGCCCCCCCCCCCCCCCCCCCCCTCCCCGGGCTTAGCATTAGTCGTCATTCTGAGCATGAGCAATGCACGTGGTCTTGAACTTGAAAACAAACATGTTGCTGTGTTTCGGACTTCTAACCGCTTCCCAAATTGATCGAGCTACAAAATATTAATTACCATGGATGAAATCCCCGCCGAAAAGGGATAAAATTGTCCGTAAAACATCATTGCATTCTATAACTCCTTCACTTGGGTATGTTTGGTGTTTGGTAGTTGTCTGAATCGATCTAAAATTTTTTTTTCATTGCGTCGAATTGAGAGAAAGTAAGACGTCTACTCAGACGTCTTGTAGGGCTAAGTTCTGGGTAAACCGGGAATTTGTAGTGAAAGGGCTTGATTCCCGGTACACCGGGAATTGGTGGTAAAAAGGATAATTTATAGCAGTTTTAATTATTTGCTGCTCAATTGTGTCGCAAATTCCATCGCAATTATCTCATTTCACTAAACATGGTCTATTTTTGCCTGGAAACGAGACCAATTTACTGCCTTGTATAATATTGAATACATCCGGAAGCACACATTTATATCTGTTGAACTGTGGGGGTTGTCTAATCCCACTCACAATAGATACAGCTATTTCCGAACCCAACTTCATCACGACGTCATATTCACAAGCCATAATTTATGCAATTGCCAAGGCTATATAATTAGTCAATTAACGAAGTATTCCATGCAAAATCTGCTGAGTGCATGGCCTGAAATAACAATAATGCCCCTGACCGCCTATTAGTTGCGTGTTGTTCACTGGTGTCGGTTGTGTAGCTTAGTGGTGACATATGGATCTGACCGGTAAGGTTGAATGCAGCCTAGCTTCTTTCGATTTGGTAAATACATGACGCATGTTTGCGCGGCACATGCTGCTAGAATATTCATTGATATATTGTTAGCATGCAACAGCCCGGAAGTAACGTAGAGGACACACTGTGTTGTTTATAGTTATAACTTTCCACCTTGCTAAAAGTTTTGCGTTGTAAAATAAATTATTTCATATATTCTGAGAAAAATGTCACCTAGATATAAAACATCGATGTTATGTAAGCGATGACAGTTTCTGTATGCTCTTGATAGACAATTATTCATGTCTATATTACTTAACCATGGAATGTGATGTGGTAAATTGTCTGAGCAAAACTAATCGCAGTTTCGCTGGTTGTTTGCTTAAATGCATTTCCGCCTCTTGCTGCCGACATAACTCAAGGAACTTGTGCAGAGGAATCTGCATCAAATCAGTCAAGTGATTGAATAGAGACGACTTGTATTTCATTGAATAATATTAATCCCTTTAATGGGTGTTTGTTGAGACCAGTTGAGTGTATTTGGAGCAGCTGTTCTTTGCCACGGTTGAACAATGACTGGATGCGCGCAATAAGATAATAAATGTTTCAATGGAAGTCACTTCGATTTTAAGGATACATTAAACACGAGGTGTTTTATGTCATGAAATAATTGAAACCGAGAAATAGACGGCGAGGAATTTTTTGTAATCTTCCAGGCGAATAATGTATGCACATACATTTGTTCAAAGTCACTTTCATCGGAAGTCGTTGCGCAAACACAAATCCCTTTTACATTCGTCACTGTTTCCATAAAAAGAAAACTTACCTTGACAT